>CM062259.1:20391298-21591298 GCA_031216405.1 Syzygium malaccense | reverse complement strand
TACCAAAAAACTCCAAGCTGATACATTTGTGACAAATTTACCATCTATTAAATTGAATTAATACAAAAAAAATCACAAACTAATACACCAAAGACAAACGAAGGGTAAAACCCATGTCATTTAACTAAGTAATACGACAGTAAAATTCAACGCAAACTAACGGAGAGTAAATCTGTTACATGTGTATCATTTGGGGTTTTTTTGTGGTCAAAAAATTAGTTTTAGGTAAATTTATCACAAATACACCAGTTTATGATTTATTTATAGTAATAACCCAAAAAAAATATACCGTCACTAGTCTCGCGATTTCAATTGCTTAAATCGAGACAAATTAATTTCTTTTACCCCAAAAAAAAATCGAGACAAATATAAATAATTTCCCTAAAAATCGAGACAAAATAGTCAGAAAGAAATCCCAACCCCATTACTCTATCGTCGAGCCAAGAAGACTCCTCAACTGCCTCCTCCCGAGGAAATCTCTCCATGTCGTCGACGTCGTCGTCGTCTTCTCTATTTAATTCCAAACTCGAAAACCCCACCAAAACCGCCACTCCACTCACGAGACTCCCCTCCAAAACCAACGCACTCCGCAACACTCCCCCTCCCCCGCCCGCCACCGCCTAGGATGCCGGCCGCCGCCGCCGCCGCCCTCCTCCTCCTCGCCGCCGCCGCCGCCGCCGCCGCCGAGGCGAGCTACCTCGACTACGGGGACGCATTGTCCAAGTCCATCCTCTTCTTCGAGGGCCAGCGGTCCGGCTACCTCCCCCAAGACCAGCGCCTCACCTGGCGCGGCAACTCCGGCCTCGGCGACGGCTGGACCTACGACGCCGACCTCACCGGCGGCTACTACGATGCCGGCGACAACGTCAAGTTCGGGTTCCCGATGGCCTTCACCGCCACGCTGCTCGCCTGGAGCGTCGTCGAGTTCGGCGACCTCATGCCCCCGACCGAGCGGAGGAACGCCCTGGTCGCCATCCGCTGGGCCACGGACTATCTCCTCAAGGCGGTGTCGCAGCCGAACCGCATTTTCGTCCAGGTGAGTCCGCAAAACGCTCGCGACGGAATCCCGATGGTCACGCCGTCGCGATCGTCGCCCCTCCTTTGATCAGTGACCCCACACCCCAGTTTCACCTTAAAGTCGATTTCCTCATCAATTTTCAGTTTCATTTCCCATCAAATTGCACATTGACACCATATTTACATTCATTTGGGTCTACACGATTGACGACGACCGGGCATTATGCTACACAGTAACGGTTCACGTCCCAATTTCACTTCCGCAGGATCTGCTCATAAGCGAAATAGCATGATTCTGGGCAAGTGGGCATGGCGGATTGAGGGTTTATTACGGAGAGGAGTGAGGCGGAGAGGGAGAGGGAGCGAGGGAAAGTGATGGGTGGGGATTGGGGAGGCAAGATTCATGGACGAGGTTGGTTCCACCAAAAGCCATGAACGAACGAGAGAAGCGAGGAGGCTTTTAGTCTTGACTGGACAGACGTTAGTCCACAGGGGTGTCTTTGTCTTTATCCTGAACATTTTGGACCCACTCCCACGCACTTTTTGAGTAGCTTTTACCCAATTTCCGAGCTACAAAACTGTAACATCCTTGTTCATCGATACGCGATACAATGGTGTACGTGATTTCACTCGTTTTTCACAAAAATTTGCTTAGTAAAAATGTCTTTTTTTTTCTTCTCAAGTCTCTTATCAGGTAATTATACTAAAAAATATTGCAAAACTTAGGCTAATAACTCATTTTTTTATGTTAAAAGTTAGTTTTATGGTCAAGCTTAGCCAAGGTCCTTTTGTAAAGAAAATTGTGTTAGAGTCCTCCTTGAAGTCCTCGAAGCTCTTCTTTTTAAAACTTGCATGGCATTGCGTGCCTTCTTTCCATTAACCCGATCGAGCTCTGGGTTTTAGAGCCCCCTCCCTTTGGGGAGTTTGAGCCTCCGTATAATAAAGCTGTCCAAGAAACCCTTTTAGGTGGACGATGATGTCTTGTGTAATTTATTGGGGGGCGTTTCTTTGTGGCCAGATTGTTGAATGGGCGTTGAAAATGAACACTTGTTTCGGCTGAGCACGTCCTGACTCTCGTCTCGGTCGGACTGACATCTTGACTCTTGTCCTTAAGTGGGCAATCACGCCACGCATGATGCTTTTGCTTCGGTTTTGTCTTCCCTAGTGGACTCCTAGGTTAATGTCTTTGCCCGACCCAAGAGGACATTTCCATTGCCTCCTCCTGTGGCGAGCTTATTGTGTTGAAATCTGGTGAGGGCGACGAGGGATGAGATGTGATTCCATGACTTTGGCTTAGTGAGCGAGAAGAGGACACGCGATTCTGAATTGGAACACGCGATGCATGCATGTTCGATTCCCTACATGGAGTGTCGACAATTCTATGTTTTGGGTGCATATTTTGACTCGGTTTTTTCTTGCCTTTTGAGATTGGTGGGAGATTTGGTAGGTCACGTACTTAATAGTGTTAGTGTTCCCCTCTTATGCTAATCATGCAGACCCATCAACGTTTTGTTGCATGTCTGCATATGCAGGTGATTTTAGTGGCTGTAACTTGCATGGACCACACTATACATCCCCATCAATGCACATATTTGGCCCACCAGTCTTGCCTCGTCTCTCACTAGAGTCGGCTATGTCTTGACTATATTACCTCACATCTGCCTCAAAGGAACCCACTTTCCTAATCCATTTTTTTAACAATATTAGAGTGTGGTAAGTATATAAGTTTGGTGAATTCGACCTGGGTAGTTAAACATGATTTGTCTTCGTCAAAGGTGGGTGATCCAAGCACAGACCATAATTGCTGGGAGAGGCCGGAGGACATGGACACGGCCAGGACAGTTTTTGCTGTTGATGCGCCAAACCCGGCGTCCGATGTTGCTGGCGAGACCGCGGCGGCTTTTGCAGCATCATCCATGGCGTTTCGGTCGTCGGACCCTGGGTACTCCGACACCCTCCTGAAGAATGCCGTCAAGGCATTCGAATTTGCAGACAGCTACAGAGGAGCTTATAGCGACAATGCGGACATCAGGGACCACGTTTGCCCGTTTTACTGTGATTTTGATGGATACCAGGTACGTGAATCACCTAGTGGAAAGGTTGGTTGTTAATGCTTTTTGTGATTTTCAGAGGGATGAATTTCTAAAAAGGAAAATGTATACCCTTTAACATATTAATCCTCATCAGGTAGATCGAGTTTGGTTTGGCAATTAAAAGTAGTAGATCAAGTTTGTCCTGTGTTAAACTCAAAAAAAAAAAAATCAAACCATGTTTTGAACTGATTTTTAACTGTTACTGTCAGTCCATCTATCTACTTGAACTATTAAATAGTCTCAGTATGGTGGTTGGGGCTTTGACCTCACTGGCAACGAGGAGGCACTTAAATTTTTAACATAGATTTGATTCCTCCTGACATATTATTAGAAAAAGAGCATGATATGGTTAAACGAAAGCAATGAAATTGAATCTAGTTCTATCTTTTTCTGGAGTTCCCAAAGGTTCTTCCGTGGAGGATACAAGCTTAATGTATGAACCCTGTCTTGTGTGGGTCCCTGACAGGATGAGTTGCTGTGGGGAGCGGCGTGGCTGAGGAGGGCGACACAAGACGAATCTTATCTGAATTACATCCAAAACAATGGCAAAACGCTTGGCGCTGATGAGAACATCAACGAGTTCGGCTGGGACAACAAGCATGCCGGTCTCAACGTCCTTGTTTCCAAGGTCAATTTATTGCAACTTTTAATTGCTCCTATAATAACCAAATAGAACTGTCGAATTTAAATTGGATATTGTATCCTTATTCTTATCTTCCATTTGGACCCAAACATGTGGCAGTCAAGGGGAAAAAACAAGAAAGAACAGAGGAGATGCTGAAATTTTAGTCAATTAAAATTTTTCTGTATCAGTTCCTCACTTTTGATTCATCCCCTTTTTTCAGGAATTCCTAGAGGGCAATGTCTACTCGCTCCAGTCCTACAAATCCTCGGCCGACTCCTTCATGTGCACCCTCATCCCGGACTCCTCCTCCTCCACCCACATCCAGTACACTCCCGGCGGCCTCATCTACAAGCCTGGTGGCAGCAACCTTCAGCATGCCACTTCCATTGCGTTCCTACTCCTAGTCTACGCCAACTACCTCTCCGCCACCTCCCAGTCCATGAACTGCGGCTCCGTCAGTGTCGGTGCCGCCACCCTCCGCCAGCTGGCCAAGAGGCAGGCTGACTACATCCTCGGGGAGAACCCCAAGGGCATCTCGTACATGGTCGGGTACAGCGCCTACTACCCCCTCCGCATCCACCACCGTGGCTCGTCGCTTCCGTCGATCAAGGATCATCCCCAGTTTATTGCTTGCAAGGAAGGATCCATTTACTTCAATTCCTCGGATCCAAACCCAAATGTGCTTGTCGGAGCACTGGTCGGTGGGCCTGGGGAGGATGACGAGTACGAGGACAATAGGGTGGACTTCCGGAAGTCCGAGCCAACAACATATATAAACGCCCCGTTTGTTGGGGTCCTCGCCTATTTGAACGCAAATCCCAATGCTAGCTGATGGATGGATAAGCTGGAGCAGCTTATGCGAATACAAAAAAAGAGTGTCGCAGGAGATCATGCTGTGTCATTGAAAGAGATTAGGGATCAAAAGGTTGTCTCTCGTCTTGGGCAAAACTTAGCCAAGAGGGAAGAGGCTTTTTAGCTTTTCTCTTTGCCTAATGCTCCGTCAGTAGAGTCGTTACTTGTCAAATCTCAGAGGATTGTTGAGACACGAGAAGCATATCTCCTTGTAATTTGAGGTGAAGACACCATTCTTTTCATGAGTTGCGCCGTGAATAGATCTTTTGAACGGTTAATTGTACGCAACGCCTCACAATGACATACTTCAGAAAATTCAATTACTTGTACGAAACAATGGTTGAGCTTCGCTCCCCATTCGTCTCTTACAATCTCAGTGATTTTAGCTTATGTGGGACTAGATTGTCCGCGTATCAAGGGCCACCAAAGACGACCGACGTGCAAATTCTGACGGTTATCACCATGTCTTTCCGAGCTTTAACTCAGAGGAAAGAACGATGAAGCAAGCACGTATCATAACCCCAGACAAACAGGAAGATGAATATAAATGTAGAAACACGCACGCATCGCTCATTAATAATTGTGGGTGTGACCCAAACGATTCATTTCAAAGCTTGAAATAAAGGGTGGCTCACGAGTTCATAATCAGCTGTTCAATTGGAAACGTCAAGAACTTGCTTCTCTCCTCTTCATGCTGTCTTTTGGTTGAATCTTGATCCACAAGAATAACGTACATAGTCTGAACTCTGCCATATAATGGAAATACTTTTACTATGGTTTCAAATGATTCGTTGCCTCATTGCCGTGCAAATTCTTGCATGGTGCTGAGCTCACATAAACTGGATACATCATAGCCATTGATCATGTGGGCCTCACATATAGGTTTCGTGAGCAAAATATCAATCATTTGTAAATACGAAATGGAATGAACTTCCCTCTAATCATAGTTGTACAAGAGTGAGCTTCAGAGAATGCACCACAAATTGCTCTTATCTAATGCCTTCGATTGTAAAACGCACGAACGCGCGAGTCACTTTGATTCGTGGCAAGTGGACCTTGACTTATGAGATATATTCAACTGGTTCCACTTGATCAACGGCCGTGATTGCATTTTATTGACCCAGGTCCATTCGATATCTTTTCCATATGTCGGAAGTATAAGTTTCCTAAGTTTTCGGTCTGTCAATTTTTGTTCCCTCAGACAGTAATCAACTCATTTTTGTTACGCTATCATGTTTACTTAGGTGTTCTAAATGGTATAGCAAATTTGGTTTACCAAATGATGAGTCACAGTTGAAATGGTTGTTTCGGAAGCGGGCCCGAGTCATAACACGGTTGAGCTCCCTTTCCGGATGAAACAGACATCCACCGCATAATTCGGTAACCAAATATTCTACAACTTCAGAATATACCAAAGAGTATTTTTCCTAATAAATGCTTACTACTACTAACGTATCAATACACGTCCTAGTATTCTATTAGATGTCTCATTTCCCTCAGCATATAATGTCCAAATGCACATCGTAAGCTTGCGATTGAAAGGACATAGTAGCGAAGCCAAAGTAGAGAATCATTAGCAGGACAACGAGACAAAACATGTAACCATTTCAATTGTCTAGTCATGCAATGGCAAAGTGTATCGTCCTAGACTTCGATCACGGGTTTTTGTCCCGTGCAATGATTGAATCATTCCTCATGCAATTCTTCAAGGCAAAGTTCTTGGCACTATGTGTCCAAAGATTCGCAGCTTTGCGACATATTGTCGAGAGACAAAAGCAAAGGGAGAAGATCCAAGGACGTAGCTGGTCCCGATGATTTTGGTGCCCCATCAAGCGTTGGAGTGCGTACCGAAAATCCGATCCCTTCATCCAGAGAGATCATCAGGGGGAAGTCCAAGCCGAGTTCATCAACATATTCAATTTGATCACATTTACTCAAAAGCTTAAACTAATAAGTTATGAGCCAATTATGACATATTTATTACTTAAAACTGTATCAATTATCCGATGTGGGGCTTTTCTAATACAACTCGCATGTATATCTCAACACGTTCACAGGCAAAACCCGCTAACAGGCCGCGCCATTCTGTCGTCCATAGAAAAGGGAACTTGTAATTCGCACAACTCTGTACGACCATGGTATTTCCTTACATTACAGTTTCGTTTCACTGTTATCTTCGTCAAATGTTTGCGCTTTATCTTATGCTTTCTTTCCTAGAGGAACTCTCGAAGATTGATAGACATCGTAACTGGCGATGAAATTTTCCGTCGCAATAGCCTTATTTCTGCCCAAAATTGTGACCTAAGGCATTTCATTCCTAAAGAATTTGTGGCCTTCAGTGACTAAGGGGACAAAATACCGGCGGTCACCTCTAGGTACAAATTATAAAAAAATTTGTCAAGGCAACGAAACAAACATCACTTTCTTAGTCAACAGGGTTAGTACCAAGAAAAACCCTAAACTGATATATATGTGATAAATTTAGCAAAAATTAATCTTTTGACTACCAAAAATCTCAAACTGGTACACCTGTGATAAAGTTACCCAAAACTAATTTTTTGACCACCAAAAATCTCAAACCGGTACACATGTGACAAATTTACCCTCCATTATATTGAATTAATACAAAAAAATCACAAACTAGTACACTTGGGACAAATGGAGGATAAAATACCAAACTGGTACATTCGTCAACTATCATGCATTTTTTAACTGAGCAATTTGACAATAAAATTTAACGAAAATTAACGAAGGGTAAATTTGTCATAGGTATACTAGTTTGGACTTTTCCGTGGTAATAACTGTAATAAATACGGACAATTGTGTCATATATGCTCTTTTATGCATAATCCTAGTATTTCTAGTGCATCGATTAGAAATTTATTACCATACATATAGTAATTCAAGATGTAGAGTTAGAATTTTACCGCGATTCCCAATTTGCCAAAGCGATCGCAAAAAATAAATTACTAGATAAAGCTCGTCATAAACGTTAGCATGCTCCGCGACGCAACCTCGCGCGAACTTATAAATATAAAAACGGGTCGAGCTCGAAGTGCCTTCGTACAAGAGGCAAAAGGAAAAGGAAAAAGGACGGGCGAGTCATTGTCCCCGTGAAGGCTCGTGAATCTTTTTACATGGGACCAAAACATTTTCCTCTAGCTAGTTGGCTGGCCAATTCAATTTCGTGTCTTCCCCCCACCACAATAAATATTTATATATTATTTATTTATTTATCAAATCTCTATTTTTCTCTCTTTCTCTCTCGTTTTCTTTTTAATTGAAGCTCACCCACCAAAATTGGAAAGTATGAACCCCTAACCGTTAAATTAATTGGTTTCATCGGGGGCTCCGCCGGCACCACAGCGTCTGTAGCTCGGACCGTAAGAGATCACGCCACGCTCATGATTCGGCTCGCTTTCTGGAATTCCTTTTTTTTTTTGGTCGAAAGGAAATATACTCGCCTGTTCGCTAAAGTTCCGAACGACAAGAGAACAAGATTCGATGCATAACGAGTCCTGAAGAGGTTGGGATTGCTCATAATTGAGGAGGGTGGTAGGTACGGTGGAATCGGTAACATTTGCCATTGCCAATATGTTTTGTTTATTTGTTATGTTTAATTCAGGGCCATTTATTTCGCTAAAATTTTAATATCGAAAAACATCGTTGGCAAAATATTTTGTTTATTTATCATTTTTAATTCAAGGCCGCTTTCCTGACAAAAAAAAATTATTACGGAAAAGTATTTTTCTCATCTTCCGGCATTCTGATTTTTCAGAATGACGAGCTAATAAAAAAATCTTTTCGAGAAAATGATTTTATCTTTTGATACGACGGGAACCCGGCACTCAAAACTGTATGGCCAGGCTAGAGGCTTGGTGGTTGAGCGCGCCCAACATGCTGAGCCGGGTGACCTTGAAGAGAGTTTTCCCTTTGGCATTGCAGCTTACCGAAGTCGTGGACGCCATGAATGACTCCGTAAGGTTGTTTTTTTCTGTCGATGGCATCATGGCCTCCTATAATGGTCGTCGGCTGCACTAGCAATTCTCGCTATGACCTGTTTGCACAACACGACACAAACCACGTGTAATTAAATAGGTTTGGACTGGACACAAGTGGGTCTGTGTCTCAAACGGTTAGCGTGGAAATTTTTTTTTTCCTTACATGGATGAACCCGCTTAACCGGTTTAGACATGATCCGGCACGTTAAAGTTAATGTGTCATTTCTTAACACAACATATATAGACAGATTTTATTATGTTTAATACTCATCTTTGAAGAACTATTTATCCTTAATGTTTATAACAATGAGGTCCATGTCAAAATGAATGAATAAAGGGTGAAATAAAAACGTATTTCTATGAGTTTATCCTGTACACAAATTAATGTATATAAACAAGTTAATGACTCATGTGGCATCGACACGTGATACGATAACACATTCTTTTAATTGTGCTAGTTGTGTTATGTGATCTGTTTTATTAGGCGCGTTGGCTTCGTGTTAAGGTAGTTCGATATGTTTATTAAAGATATCTTGTTCGGGTCGGCCATAACCTTATTATATCTCTATTTTGACACAAAAAGATTAACACTGCACAAATTGCCAATCTTGGTCTTTCATGGCAGCACAAGATGGTGGCAGACGTGGATTGTGATTTTCGTGGTACGAGTGATTTCAGGCTATGTTCTTTCAATAGAAAAAGAAAAAGAAAAAGAAAGGATAATTTAGTCATTTCAGTTTTACAGATTGGCAAATTGCCAATCTTGGTCTTTCATGGCAGCACAAGATGGTGGCAGACGTGGATTGTGATTTTCGTGGTACGAGTAATTTCAGGCTATGTTCTTTCAATAGAAAAAGAAAAAAAAAGAAAGGATAATTTAGTCATTTCAGTTTTACAGATTGAGATTGAAGATGCAAAGTTATAAGGAGGCAGAGCACGCCTATTTTTGTCAGGTTATGGTTGCTAGAAATCCAATGGTTTCTATTGTTAAAGTTCAATCGAAATCAATCGATGGTCGACTAAAGGAGAAAATGATACTAAAAATATCACAATTTTTGTATGAAATTTACTTTAGTGCTAAAACTCTTGAAACAATCATTTCGGTGATACATCGGAGGAAAAATAATCACTTGATATTTCTGTCGAAAATTTCCAACAGGAAGTCCTACGTATCTTTTTAAAAAAAATGTTTATTTTTACATGGCTTTATCATAAAAAAAAAGAACAAGGAAAGCCAGCGTGGCCAATGAGGTGATCTTTCATAACAAAAGGACGCCGTTTCATGTTAAAACTCATTTTCTCTCTCTTTAATTCTCTCTTCTGACTTGCTCAGCTCTCTTCCTCACCCTCTCTACTTTGATCATACGCACAGCAATTCATTCAAATCAATGACCGCCCACGATCTTTTTGTTCCTGCGTTGTTCTCTTAAACGGCATCCTGACCCTCCCCCAAGTCGGATCAATCAAACAAACTTCAAAACCCATAATCCAAGCATTGCCTCTACTTCAATAGACCCAAATTGTCACACCCATCTTCGAATCCTAATTCAACCCTCAAAGAAAACCCGAGCAGAGAGCACCCGATCGAAGTCATCAGCCGAATCCGCAACTACTTGGATAGCAAGGACAAACCCTCTTCTGCCTTGCAAATTGACTAGGACAAGCAGACCCTCTGCGTCCGCATGGAGTTTGGGTACCACGACTTCAATCTCAATGGGGTCTCTCTATCCAGGGAGGAAGATCGATCTCGATGCGTTCTACAAGAAGTTCGTGGCCATGACGATGCAGTTAGGACAGTAGAATCTTCGATGTTTTTGTAATCGAGACATGAGGGAATCAAGAATAGATGAATAAATTTTTGCACATAATATACCACCATCGTCGCTCCAACTTCCTTTCTTTTTCTCTTTTCTGACTTTGTTTTCAGAGAAAGAGAGAGTGAGCGAGAGATTGTATTGTGGTGCGGGCGAGATGTACTATAAGGGTGATCTGCTCTCCATTGCAAGTTTGAGCTGCTAATTTTGCCTCAAAATACATTGGTTTTTAATGTAGGGTTTGGAGAAGAAGCGAACCTGAGTCCGATTCTTTGATTTGGGGAAAAATGTGCCACACTACGTTGTTTAGGGCAATTAAAACCGACTCACTTTGCCAACAAACTCTGTTGGATGGAGAAATATTGAAATAAAGCCACATCGGATTTCTGTCATCCACTATAGTAAAATGAGCATTGTACAAAAGTCATGTCACTTCTAGTACATTTTCATTCAATTAAAGTATCAAATTTGACTTCAAATCAAAAGCTAGCTTAGTAGATTCTAATATGCCTTGAAGCTTCAAAGGCTTTGTAAAATTCGAATCACTTGGACAAGGCGTGGACATTATTGAAAACAATTAAGGAAATTATATGGGATTTTTATTGAATCGGCTTAGATGGCTTACATTTTGGATACCATGCTTGCTCCATGACTGAATTTGAACACAAACTTCTCAATGGAAAATAATAAACTGCGAGGGAAGGTAAAAAGCTTACAAAACATGGCTGGAGAGCTTTTCTAATTGAAGACAAATACTAAAAATTAGGAAACCTAAACTAATTCGAATTTGAAATTCAAAGGATAAATAAAACTTAATCCAATTGATCTTCAAAATCTAATGGCATCTTTAATTGATGCTGCGTGATTCTTCTCCATAGTTGCGTCTATGTTGAATGTCTTCGGAGATAGTTGCGTGTAGATGTTTATGCGTATGATTCGCCGTGCATCTTTGATGGACCATTCCGTTGTGCATCGTGATCTTTCTTCGCAAAAATCTCTAACTGCCTCTTGACCAGCGCTCTACTTCAATGTTGACTTGTAGCCGCTCTACCGTCATCTCTTGGTCAATGCATCTTTCTTGATTCAGATTTTAATTTCTTTTCATGTTTCGAGTCAGACATGATTTTCACTTAAACTCTCTATATTGGCAACTTCTATGAGCTCTTCAGCCACTCCATTGATGGGTTTCGTGGGCTAAATGTATTGTCGTGACCTTTTATCGTGAACGAATTCGTCAAGGAATTCTTCCGAGTGAGTCTTATGGTTTAGGCGTATTGTTCTGGGTCGGTGCGGGCCACTAGCATTTTCATGTTTAGATTGCCCTGGTGTCAACAGCGGTAAATTTGTGATACGTCAGATGTCTTTCGGTATTTTCTAATAAGATTACATGTATTTTTAGAGTTAATTTTTCTTTTGCTTTAGGTTTGGGCAGATCGGAAAACCTGCATACATACGCTTTTGCTATGGCTTTTAGTCTTGTGGCACTGTTGGCCCAACTTTTCATTTAGGGCTTCTAAGATTTTAAGGCCTGAGTTTCCAACTTTTCTATTGCGTTATTTTTTTGGGTTCATAGCACGAAAAACCCAAAACTGGTACATATATGATAACTTTACCCAAAATTAATTTTTTGACCACGGAAAATAATAAATTGATGCACATATGATAAATTTACCTTTATTTTGTTTCCGTTAAATTTTACTATTAAATTACTTTGTTAAATGACACATGACAATTGATTGATGTGTCAATTCTATGTTTTACCCTCTGTTTTTCATAGATGTAATAGTTTGGGATTTTCAGTGGTCAAAATATTAGTTTGGGGTAAATTTATCATAAGTATACCAATTTGAAATTTTTTGTGGTCAAAAAATTAGTTTGGAGTAAAAATGTTACATGTGTACCAGTTTAGAGTTTTTCGTGGTATAAATGCTATTTTTTCCCCTTAAATTTTGGAATTTTTCCCTCCCTTCTTCTTTCCTTTTTCTTGATTGGGTTAATACCATAAAAAAAACTCAAAATGGTACATCTATGATAAATTTACCCTTAGTTACTTTCCGTTAAATTTTATCATCAAATTGTTAAGTTGGACAACACTTTGCAGTTGACGGGTGTTCTAGTTTAGGGTTTTACACCTCTGTTTGTTACAGGCTTATCGATTTATGATTTTTCTTGATATTAATCCAATTTAACGAGGGGTAAATATATCACAAGTTCAAGTTTCGGATTTTTGGTGGTCAAAAAATTAATTTTTGGTAAATTTGTCACACAAGTTTCGGGTTTTTGGTAATCAAGAAATTAATTTAGGGTAAATTTGTCACGGTGTACCAGTTTGGGATTTTTTGTTGTCAAAAAATTAGCTTAGGGTAAATTTGTCACATGTGTTCCAATTTGAAATTTTTCGTGGTATTAACCATATTTTTTTCCCCTTAAATTTTGGAATTTGTCCTTCCCTTCTTTTGTCCTTTTTTTTTAGTTTCTCACTAGACTCAAACATAATATACTCAATTTGACTTAAACCTAAATTGTTGACTCTCGAAAAGCTAGAGTGTCTTCCCTTACATTCACCTTTTAGTAGGGGAAATCGTTATTTCGACTCTCAGTTCGGTCAAACAGCTAAACCATGGCCTTTAAGATCGACTTTGACGACATTCTTGTGTTGGAAAAATTATGTTAGATAATATTGTAAAATAAAAATCGTTGGAAATCTATTGAAAGGATAAGAAAATAGGATCAAATGTTTGAGGCGTGTAGGCACTATCCTTAATGATAATTCCGTCCCTTATAGTACGAAACTCAGTGCGTAAGGCTCTAATGACTATCTTCTACGAATAATAGATCTTCTTTTTTACTCTGCACTAAATAAATAGAGGGAACATAAACAACAACATTATACGTAAAACTAGAGGTGAGCGGTTCCAAGTTCCAGGCGGAACCTACCCGGATGAGGAACCGCCTGGAACCTGGAACCTACCCTCGGGTACAGATTCTTCAAAATGAGGAACCTGGAACTTACCCGTCGGAATGTGGAACCTGGAACCTACCCTGTCACAGGTTCCGTGGTCGGTTCCAAGTTCCAACAGGTTCTTTTTTTAATTTCGTTTTGAATTAAACAAAACGAAAATAAATGCAATAGTAGATCATCTGAATGATACATACACAATGCCCTGATGTGATATTCAAGGGATATAATGCCAAGTTTACAAATGCCTAGATAGAACTAAACTATAATTGCCCAATACCAATTGAAGGGGAAAGATAGGGTAACTACCTTACCGTCGGAAAATCCTCCAACACCGGCATCAGCATTCCCAAGCCCGTTATCTCTAGCAACTCTTAAAGAATCAGTTGGTGAGTCACGGATAGTATCAGAGCGTGAACTCTGTTTCGATCTCCCCGCAGCCTGGGCCTTCTCAATAGAAAAATTTTAAGTAGGAAATCATGAAGATGACTGGACCACTTAACTATAGTAATAGCATGAGCTACCTGGCAAAAAGCTGTGACTAGTTCCTATCTCAAAATACAAAATCGAGATCCAAGTCAAGTATAGTTTGCAACATGAGGAGTTACTCTCGTCAAGTCAAGAAGATAGTGCATAAATCAAAACAAAAGAGTAAAATGGAAAGAGGACATGCTTTTTTCTAAATCAAAACAAAAGATAGTGATCTACTGGGTGACTTCACTTCTCAAATCAAAAGCTCATACTAATGACTAAGGCAACAACTTGCTTTTTCTATGGTTCATCAAAAGATACTTCCTATGGGACAATACAGATATACTTTAAAAAGAAAAGATCAAAAGCATGACATAAGCCAAAGTGCTAGAAGGAAGAGATTCTAATCAACAAATTGCCCTTCCATTTTTTTGTCTGTGCTAGTGTTTGCTTTTACAACCAAGGTTTTTCAGCTTTTACAACATCTTTGGCAAATATCTCAAAGCTCCACTGACATGCAAAGGCAGCACCTTAAAGCTATTTCTAGGAAGTTGCTCCAGCCAACCAGTTCATCACAACACAACTACATCACAAAGAATTTCAGCATGGCTATTTTATTACACCAAATAGACCATGTACAAGCAGATCGTGAGCTTACATCTCTTGTGTTCCAAAGAAATGCACAAAGTGTTTTTTTGGGTCAGGAGTTTGGTGCCAATCCTCTAGCCTGCTAATCTGAAGACATAAAAAAAATCATCATTCACGGAGCAACCATCATACAAAAGATGCACACCGCATCACACTGATTAAATCCAGAAAGGTTCACTTCCAAATTGATGGGCAGAAACTGTACACAATGCGAGCAAGTAAGAAAATCCAAAAAGACTAGCCTTCCCAAACGTAATGGCTGACCACCTATTCACTTCACAACATAAATTAAATCAAACTAAACCATTTTCCAACCGCGAGAAGGCAAAAAAAGAAGAAGACTGAAAGTAAAAACTTGCGCTTGAACACCCAAACAAAAATGATAAAAACACGCAACAATCAAAGGGAATACTGAGCAAAAAGCGCGAACCTTGGCAGGCCAAGCAGGGTCGCCCTTGACTTTGGCAAGAACGAGATCGCCCAAACTCAACTGATGCTTACTCTTGTCCTTGCTCGCTCCCTTCTTGCGCCCTCTAGCCAGAATCGGAAACCCTAGAAAAAGCAGAGACCGCAAACGAGCCGGACCGCGGTTGATGAAGACAGAGGAAGAGCCGAGGCGGACGCCAAATGGAGAGAGGAGAGGCGAGACGGTCTCGTCGAGTCGTGGGTGTTGGGAGTGGGAGAGAGAGCGCAATGGAGGAGTGACTGAGCGTGGGGAAATTTGGAAATAAACTAAGGAAGTTAGGGTTTTTACTTTTTAGTAAGGGAGAGAGCCGGTTCTAGTTTCGGGTCCGGTTCCGGGTCCAGTTCCGATTCCAGGTCCGGTTTCGGTTCCTATAGGAACCGGGGACTGGGACCGGAACCAACGGTTCCTAAAAAATTGGAACCAGGAACCGGAACCTCTCACCCTAGAACCGGGAACCGAATCTTACCCGCCGGTTCGGTTCTTTGGTTCTCGGTTCTACCCTGAAACCGTGCTCGCCCCTACGTAAAACCCAGCTAATAAATGGAAAGAAAAGGAGGAATATAGTTATTTTGCTATGTTTTAATTGTGATATGAAAATTCTCTTTATAGGCAAATAATGAACATAGTTAATAAAGAAATAAATCAAATCAAATGTTACAAAACCGTTATAAATTGATTGTAGTCATCTTTCCATTGAAGTAGTTACAAAATAATTGCTTTAAATATTTTCACAACCGCCAAAATATCCAACAATCTTATCGAAAAATCGATGGAGAATTATATTGACCAACCGGACAACTTGGTTCAGATTGCATATAGCATTTAGACAATTACTAAAACAAAATGTCGGACTATTAAGACAGCACGAGGTCCATTTTGCTACTGGAGGTAAGAAACTAAAACACATTTGCGCCAGAAAAGCTTACACGTATTCCACCGCATTAAGAGCTTTGCTTCTTCTCATCAAGTTCCTACGTTAATCCCGTTTTGAGCAAGGGCTAATCAACTCGCCAAATAATATGAGCGAGCATCTTCGATTGCGGGGGCCAATATTTCTCCGATGTCGAGACAAAAGCAATGTGACAGTGCCGCCCATCACTTCGATTCTAGCGAAACCAATGAAAGAATAGCCGCACTCTCGTTATTCAAGGGTAGGTACCGCTTGATTTGACCTTATTATTAATGATTTTTCAATGTAGAGTCATACATAGTTTGATCTAAATTAACCAATTAATCCATTTATGATCCATTTATTTATAATATAAATTTCTCGATCCATACCCGACCCGACTTATATTATTTAAACACTTTCATATTTAACTAAATCTAGGAAAAACTAATTTCTTAAGATATTTTAAAAAAAATTATATTGTTAAAATATTTTCATGAAATACAAATCTAGTGGAAAATTTTTGTAGTTTTTTTAAAAATTGAGACTCCGTTTGTTTCGTAGAAAATGTGACATTTCTAAAAAATATTTTTCATGAAATTATTTTCCAAAAATATGACAAAATTTTCCGGAGTTTGACTAAAACCTAAAAATGAACTAAATAATATTTTCCGCTGTATGGTATAGAAAATGTGATTTGATTTTCCTCTGTGCACTCCTTTTAATAATTTTAATTTTATTTAATTTTTCAAAAATCAAAAAATTAATTATTTTTATTTTATTTTATTTTATTTTTTCCTTTTTCTTTTTCCTTCATTTTCGGCGATGGCTGGTGATTGGCCATAGGTGAGGAATGAGCTCGCTCAATTATGGCGAGTTGAGCCTCAAATGAGGTTCCCCCTTGCTAGATCCAGCGAACTCAAGCCTTGATCGATCGGTGAGGCTCAAGCCTTGATCGATCGGCGAGGCTCAAGACTCGCCGGCCTTCGGCCAGCTCGTTCCTCGCCTATGGCTAGTCGTTAATCATCGGCTGAAAATGAAGGAAAAAAAAGAAAAAAAGAAAAAAAATTGTAATTATAATTTTATTTTTTTAGAAAAATATTTTTTTATAAGGCTGAAGAGGGAGAAAATAGGGGTGTGTAAAGGAACCGGGAACCAGACCGGACCAGACCGGAACTGGTGGTTCCCAATTCCAATTTACTATAATCGGTGAGTACCGGTCCGATTTTCGATTTCCGGTTCTAGGCATGGAATAGCCCATCCTGCCACCCAGACTGGACCGATAATAATTTTTAAGAAAAATGAAAACTCTTAAATCCCCAATCTAAAGCTTAACACGCATCAACTAAGTGCTCGTCATTAGGAGTGTCAAAAAAACCGTCGACCCGACTTGACTCGATCTGCCTCGGCCTGACCCTACCAAAAAATTTGGAGTATTTTAGGGTCGGGCCTTAGTCTTCTTCGAGTAGAGCCTTTTAGGAGTGGGTATTGTTAGGGTTGGGCCGGCGCAGGTCTTTTGACACCATTACCCAAAAATACCACTGTCCCATTCCGAGTCCTAATTTCCATTCCATCCTCCTTTTCTTCCGTTCCTTCTCGCTTCGCTTGCTGTCATCCTCTCTCTACTTCCTCGTCCATTGCAGATTCACTCAAATACCATCTCTGCATATGGAGCCGTCGACCGATTTGATTCCTAAGGGGGAGATCTTCGGCGAAGACAACAGCCACGACGGAGATGCGGGCAGCGAGCTTCTAGAAGAAGAAGTGCCAGAATCGACCTATCGACAGCCAAGGATGGCCGCGAAAGTGCCTGATCTGAGTGTGACGGAGAAGAAAGAGCTTGCATCATGGGTTTTTGAGGGCTAATTGTTGGGTAAGATCTTCAATAGTTGATGGGTTTTGGTTTTTTTAGTTCTAGGGAAGGGTTTCATCTGCAAAAAATTAGACAGTTGTTTTAGCTAGTTTAGTTTAATCTGTGTTATCGATTGGGATTTATTTCTATATCTGAGAGTGGAAGCATTGTCGAAGTGTGATTTCATGCATCTCCATGGTTACTTGGTCTTAAAGCGTGATGTTCTTTGCTAAGTGTTTAATGCCTCATGTAAGATTTGGTTGCCTCATATGGATCGGCTTAAGTGGAGATTCGACCCCTATGGAGACACTACTTTCAGAACACCCAAGGACTTATCTTTGTGGTCAATAGCAATGAGAGAAAGAGGATATTAGAAGCTAGGGACAAGCTTCATTGGATGTTGAGTGAGGTTAAACTCATTTCTTCCTAATCACTGGTTTGCCTTACTTCATGCTACTAATGGCTGCGAACTAAACATGGTAGTCTTTCAATGTGAAACAACTGCGAGTTGTGCGATACGATACTGCTTGTGTTTGCAAAGATTAGTTGTGTTTTGTGCTTTAGATTACTTGTTTTGCTTCCTATATCTGTTGACACCTAAATTTTGACGCATCATTTAGTGTAATTTGCATAGAAAATTAGGGATTAAATTTTTAACCCCTAAACAAAAATATTTAAATTGCATAACATATAGTTTAAATTCATTTTAGATTAATTGCATTTTGCATCGGACTGGCGGTGACGAACGAGCTTAAATTTCATCGAATGTGACTCAGCTCGCTTGAAGTGCAAGGGCCGGGAATTACAAGTCAAATGGGCTCGGTTGTTTTAATTTGAACTTAATTCAGCCCATTATCATTAATTAATTCAGCCCATTATCATTAATTAATTCAGCCCATTTAAATTAAAGCCCAAGCCTAAGCCCATTAGGATTAAAAGCCCATCTAATTGACCTAGGTTAAGACTATAAATACTTCATTAGGTCAGAAAATAGAAGGGGGGCTCACTGATAATTTTGAGATCAGTTTTTTTTAGAAGGTGAGAGTGAGAAAGAGAGAGAGAGAAGCAGACCGGCCGCGCACCGCCCCCTCGCCGCCGCGCTCGCCTGCTGCTCGCCCCACGACGCCGCGCCTGCCGCGCCTCACGCCCACCGCCGTCGTTGCCGCTGCTTCTCGCGCGACGCCGCGCCTGCTTGCTGCCGCGCCTGCCGTCCGTCGCCCGGCCTTGCCGGACGCCCCGTCGCGCCCTGCTGCGTGCCCCGCCTGCCGACACCGCACGCCGACGCCGCCCCGCTCGCACCGTCGCTGTCGTCGAGCCCGACGTCCCTGCCGTCGCCCCTGCCGAGCCCGACGCCGCGCTGGTCGCGCCACTCCCAGCCTGCGCTGCTGCCGCCTTGCCGTGCCTGCTGCCGTCGAGCCCGACGTCCCAGCCGCTCCCTGCCAGCCGCTGCTGCTTCCCGCGCGTCTACCGCCGTGCTGCTGCCGCTTCCCGCTGACGCCGCGCACGCCGACGCCGTCCCTACCGCGCCCGCTACCGCGCGCTCACCAGCTGCCGCACGCCGAGCCCCGACGCTGCTGCTGCCATCCTCGCCGGAGCCGTCACACACCGGCGCTACCTTGCTGCTCCGTCGCCGTCCCCTGCCGCCGTCTCTGCTGCCGTCGGAGCTGACGCACGCCGCCGAAGCTGTTGCTGCTCCTCCCGCCGTGCGCCACTGCTGCTGACCGGACGGTCACACCGTTGCCCCGCCGTCGTCCCGACACCGCGCCGCCGAATCCACCGTTTGTCGCCCGTCCCGATCCACAAGTTCGAATTTGGAAATTACCTGCAAATTAGGTAATTGAATGTTATCCAATATTTTCAGAATATTTCGTTTCTTAATTTTTGGATATTTGAATATTCTGTGAATATTGTGTGGATTGCTAGATATTCTTAGGATAATGTTTGCCTTGTTCGCAATATTCGAAAATATTCAAAATTAGGAAATTTTCCTAATTCAGCAAACGTATCTGGACAATTATCCGACCTTATCCTTAAGGTACGATATGTGGCGATACGGAAAATTATTATCCTACCCATAATCACTTGGGTATGATAATGAATTTTATCTGCTTTCCAAATTTGAATGATCGATTTTCCGTCAATATCTATAACCCTATAGATATGACTGATAGCTCGATTTTTGTGCCTAATCCGAATTTGAAATGAATCTTGTGGATTGCGTGGTTGTTTTAAATGTGGATGCTATCTCTGTTTAGATTATTTTTCCTTTTCAAATAAAAGAAAATTCAAAAAATATCAGTTAGGATTTGAATTTGAGTTTTGCATGTTTAGGAATCCTAAATATATCTAGACGATAGAATAATTATTTAATTTAAATTAGGACTTGAGATAATCTATTCCCTAGTTTAAATTAAGTAATTTTCTAATCTTAATAGATTATTTAGGTTATTTTTTTATTCCGAATTTTCAAGAAAACCCTAAAAAATGAATTGTTTTATGGTAGATTAGGATAGATTGCATTCTTAATTCAAGTAATTTATTATTTCGAATTTTAACGAAAACCTCAAAAAATAATTCATGTTAGGATATGTTAAATCATCATAGGTTGCATGTTAATTTAGGCATATTTTTATTCCGAATTTCATCAGAAAATACCAAAAATAAATTATTTGCCCGTCATTAGAATTAGGTCACGTCGTCGCATGACATATAGTTTGCATGATAGGTTGCATTACTTGCACGTCATTTTTGCACGTCATTGCATGTAGATTAGCTTTCATTTAAATAAGAGAAAATCCAAAAATTGAGTGAATTCCTTGTTAATTAGAAATCATATTAGGGTGGTTGATGTGATTTTCTAGCTAACCATGCAGATGCTTACGTTGCTTCGAGGTAAGTAATTCTCCTAATCTTGCAATTTATTTAATGCTTTCTTGAGTGTTAAATTGGTGGTTTGCGCACCCGCATGAACACCTCATATGTTAGTGACTAAGTTAAAATGGATCCAAACTACTTGCCAAAATATTTTTGAAAAGAAAAGGTACCGAAAGGGCGTTAGACTAGATCTAGCGTAATCAAGTCCCCGGGCTTGGGATCTCTGGTTCGTAGAAATGAAACATATCTCCCTATGTTTTATTTAGGTTTCTAATCAACCTACCACAAATTGATTAGTGGCGACTCCGAGCATGAAAATATTTGCATGATAAAAACTTAAACCCAAAGTTGCGAATTGGTAGAGCTTGGGAGGGCTCGAGTTAGGTTTAGTCCTAATAATCCATTAGCCTGAGAGGAATTATTTTTTAGGTCGCGACAGCTTGGCGACTCCGCTGGGGATATTAAAACTCTTAGTGGACTTAGGCCAGTTTTTCTTTTCAAAAAAAATTATTTTTGCTTGGCAGCGAGGATCCCAGGTACGTCCCTAATATTTTAGGTGTTAAATGTTTTTGCAGAATGGGAGGTATAAGGGGAGGCGTGATTGTTAACCCTTGTTTTGCAGAGAGGTGTTGGATGTATGGTTTATTTTATGCACGAAGCGCTGTATGATATAACTTGTTGTGCATGCCCTGCATTTACACTACACCGCACACACTTCCCGCTGCCGGACCTGGGCGGCACAGGTTTAGGATGGTACTAAGAAAACGGACACCTCGACCACACCCGTGTGGTATAGGTCGCCTTTCTTGGTCCCGAAAGTTCTTTCATGGTGTCATTGAATACCTACCACGGTTGCACCCTTTGCAACCCGGGTCGGCTCTTTGACTAAGCCGGAGTCAGGGGAATCCCAGCCTAACCACCACCATGACTGGTTTAGCTCGGTAATCCTCGTGTCTCCATTTTGCAAGCCAGAGTCTAGGTAGAAATCGAGCCTCACGTTTCATGCGCATGTCTATGTGATTGCCATCATTCTACCCGGTGAAGTAAGATTTCTGAACCTTTATCTCGCAATTTATTTATGTTTCGTCTTTTTCTTTGGTCGGTCCATGACATTAGGTCGGTCGCGAGTCTTGGTCTATACACTATGGGAGGGGCAGACATCCGGATTCTTGATGCTCCTAAGGATGAGCTCCGTGCCTGGTGGAATCTACTCAGTCCGACCAACCGCAAGCTAGTTGAGGGCCACATCGGGAGGCTGCTCCCCCTACTGGAGGTCAAAGTCCGTACCGGCCTCGTTCGAGCATTAGCGCACTTCTGGTGTCCTGAAACCTCTACCTTTATATTCGGTAAGCACGAGCTCACCCCGACGTTGGAAGAATATAGCGTGCTCATTGGGAAACCATTGGAGTCGGAGTTAGTCACACCACCTTTAGGAATTGATTCCACTTTAATGTTGGCTGAATTTTTGAATGTCGGAAAAGATGAATTGGGAAAAGTTTTAAAAGCAAATCGTGGCACATGTCCTTTTTCATTCCTGAGTCAGTGTTTTGAAAAAGCCACATCTTTTCAAAAGGGCAGAATCTTTTTGCTAGCGTTTTTCGGGTTCGTGATTTTTCCTTACTGTAAGAATGCATGTAATCCGTCAATCGCATGGTTGGTCCAACAGGTCTGTCTTGAAAAGAATTTTATCAACATCATTTTAGCAGAGACTTTCATTTCCCTCACTAAATTTAAGCAACATGTTGACAAAATGTTTCATGCCCCCCTCGAACTTTTGCAAATTTGGTTTTTATCTCATATAAAAGGGTGTGGCGATTTACTCACAATACCCGAGCTTAGTGATTCTAGCCATCCAGTTTTAAGGTACAAAGAAAAACAAGGGGATGCACCCGATTATCATTACTCCGAATGGATCATTTTCATGAAAAACGCTAGACCCCAAGGTTTCCAATGGCATGCTAACTGGTTCAAAGTCGAGGAAGCTCGGCTTACCTGTAATGGTATTGGACCGGTTCCACTATTGGGTTTCACCGGCGCGATCGAATACTACCCTGCCAGAGTGTCTCGTCAGTATCAGATTCTCCAAGGACTCCCTCCGGCGTTACAACCAGAACTCCTACAAGTTGACTTCGCCAATGATGATAAAGACCACGAAGCGACCGTAGCCCAGCTCAATAAGATGTGGAGGAAGTGTCGTGTGTTGAAGATAGCACGGCCCGAAAGAGAACTAAAGGGAGAGCAGAAGTCCTATTTCGCGACGACCCAGTACATTCGTCGGCACAAAATCCCGCAAGATTGGCTCCCGAAGATACCTAAGGTGCCTCTCAAGTCCGCCAATCGTTCAGAGAACAATCGCCTCAAAAGGAAGGTCGAAGAAGCTGAAGAAAAGACATCCAAGATAGCTCGAGCTTATGAGCAATTGAAGAAGGAAGTCGCCTCCCATATGTCTATAGATCAAGCTAAATAAAAAAGCTCGAAGTTCTTTTCTTATTTCAGTTTCAGTTTTAAAGTTTGTTTAGGAATTGAGTCATTTGTCTTTATATTCAGTTCAATTTCAAGTCATTAATTGGTGTAAAAATTTTCGTCATTTCAATAAAGTGGTCCTTTCAATTCGAAGCGGTTAGACCAATGTCATGGATTGGCGTATGATTTTGCTCAACACTCATGTATGCCTGTTTCATTTCGAAATTAGGTAGCTACGGACCGATCACGGTCGCCCATTCGTACACGGTCGAGAGCCAGAATGGCCGATCAAACCGACTTGCAAGATCGTGTTGTTGGTGTGGAAGACCAGATCAAGCAACTTGTCATCGCAATGCAACAAATGTCCGTTGAGATCAAAGCTCTCCGGTCGGTTCCCGTTTCGCCATCCCTCGAAGCATCAATCCCAAAGCAGAAAATTAGAAAGAGTGTCGAGTTTGACGGAGATGATGATATTCCTGATTTAGAAGATGACCCCGTCCAGATCATCGTCAACAAGGACAAACCTGATGAACGGGTCAATAAACTTGAAGAAAGAGTGAAGCAGTTGGAGGGTTCGCAGGATTCACCTTCAATCGATCTGTCCCTATACTCACAGATCAAAATCCCAAAGAAGTTCAAAATGCCGGATTTCGACAAGTACAATGGCACCACATGTCCAAAAGCCCACCTACAGCTCTATCACGTACAAATGACTTCGTACGTTGATAACGAACTCCTGATGGTCCATGCTTTTCAAGCAAGTTTGACGGGTCCTGCTTTGAGCTGGTATCTCATGAAGAAGATAAATGGCCTCAAAACTTGGAAAGAAGCCAGTGAAGCATTCTTGAAGCAGTACAGATTCATAACGGACATCATTCCTACCCGTGATGATCTCGAACGTGCCCAGATGAAAAAGACTGAGTCCTTTAAGGACTATGCTATCAGATGGAGAAATTTAGCTGCTCAGGTTGTCCCAGAACCCATAGACAGTGAGTTAAAGAGGATGTTCATGAAAACTCTCCCGTTCGAATACCGTAATCGGATGGTTGCCATTCCGACTGACAACTTCAACCAACTCATCCCCATGGGCGAACAAATTGAAATAGGGCTGAAAGATGGATGGTTTGTCGAGCCGCCCTCCTCGACCAGAAGATTTGGTGCAAGAAAAGAGAAAGAACCGGCAGCTGAAGTGAATGTGGCTTATAACCAACCGAGTCGGCGGAATGCTAACTCCGCCCCAGCAATCCAAGTAGTACAAGCTCAGCAACAAAACTCGGGTCGTCAACCTTTTCAGAGGAGGAACAATAAGAGGCAATTCACTCCCCTCCCCGAATCGTTGTCTCAAGTATTGACAGTGCTCCAGAAGAAAGGTTTGCTTACTACTGAGCCAAAGCGGCCCGATCCTGAGCGGTTCTATAACTTCGACCCGTCAAAGAAATGTGATTATCACATGGGTGAGCTGGGACACTCAACCGATGATTGCTATGCCCTCAGGCACCGAATCCAGAACCTCCTAGATACGAAGGCTTTCTCATTTCAGCCTGCTAAGCCGAATGTTCAGAACAACCCACTCCCTGATCACGCAAGCAATGTGAATGCCATATTTAGTTTCGATGCTGGTCGAATCAGGAATGTTAAAGTGTATACCACCGACGTCTATCGTGAGTTAGTGAAAGCCGGTTGTTACCCGAGTAATGAAGACCTTCCCCTTGCCATCATGAGAGAAAGAATCTCAAGGATGGTAGAAGCTGGGATGATCGTTTATACTGACCACACTGGCATCGTTTCTACTATTTCTGAAGTGGTTATTAATTGGGAGGAGGAGTTTGCTTCGTTGAACACCGGGGGCGACGAGGGCGACCCTCTGCTTGAAGACATGCCTCCGCTTGAAGACGCGTCCGATAATGAGGAGGTCATTGTGAGCGCGCCTACAACTAATGAAGGGATAGTGATCGAGATACCCCAACCGTATGAGTACAGTGATAATAGGGCAGTTCCTTGGTCCTACAGTCTCGATGTCGACTTAGTTACCAGATCTGGGCGTTCCTACGGCCAAGCTAATGCCCAACCTGCAAAACCCGTTACTGATGAAGAAGCCAAGGAATTTCTAGCTGTGATTAAGGCTAGCGAGTACAACATAGTTGAACAATTGCGCAAGCTGCCCGTGCAAATCTCTCTGCTTGAGCTGCTCCAGACATCTGTCAAGCATCAGAAGGCCTTAATGAAGGTGTTAAGTGAAGTCCACGTGCCAGAAACGATCGATCATGATAAGTTAGAGGAATTTGTGAGCTCTATACTCCTCAAGGACCTCATAGCCTTTTCAGATGAAGAGTTCCCTCTAGAAGGGAGGGGGCATACCAGGGCACTCTATATCTCCGTCAAATACAAGGCCTCACATGTTGCCCGGGTACTCATTGACAACGGATCAGCCCTGAACATCTGTCCTTTGGCGACTTTACACCGCCTTAAGATAGATCCTTCTAGGATAAGTTCTGCAAGAACCTCCGTACGAGCCTTTGACGGAACGAAAAAAGAAGTGATGGGAGAAATCTACCTTGACATACAGATAGGACCAACAATGTTCAATGTCCTATGTCAAGTTATGGACATTCCCACTGCATTCAATTTTCTGTTGGGTCGTCCATGGATTCATACAGCCGGAGCTGTGCCATCCAGTCTACATCAGATGGTGAAGTTCGTCGTGGAGAGAAAGTTAGTCACGGTCCACGGTGAAGAAGAGCACCCGATTTACCACGCAACGGCTATCCCCTATGTTGAGCCTGATTGCAAAATAGAATCGAGCTATCAGTCGCTCGAGCTCGTATCAACCATACATGCTTCTAGAGGATCGTCGCCGCCTATTCCCGAGGTGTCAAATGCTGCAGTCATGGTTGGCAAAGTAATGATGTCCCATGGCTTTACTCCAGGTGAAGGCCTTGGTAGGGATGGTCAAGGTATCCGCCAACCGGTGGAAGTTTCTCAGAGGCCCCGCATTACTGGGTTGGGATACCTGGGGTCAAGTGAGCCGAACAATGTGGCACGTGGACGTGGACGTGGTCGAAGTCAAGTTCGAAGAAATGGTCAAAATAGATTGCGATCCGAAGAAGAGCCGAATGGTGAAGAACGTGGGCGTGGTAGGTCGCTTCCACACATCCGCACCACATTTCCAGGCCCCGCAAGAATGATGCATGAAGAGAAAGAGGTGATCGACACTCTGGGGCAGCCGAGCGGCAAGTTCGACTATTATGTGAAATACTCAGCACCCCCGAGCTTCTATGTTGACCCCCGTGACATTGTCCCGGATGGATGGGGAGGTATGGATGATTCAACACCTCTAGTGACAGAAGATTCTGATGATGCAATGGAGGGAATCACTGCCCTGTTCGATAATTTCTTAATTGGAGCCATCGAGGAAGGACCGTTGAAGGGAATGGGCATTGGCCCGCAAGAGTAACACATTTACCTTTTTCGCACATTCCCCTACGCGGGAATTTTTACTGCTTTTTAGGACTTGCCCCGTCTCGGGAGCTACTTTTTAGTACTTTTCATTTCTAGGATTTGATTGTTGCAATTTCCATTCCAATAAATGTAATTCATTTGGTGATAATCAATAAAATTACAAGTTATTTTCGTTTTGAGGGCATGTTGAGGTACATCAAACCAGCCCAGTGATGATATCCAACCGATAAAAGAAAACATAATCCAAGGAGAATTCTGAGGCCTGGGCTTCTTCATACTTCCTCATGTTAAAACTTTTTTGAAAAGAATTTAAAAAAAAAATCAAAATCAAAAGAAATAAAAAATACACTGTTTAGCCCTGTTTGTCCTACTGAACCCCCTACTTTATGTTTCAGGGGCAATTTTGTGACACGTAAGGGTATGGGAACGGTCCAATCTGATGAATTATGTGCCACCGAACCTGATCTCGATGACACCAATGAACTCGAAGATTCCTCGGACCTCCAGCGTGATCTAGAGCATCATGAAAGACCTAAAGTCCTAACGGTAGACCAAACTATCACTGTCAACTTGAGTGATTCTGGAGAACCCAAAGAGGTGAAGATAGGGGCAACCCTTCCCGAAGGTGAAGCTAAACGCCTGGTCCAACTGCTGAAGGATTACCAGGATATCTTTGCCTGGTCGTATGTCGATATGCCGGGTCTAGATTCTTCTATCGTGGAGCATAGTCTACCCACTAATCCAGACACGCCGCCCAAGAAACAGAAGCTGCGAAGGACCAAGCCTGAACTTTCCAAGAAAATAGAGGAGGAGGTCATGAAGCTTTTGAAAGTGGGATTCATCGAAGTCACCCAATACCCCAGCTGGGTGGCTAATATTGTGCCAGTCATGAAGAAGGATGGTCGAGTTCGGGTTTGCATCGACTATCGCGATCTAAACAAGGCCAGTCCCAAAGACGATTTCCCATTGCCACATATAGATGTTTTGGTGGATAGTACAGCAGGGTTCGAGCTGTTTTCCTTCATGGATGGTTTCTCGGGTTATAATCAGATAAAAATGAAGGACGATGATAAGGAGAAAACGGCGTTCATCACTCCTTGGGGGACATTCCACTATAAGGTCATGCCCTTCGGCCTCAAAAATGCCGGGGCAACATATCAACGGGCAATGGTGACGCTCTTCCATGATATGATGCATAAGGAGATTGAAGTTTATGTCGATGACATGATCGCCAAGTCTAGACCTGGGAAGAGTCACGTTGATACTTTGAAGAAATTATTCGAGAGGCTCCGTGAGTTTAAGCTCCGTCTCAATCCGACCAAGTGCGTATTCGGAGCAACCTCGGGTAAACTACTTGGGTTCATAGTAAGCAGTAAAGGCATTGAAATTGACCCCTCCAAAGTGAAGGCTATATGTGAGTTACAACCCCCGTCGACCGTGAAAGAAGTGCGAAGTCTCCTGGGTAGATTGAACTACATAGCCCGTTTTATTTCTCAGCTCTCAGCAACTGCTAAGCCATTCTTCAAACTTCTAAGGAAGAATGCTCAAGTGAAATGGGACGATGATTGTCGGGAAGCGTTTAATGAATTAAAGCGGTACCTGATGGAACCACCAGTGTTAGTTCCACCAATGCCGGGCCAGCCTTTGATCCTTTACCTCACGATTCATAGTGAGTCTTTAGGTGCGATGCTAGCCCAGAAAAGTCCTGAAGATGGAAAAGAGCGAGCCATTTATTACCTAAGCAAGAAGTTCACCGTCTCGGAGTTGAATTATTCTGAAGCCGAGAAGACTTGCGCTGCACTAGTATGGGTGCTCCATAGGCTGCGACAATATACATTACATCACCAGACTTTACTTGTGACTGAGAACGATCCCATCAAGTATTTACTTGATCAACCGGCTTTGGTAGGGAAGTTAGCCAAGTGGCAGATTTTAATTTCAGAGTTTGATGTCCAGATGAAGCCACAGAAGTCAGTTAAAGGTCGAGTAATTGCTGATGTGTTAGCTGAAAATCCTGGAGTCCCTGATGATGATAGATATTCTCTAGAAGATCGCATTTTGGTAATAAAGGAAGACATATGGACCATGTTTTTCGATGGAGCTGTAAACTTAGCTGGTTCCGGCACTGGGGCAGTTTTAATATCCCCAGATGGGCAACATTATCCAGTAGCAGCAAAGTTGGTGTTCCCCTGTACCAACAACATAGCCGAGTACGAAGCTTGCATCCTCGGACTCCAAGCCGCAGTGGAAATGGGGATAACCAAGTTGAAAGTGTTTGGTGATTCTGCTCTGATTATTCTTCAAACTGTGGGAGAGTGGAAGACGAGAGACACCAAACTAGTGCCGTACCATGAATACCTCGAAGAAATCATAAAGGAATTCGAAGACGTCTCTTTTGAGTACTTATCGAGGTCTCATAATCAGTTTGCTGATGCGCTAGCTACGTTATCATCCATGTTGCAAGTGATTAATGGGTTAGAGGTAGAACCATTGAAGATTGAGGTCCTGACAAAACCAGCCTACTGTATGGTTGTGACCGGAGAACCTGATGAAAAGCCATGGTATTATGATATCATGAGTTATATCCAGAAACAAGAATTTCCTGAGGGAAGCACCCCGGCCGACAGGAAGTACATAATGAA
Source organism: Syzygium malaccense (assembly GCA_031216405.1). Classification (NCBI taxonomy): domain Eukaryota; kingdom Viridiplantae; phylum Streptophyta; class Magnoliopsida; order Myrtales; family Myrtaceae; genus Syzygium; species Syzygium malaccense. Next base: position 21,562,173 of record CM062259.1, on the reverse strand, counting down.
AATGGCTTCAAAATTCTTTGTTAGTGGTGAAAAGCTGTACAAAAGATCGTATGATTCAATCCTATTAAGGTGTGTGGATGCGGCCGAAGCTACCAGAATCATGCAAGAAGTACACGAGGGGATATGTGGTCCACACATGAATGGCCATATGTTAGCTAAGAAGATCATGAGGTTGGGTTATTATTGGCTCAGTCTTGAGAATGACTGCATCCAACATGTTCGAAGATGTCATCGTTGTCAGATTCATGGGGATAAAATAAATGTTCCCCCGACGGAATTACATCAGCAGTCTGAGCCATGGCCCTTTTCAATGTGGGGCATCGATGTGATTGGCCCGATTAATCCCAAGGCATCAAATGGACACCGATTTATCTTGGTCGCGATTGACTATTTCTCTAAGTGGATTGAGGCGTCATCTTATGCAAACGTCACCGCAAAGAATGTTGTAAAATTCATCAGGCGAGACATAGTCGCTCGCTATGGTGTCCCTGAGGCTATCGTCACTGACAATGGGACAAATTTGAACAACAAGTTCATTGATCAGTTGTTCAACGAGTTCAAAATCCGGCACCTGAATTCATCTCCCTATCGTCCACAGATGAATGGAGCGGTTGAAGCCGCCAACAAGAACATCAAGAAGATCTTGGCCAAAACGGCTGAAAACTATCGCGACTGGCATGAAAGGTTGCCATTTGCATTAATGGCGTATCGAACTTCGATCCGAACCTCTGTCGGAGCGACTCCTTTTTCATTGGTGTATGGCATGGAAGCAGTCCTACCCGTCGAAGTAGAGATCCCTTCCTTGCGAGTATTATCTCAAGTGGAGTTGTCCGAGGCGGAGTGGATGCGACAAAGGCATGAGCAGTTGAACCTAATTGATGAGAAGCGATTGAGAGCCATTTGCCACGGTCAAACCTATCAGCAGAGGATAGCTAGATCCTTCAATCAAAAGGTGCGTCCAAGACACTTCGAGGTAAATGATCTAGTCCTAAGGAAGGTACTGCCAGTCTTTCCTATTCCTGGAGGAAAATTTGCCCCAAACTACATTGGTCCGTATGTGGTTAAAAAAGTGCTTCCCGGAGGTGCCCTGATTCTCGCAGAAATGGATGGTCGTGAGTTTTCCACTCCTGTTAATTCTGATGCTGTGAAGATCTATTATCCCTGATGGAATTTAACATTTTGCAGCAAAAGTTTTCAAAAGTTTGGTTTTATACTCTGAATTGCAAGCATTGCATTTATGAATAAATCGTTTCAATCAATTTCAAGTTAAGATGTTTGCATTAGCTTTAATTTCTGCATGGTTATTTGTCAACCTGTATCATTGACTTCAAAGGGAGAATCTATTTAGACAATATGATAACTCACGTGGAATGAATTGAATGCGTTGAATGAGGTACATCGGGATGATGAAAGGCAAGCCATATCCTATACACAGTCCCATGCACTAATCCCTAGTGAGTTGAGTGGAAAAATTCCATGTCTGTAAGGTAAAGGGTTATCTCGCAAAAGGTACGGCAACTGAAATGACGAGAGGCGGTTCATTTCTCTATCCCAAACACTACAGGTTATCCATTGTTTCGCCACTTTGAGCCTAAATACTTGGAGAAATTCATTCAAATTACCCCTGTCAAGAACCACCCCACATCGGGGCAAACTGGAGGTAAGTTAGCGTCATAAGGTGAAAAATGAATAGAAATTTTCATGCTCTCACTTGCATCAATCTTCGAGTGTTGCTTTTTTCAGATGAATTCACGTGAAGTTCAAGTGCCTTAGGATGACGAAGAGCGTTTCTTTCTCTATCCTATATACACTTTATCCTTTGCTAAACCCAATTGAGCCTGCAAATTCATTTTTTAAACCCAGTTGGTGATCATCCCCCACATTGGGGCAAGGCAAAAGTCATCATTGTTCAGACAGCATATCCAGAGCGCCGACAAAAGACGAAGACCCTGAGAGTCCAGATGTTAGTCACTCGGTCAAAACAAGCCAAAGTGTGACTGGCCAATGTATGCATTGTAGACAGTGTGAGTCAAAAAAAAAAAACTAGAGGGCATGAAAAAGCAGTGTGCCTGGTAAAAGCAAGGCCGATGCCCGTGAAAAAAGAAAAGAAAAAATGGAGAAAAGTGACGACTTTAGAAAATGTTGAGATGTGTCAAAGTCACAAAAATATCCACAGTCTTAACGAGTCAAATGATGAATTCTTGAGGCCAATGGAGCATCTACCGAGAAGACAATCCCTGGTGAAAAAGAAGACCGGTGACAATGCCGAGATGATCACCAACTCTCACCCCAATTATACGCATTTTGAGCCTTATGATCCATTCATTTCTCAACCCATGAGCCTAGCCTACGTTACGTCCCTTACAAAGTCTCTTCAGATTAGGGCACTTGAACTAACGTAGAGTTTCTGATGTTTATAAGCTTAGCTCGAAGAAGTGCGAGCAAGTCCATTTCTATCTCATTTTGCAGGTTCTTGACTTGTAAACCCGGAGACAGTTACAGAGTATTTTATTTCAGTAGCCTCGACTCGAAGAGTCTCTTTTGTTAAGCCATTGACCAAGCCCCATGTTACGGTCCTAACAAAGACCTCTCAGATTGGTAAAGTCGTACTGCTTGCGAGAATACTCGGACCCTTGTCAACATGATGATGGTGAGATGGAGCGATTCTCCGTAAATCAGCCTTTCGATGAGAATGAGAGAAAGCCCTTTTGGACCGGAAGTCCCTCATTCGACATTTTCAAGATATCCGCTTGTGAGTTCGGATTGTCTTGTCATGATTTTTCCCCAGCGAAGTTTGTAATGCTGATTTGACAAAACCATCGTGCATGAAAATCAGTTGAAATCATAGTTCATGTGTATATGTATTCTTGACAGTGTGCGAATGCATATTACATAAAATCGTGTCTAACAGGAGACACACCTTCAGAGTGGAGATATCACCAGGTAAGTATATCTCTATTCCTAGGATGTCTATAACTATCTAGGTATCCCTAACCTGTTCAAGCAATTGTCAGGTCCCACATTTGATCATTTTTGCAATCTCTAGATGCCTTTGATTGTGTTCAGGTGTCTATTGATCAAACCTTTTCAGGTACTTCTGATGATATCCAGGTATTTTGTCAAGGAACTCTTGAACACTTGGGCTAGCCCCTTTGTTCATCAAATCACAGATTTTCATACAATCTCGAGAAGATTCCCCCGTTACATGACTATGAGCAGGTATAGCCATGACGGCCAAATCTTTACATATGAGCAGGTATATGTAAAGGTCGGAATATTCTTTCCAAATATCAGGTATTCCCCCGCTACTCACCTATGAGCAGGTATAGGTGAAGCGGCCAAACCTTTGCATATGAGCAGGTATATGTAAAGGTCGGAATATTCTCTCATTATATCAGGTATTCCCCCGTTACTCACCTATGAACAGGTATAGGTGAAGCGGCCAAATCTTTGCATATGAGCAGGTATATGTAAAGGTCGGAATACTATCATTATCTCAGATATTCCCCCGCTACTCACCTATGAGCAGGTATAGGTGAAGCGGCCAAATCTTTGCATATGAGCAGATATATGTAAAAGTCGGAATATTCTCTCAACCCCAGGTGTTCCCCCGCAGTTCACTTATGAGCAGGTATAAGTGAGGCGGCCAAATCTTTGCATATGAGCAGGTATATGCAAAGGTCGGAATATCCTCTTGATTTCAAAAGTTTCCCCCGCAATTCATTTATGAGCAGGTATAAGTGAAGCGGCCAAATCTTTACAAACACCTATGGAGATGTATAGGTAGTTCGTAAAGATCGGAACTGTTCTCACGAATCCAGATGATGATTGGATACGTCGAGCTTTCTTCGTGTGTTTTGACTTAACTGCAGATCACCGAAGTTCATCAACGTATGTCAGGCAAGACCTATGGGACTAAGCCCATACATTTGCCAAAACAACATACAAGTTAAGGTTGTGCCTCGAATTGCGCTATCGTCAGGTAAGTAATTGCAGGTATGTTTTTTATTCAAGTCAGCATGCATCATTTCTTAATGCATTGTAAAAGGGACTCATAATCCCGACAAAAACAACATTCATTGCATTTGCATCGTTGAAATTTAGGTATCATTTAGTCTTTGAATGCAACCTCTACGAGCTCACCTTCAAAGAGGGGCAGCTGTTGACACCTAAATTTTGACGCATCATTTAGTGTAATTTGCATAGAAAATTAGGGATTAAATTTTTAACCCCTAAACAAAAATATTTAAATTGCATAACATATAGTTTAAATTCATTTTAGATTAATTGCATTTTGCATCGGACTGGCGGTGACGAACGAGCTTAAATTTCATCGAATGTGACTCAGCTCGCTTGAAGTGCAAGGGCCGGGAATTACAAGTCAAATGGGCTCGGTTGTTTTAATTTGAACTTAATTCAGCCCATTCTCATTAATTAATTCAGCCCATTATCATTAATTAATTCAGCCCATTTAAATTAAAGCCCAAGCCTAAGCCCATTAGGATTAAAAGCCCATCTAATTGACCTAGGTTAAGACTATAAATACTTCATTAGGTCAGAAAATAGAAGGGGGGCTCACTGATAATTTTGAGATCAGTTTTTTTTAGAAGGTGAGAGTGAGAAAGAGAGAGAGAGAAGCAGACCGGCCGCGCACCGCCCCCTCGCCGCCGCGCTCGCCTGCTGCTCGCCCCACGACGCCGCGCCTCACGCCCACCGCCGTCGTTGCCGCTGCTTCTCGCGCGACGCCGCGCCTGCTTGCTGCCGCGCCTGCCGTCCGTCGCCCGGCCTTGCCGGACGCCCCGTCGCGCCCTGCTGCGTGCCCCGCCTGCCGACACCGCACGCCGACGCCGCCCCGCTTGCACCGTCGCTGTCGTCGAGCCCGACGTCCCTGCCGTCGCCCCTGCCGAGCCCGACGCCGCGCTGGTCGCGCCACTCCCAGCCTGCGCTGCTGCCGCCTTGCCGTGCCTGCTGCCGTCGAGCCCGACGTCCCAGCCGCTCCCTGCCAGCCGCTGCTGCTTCCCGCGCGTCTGCCGCCGTGCTGCTGCCGCTTCCCGCTGACGCCGCGCACGCCGACGCCGTCCCTACCGCGCCCGCTACCGCGCGCTCACCAGCTGCCGCACGCCGAGCCCCGACGCTGCTGCTGCCATCCTCGCCGGAGCCGTCACACACCGGCGCTACCTTGCTGCTCCGTCGCCGTCCCCTGCCGCCGTCTCTGCTGCCGTCGGAGCTGACGCACGCCGCCGAAGCTGTTGCTGCTCCTCCCGCCGTGCGCCACTGCTGCTGACCGGACGGTCACACCGTTGCCCCGCCGTCGTCCCGACACCGCGCCGCCGAATCCACCGTTTGTCGCCCGTCCCGATCCACAAGTTCGAATTTGGAAATTACCTGCAAATTAGGTAATTGAATGTTATCCAATATTTTCAGAATATTTCGTTTCTTAATTTTTGGATATTTGAATATTCTGTGAATATTGTGTGGATTGCTAGATATTCTTAGGATAATGTTTGCCTTGTTCGCAATATTCGAAAATATTCAAAATTAGGAAATTTTTCTAATTCAGCAAACGTATCTGGACAATTATCCGACCTTATCCTTAAGGTACGATACGTGGCGATACGGAAAATTATTATCCTACCCATAATCACTTGGGTATGATAATGAATTTTATCTGCTTTCCAAATTTGAATGATCGATTTTCCGTCAATATCTATAACCCTATAGATATGACTGATAGCTCGATTTTTGTGCCTAATCCGAATTTGAAATGAATCTTGTGGATTGCGTGGTTGTTTTAAATGTGGATACTATCTCTGTTTAGATTATTTTTCCTTTTCAAATAAAAGAAAATTCAAAAAATATCAGTTAGGATTTGAATTTGAGTTTTGCATGTTTAGGAATCCTAAATATATCTAGACGATAGAATAATTATTTAATTTAAATTAGGACTTGAGATAATCTATTCCCTAGTTTAAATTAAGTAATTTTCTAATCTTAATAGATTATTTAGGTTATTTTTTTATTCCGAATTTTCAAGAAAACCCTAAAAAATGAATTGTTTTATGGTAGATTAGGATAGATTGCATTCTTAATTCAAGTAATTTATTATTTCGAATTTTAACGAAAACCTCAAAAAATAATTCATGTTAGGATATGTTAAATCATCATAGGTTGCATGTTAATTTAGGCATATTTTTATTCCGAATTTCATCAGAAAATACCAAAAATAAATTATTTGTCCGTCATTAGAATTAGGTCACGTCGTCGCATGACATATAGTTTGCATGATAGGTTGCATTACTTGCACGTCATTTTTGCACGTCATTGCATGTAGATTAGCTTTCATTTAAATAAGAGAAAATCCAAAAATTGAGTGAATTCCTTGTTAATTAGAAATCATATTAGGGTGGTTGATGTGATTTTCTAGCTAACCATGCAGATGCTTACGTTGCTTCGAGGTAAGTAATTCTCCTAATCTTGCAATTTATTTAATGCTTTCTTGAGTGTTAAATTGGTGGTTTGCGCACCTGCATGAACACCTCATATGTTAGTGACTAAGTTAAAATGGATCCAAACTGCTTGCCAAAATATTTTTGAAAAGAAAAGGTACCGAAAGGGCGTTAGACTAGATCTAGCGTAATCAAGTCCCCGGGCTTGGGATCTCTGGTTTGTAGAAATGAAACATATCTCCCTATGTTTTATTTAGGTTTCTAATCAACCTACCACAAATTGATTAGTGGCGACTCCGAGCATGAAAATATTTGCATGATAAAAACTTAAACCCAAAGTTGCGAATTGGTAGAGCTTGGGAGGGCTCGAGTTAGGTTTAGTCCTAATAATCCATTAGCCTGAGAGGAATTATTTTTTAGGTCGCGACAATATCAAATTACATAGGACTTGTCCTGGTGACCTAAATGAGGTTGTGAAGCAACTGGAGGTGCTCATCAACTCACTGGATTAGTTGTTGTTGGTTAGATTGGTAGGACCATTATCATATACAGGCCCAGCATTACCAAAATGCGGGCAAAGGAGAAGAAGAAATAGGCTTGCAGGGTGTTTGTTAGAAAAGGAGTTGACCCTAATCTGCTGCTCTTGGTAAAATGAAAATCTTGGAATTCTCTTAGTTTACTCAAAAACATTATCCCTATTGCAATTTGTGGGAGCAATTTAAGAAGCTTCCTTAATATTTCGTGGTCAAATGCAGAAGAAATGTTAACCATCAAGACTTGCAGGACGTGGTCGTTGTAACAACAGCGAGGTCAGATCGATCGACTTGTTGCCTTAGCTACATTCGTTGACCCTGTAATTAGGTAGGTCTCTTCTATCCAGACCATGGTTAAGTTCCATCTTCGAAATGATCCTAAAGCTAGAATTGGTTACCTAGCAAAAAAATATCTCTTGCCTTGTATGTCTATTAGCTAGAAGCCTAGAAATAGCTAAAGTTGCATTTGGTTTCATATTTTACATTTTGAATTAACTAGTTATGCGATTGTGGAGGCCCTTGATCAACACTTTTCCTGCTAAGATGAAGTACGAGTGGAAGCGGCATTTAGAGGCTTGGAGATACGGATCTAGTTTAGACTATGAGCTATGAGGATGGATAGCCACAAGACAAGATCTTTGTCAAATGGGTTGCTGAATTTATTAGAGTGAAGTGCTACAGAGAACTTGGTGGCACTTCAACAAGGTATCTTTTTCTTTGTAATTGTCCATTTTGGTGGGGGCATTGTTCGAAATGCTAGTAGGAGGATTACCCTACTAACATTCAACTCCAATCTTTTCCACCATTAGCACATAGATCAAGTGTACATCCACCTATCCAAGTTACCGGCCATCGATGATAGTCACTAGCTACAAGTTTGCAGTTTGGTTCGGGTACCCTAAATGTTTTCTTTATCATTGTGTTGTTGCAACAGTATGCTCTGCAAGTACTTAACATCACCTAACTCACACCACGCATGACTCATTCAACTTAGCGAGTTTAGTTGATTAGCTGGTGTTTTCAGTTCATCACGTAAGGAAATGAATTTAAGCACTCATTTCCAATTTATTTATATTAAAAATAAATGGGGAAATGTGAAGGTGAGGGTGTTGATTCCATAACTATTCGCTATTTGGGCTCACACACATTTTCAATCTATTTGCAAAAAGAAAAAAAGAAAAAAAGAGAAGAACCCGAAGCCCAACTCGGACCGACCCAACCCAACTCGTTGTTGTGGTTATATGCTGAATGGGTCTTGGGCCGGTCAAGCGTGTCACTATGGGGTTTTGGGTCGAGTCAGGTATCATGAAGACCTAGCCTAACTCGACTCATTGACACTCCTACTCGTCATGTCTCACTCTCACTTTATTTGAGTCGTCTCTCTTTATCTCATTCATGTCTTGACTTTTTAAACTCATCGCTTATCAACTCATGGCCTTGACTTTCAACTCCCATCAACTTATGATTGCGCCTCCGACCGTTTATCGCCTCCTTCTCTCGCTTTCGGTCACCTCTATTTACGTGAAACTCGATCGGATCGGTTCCATAGACTCATCCGGGAACTGAATCAGACCGGCAGTCTAGTTCTTGGGTGGATCTATGGAACCAACGGGCAGTTTTCGATTCCATGATGGAATCGTTCACTCGAACCATGCTCACCCCTAGGAGAGAGAGTGTGTGTAGGCTTAGTGGGTTGGAAATGAGTTCTAAACTCAATCCATTTAGACCCATTTATTTTAGTGTTAAACTCAATCCATCTAAGGTTGACTCTTAAAAATTGAATTAACCCATTTTGATATGTTTACCAATGAAAATTATTAATGCAATAAAGCAATGGTAATCTCATCCTTAAATGTTTCTATTTCGTGACATGTTCCCACATTCTTTTGCTTGTTACCTCACCAAGAAGAGAGATAGGGGTTTTGTTTGTTTCGCAAAAACATACATAATTCGAAATATATTAACTTAAAAATGATTGTTTTATCCTTTGAAATAATTTGCCAAAGGAAAATATGTTTATAATTGATATAAGCGATTATTTTTAGGAAAATATTTTCTAAATTATTTATTTTTTGTAAAACAAATAGATGTAGGGAAGGGAAAGCAATATGATTCGACCTTTTACAGCTCATGGCTCCAGAAGCAAGTTTCCATAAATAGGATATGCAGTTGTCTACAAGATCCGTTGTAGTCTAGTTGGTTAGGATACTCGGCTCTCACCCGAGAGACCCGGGTTCGAGTCCCGGCAACGGAATTCCTTTTTCCACATTTTTATTTTCATTTATTTATATATATTTTGAATTTTCTTATTTTTATAATATCGACGTCACTTCTCTTCTCTCTCTCTCTCTCTCTCTCTCTCTCTTTCCTCTTTCGGACTTTCGTGCTTTGATGGATTCCGACTCAAGCCTCACCAGCTTTCCCTCGTAACTTTCTCTCCTCGACCCCTCTCGCGCGCAGCACGTACGACTGCAGAAGAATTTAGGGTTTTGGTTTTCTCGTTCGCCGGAGGTAACCCACTTGCTGTCTCGACGCGATGCGCGTGTTGTGTTGTTTGTGGGGTGGGTGTGTGTCTGAATGCTCGTTTCATCGAGTAGTTGATCGATGGTTGATGATGGTGGCTCGTTGTCGATTCAGCTATGGTGTAGTGTAGTGGGTGATTGATGCTTGACCTAGGAGGTTCTGTTGTGGAATTTGATATGCTGTTTCTGGGCGATTGCTTATTGTTGCTATTGCGGTGAAAGAATGATTTTTTCAAATTGTTTCGTTGTTGGGTCCCCGTGGCAAATTTTGCGTTTTTCTTTTGAGAGCATCCTGAAATTGAATTTTTGAGGTGTCTCGCGGTTTGATGGCCTCCTTTTGCGCAAATTTTTCCAATAGAAACGACTTTTGACTTGGATTTTGGTTACGCTTGCTGGACTTGGGTGGCTTTTTCGTGAACTTCACGAGGGAGGCGAGAAAGGCAGGATCGCATTACGGATTTTACACGGAGGAAAACATCTGTTTAATCTTGCCGATTGGGAACTTTACTTATGTTACCATGTTGTGCCTCGTTTGTCAAATTTAAACCATGTCTTGGAATTCAAAGATTGTGCTTTTCGCACTAACTCATTGTGGCATTTTTCAGTAGTTATAGCGCCATTAGGAAAGCTGCCATCTTTGAGTTATGTTCTAAGAAATGTCAAAAGTTTACCTTGTATGTGCATGCTCAACTTGGGAGGCCTTGAGCAGCTGCGCTTAGGAAATCTACATATTCATCGCTGATGTACTATTTCATACAAAAGGGGTTCTTTTGTTGTCTGGATCGCTTCATGCCCTTCTTGTTTTTTGTTTTTTTTTCTGTTGGTGTTCCACTGCATTTAAAGTTAAAATAGTTCGAAACCTAAACTGGTGATGCTCTTGGCAGGTCTTTTTCGGTAATTTCTCATGATTGCTTGGCTGATTAGAAAGATTTGGTAAAATCTTATTTACAAATTAGTTCTGGTTTTGATGTTTCTGGTTGTGCTTAAGGGTATTGTTCTCTCTCCAACATGATAAGTTGCTTTTTGTGTCTAATGTTGTGTGTTTCTGCCATAGATATAGTCATGGCTGTTGAGGATGATAATGTTGAAGGCTCGATATCTTCAGCTTTTCTTGCATTGATGGATTCTAAGCAGAACGAAGATCTGCTTTCTGCCGAGGACGTAGCATGGATCGACTCCTGCCTGACTAAAGATCCTGAGATTCTGGAAAATAGCTGGGATTCTCTAAAAGATGCCTTGCTCGAAGTCCTTGACTTCCAACCTGATTTTATCAATCATTCTTCAATGGAAACTGATGATTCCCTCATTGAAGATGACATTGAGATACTTACTCCATCAAAAATCTCAGTATACAAACGCATCGAATCTCCTGGAAGAATGGTTGAGGATCTCATCTCTATGGATAAGGAAGAAACAGACGGTGAAAGTACTCCATTTGGTGACAGCCCTTCCTTACAAGTTTCGCTAAGAAATGCTTTTCAACCTAATTTCCAAGAGTTTCCTGAGGAGAGGACAAATGATGATACAGGATTGAATGCGGAAGCCCATGAGACAGAGTTATCAAGTGTGGAAATTTTCAAGGTTTGGGATCTAGATGTACCAGATGAGGAAGACAATTTCGCAAAAGAGTTGAATAAGGCACTTGCAGAAAGCTCCATTCAACCTTCTCCATCACAATTAGAATCTTCAATTGCATGGAACGACTCAAAGGATGACATACTTGAAAACCTAGTTGCCGGGATTGCTGACCTGTCTTTAAAGCAAGAATCACCGGCGTAGTTTTGTCTAGGTCAGCATTTTGGTGCATATTTGTTGATAGGTTGGCTTGAAATTATTGTCTCAGTTATTTGACATGGTCCTTGGAGGCCGTTAGGCATTCTTACGAGGTATTTAAGAACTCAAGATTGGTGTCACCAAGTACCGAAAATTTTCTGGTAATCTCAATCCAACCTGGATCGAGGGACTGAAAACTTTCACCAAGGTCAAACTGATATTCGTTAGTGGGTAAAAGAAATACATTAAATGATAATGTCCGATGGAGACTTTCTTGCCCAAGGGACGTTGGAAAGAAAGACATACTTCACGGAACCGCGTGTTCTTTTAACTGCACATTTTTAAGGTGAGATGGTTGGAGTTTTATTTGAAATGTTTGCGACCTTTGTTGCTTTTGCCAGCTCCTTGTCAGGAATCAATTAGGAAATCTCGTCTTGCTCGTTAGAAAGACAAATCATTGATTGCAATTTTCCATGTCATTTCTACAGAATTCTTCGTGATCATGAAGATTGTTGGTTAACCTTCTTTCCTACAGAAATCAGGTTGCCGGAATCTGAGGCAAGCCTCAAAGTCACCCTCTCGCGTGTCAGAGGATTTTATCAATTTTACTTGAGAGTATCGACATGAGACCTATGTGCAGCGAAAATATGACGTCCTCTAATGCCCTGTTCAGAAATTAGTTGCATCCTGAACTTCCTCTTAGGGAAAATTTTCAACTCCATGCGACTCTGTATCATTACTGGTTTGGTTATTATCCCTAATGACTTCTCTGTATGTTGAGCCATGCTAGCCATGTTCACTCTTTCACAGCAAAAACTGTCACAGTTGTCTCATTTTCAGGCCATCAAAACAAATTGGGCCTCCTTAAAAATCTAAAATTTGGCGACTGGTCTACTCTTGACACGAGAGATCGTTCATAATGACCGCAGATTCTGCAACTAGGAACCGTGACCATAAAAGACAGAGCAAAGAGAAGTCATTTGGAGCCTCAAACTCACTCTCCACATGAGTCTGGGCCCAACAACCCTCACTGTATCTGGTGCACATGATACCTTTTTGGGTCAATGACTAATTATATTGTAATTTCTTTAAAATCTCGAGGTGGGCATAAATCTTTGTATTCCAACCACGGATGGAACAATGCCAGGTGAGCAGGTTATCATCCACGCAGCAGGGCCCGATTGGGCAGTGCACAGCGGCCTCTAGTTGCACATCTTTCACAAGTTCACTATAAATCCTTGGGGAGCGAGGAGTGAGAGTTTGTGCGGTAAAGAGAGGCAAGGAGAGGTTCCCAACGAGGAGATAAGAAGATAAATACATAGTACACACGCTTTTTGCATATTTTTGCATTTGGACTTTGAGAAGCGAAAGGAGCAAAGCAAAAAACAATGGCCTCTGCTTCTGCAACGCTGCTCAAGTCATCCCCAGTTCTTGACAAGTCCGAGTGGGTGAAGGGTCAGTCTCTCCGCCATGCCTCGGCCACCACCGTGCGCTGCCACCCTGCCGCTGCCTCCGCCCTCACTGTCAAAGCCGGTTACGCCGATGAACTCATCAATACTGCGGTACGTTGGTTGCTGTCCTCTTTCACTTGAACACAAGTTAGATGATGGGTGATGTGTGTTCTTCAGCTACAATATAATCTTGCAACAAGTGAACCAGACCATGGCATATGTTTCTCCAGTTTGTTCACCAACTTTAAGAAATATCCTCCGCAAGTCAAATAAGAAGTTCAGAAATCAGTGTCAGCACATACAGTGAGTTTGACATTAAGTGTGAGGCATGAGTTCTTGACTTTGTGTTGTGTCCACTGTAAAACAGGTTTGGTACTGAAAATTCTTGAATCGGAAATTTGATTAGGATTCTCCATCCGATACTTCACAAGAAATTAGTACCTAATTAGAGTTTTGTTAAGCTTTAATTGGTTACTTAAGCTAATTATTGCTCATGACTTAGTTCTTCTCCCGCCTTCCGAGTTCCAACATCCTGCCCAATTGTGTTAGGAAATATTAGGAGACAGACACAGCTAGAACATGTATCAAGGCACATCTTTGTTTTACAAAGTTGCTACCAATGTTCATGCACATTTGCCAATCTCCATGCACGGAGTACTTATGTATCGCCAGCTTTAGTAGGGCGAGATACATCAGTGCGGCGGCCGGATTTCCACCCTAAGCATGCTTCAAACGTTATGGTGCAAAAATGGCATCTGCATCTAACCTTAGTTTCACATATTCATCGTTTTCAAGCAGACAACTGCTTCTGTATCATATTTCATTTTACTTTCTGGAAGCAGAAAACCGTCGCATCGCCAGGGCGTGGAATTTTGGCCATGGATGAATCAAATGCCACTTGCGGGAAGCGTCTTGCCTCGATTGGGCAAGAGAACACCGAAGCCAACCGCCAAGCCTACAGAACTCTGCTGGTGAGTGCTCCGGGACTCGGCCAGTACATCTCCGGTGCCATCCTCTTTGAGGAGACTCTCTACCAGTCCACAGTCGATGGACGCAAGATGGTCGACGTGCTCGTTGAGCAGAACATTGTCCCCGGTATCAAAGTCGACAAGGTAAATCAGCTCTCCTATTTGTCTAATTATATCCAAATGAAGTCCTCGAGATATGACATTTTTGGAAGAGGAATGCAAGTTGACTGACTTCTTAGGAATTATTCATGGAAATGACAGGGTTTGGTGCCTTTAGCCGGTTCGAACAATGAGTCCTGGTGCCAAGGTCTTGATGGCCTTGCTTCCCGCTCAGCTGCTTACTACCAGCAGGGTGCTCGTTTCGCCAAATGGTATGACAAACCACATTCCTCTGACCTTTTACTTTCAAATGCTCTGCATTAGTGTCAAATCATTAGCTTAAACATCTTAATTCACTATTTTTGACCTAATCACACATTGGCCATGTCCCCATCTTCGATTTTGTCCAGAATTTGTTGAAATATTTGTCATTGAATCAGGCGTACCGTCGTGAGCATCCCGAATGGCCCATCTGCCCTGGCAGTGAAGGAAGCTGCCTGGGGTCTCGCCCGCTATGCTGCCATTTCTCAGGTAAGATCAGCTGAAACTGAGTTTTTGTCTATTGGTTGTAGCCCTTCTTGTTTGTGACACGTCTACTTAACCTTTTGGCAGGACAACGGCTTGGTACCAATTGTGGAGCCGGAGATCTTGCTTGATGGTGAGCATGGAATCGACAGGACATTTGAAGTCGCTCAGAAGGTTTGGGCCGAGGTTTTCTTCTACCTGGCTGAGAACAATGTCATGTTTGAGGGTATCCTCCTCAAGCCCAGCATGGTCACACCCGGTGCCGAGTGCAAGGAGAAGGCCACTCCTCAACAAGTCGCTGACTACACCCTCAAGCTTCTCCACCGCAGAATCCCCCCAGCAGTCCCTGGAATCATGGCAAGTCTCACTACCAATCCCGTGCTTTTAACTGTGAACTATGACTTGATTCTGTTGGCTCTGGTTCGTATGGTTTTCGGTTGTCTTCTATTTTTCCTTCGCTTGTTTTAATGGTAGCAATCTTCCTCGCATGAGCAGTTCTTGTCTGGTGGACAATCTGAAGTCGAAGCCACCCTGAACTTGAATGCCATGAACCAATCGCCAAACCCATGGCACGTATCTTTCTCATACGCTCGAGCCCTCCAGAACACCTGCTTGAAGACATGGGGAGGAAGACCCGAGAACGTGAAGGCGGCCCAGGACACCCTGCTTGTTCGCGCCAAGGCCAACTCTCTCGCTCAGCTCGGCAAGTACTCCGGCGAGGGCGAGTCCGAGGAGGCCAAGAAAGGAATGTTCGTCAAGGGCTACGTGTATTAAGCCATTCGCCGTAGGTGGAAGAGGACGACCGGAGTTGGGAGACTTAAAGAATTAATCTCTCTCACCGTGTTATGATTATAGCCACGGAGACTATTTTTGCACATCGAATGTAATTTTCAGCCACTCTATAAACTTCCTGTGATGCCGAGATTATCTAGTTTTCTAAGTTCATGCATCGTTATGTTTTGCAAACAAACCGATCATTGAGCACACCGCGTTTTCAGTTTTTTTGACACTCGATGATTGGAAGGATGGTAGCAGACTCCCATGTCTCAAAACTTATCGATGGGTTGTTCAGGTTTCAGACAGATATTGAGGTTTCAGACTGATATTTGTCGTAATCGCCGCGAAAATCACATTAAGGTTTTCCCTTAGTAAAGGATTAAGACATGCACGACAAATGAGAATTTAAGAGGGCAAGCCAAAAGAATTGAAACTAAAGAGGGCGAAATAAGAACCAGGGGAACCTTTTGCTTTCTGCCCTTTATTGCTGCCTCGGTGTGATATGCATAATCGCAATTGCTTTTAGAGGCCAAATAGAGTTTTTTTTTAATACCACAAAAAACCTCAAATTAGTACACCCGCGATAAATTTACCAAAAAATAATTTTTTTACCACCAAAAACTTCAAACTGGTACACCTGTGATAAATTTACCCTTATTTTGTTTCCGTAAAATTTTATTGTCAAATTACTTTGCTAAATGACACGCGACAATTGACTTATGTACTAATTTTATATTTTACCCTCTGTTTGTCACAAGTGTACTGATTTGTAATTTTTTGTGATATTAATCCAATTTAACGGAAATTAACGAAGGGTAAATTTGTAACAAATGTACCGATTTGGAGTTTTTAGTGGTAAAAAAAATTAGTTTCTGGTAAATTTATCATATATGTATCAGTCTGGGATTTTTTGTGGTCAAAAAATTAGTTTGGGATAAAATTATCACAAGTTTACTAGTTTGGGGTTTTTTGTGATATTAACCTTTTTTGTCAAACAAAAGAGTCTTCAAGATGCTCCGTCTGCTCATTCACTCAAAAGAGTTGCCCATAGAAATTTCAATTGATGATTTTATGCACAACTTTGGTAGCAGAACAGTTTTTTGGCCACTGTGAGAATATCAGCATGATATGAGCAATAAATTCTTGAAGGATTAAACCACGACAATTTATAATTTTTTTTGTATGATTGAGAACATACTGTTAATCTCATAGTAGATTAAGGACCGTTATTTAATCATTTCTCTTCATCAAACGAGCTGCTGAAATAAGTTGAGGAACTCTTGTCCTACATATTTGGGCCATTGAACAGCGCTAGGCTTGTGCCTACAACTATGTAAACCCAAACCCGTTGGTCAGTGGATTGGGGCCAGTCGGGCCGCTGGGTCCGCAAAGGCCAAGGTTGTTCTTGTTTTGTAAGATTTTTTTTATCGACCAAACTTTGACTGAGTATAAATTTTTCGTCCTATATCCGATTGACTTGATTTTTGGATGCATAGAATTCTCTCCTAAGAACTTTCAAAAGAATGCAATCTGATCTTTGGAAAAGCGCTAGGATCATGATTTTTGGAAATGAGTCGAATTGATGGTCGTGGTGAAGAGTTATAATGATTTCTTGGATAAAGATCTGATCGGCATGATTCAAGCAACATTGGTAAGCTTGTGACTTGCTTATGAAGATGAAATTAATTGATTGGGTCACATCGCAAATTTTTTGGACACCTCAAGATCATAAGACTGTGATTAAAACTTGAGATATCTTGAGAATAGGAGCATTCGAACCCAATCATATCATCTAATAAAGCTTTATTTCGGGTAAATGCTAGTCAATTTTTTTCGAAAATTTTAGGCAAAAAATTAGGTGCCACAATGAGGAAAGCAAGTTACCTTCTCCACAGATTTCTCCATTTATAATTGTGAAGTGAATGATACCTCAGAATTTATAGAGGGGTGTGTTCGTTTTCGCGGAAAATAAAGGATTGAGAAAATATCTTCCTAAAAACGATTGCTTATACCACTTACAAAAATAAATAAAGAAAAAATATTTTCACCATTTACGAAAATGTTTAATTATAAATTATTATCGATAATGAAAAAATATTTATTGAATAATTATTTCAAACAATACAAGTAAATATCTTTAGAAAAATATTTTTCAAATCATTCATTTTTATGGAAAAATTGTTCACAAAGTCCTAAACATATTGCACTTTTACCAATTCAATTATAAACATTTTAATTTTGCCAATTGAGTCCTAAATCTTTTCAAGTTTTACTAATTAAGTCTATCTAGTTAATTTTGATCGGAAATTGTTGATGTGAACGTTGGTTGTCTTACATGACATGATCGATACTGGTGTGGATAATTTTTAATAATATTTAATTTTTTGAATATTTTATTAATTTTCTCTTCTTTTCTTTCTTTTTCTTTTTTGATTCAAAGGGCCAAAATTGGCCGAGGGCCAACGACCTCTGCCGACCATTACCCGAGGGTCAGCGAACAATGTCATGACCCGAATCTCAACGAGCGCGCGACACCCCTAAGTTGGTCGAATTGAATGCGACGTTTGAGGCTCGTCGCCGACCCAACCCCAAATCATCAGAGATCAAACACAAGCCGAGACAAGTATAACACCCGGACAAGAATTAGAAGAGGGGTAACAAGGAGAACAACCATATAACCAAACGAACAACTTTCAATACCACGAGACATACATACAATATTTATTCTTACAAAACATACCAGGCTTACAAGGTTAGCAACCACTATCATAAAAAAGGGGTAAGTGATTTGGGTGGGTTAACTCCTATACCAAAAAGGGAGTATTCTAAAAAATGGTTCTAACAACTAGCCCTTACTAACCCCTACAAGACCTAGAAGGTGTTCACTCAGGGTCAGTCCCCCTATAATCTGTGTCAGGCTCCCCTTGATCCACCCATTCATCGACTGACTCGGAGTCAGCTTCACTCTCAATCGAGTTATCCTCGGATCCCGACTTTGATGGGACCTCAATCGGTGGTTCTTCCTCGGGTTCTTCTTCTTTAGGCTCCTCTTCAAACTCTTCTTCAGGCTCCTCGTACTCTCCTCTGGGATCTTCAAACTCTTCAAAATCATCTCGGAAACACCATGCTGTGAACTTATTGGATTGCAACTGGGATTCACCTACATCTATCCAAACCACAGTAGTATACTTAATCCAAGCCTGGTTCTCACCTACTGGGTGCTCGACTGCCGAGTGCTCAGAGTGCATCGGTATCCCAAAATGTTGTGGGAGAGTGTTCATGGTCCAAGTCGGGGGTCTGAAATGGTTTGGTTGAACAATCATGAGAATACTTCTCAATAAGCGAACACCCTAAACTCCACCTAGGCTAACACGTACCTCCAGACTAATTCAAGCACTAAAATCATTCAATCAACAAGCTATAACAACCACGGCATACTTACCTTGCCTCGGCTCACGCACAAATCCTGCACGTTGGTCCAATCATAATAATATGCCAATCATCACAAGCGTACAATCAATCCCAAGACACAGTCAATACATGTTCATGCACTTATGATAATCCAGACATTTTCAATCTCAAGCTCAACACCTCGCATTTATCAATGCACTCAAGCACATGTGTCCAGATTATTCACGACCCACGTAAACACGCCTCAGGTCCAATATTCATTCCATAGCTTGCGTCAAAACGCCTCAAGCTCAACATCACTTCTACAGCCCGCGTAACATGCCTCAGGCTTTATATCTCTTGCATGTGTAAAATGCCTCAGGCTCAACATCTCCTCTTACGGCACAACCCGCGTAAAATGCATCAGGTTGGCAGTCTTTCGATATAACCGGGCATCGTCCCGCATAACACGCCTGAGGATGGGTTCAATTGCTCGCGTAAAATGCCTCAAGGATTAAGTGATCACACGAGCACATTAGCACACCATATTTTATCTTGACCCTACGTAAAACACCTCGGGACTTTTTAGTGATCACACACACATCACTTCTCATAAATTTTCACACATCCACATGCTCAAACATCATACAAATGTGCTCAATCTCCAACCAAATCAAATCAGTCCATACTCATACACATAAATTTCGAATTTCAACTATTTATGTCACATTTTACCAAGCATACTAGTCTATAACCAACCAACGATCACAGCCCACAACTCAATGTATTATACTCATTTTTCAAGCAATAAAGTTAGCCACGAAGGTAGCACAAATCAACCACGACACCGGCATGACATTCCAACACGTGTAGTTCACAAATCAAACCATATACTCACCATATTCAACCACATTTTCCAGCATATAAATCCACCATACTCAACCCCTATTTGGTCTCTAAATAACTATCAAGTCATCCATAAATCCATCCATAATCCATCTAACAAGTTAGCACTCAAAACAACCTCTAATCTCCACAAAATTGCACTTATACTAGTCCGTTAATACCTGCCATCCTAAGCAAGGTTTAGAATGTCACTTACTCAATGTCCGAGCTAAGAAAAGCCGAGAAAAAAAGGTGGTGAGGTGATGGACAGTAGCTGCAATGTCGTCGTCGAGTGGCTTGGAATGCCAGCGGACGCATGACGGCCTTGGGTGGACGGCAGCGGTAGCGTGGCTTGCCAGCAGAGCGTGTGAACGGCAAGGAAGAGAGGAGGGCTAGTAGAGAGAGAGAGAGAGAGAGAGAGAGAGAGAGAGAGAGAGAGAGAGAGAGAGATGGGGTGGTGGTGGTGACAAGGCCGCGGCGGCGAGGACGACCGAACGGGTGGCGACGGGTGGCGGTTTCCGGCATCGGCATGGCATGATGGCTGAGCTCTCAAGAGAAGGAAGAGGAGAATAAGAAGGTCGATCAAAGGGGGAGAGGAAATAGCGTGAGGGAGAGAGAGTGAGGGAGAAAGGAAAGAAAAGAAAAGAAAAGGAAGGAATAGGCTAGGTGGGTCAACTCATCATATGAAAAGAAAAGGAAGGAAGAGGGGTAGGTTAGGTAGGTCATGATGGCTAAAAAGGCCCATCATGACCTAAAAAGGCTCATCATTATGTAGAAAGAGTCATCATATCCTAAAAAGGCTAGGTGGGTCAACTCATCAAGGAAAGACCATCTTACCCCTTCCACTATCTCACCAGATCTAAAAGCTCATATTCTAATACACATCACATTCATCTTATCCAACGGCTAAGATTAAACCATCCACAAAATATCTAGGGGCAAAGAAGGAAATGAACAAGGAGGATGGGGGCATTTTTGTCCATGAAATTCGTCTATCAAGGGGGTAGCCAAAATACAAAACTACCCTTCCACTTTTCTTAAGAGCCTTCACACAATCCCAGGGGCAAAATGGTAATTTTTCACTCCCGATCCAATTTCAATCTTTCCCGACAAATCAAATAAATTCTAAGATTAATTATGCTAATGACGATGTCGTCTAATTAATTGTCATGACGTTCAAGGAATCTAAAACCCAAACTTGGATTCTAATTATGGCTAAATCGAATCAACGCAACTTAAGCGTATCTTTGACTAACGGGTGGCTCTTGGGCGTTACATGAATTTAACCTGTGGTCGACACTAAGTCAAGTCATATCTAAGTTCACTTGAACCATGGCAACCTCGGTTGTTATGTAATTGCGAGGATCAGTTACTAGTTCTGAAGGGCACGATCGTTCGGAATAGATTTAAGGTCGTTCGTAAATTCATCTTATGGTCGAGCGGAATCACCCATGATCCACTCGTATGACATTAGCGAATCGATCCGTGACCATCCTTGGATCGGCCTACATTAGCCCAAACTATCACCTCGACAATCCTTATGGCCGAAAGTCAACCTACGATAAAGTTTCTTTAGTCGCGCAGACTTAAAATCCCTAATTAGCCATTTTCTAATGGTTAGTATCCCAGGAGTGATTAGTTTCATGCGAGATCTAACTACAAGCGCGTTAATAAAATCATTCATGTCATAAATCTCAAGTGGGTCGAATTTCAGAATGTCACAAACAATGTCGGCCCTTGGGCGAGGGCCATGAAGCCTTCGCCGGCCATGGGTAAGGGGTTGCAGTCCCTCTCCAAGGCTAGTGAGGGCGTTGGGGCCTTGACCACCCTCGTTGTGGCTAGTGAGGGCTCGCGATGCCCTCATTGGCTATAGCAAGTAGGGGTGAGCATGGTTCGGGCGGACAATTCCTTTCCTAGAACTGGAAACCACCCATTGGTTGCATGGGTCAACTCGAAAATCGGACCGACAGTCTGGTTCAATTTCCGGGTGGGTCTATAAAACCAGTCCCACCAAACTTCATGTGTCGACATTGTAACAGCGTAAGTTGCAAGTCCAGAATACTATTGTCCCCTATTTCGAACCAGCAAAGAGGCGGAAGCAATACAAAACGGAGAGCAAATGACTACAGCCAAAGGACCAATATTCTACACAAGAGGCGGCAACAAGCGCAAACCAGAAGAAACCTCCAAAAAAATTATTAAAAAAACCACCCACCAATCAATCCAATAAGGTTTTAAAGTAGGAGATTAGGCCCATTAGGGTACACAGATGGCAAGAGAGAGTAGAGACCAAGATGAAAGTGAGAGAGTGAGAGTTTCTGAATGAGATGAGCTTCACATTAGAGATTTAGGATTTTTCATTTTTTAAAAAAAATTTAAAATAATATATATTATATTACTAGTCTGGTTCGAGTGGGCGAGTGGACGGTTTGTGACATCCTCGATTTCGGGCCTAGGAAGCCGAGGGTTGGTAATAAATGAATGAGCGGGTAAGTCGAGTCGATGGTCGGTAATGAAATGGACAGCATGATCGGAACGAGTGTATTAAGAGTTGGTCATGGTTCGATTGAAAGATTGTCCATGAATTAGCCTAAAGATCGATAGTGGAATGACACCATGACTATGCAAATGATTAGAGTAATATGACCATGGAATGACCCTTCGACCATAAGAGCCGTTAGTGGAACGGTCCGGAATAACTGTATATCCGTCCGGTATTGGCATGTGTCGATCGCGAGTGATACCGCACGGCCATACATTAGTCCCGAGTAATCATGAGTTAATTCCAAGGTACTGGATTCCACGAGATTACATGATAACCGAGGGTCGACCATGGGTCGTTGATACTCGAACGTGGCTCGGTCATGAATTGACCACTGATCATTGCGTTGAGTCGGGTAGGGCATGGACGAGACATGTGCCAGGTCATGTGCCTAGTGACTTAGTCGCGGCCCTGACAAAATTACCAGTCGCGATGGCCAAGGCCATGTGCCCGGTCATGACCGGTCATCATGCCTGTCAGCCAAGCCACGGACCGGCTACGTGCCCGGTCGTGTGCCGTCCATTTTGCCTGACCCTTGTGCCACGTGTTGTGCTCATAAGATCCAGTTCCGATCTCATCTCGTGCCCAAAAAATATGGTCATGACTCGTGCAACGTACCATTCACGGGCCGTTGCGCGTATTTAGCCGTGCACTGGCCCCTCGCCCGTATGACCCGGCATAGTGCTCGGCATGATGCCCATGCGGCCAGCAAGGCACTAGGCACGTCGCCCGTGCGGCCAGGCAAGCCGCTCGGCATGTTGCCCGTGCGGCCCGGCGCGACGCCCGTGCGGCTCGGTCTCGCGCCTGGCTATGTGCCCGTGTGGCCCGGCGACGTACCCAGCCATTTGCTAGGTCAGGCTCGGCCATTTGCCCGGTGACCCGGCCATGCGCCTTAGGCCACTCGAGAAGCCCAATTTGGCCTAGTTTGGCTTAGATTTTTGTAGGACCAAGTTTAATCTTGTGAGGGCTTTTTTCACATTAAACCTCATTTTAAATGGAATTATTAGAATTATTTAGCGCGAGAAAACCCTCAGAAAATTATGAGGATTAACATGATACGGGGTTGCAATTTTAGCGTCGTTTAGTCGATTTCGGGTAAATCGATTGACCCGAGAGGTTTTTGAGTGGAACCAACTAGCTTGTAGACCTCTCACAGTTCAGGTTTTGGCCAAAGAAAATAGACAAAAAGAGTTGACTTGATCAAAGGTCTCCATTACTGCCCTTAGACCATTATTATTGGACCCTCCATGAGGTGTCCCCCTCCATTATTATCACTAAGCTGAATTGTGCTCCCTTAATAATAGCTCATTTAAGGCTTTTTGGTGACTCATTGGTCACCAATAATAGAACCCAAGGCAAGGCCAATAATTGACCAAGCCAAGGGAGCCGAACAAGAAGGCCATTCGGCCAAGGGAAAGAGAGAGAGAGAGAGAGAGAGGGAGAGAGGGCCAATGAGAAGAGGATAAGCATCGGCCTCTTCATCATTTCTTTTGGCTTAAGTCCATTAATGGCATTAAATGAAAGTCATCATGAAATTTGACTAAGAGACCCTCCATTATTGGTTCAATTTTAGGGTTTCTAGTGTCTTCTAAGCCTTCTATAAATAGCAAGACATTCCCCACTCTTCCTTCTCCTCTCATGCCAACCTCACCATCTTCTTCTTCTTCCTTTTTGTTTCTTGTTTTCTCATCTTTTGGCCAAGAAGCTCACGCCCAAACCAACCCCGAACCGGCCCGCGTCTCTTCTCGTTCCTACCTAAGATAACACGGTTTGGCCTTTGTAGGCCTAGGTTTGCTCGGCCAAGAAAGAAGGAAGCAAGGAGAAGGCCCGAAATTTCCCGAGCTCACCCGCTTCTTGCCTGTTCTCTAGTTTGTTAGCTGTTGAGTAAGTAAATTCCCTAACATCGAGAAAGGAAGTTGCGATACGTTGTAATATGGGTTGCTCGGCCTGTTTCTTGACTTTGTGATTGATTTACTTGGCCCGTTTTCTTGATTTCATGGTTGTTTGTTCTTTCTCGACTAACGATGTTCACGTGTGACACTCATGTTTGATGTTTGTTTTTGTTGGTTTCGTAGCATGACTTTGCTATTTGAATTGCCATTGATGTCGTTACGGTAAGAGTCGACTTATGTGAATGACGATTGTTTCGTCCTCGCTTGATATTAGAGTTTTTACTTACTGAGTTTTCCTGACTCACTTCCGTTATTTTTTTTCCTCTTTTTAGGTCTGTGATATGGCATCTCCTCAAACTCGCTTTGGAAACCCCGTCGAGACACGAGTCGAACTCCTCACCGTGATTGACGCCGGAGAGAACCACGCTTACCGTTGAATCACAACCTATGTGATGGTCGACAAAGGCCGCGATGAGTTGGTCGCTCACCTATACGAGGCGTGGTACCGCCTAGCGAACGGAGAATGGGTTGGACCCCTTCGTGGGTTCAACGGGCCATTTGGATGATCGGGTGGATCGGTTCCGGGGCAAACCAGGGGTAGAGCATGAGGTGGCCAGCTGGATGAGGAACGAGAGGAGCGAGAGGATGAGAAGCTATAGCGAAGCTAGGAACCCAAGCCAAATTCTGTTTGTTTGATGGTGGCTTGTGTCGAAAACGCCCTTGGAATGAGCATGTAAAATATGTACGTGGCTTGTAAGGGCTCGACATAAATAAGCACCTGGCATGTAAATATAACGTGCGTTGTTTGCTAGTATCACTCTTGTTTGTCTCGTTTATCGTTTATTTGCTTCCGCGTGCGCATATGATTGTATAAAATAAACGGGACGAACTAATATATTTCCGCGAGTCACGGGTCCATTCGGGTCATGTTCAGTTATTAAGTATCGATCGTGATTCCGAGTCGGGACGTGATAGTGTGGAGTATCATTTGTTTTGGTATCAGAGTAGGTTTTCCCTCCAGTAGGTACAGTTCGTGGCAACTTACGACTGGACGATCCGATAAGGGAGAGGAGTGGTACCGGGGCTATATGACCTAAACATTGAGCGGCCTCTTAGGAGGTGGCGCCGGGATCATAAATGCCTGATCATTGTGCGGCCTCTACGGAGGTAGTGTTGGGGCAATAATACCTTATCATTGTGCGGGTTTTGACCGAGGTGGCGCCGGGGTGGGTAGTTTGATCATTGTGCGGCCTTTGGGAAGAAGTGGCGCTGGGGTATATATATACCACCTAATCATTGATCAGTTTCTGAGAGGAAGTGGTGCCGGGGTGAAGGGCCTGATCATTAAGCAGCTCTTGGCAGGCTTTTAGGATGGCTAAAGGACGAGAATTGTCAAACTGTGCACCGAAATATGAAAAACGGTTCTGAAACCAAGCGAAAATAAAGGTTTTGAGTGATAAGGTGCGCTGAAGTTGGGGTAGTTAGCCAGGAAACACCCCGTGCATGCGATTGTGTGTTTATGTACCTGATTGATTGGTAAATAGGCTTTGACTGCTAAGCTTTTGATCGCTGACATATTCTTGCATTGTAGAAAGCCTTAGTAGATTACCAACGGCAGTATGAGTGCTCAGGACCTGGCCTCGACCTCGAAAGAAAAGTCAAAGAAAGATCCCCAAATAGACGGAATTCTGCAGGCTCTTGCGATCGTAGGAGACTTGCTGGGACAATAAGTGCAGCAACAAGTACAACAACGACTGCCTAATGCTGAGAATGCAGCGGCAGCAATTAGAAATGGGGATGGTAACCGTACGATGCATGGATTGGTCGAGCAGTTCTTGAAGCTGTAACCCCCGAAATTTGCTGGAACTGGAGATCCTGAAGAGGCGGAATCCTGGATCGATGAATTACAGAAGGCATTTGAATTTTTGCGATATTTCGAGTAAGATAAAGTCACCCTAGCAGCCTATCAACTGCAGGGGAACACCAGCTATTGGTGGAAAGCAACTAAAGAAACTATGTTCCCAGGAAATGCTACTGTGAATTGGAATGCTCTCATTGAGGCATTCAACGGGAAGTATTTCTCCGAGTGTGCTCATGATCAGAAAATGAAAGAATTTCTACAACTCTAGCAGCACAACTTGACGGTGGACTAGTATGAAGCAATGTTTGCTCAATTATCAAGGTACGCCCTTAGACTTATTGAAAATCCAGTCGACAGGGCAAAACGATTCCATGATGGTCTCAAACCTGACATCTGGAGTCAGTTTGTACCTCTGAACCTAAAAGATTATAATGAGTTATATGAATGAGCTCAATTGATCGAGAAAGATTTGCTGGAGAGGGTCCCTTCGACGAGACCTTATTATTCTACTCCCCGAATGGATCAACGTTCAGGCAAGAGGCTAGTGACAAGGGGAAAACATCCCTTTGTTTCCAACAAGAAGCGGAATTTCCAGCAGCCAGCCAATATTTCTGGCCATACTTGTTCTATTTACGGACGACAGCATGGCGATGCCCCGTGCCCAATTCGTACAGGAGTGTGCTTTGGGTGTGGCCAACAAGGTCACATGGTCAGGGATTGTCCACAACGACGACAGAATATACCTTTACAGCAAAGAAAGACAAATCAAAGTTGGAAGATATCCTAGTGGTACAAGAATTTCCGGTTGTTTTCCCAAAGGAATTATCAAGTCTATCTCCGGAATGGGAAATAGAATTTGCTATTGGAGTAGTTCTTGGAATGGAGCCTATTTCCAAAGCTCTCTACAGGATGGCAAAGTGGTGGCTTATGCCTCCAGACAATTAAGGCCATACGAATTGAATTATCCAACCCATAATTTGGAGCTTGCTGCAATCGTGTTTGCTTTGCAAATTTGGCGACACTACTTATATGGGGAGCAATTTATCATCTATACGGACCATCAGAGTTTAAAATATTTATCTTCCTAGAAGGAGCTGAATATAAGGCAACGACGTTGGATGGAATTTCTCAAAAACTACGATTACGAGATATTGTACCATCCTGGCAAAGCAAACAAAGTTGCCGATGCTCTTAATAAAAAATCGGCCATCGCCCATTTGATGGTTAAGGAATGGACCTTACCTGAGAAAGCTCGGGACTTGGACTTCAAGCTGGAAGTTGGACATCATCAGAATTTATTAGCTACTCTCAGAATCAAATCGGACATCATCTTGAAAATCAAGGCGTTACAATAAACAGATCTAGAGATTCAAAAAGCACGGAAGGAGTTAGTAGAAAAGAAGAAATCCAATTTTCATATGACTGATGACGGAATTTTGAAGTTTAATGGACGCCTATGAGTGCCGAAGGATGAACAACTCAAGGAAGAAATCTTGACGGAAGCTCACAAGAGCAATTACAGTATTCATCCAGGCAATACCAAAATGTACCAAAATTTGCGACAACATTTCTGGTGGAATGGAATGAAGATGGACATAGCCAAACATGTGGCTAAATGCTTGACGTGTCAACAAATCAAGGCTCAATATTGCAAGCCTGGCAGATTATTGCAACTGTTTGGAAATTCCCGAATGGAAGTGAGAACATATTATAATGGACTTTGTAACAGGATTACCAAGAAGTCAGCGAGGAAATGATTCGATATGGGTGATTGTCGATCAATTGATAAAATCAGCCCATTTTCTTCCGATGAGAAAGGACCTTTCGTTGGAAAATTATTCCGAGTTATATGTCCGTCATATTATACGACTACACGGAGTCCCAGTAACGATCACATCTGATCGAGATCCAAAGTTTACTGCAACTTTTTGGCAGAGTCTCCAAACTGCTATGGGAACAAAGTTGCAATACAGTACAGCTTATCATCCGCAGACGGATAGCCAGATAGAAAGAACTATCCAGACCCTTGAGGATATGTTACGAGCATGGGTCGTGGATTTCAAGGGGAGTTGGGATGAACATTTGCATCTCATTGAATTTGCATATAACAACAGTTACCAGCAAAGTATCGAGATGGCACCATTCGAGGCATTATACGGTCGAGCTTGTAGAACTCTAATCTATTGGGATGAGGTCGAGGAAAAGAAGGTCACGGGTCCAAAGCTAGTACAACTCACCAATGTGGTTGTCCAAGTGGTTAGAGATAAGTTGAGAATTGCCCAAAGCCGACAGAAAAGTTATGCTGACAGACGTAGGAAGCCTCTAGAGTTTCAGGTAGGTGACCACGTGTTTCTCAAAGTGTCACCCATGAGGGGTGTGTCGCGTTTTGGGAAGAAAGGCAAGTTAAGCCCCAGGTACGTAGGACCTTTTGAAATTCTAGAAAGAATAGGGAATTTGACTTATCGGTTGGCGCTGCCACCGAAATTTACTCAGGTGCATGACGTGTTTCATATATCTATGTTGAGAAAGTATGAACCCGATCAGATACATGTGCTGAATTTCGACGAGGTCGAATTGGACAGCAGAGTGTCCTATGTTGAGGAGCCGGTATGGATCGTGGATAGTAAAGAGCAAGTATTGAGAAATAAAATTGTTCCCGTAGTAAAGGTCCTATGGCGACACCATGGTCCCGTAGTAAAGGTCCTATGGCAACACCATGGCTTAGAGGAAGCTACCT
Source organism: Syzygium malaccense (assembly GCA_031216405.1). Classification (NCBI taxonomy): domain Eukaryota; kingdom Viridiplantae; phylum Streptophyta; class Magnoliopsida; order Myrtales; family Myrtaceae; genus Syzygium; species Syzygium malaccense. The sequence continues at coordinate 21,533,772 of CM062259.1, read as the reverse complement.
GGGAAGGTGAGGAAATCATGAAGCGGCAGTATCCGCATTTGTTCGAGGAACCAAGTATGTGTTTAAATTTCGAGGACGAAATTTTATTAGAGCGGGAGAATTGTGACATCCCCGATTTCAGGCCTAGGAAGCCGAGGGCTGGTAATAAATGAATAAGCGGGTAAGTCGAGTCGAGGGTCCATAATGGAATGGACAGCATGATCGGAACGAGTGTACCGAGGGTTGGTCGTGGTTCGATCGAAAGATTGTCTATGAATTGGCATAGGGATCGACAGTGGAATGACCCCCTGACTACGCAAATGATTAAAGTAATATGACCGTGGAGTGACCCTTTGACCATAAGGGCCGTTAGTGGAACGGTCCGGAATAACTGTAGATCAGTCCGGTGTCGGCATGTGTTAATCGCGGGTGATACCGCACAGCCATGCATTAGTCCCGAGTGACCATGAGTTAATTCCGGGGTACTAGATTCCATGAGGCTACATGACAACCGAGGGTCGACCATGGGTCGTTGATACTCGAACGTAGCTCGGTCATGAATCGATCACGGATCATTGTGTTGAGTCAAGTAGGCCATGGATGAGACATGTGTTAGGCCATGTGCCTAGTGGCTTAGTCGTAGCCCGGGCAAAATTGCCAGTCGCGATGGCCAAGGCCATCTGCTAGTCAACCAAGCTACAGACCGATTACGTGCCCGATCGTGTGCCGGCCATTATGCCCGACTCTTGTGCCACGTGTTGTGCCCATAAGATCAAGTTCCGATCTCGTCCCGTGCCCAAGAAATATGGCCATGAGTCGTGCAACGTGCCATTCACGGGCCGTTGCGCATGTTTGGCCGTGAACCGACCCTTCGTCCGTATGACCCGGCGTAGTGCTCGGCATGATGCCCATGCGGCCGGCAAGGCACTAGGCACGTCGCCCGTACGGCCAGGCAAGCCACTCGGCGCGTTGCCCGTGCGGCCCAGCGTGGCGCCTGTGTGGCCCGGTCTCGTGCCCGGCTATGTGCCCGTGTGGCCCGGCGATGTACCCGGTTAGGCCTGGCCATTTGCCCGGTGACCCGGCCACGCACGCAAGCGACTCGAGAAGCCTAATTTGGCTTAGTTTGGCTTAGATTTTTGTAGGGCCAAGTTTAGTCTTGTGAGGGCTTTTTTCACATTAAACCTTATTTTAAATGGAATTATTCGAATTATTTAGCGCGAGAAAACCCTCGAAAAATTATGAGGATTAACATGATGCGGCGTTACGATTTTAGCGTCGTTTAGTCGATTTTGGGTAAACCGATTGGCCCGAGAGATTTTTGAGTGGAACTAACTAGTTTGTAGGCTTCCCACGGTTCAGGTTTTGACTGAAGAAAAGAGACAAAAAGAGTTGATTTGGTCAAATGTCTCCATTATTGCCCTTAGACCATCATTATTGGACCCCCCATGAGGTGTCCCCCTCCATTATTGTCACCAAGCTAAGTTGTGCTCCCCTAATAGTGGCTCATTTAAGGCTTTTTGGTGACTCATTAGTCACCAATAATAGAGCCCAAGGCAAGGCCAATAATTGGCCAAGCCAAGGAGCCCAACAAGAGGGCCATTCAGCCGAGAGAGAGAGAGAGAGAGAGAGAGAGAGAGAGAGAGAGAGAGAGAGAGCCAATGAGAAGAGGATAAGCATTGGCCTCTTCATCATTTCTTTTGGCTTAAGTCCATTAATGGCATTAAATGAAAGCCATCATGAAATTTAACTAAGAGGCCCTCCATTATTGATTCAATTTTAGGGTTTCTAGTGTCTTTCAAGCCCTCTATAAATAGCAAGACATTCCCCCCTTCCTTCTTCTCTCACGCCAACCTCACCATCTTCTTCTTCTCCCTTTTTGTTTCTTGTTTTCTCATCTTTTGGCCAAGAAGCTCACCCCCAAACCAACCTTGAACTGGCCCGTGTCTCTTCTCGTTCCTATCCAAGAGACCACAGTTTGTCCTTTGTAGGCTTAGGTTTGCTCAGCCAAGCAAGAAGAAAGCAAGGAGAAGGCCCGAAATTTCCCGAGCTCACCCATTTCTTGCCCGTTCTCTTGTTTGTTAGCTGTTGAGTAAGTAAATTCCCTAACATCGGGAAAGGAATTTGCGATACGTTGTAATATGGGTTGCTTGGCCCGTTTCTTGGTTTCGTGGTTGATTTACTTGGCCCGTTTTCTTGGTTTCATGGTTGTTTGTTCTTTCTCAACTAACAATATTTACGTGTGACACTCACGTTTGATATTTGTTTTTGTTGGTTTCGTAGCATGACTTTGCTATTTAAATTGCCATCGATACCGGTACGGTAAGAGTCGACTTATGTGAATGACGATTGTTTCGTCCTCACTTGATATTAGAATTTTTACTTACTGAGTTTCCCTGACTCACTCCCGTTGTCCTTTTTTCCTCTTTTTAGGTCCATGATATGGCATCTTCTCCAACTCGCCTTGAAAACCCCGTCGAGATGCGAGCCGAACTCCTCACCGTGATCGACGCTCGGGAGAACTGTGCTTACCGTCGAATCACAACCTATGTGATGGTCGACGAAGGCCGCGATGAGTTGGTCGCTTACCCGTATGAGGCGTGGTACCGCCTAGCAAACGAAGAATTGGTTGGACCCCTTCGTGGGTTCAACGGGCCATTTGGATGATCGGGCGAGTCGATTCCGGGGCAAACCGGGGGTAAAGCATGAGATGGCCAGCCGGACAAGGAGCGGGAGAAGCGAGAGGATGAGAAGCTATAGCGAAGCTATAAACCTAAGCTAAATTTTGTTTATTTGATAGTGGCTTGTGTCGGAAACGCCCTTGGAATGGGCATGTAAAATATGTATGTGGCTTGTAAGGGCCCATAAAGAAGGGCTCGACATAAATAAGCACCTGGCATGTAAATACAACGTGTGTTGTTTGCTGGTATCACTGTTGTTTGTCTCGTTTATCGTTTATTTGCTTCCACGTGCCCATATGATTGTTTAAAATAAACGAGACGAACTAATATATTTCCGTGAGTCGTGAGTCCGTTCGGGTTATGTTCGGTCATTAAGTATCGATCGTGATTCTGAGTCGGGACGTGACACGTTCCGCTCTTAAACCATAAACAAGTCCGATTTCCTTAGGAATCGCTAGTTTTGGACCAGTCCAATTCGATTCCGGGTGATCTGGGTGGTTTTCTGATTCCTTTGCACACCTCCAATAGCAACGGCTCATAAGCCCCTTCTAAATTTGCTTATCACCATCTTTGCCGTCCCCATTAGCATTGTTGCCATCATCATCACCCTTGTCGGCATTGACAACCCCGAAATGTTCATGCAAAGTTTGCACCTTAACTATTACAAGAATACGAAGTGTGAAATATGTGATACGAAGGCTTCATTGTTAATGATGTTGAGCTTCGAGGATTTGAGAGAGACGGGTAGCACTACCAACCACAGCAAGGCTCACGACACCCACAGCAGCCTTAGCGAAGGGCCATAATTGTGACGCCCCTAAATGTCACTTGCGCCATGTGTTATTTCTAATTAAATCCTTTATTCAGTAATAGCATGCGAAAGCTCAATAAAATTCTTTAAATTAAATCTCATGCAAAAAATTGCACGAGTTAAACATGGATATTATCTTTATTTATATTAAATATTAGTTTTACAAATTCGACACATCATTCAAGCAAAAAATAAAATACAAAAGTCCGAGGAAGAAGGACAAGTCAACTAGCGCCACTACTCTCATATCAGTCCAAGAGCGAGCCGCCATCCAACTCAAGAGTTGATGGCCTCATGCATCATCTTATCCCCTCCATTGTCATATACAGTAGACCATCCTATAACCTAAAAAATAAAAGAATGAGCCGAAGCCTAGAAAATGAAATCTCTAGTTTTCACCTGGTATCACAAACAATGAGTACATAAGTATATACATTATCTTATCATAATATGCCAACGAAAACCAATAACATTTCATAAAACTATTCACTCAAATGCAAAGAAATGACATATTTTCTCATGATGCTTAGATGCCACATAATAGATCATCAATATACACATATGAAATCATACTTGTCTCTAGCCAGGATCATCTTGATTCATGAGGCATCTCGATTAACAAGGTATCATCACCACCAACTCATGAGGGACGGAATCAGTCATACCATTTGTTACGACTTAGCCCATTCATCACGAGTGTTCTTTACATTAGCGATGATAAATACAAAACTGTACATCCGCAGGATGATAGCTCATACCATGATTATAAAAGTCATGTCATACCATGGTTAAAAAACATGTCATACTATGACTATAGAAGTCATGTCATGTCATGATTATACGAATCATGTCATCATAGGATATCATGTCATCTCAACCATATAGAGAACCGTCATAAACGGTAGAACATCTTGCTAACTCCAGAATCTTATTGACATACTCATACAAGGGAATTCACTTGATAGCAAATAGGTCGTGGCAAAGGTTTTAATCACATCATTCGCATGCAATTCATAACAATCGCCATGTTCATCACAACAATCTGCCATTTCTCATGCAATCATTTACATGCACTTCAATACATATACTCTTCTTCCATTATTATTTGGTTACACATTTATCAACATACTGAAGTACATTGGTTACTCAATCAAATAAAGAAACAACATGTGGTCGTACTCAATAAATGAATATACTCAGAAGACAAATTAATATTTTCAGATTTAGAAAGTAAAATCTACTCGGGTTTAGAAGTAAGTATATTTAGATTCAGAAAGTAAAATTTACTTAGGTTCATAAGTAAATATATTCATATTTAGAAAGTAAAATTTACTCGAGTTCAAATATATATAAATTCATATTCATAAAATAAAATCAACTTGATTTCAGAAGTAAATAAACTCAGGTTGAGAAAGTAAACATGCTCAAGTTTAAAAAGTAAATCTACTCGATTTTAGAAATAAATCTACTCAGGTTCAGATTCATCATTTTCACTTTGCTAATTTTACCACACTTTAAAAAACCAATCACACACCTTTTGAACATGTACGAAACCAATAAAACAAATCCAACAATCACCATATTGACAATATTATAGAAATCAAAATAACATATCACAACCAATCAAGCTAAAAGTGTTAAGTAAATTGAATTAACTTAACATCTATGGTTTTCACTTACCTTCAACAGAACTTGAATAACCCAAAGCTTAATCCCACCTTGAATTTCCTCTTGAAAAATGAAGTCGTTCCTTTCATCTTTAGAATTTCAAATGTAGCGAAGCATTTCCCATGAAGTCTTTTTCGATAAAAAGGTTATTATGATAAGGATTATACTTCTCCTCTCTTTAGAATTATGACGAGAATGATAACCATTCTGTTTCCATATTTTTTTATTTTTTTATTCTCGAGAACAAGTTTGGAACAAAAATCTGTTTGGTGAAATAATTTTATTAATTTATTTCTTGGAAAAATTTTGGTTAAGAAATAGATTTGGAACATAAATGAGAAGTTAAATTTTTTTTACTTTTTTGTTTCTGGAACAGAAATAAAATGACAATTCTCTTTTATTGTTCACCCTTGTCGCCTACTCGCCACCGGCCTTCTGCTGTTTGCTGCCACCTACCGCCGCTGCCTTTTACTAGCCATCCACTGCCAAGTTAAAAGTGTTAAGTAGATTGGACTAACTTAACATCTATAATTTTCACTTACCTTCAACAGAACTTGAATAACCCAAAGCTTAATCCCACCTTGAATTTCCTCTTGAAAAATGAAGTCGTTCTTTCATCCTTAGAATTTCAAAAGTAGCGAAGCGTTGCCCTTGAAGTCTTTTTCAATAAAAAGGTCATTATGATAAGGATTATACTTCTCCTCTCCTTAGAATTAGGACGCGAATGATAACCATTCTATGTTCCTTATTTTTCTAATTTTTTTGTTTTAGAGAACAAGTTTGGAACATAAATCCATTTGGTAAAATAATTTTATTTTTTTATTTTTGGGACAAATTTTGGCCAAGAACTAGATTTGGAACAAAAATGAAAAGTTGAATTTTTTTACTTTTTTTAATTCTGGAATGAAAATAGAAATAACAACTCTCTTTTATTGTTCATCCTTGCCGCCCACTCGTCGTCGATCGTCGGCTGTCTGCCGCCACCTATTGCCGCCACTCGTTGGCCGCGGCCCCCCCCCCCCCCAATTGCCCACCATTGCCGCTTGGTGACCCCCCTCCTTGCGGGAATAGAAATTTTGCGTCGTTATCAAACAAATTTCTATTTCGAAAATAAAAATTTTGTATCGTTATCAAATGCTACTTTTTACACGGAAACTCGTTTGAGAAAGAGAAATAGAAATGTTAATTTCTAGCCAGAAATAGGGCTGAGAAAGAAAAATGTTGTCATTCGCACCCTTAATGTGCTAATTCTTAATTGAGAGAAAACAAGTGTAAGTTTGCGTGTAGAAAGAAGGCTACATGTGATAAGCTCACAAAACTTTCATTTTTCTTTACCATGTGCTGTACAAATAGAACATAATAGTGGTTTGGCTAATAGTGGATGTAGTGATGCCAAGCCGTACAAATGTCTTCACCTAAAGAAAACAACTAACCATTCATGCAAGAGTAGTAGAGAGCTTGTGGCCTCTCATGCAAATTTCTCTTTCTTAAGGAGACAAGTGGTTGTATGTGACATGGTTTCACTTTGCTTATGGCCAAGCGGGAAATGAATTGGTGACTAATATCTTATGGTGACGACACTTGGTCTTTAAGTGTCAAGTTAGCATGAGGTCTCACTTTGGAAGAGACATATGGCTTTGCATGTATCTTGAGAAGGGCATATGAGCATTATATGTCAAAATTAACATTAAGATCTCATATATGAAAGAACAAATGGCCTTACATGCATTATTAAAAGAGCGAGTGGCATTTTGTGGCTTAGTGTGGTTGGTTTTGAAGATGATAATAGAGTGGGAGGTCATCCATCTTCTCTTTTGACCAACCATTCCATAAGTCATACTTACGATTAATTGACTAAAACTAAATAATCCATTTTAATATAGACATTTGTCAAGTCACCGAAATATCTAGAAAATTTAAAGAACTAGTATCTGTTCTAATATTGATAGATAATACCGATGTTAGGAATGTCGATTTTGTAATTCAAAACTCGATAATAATATATTTAAGAAAAAATACGACCTTCCCCATTGACAACAGAGATTGCATTAAACTAAATAATATTATTCTAGCCATTAACGTATATGTCAACATTATCAATTTAATTTCAATGCGTCGGACTCGGAATGATTAAGTTAGTAGAAAATCATCCTTTGCGCTTCTCACACCTCGCAAAATTTACAATCCAACCAAAATTTTTACGTATCCACCCAATTTCTAAGCTAAATATTACTTAACTTTATAATCTAAGTATCGTTATTGAACACGGAAAATTTCCAATGTCACATAAATGTTATAACGAAAAATTCAGATGTCACAACAACCCCTCGTCTGTGGCTGGCAAGGGCTTTGTGGCCCTCACCCAGGGGCTAGTGGAGGTTGCCGACCCTCGGGCAGTGGTCGAACGATAACTAAGGAATGTCATGAAAAAAAACCATATACAAGATTTATGAACTTTTTTTGTTGGCACGTGCATAGATGGTGGTATTAGCGTGACTATATTGCCTAATTCTCTAAAAAAATACTGAATTTTATATCCAATCCAAATTTTACCATAAAAAAAATAATTAATTTTTTCTGTAATTTCAAATCCACCCTTGTTAACTTTCCATTAAAAAATTGCCATTGATATCTTTAGAGTCATCAATATCATGAGGCTATTGTTGTTTCATATGAGGTGAGGGCATGGATAAGAGCATAAGTGGCCATGATGTTGATAATTTTAAAGAAACTAGTGGATGGTACTTGGACGGCGGGTTAATCGAGGTAGATTTGGAACTAGAGTGATAACTTGTGACTTTTTTCCGAGACTGATAAAAAAATTTAGAACAAAATTGAGATTGGGCCTAAGGGTGCTTTTGTTCGAGGGAAAGTGTTTTTTCGGAATTAGTTTTTCAAACTTTTACCCGTTAGGTTTGCCATAAATGATTATTCAACCGAACACACTTTCCTGTCAAAATATTCACTCATAAAACTAGGAAAGTGAATTCCTAAATTAAAAAAAGATGAAAACACTTTTCGAAATTGCTCTTTTTGAATTTTTTCTTTTCCTTCTTTCTCCTCTGTCGGTCGTCGGGTGTTAGCGACAGTCGGCCTCAAGCGAGGTTGAACTCCCCAAATCTCGGCAATAGAAAATTAAATTTTTTTCAGGGAATTAAGCCTGTGACCCATACAAATAAAACTCATTTTAATTTTCCACGAAGAAAAGGAGATCGATTCACTATCACTACGACACTCCGGCTAAATGGGGGGAAAGTGAATTCCTAAGTTTAAGAAGGTGAAAACACTTCCTGAAATGGCTCCTCTTGAATTTTTTTAATATTTTATTTTTTTCTTTTCATTTCTTTCTTTTGCTTTTTTTTTTCCTTTTCCTTCATCCACGTGCGCCGATCGATCCGTTACTACGCCGGCACTCCGGCTACAGCGTGGGGAGGATGACTGTGAAGTGAACCTCCGGAGGGGACGCGACGAGATGTCGATATTACCGAAACAAAAATTAACCGCTAAAATATCTCCAGTGACGTCACCGCTTCGTCCCAGGAGCATGGCCCCATTTTCAATCCATTTTTTTTAAATTTTTTTTATTTAAAATATTTGATATTTTGTTGTTCTTGGGACATTGCCTCCTCCTCGTCGTCACGCAGGCGAACAAGAAACACTCCTCTCTCTCTCTCTCTCTCTCTCTCTCTCTATATAAGCGAAGTTGTCACCCGATCGAAAAGGTTTTTCTCTCTCCTCTCTCGACCGTCCCCCCCTGCGAGTCTCGTGTCCTCCTTATCTGCGCGATTCGTTCCTCGCGTCGCCGATTTTTTCCGTCGGGCAGCGACAGAGCGACCCCCCCTAGGGTTTCTCGATTTCGCGAGGAGCTGCTCTTCCATGGAGGCCGAGGAAGAAGATGCCGCCTCGCTGCATGGCGTCGGCGCGGCGGAGGGGAGTATCCCTCCGGGGAGCGGCGGCGGCGGCGGCGGCGGCGGCGGAGAGAGCGCGTCGAGGTCGGGGCCGGAGCCGCGCGAGTCGCCGAGGAGCGGCGAGGGAATCGGCGGGGATGGCGTTGGCGTTGGGGAAGCGGCGGAGGGGGCGTCGCCTCGGCGGCAATCGGAAATGGAGCCCGAGTCTGCATTGCCGGTCGTGGCGGGAGATGATGGAGAGCCGGTTTCTGGGACGGGAGGCGGGGATTGTGCTGCTGCGGGCGATAATCAGTCTGTCTCCGTGGCGGAGATGCCAGTGGCCGCGGAATTGGACCCGTCGCTGCCGGGGTCGCCGCCTCCGCAAAGCGCAAGTGATGGTGGAGATGCAGTCGGCGGAGAAGAAACGGGAGCTAAGGTTGCGAACGCAGAGATTTCCCAGCTGGAGAAAGGTGCTGTGGAGTCTCCACCTCCTCAAAGCCCAAATGATGGTGGAGATGCAGTCGGCGGAGAAGAAACGGGAGCAAAGGTTGCGAACGCAGAGATTTCCCAGCTGGAGGAAGGTACTGTGGAGTCTCCACCTCCTCAAAGCCCAAATGATGGTGGAGATGTAGTCGGCGGAGAAGAAACAGGAGCTAAGGTCACGGAGGCAGAGTTTTCCCAGCTGGAGAGAGGTGCTGAGGAGTCAGAAGGTTTGGGGGCTGCAGTTGCAGCGGATGATGTGGTACAGGAAGGGGCTGAGGATGAAAACGAGATGGACGAGGTCTTGGCGGATGCAGGTGACAATAGAGCGGCTGCTGGGGAGGCGGGAATGTCTGATGTCGAGGAGGAGAAGGTGATGGCCGATGATGATGTGGAGGTGGAGAATAGGGAGGCGAGCGATGGACAAGGAGTACCTGCCGCAGAGGTGGAGGAAATGTGCAGTGTGCGGGGTGATGATGTATTGGAAGCTGCACAGCAGGTTAAAGGAGAGGTCAGCGGTGTTATGGCTTTCAATAAAGTGGCAGAGGATGATGCTGTGGTTTTTGAAGCGGAGGAGGGGAAGGTGGCAGGGCATAAGCATGAGGGACTGGCCACGGAGGTTGAGGAGATGTGCTGTGTGCAGGGCGATGATGTGTTGGTAGGTGCACAACAGGTTCAAGGAGCCGAGGACGAAAAAGAGATTGAAGGGGTTGATGCTGTTGTGGCTTTCAATAAAGTGGCTGAGCATGATGCTGGGGTCGTTGAAGTGGAGGATGGGAAGGTGGCAGAGGATAAGCAAGAGGGTGATGCTTTAGGGAATGAGAAACCAATGGAGGACGCAGAAATTGGCACAGAAGAGCATGAGGAGATTGAGGCAGAGCAGGGTGCTGATGTGGCTAGGGTGCCAGAGGAGGATACAGGAAGAGATGGCATTGTGGAAGCAACGGATAAAGAGGTTGCTCATGGGGAAGAAACTCAGGCGCTGAAGGACATTGAGGACATGGGCATGGCTCGTGCCATGGAAGTCATTGCACCGGTGGATGATATGGATGGCGTTGCCGTTGTGGAAAGGGATTTCGTGGTTGACGATGCATTTGTTGGCACAGCAGGTGTAGGTCCGGTGGAGACTGAGGAGAGGGAAACTTTGGAGGTTACCGATGTTGCGGAGGGTATTGTGTTAGGTGGGAATGCACTTGAAGACGTGGAGTTTTCTGATGTAGCAGAGCATGTCGACATGGAGGATCAAGAGATGGATGATGTGGTAGGGGATACAGAAGCAGTTGATGAAATGGAGGTGCCTGAGGACACTGATGTTGCCGATGAGACAGATGTGTTGGATGAGATGGAGAAGGTTGAGGAAGCAAATAGAATTGGTGGCCAAAAGAGGAAGCGAGGAAGGATTTCTAAGGGAGTTAAGGCTCCTACAAGGAAGAAGATGGAAGAGGATGTATGCTTCATCTGTTTTGATGGGGGCGAACTTGTGCTATGTGATAGAAGGTGGTGTGCCCAGCTTCATCTGCCTTTGCTTACTTTTGATATGATTAGGAACCAGTTTTGAAAGCAAAACTATTTGCATTGTTAAATGAGACTGATGTTTTTGTTTCTTATATTTAGGGGATGCCCTAAGGTATATCATCCTTCGTGCGTGAATCGTGATGAGGCTTTTTTTCGAACTAAGGGGCGCTGGAACTGTGGTAAGCCTTTCTTTTCGCAACTTTAGTTTTGTTATAGCCATCCATTGAACCTCTGTCGGCTTGAAATGTTGATCCGGGCATTTCCATTTTGTTAAATTTGTAGCTTGAGGTCTCATAGTTGCAATTGTTCTTGTTTATTCCTTTGAAATTGTAAGTGTCTCCGAGATAAGGGAACTGCAGATTCTTGTAGTTGTGAACAGGTTGACTGATAAAATCAAACTTCTCTCTGTGAGTAATGGTTCTACTAGATTCGCGTTTTAACTTGTGTGAATTTGGCATGGAAGTTGGTGTTGCGATCTGCTTTGTCTTTTATTCCTTCTGAAAGCTTGTTGATGTCTTCTTCCTTCCGATAGGCTTGCTTTATATGAAGAGGTACACTCTGATTAATTTTATTATGGGATGGACCTACTGATACTTCGTAACTGAGGGTGCTTTTGGAATGATTTAACTTCTAACTTTTCATTTTTTCCTATTCTTGTAGCTTTTAAAATTTGACCTCAATTTAATGGTGAACACCTGAAACATTTGTAAGCATATAATGATCGATATATAGGGTCATTTAGAATTTTTTAAGATTTGTTTAGACATTAAAATACTTTTCAGTGGTTGCAAAATCTGGAAGGAAAGCAAAAAAAAAAAAGAAAAAAAAACTCTTCTCAAGCTAAAAAAACAGACCCTAAGTTTTTGCAAACTTCAGATTCAGACTGGACTCAAGTTCACGTATTACTTCTTTTTGGTGCTTGTACTTGTACACTATAAAACCTTGCCAAAGTACTCTTTGAGACGGTGAAATACGGATTAGCTTGTTGCCTACCAAAGGGGGTACTGTACTTCAAATTGAGGATGCTAAAAGTTGGATGACAGCTAAGTTCAATGAAATTTTAGAAGTCATTGCAGTTGGTAAGTAGCTTACGCGTAATTTACATCATATTTAATATAGCAATTTGGCATGTTAATTTGTGCGATCTAATGAGCCAGAAGTGAAGAATGGTGTTAGCTCGGTTAAAAGCGTTGGCTTTGCAAGTTGTGAATATGGACAAGATTGCCTGTTGGATCATATATTGGTTCGTTTAATTCACAGGCGCTCTTTGTTGGGGATCTTAAATATCCAAGACATTTTAAGGTGGAAAAATCCCATTTGGCTTTAGTGAAACCTATTGTTCCTTTAATGCAGCAAACCCCGAGCTATGAGCAGATTAGGGCAACGAGAACTTGCAAAGTTGAAACTTGAAAGAACTTCAGAACTGAGCTGTTACTCTCATCGCTTGTTTGCAATGCCATAGTTAATAGGCTTTATGTGATGGTTGGCTTTGGGGGCTTTAGTGATGACTGCAGAGTGATCTCAAAGTTCCTTATTCAACTTCATGAGTCCATTGTTCTATGTATTCCTTCGAAATTTTATTCTTTCATCAGTAAATTCCTCCTGTTTTTTTCTAGATTCTATGATGATTCTTTCTTATATCATGAGTCTAGATGGAAAGTCTGATGATTTCAAATTTGAATTTCTTTTCAAGATTATGTGAAATAATATAATGAAACAAATTTAAACTATGTCTCTGACTAGTTGTGTGCACATATATTACTTAAGGACTTAATATGCTCCTTTTGCACTTACGAATTGTGATAATGACACTTTTAACTTGCTTCTATTGTTTAATATCGTTGTATGCAGTTTGCAATCAATCTGTATGAAATTCAATAATGCTTTCCACGTTATTTCACAAAGTTTACTATCTTATCGTCTTACTATCTGATTGGATGGGGACCTTACAGATTATAGGTAAAGAAAGCGCTTTTCACTACCTTGTTAGTTACAGTGTTACACTATGTATTTTGGTGATTCTGGTGTGTGCTGTAACAGCCGATCAAGTGTTGCCAAATCCATTTTAATAATGGAAGCAAAGAACCAACTCATCCATTATTCGAGAGATGCTTTGTCACGTCATCTATTACACACGGTGAACACTAATTTTATTAGATAGTTTCTCTTTGCAGTCATGATTGCTGTAATTTGCTGAGACATTGGAATAATTTTAGGGCTATAATTCACAGCATATAAGGTTTGGTAATCTTAAGGCAGTTTGAATATGAAAATGTCTCTGTCTCATTGTGTATCCGCTAATTCTTTGCGGCCTCATGCTAATACTTTTTGTTTGCTCCAGTTTCCTGACCTTTTCCATCGATGCTCTTCTCAATTGTCATATGATATAAATCGTTTGTTATTATACAGGTTGGCACCTCTGTAGCAACTGTGAGAAGAATGCATACTATATGTGTTATACTTGTACATTTTCCCTATGCAAGAGTTGCATCAGAGATGCTGTTATCCTATGTGTGAGAGGAAACAAAGGATTCTGTGAAACATGCATGAGAACAGTCATGATGATCGAGAGTAATGAGCAGGGGAGCAGGGACGTGGTATGTGCTCTTCTGATTGTTATGTGTAACTCGAAGACTCTAATGCAGCTTTTTTGGACAGATACTTGCAAGTCCAGTGATTTGCCATTCCTGTCTTATGTCGTTCCCCTTTTTATGTGATTTAGATGAACTGCACAGCTGAAATATTCACATCACATTGAAGCTGTTGAGGTGGTGGGGGTTGCTGGTGGGCAAAAGAGAATCCTGTGCATGGATTCATTACTTTTAGAAATTCCATTAGTTGTCTATTTGTATGAATTGTACGAGGCCGAGTATCAGCAGCTCGGTTCGTTCTGTTTAGTTTAGATCTTTTAAAAAAGGTTTCAATGCTTGAAGGATTTAAACTCTCATGGGGTGTTTGACTCATTGATGTGAAAAAGGCAAAGTGGGGCTACAAGTGGGAAGTTTGGTTCATTCTGCATCCACTATTCCATTTAATTCACATGAGTGGCAAGTGGAGTGCCATAACAATAATATTAAAAGTTCTTCAACACCATTATGTATGAGTGAACCTAGATGTATCATTTCTAACTAACTTACTGACTAATATTGAGAAAAAGGCTATTCATTTTGATGTGGTCTTTTAATGTTTTAATTTTCATTATTTTTTTTCATTAGTTGCAGTTGAAGTCGGAAGCATGAAAATGGTAGCAATAAAAGAATATTGAGCCTTTTTCCTCTGTCACATACAAATGTCTCTGGTTCTCAGCATTTATTGACTCAAAAGATGTAGAAGTAGTAGAGTGCCCAGATGGAATACCAGGATGTCCTTCCTCTACCGTCCTCACGTCACCTGTGCTGCAACTTCTAGACCAATACAACCACCACCATCTCAACTCTATTCACTAACTCCTTCACTTACAACCACCGCAAAATTTATCGAATTTGGGACAAATTGGGACTGCACTCAAACAATTCAAATCACAATTCACCATAGATTATACTTTGGGAAATTCCATTGACCAATTTAATATAGTCTTTTGATAGCTACTCTCTTTTGTGAACCAAAGTTCATAATAGCCATTCATCTTTTGTTCTATGTTTTGGCTATCATTCAGTGACTCTCTTTATAGCAAAAAGCATACTTATACGTGTGGGTAAAAGAAAAAAGTTGTCAATATGTGAAAACGAATAAAATGTTTAATGTTAGTTTGGGGAAAACTTTTAAGTTATTGCAAGATTGGAGAGATTTGAATTTAATTTTTGAACAGTGAAATATGACAATTGCCTTGACTATTAACATTACGATCTTGTCCATTTAGTTGTAACATGTTATGATAGGTCACTTTAACAAAATGGATGGTCTTTTTATGGAATTTTGTAGTAAGAGTTTGAGTTTGAAATGTGTGATTGGGTTTGCTTTCCATATAGAAGAGATTCTGTTCTAGACTTCTAGTAACCAACAAGTCGTGCCAAGTACTGTATTGTATTTCACGTGAACAGACAAACTCCACTTCAAGCTGTAAAAAATTTAATCAAATATTACCGCGGTTGTCATTTGACCAACCCCTAACACTATGGGAATGAATTTGCACTTTCATTTAGAGACTGGCAGGTCCTTTCTTGCATCACATTCCCGAAAATGAAGTTCTTAATTTTTTTCTTTTTATTTGACTGAACTGTGCAATCTCTTCAACTCTCTTCTGTTTTCCTCCATCTGTTTTAATTGGCATTAAAAACATCTTCGTAACCATGAGGTATGATGTCTCCTGAAATGTTATTTTTTTTAAAATGAAGAGAAGTTCGCTACGAGGTACCAAGGGGTTCCCAACCCATTCACAAAAAGAGCTCAAATCCGTAACGTCTCTTGAAAAGTTGTGCAATGACATGTGATGCCAGAATACATGCTTTTCTTTTGGGCTAAGCAGACTGTTTGTCAATTGGCATATTTGATGTCTAATCACTGGAAATACTCTTATTCTCAGCTGTGTGGTGTATACATTTTCTTATTTGGAGCTGTTATATGTGCTTCCTTTTTCAAAATTTACTATGTATCCTCTTAATCCCATCATGTCATCTTATTAGCGCTTATGCTAGGTATTTAATGTCTTTGCAGGGTCAAGTAGATTTTGATGACAAAAGCAGCTGGGAATACCTGTTCAAGGATTACTATATTGGCTTAAAAGAGAGGCTTTTGCTGACTTTGGAGGAGCTTGCACGGGCTAAGAACCCATGGAAAGGATCTGATGTAACTTCAGGGAAACAAGAATCTCCTGATGAACTTTATGATGCTAATGATGATGGAGGATCGGGTTCAGACAATTCTTCTGGAAATGCGGTAGTAACTGTCTCTAAAAGGAGGAAGGCAAAGAAACAGTCAAAATCACGCAGCAAGGAAAAGTACTCACTGACCAGATCAACTCGAGTTAGTAGGGAAGATCCTTCTGCATATGATGGTGTCGAGTGGGCATCAAAGGAGCTTTTGGAGTTTGTGATGCACATGAGAAATGGTGATAGATCTGTTCTTTCTCAGTTTGATGTACAGGCTCTCTTGTTAGAATATATAAAGAGCAACAAACTCAGAGATCCTCGGCGGAAAAGTCAAATAATTTGTGACTCAAGGCTTCAAAATCTCTTTGGCAAGCCACGTGTGGGGCATTTTGAAATGCTGAGGCTTCTTGAATCTCACTTTCTTGTGAAGGAAGATACAGATGATCTTCAAGGGAGTGTTGTTGATACTGATGCCAATCAAATTGATGTTAATGGGAACTCTGATGCTTCAGTAAAGGCGGTTAAAGAGAAGAGACGCAAAACGCGAAAAAAGAATGATGAGAGAGGAATTCAGTCTAACCTTGATGACTATGCAGCTATTGATACACACAATGTCAATCTGATTTACTTGCGTCGTAATCTGGTGGAGGAGTTGATTGACGATGGTGGGACATTTCATGAAAAAGTTGTTGGCTCTTTTGTCAGGATAAGAATTTCTGGTAGCAATCAGAAGCAAGATCTGTATAGATTAGTCCCGATAATAGGTATGTGTCTTGCTTCCCATCAATTCTCTATAAACAGTGAAGTTTTTCCAAACGAGTAACAAGATTTTCAAGTATATATACCATTGTACCTCCAGGTACTACCAAAGCTCCGGAGCCATACAAAGTTGGTAAAAAGATGACAGATTATCTTCTGGAAATATATAATCTGAACAAGTCTGAGGTTATATCAGTTGATATAATCTCCAACCAAGATTTTACTGAGGTAATGCATTTAGATATTCAATTGGTTTTTTTTTGTTTTCCTATTTTGCATTTGCATGATATTGATTTTGGGTGAGCTTTTCTTTGAAGCCCTTTGCAGTTCAATATAGATGAGATGTGGCTTCTTGAGTTTGCTTACTAGCATAGTTCTAGTTGTTGATGAGTTTCTTCTCAGTTGATGCAATGACTCAATCAAGTGATTGATGAATTTGAAGGATTTTCTTGATCTTACTTTTGAGCTATTGATGTCAATAGCTTGCTGTCAGAAGTTGCTAGTAGGAGAACCAATGATTAAATCCAGTCACGTAATAAAATTTTATAAGTGAAATTTTGTAGATAAATAGCACTTCCTGCTTTGACAGTATAGGGTATTCTGTTTGTTAAACAATGCATCTACTCCTGCTGTTCCAGGACGAATGCAAGCGCCTGCGGCAGAGTATAAAATGTGGACTTATCACCCGTCTGACTGTGGTAATATTTCTTGTCTATGCTTTTCTTTTTCTCTTTTCTTCATAACTTTACAACCTGAAAATTTTTCTATGATTTCCTGTAGGGTGATATTCAGGAAAAGGCCATAGCGCTCCAGGCAGTAAGAGTCAAAGATGTAATTTTCTTGCTCAGACCTACTTGAACTATTGAAATTTATTACATTTGCTACTTCTATAGACAATTTCTACTTGCAGACAATCAGTTATGTTCAACTTGTCAAGCCGGGTAATAATGTCTTTCCGAAAAGCTGCGTTTGCGTCTTTCAAAGGCTTGGCAGGTTGAATTAGTGCACCATGGGAGGTGATGGGGGGGGGGGTGTATCTCCATGTCTGACCGCTAGGATTCAAGTTAGCTCATGTTATATTGAAATTGTGCCTGTCTTGTCCCATCCAAATCAATCATAGAAATGCAGATTAAGGGCGCATGTTGGAGAAGTAAATGGAACTAAACCTGGGTCAAAATCAGCTGCATAAACATTCATATTTGGTTGGGTTCCTGCCAACTGACCTAATCATTCTGCCCTCGTTTGGATTTTAGCCAGATTACCCAAGCTTTCCACTAAGGTTTCTTCTTGAAATATGTATTCATTGATGGCATGTCACTTAGGATGGCATTAATGAAAAGATAAAGTACCTGCTGCAATACTTTGGCAGCTGCTTCTGCTTTCAGATAGTTGCGGCATTTTTGTATAGCATGTGGCAAATCTTTGAAGGTAGAAGCAGATGAAAGCTAAAGCAGTCAAAAGACAATTTTCAAGCAACAACTACAGGGTGATTATATATCTTTTTGTTTTTTTTCAAATTTTAGTGCCTTTGGAAATCAAAAATGTTTTAAGGAAAGCTGCTTTGTGTTTGAGAGACGAATTTACCTTTAAATCATATAGAAAGGTCAATTTCATTAATTGCTGGATCATATTGAATTTGCTTGTCAAATGGTTATATTAAACATAGTTAAGCACATTGCAGCTCAACAAAGCACCAAAGTTTCTCACAGCAATAAGAACATACTCTAAGCCTCTAAGGCTTCTTTATGGTTTCAAGAATGAGAATTGCATAATGGATTAGAATCCTGCTCATGATTGTTTCGAAGAAAGCCAGGCAAAATAATGTAAATTGGCATGCGATATGAGCTGTAGTGACATTGGCTTCAAGTTTGCAACTTACGCATTTTAACAGGCAAATAGGTCAATTTCTTGAAGATCTTTCTGAATATAGGGTCAGAATGAAGATAACTTATTTTTGTTTGATTGACTTTGCGGTACATGTGTATATATTATTAGTGTTTGGGCATACTCAGACAGTTATTTATTATAGCCCAGCGTAATAAATTTGTTGCACGTCAAAAATAGCTTTCAGCTTTTCTAGATAGAACAGTAGCATATTTTCCCTCTTATTTTGCGATTAGAGCCCAGTTGGTAGAAATAAATTGCTATCTATTACTGGTAATGATAGGAATGGTTTGCTTTCTCCTGATGCAGTGGCTGGAGGCAGAAGTTTTGCGACTCAGTCACCTTCGTGATCGAGCAAGTGAAAAAGGTCACCGAAAAGAATATCCTTCTTATGCATTTTAGACTTTTCTTAAGTGCAACAATGCCTTTTAATTAATTTTTACAGTCACTCTCTTGGGTAAATTCTGCACACTGGACTAAGGCTATAATGATGCTCTTGTTGGACTGTTCTGCCGCATGTTTGTACACATTAATCTAACAGTTTTATCTGTTTTTTTGTTCATAAGTTGCATGTATGAAAAAGCGGGGCTAAATTGGTTTTTGATTGATCATCTCCCTCTCCCTTCTCATTTCCGTCCCCCTCCCCTCTCCTCTTTCTCCTTTCTTTTTGTTGGCATGTCTTCTGTAGCTTTTACTTTGCTAATATACCTTTGAAGCAAATGTGTAGTGGGCTGCAGGTCTTCACGTGTCTATCATGATTATTGAACAAAGAACTCTGTTTTTAGCTCAAATAAAGCAAGAACTGTCAAATTATGACTCATGCCTTTTGTAGAACTAGACTCTCCCAACTCATCCCCATCCCCTCCCTTATAAAAAAGGAATATTGGTTCATATGTCAATATCATATGGCAGATCGTATAAGTAATGATTGGGAAGAATTACAAGTTAATATTGCCTCCTGCGTTTTGTTAAAGAGTAACAAACAGAGGAAGATGAATGAGAAGAATGTTGAAGTCGTCCTTTGATCGTATAAGTATAGGAAATTCCCATTATGTTTCAAGGGGTTAGGATATATTAGCTGTGAGATGAATCATAGATGTGACGATTGAATTTTTTGAAGAGGTGAATCAGGAATCGATTGGAAAAGCTAGTACATTAAACTATTCTAAGTGATTTTATGATCCTGTCAAGCACTGATACTCCTTCAAATTTCTGATCTTTTGTATGTGTGGAATCATTCAGTGATTTTTGGCTGGCAAAGTCATATAAATGTATGAATTTTTTGTCGACTTTGAACAAAAATTAATAGGTTGTGTATTTGACTGGCTGGACAAACATAATTCCAGTTTCATGAGTTAGGTTTAGGTGTTGCTTTCCGGCTAATATTATCCAATTTTCAAAAAATTATGATAAAGTGATATGCGACTCTACTTGTCAACATTTATTTTGTGAAAGTTTCAAGCGTCTTGTTAAAAAATAAGTCCAAGTGCATGCATTGCAATATTGAGATTAAGTAAAAAGTAAAAGGTAATTGTTAATCCGGACATGCCCTTAGGTACCTGCATTTCATATTGCATCCATTCTCGCTGTTGTGTTGATACGTGTTGGTTGTTTGCAATTTTGGGTCGTGAAACATTTTGCAATAGTGGTGGTTTTGACATTGGCTTCGTTCTTCAGACATTGGTTATTTCACTGACCCATGGGATAATGTTTTTAGCATAAGCTCAGACTCTGAAGCTCCACTACAAGCAATACTAATTATTGTCATGTGACCGCATTGTTTTCTCCCGACCACCTCATCATTCAGGAAAAGGGCCTGAAATATAATCGACCATTTTAAACCTGTTAATGGTATTATATAACATCACTTGTACAGCGGATTTGATGTTATCCTTGACTTTCTTTTACGCTCAGAGAATGTGTAGAAAAATTGCAGGTTCTAAAAGCACCTGAGGAGCGCCAACGAAGACTTGAGGAGGTTCCGGAAATACATTCAGATCCAAAAATGGATCCAAGCTACGAGTCTGAAGATGATGAAGGTGAAGCAGATCAGAGAAGACAAGGTACATTTTATTTTTTGGTAGGCAGTGTCAAAATGAATACCTCATTTCCGCATACGTTCTCTGTTCTTATCGTACTTCTTGTCCATGTAGAGAGTTATGTAGGAGCAAGAGGTACTGGTTTGAGTGGGAGGGGGAGGGATCCAATATCTCCCCAGAAAGGGGGTTCTACACCAACTGATTCCTGGAGTGGAACAAGGGCTTATACAAACACTAGCAGAGAATTGACCAGGAATTTGTCTAATAAAAGCACTTTAATTAGAGGGGATGATGCTACTGAAGTGGGTGAGACAGTGAACCAAAGCGCATGGATTCAACCCAGAGAGAAGGAAACACAGCAATTCAGCAGTTGGGAGAAGTCAAAATTTTCTCCAACCTCTGAAATCAATGCAGGAATTTCTAATTCTGGGGCAATGCCTGAGTCACTTCAGAGGATTGTTCATGAAAATCCAGGGGTCTCTCATGTAGTGAATACACCACAAGCTGCCCCCCAAGTCAATGAAACAGAGAAGATGTGGCATTACCAGGATCCATCTGGAAAAGTTCAGGGGCCATTTTCCATAGTACAACTGCGTAAATGGAATAACACTGGGTATTTTCCTGCCAATTTGAGAATTTGGAGAGCTACTGAGAAGCAGGATGACTCCATTCTTTTAACTGATGCATTGAACGGGAAGTTTCTGAAAGACCCCCCAGAAGGTGGCTTTCTGAAGGCTCAGATGGTGCAAAGTCCACATACGTCACCCCTGTACTCCAACAAAGGGCAGGGTGCACCCTTACAACAAGTAACGGAACTTCTGGTTGGGAAGCAGTCGAACTTGGACCAGAATCGTGGAACTCGGGGATCAGAAGGGGGTTTAAGCATTGGTAGAGCTACTCCATCTACAGTCGAGATACCCAAGCTTTCTGCCACCGAATGGGGTTCTGGTATGAACCTTCCATCCCCTACTCCAGGCCAAAATGCCACTCCTGCAACAAAGGGGCAGGCAGATGAAAGCAAATGGTCACCTGCTGGTTCTATTCTTGGTGCCAATATCATCCCTGGAAGTGGAGTTACGCAACCTTCAACAAATGTTGTCCCAAGTAGTAGCCAAGTTATGCAGTCATCTGCTTCATCTTTTGCGAGATCAGGCAGTATGAATGGCCCAGATGGTTCTCATGATGTGGCTACTGCACCTAGGCCAGAGACGGACATGCTTTTGAGCTCTGCGAGTACCTCTCATGTGCATCCTCAGTCAACAGAATCAGCTCATCTTCAACTACCAGCTGATTTCGCTAATTCTTCTGGGAGCGCAGGTACTGATATGATAAGTAATGTTGCGACTATCCAAAACTTAGTCCAGGTTATGAGAAGCCACAACCTGCCGGTCAATCCACATGGATGGGGGTCTGCTTCCGTCTTAAAAACAGATATCGTTGGGTCATCACCCAGGTCCCATAGTGATGCTCAAGTCTGGGGAAATTCGCTGTCTCAGAAGTCAGAACAAAGTGGTATGTCTACACAGCCTTCTGTACAATCACAGCCTTCTGTACATGGTCAGTGGGGTGAAGCTGCCTCTTCTGTCCAAAACTCTGCTTCCTTTGCCATTGGTAACCCCAGTGGTGCTTTTGCAAATCCGTGGAGACCTGCCGGTTCAGGTGATCAATCGAATCTCCAGTCCGTCGGTCCACCCAATATGAATTGGGGTGCCAATACAAGTGCTTATGCTACTGTTCCCACGGTGGGACCAGAGAACCAAAATGCTGGTTGGGTCCAAATGCCTGGAAATCCATCTGCTGGATGGGGAGGTCAGGTATCAGGAAATACTAATGTCAATTGGGTGGCTCCTGGAAACGTGAATCCTGGTTGGTCTGTTCCTGGTCAAATGCAAGCACCTGGAGTTCCGAACTCGGGGTGGGTCCCAACGGGCCAAGGATTTGTGCAAGGAAATTCTAATCCTGGACCAGCGGTGACATTGGGAAGAGGGGCACCACCTCAAAATGCAAATACAGGTTGGGTTGCACCAGGTAATCAGGGCACGTGGGGAAATGAACAGAATCAACATGGGGATCGGTTCTCAGGTAAAAGGGACAGGGGTCCAGGAGGTCGAGATTCGGGTCACAGTGGAGGTAGGAGTTGGAATAGGCAGTCTTCATTTGGTAGTGGAAGTGGAGGCGGGGGTGGAGGAGGTTCGAGCAGGCCTTTCTTTAGAGGGGAGCAAGGGGTGTGTAGGTGGTATCATGAGAGTGGTCATTGCAAGAAGGGAGCTTCTTGCAACTATAGGCACTGACTCTAGCAGGACAGAGTAGCTTATATACAGTAATTTTAATCTGAAGATCTTTGTCGTTGTATAATCTGTTGAATTTTGATTATTGTAGAATGAAGTTTAGCAGCTCTTTATTCATCTGCTTTTTTTGCTTTGTGTGATACCTGCACTTGGGTCACTCAGTTTACCGCGGTGGTCATAGAGGGACATGTTTGCTGTTATTTTTCTTGATCTGACTTGTCATGCAGGTTGCTTTTGTTTGATTTGCGCTTGGTTTACTATGATGTTAACATTTGTATGAACGAGCTGGACATAAGCATGTCCTTTGATCGTCTTTGAGAATGGAGCATTGCAGGAGTTATATCCTGACTTTCGTATTTACCCTTTAACCAGCTTAAGCTATAAAGGAGTTGGTTAGTTGAGCCAGTACCTATTTTTCCTTCCCATATCCAGCAGAGATATTTGGATTCGGATTGTTTCAATACAGTATATATCTTCAGCAAGATATCTGAATCACAGCTGGTGATGGACAACCTGATATTATTCTTGTCCCTGAATGGAAAACAAGTGCTTGGCGCCACCGCTGTACTGGATATGTACCAATATCTTTAAGGTACTTTCTCAGATATTTGACATGGTTGAATTGGACTTTGATTATAGATTTCTCAGTATATGGATATAAGAGTATTGTTGCGCATGGGTACTTTTCTCTTCTAGTCCATATTGCTAAGAGGAGTATGGACAGACATTCAGTTTGAGCTGATACAAATCTTTTGACATCTGCGCACCCGGAATAACATTTACAATGCAGGTAGGTCCGACTCTTTTTCTGCGTCCTATATAATGTTTGAAAGGCGTCTGACCATTCCAGGTTTAATTCAATAATTAGCTGATAATCACCATATAGTCCAATAGTATGCAACTGTAGTAATTGGTGAGTTCAGATGTCGCTTTGTGAAAGAAATTACTCATGTTCTCCTGATCGTGATTAAAACATGGCAATGATGGTTGGAAGATGAGGATTGTCAAAACTGATGCCTCTCTTTCTGTCTGCCTCTGTTTCCCTTCTCTTGATATTGTTTGTTTGCAACTTCAACCCTTGCTTGATAGCAAGGAATCTAGTACGAAAGCCTTACAACCGTCTATTGATGTTTCAACATAGTATGTTATGGACAAGAAGGTAGACAGTGGTTAAGTTTTTGTGATATGCCATTTGTCATCCAAACAACTTAATTGGAGCACTTTCCAATGTAACAAATTTGTTGGGACAAGTTATTCCGTTTGACTAAGTTATGTTCGTATTCGAGTGATTTAGATTTTTCTCTAGTCTTCTGATTGCTTGGAATTTGACTTTTTACTTCATATGGACCATCTAACAGCTTTAAAATATTAGTGCTGACATATAAAGACATTGAGATTTCATTATATCTGAAGGAATGAAGTTATAAACCCTTTTTTCCTTTGAGAAGCCCGTTTCGGTTGATATTGTGGGCATGCTGTAGCTGTATAGTTATTCACCCTCTTCTATTAGTTCCATCTGACAAGACATTGAGATTTCATTATATTACATAAAAGAACAGCACCTGTGTAGCATGTTCCTGCTCGAGTTCATAAAACGGAAATGAGAAACTTGTTTCTCTGTCAATGCATGCTTCGCTTATTAGGAGCCACATATGAATTGCTCTGCCTTGTTCTGCCCTTGGCCTAAGCCATGAATGTTATCTCCTCCTGCTCTGCAAGATTAGTTGTTCATCATTAATTTGGAATCTTTTTGCTCATCGTGTCTAATCACTTTCTTCAGCTCCAGATCATCCATCTTCATCCTTGACGCGGAGTTTCAAGATGGCAAATTTTACCGGAGATGATTCTTTTGAGAAGGTAAGTCCCCTGTTACGACATTCGTGTAGTCTGTCATTGTGGTTTAGATGTACTTGGAAGTTTAGATGACAAATTCCAAAAGGAGGTCCGGTCGCATCTGGTGTTGCAATCAGCGTGACCAGAGTGGAAAACTAGCTACATTAAACAGAGTCTAGATGATGGTCTCTGTCCTTACCGGAGGCAACCAAACTAAGTAAACTGATTGCGTATCTTACAAACTAGAGCCCGCCTGGTTTGTTAGTCAGATCCTAATTTCTCTGATGGAGCTGATGGCTATCATTACCCGCGCCAAGGCGCAAGTTCTATTATCTATCATCTTAGTGAGCAACTACCGATGATTATACTAAAATTTCTATCTAGTGTCGCAAAATGCTGTCTTCCTATTTTGCAGTAAAATGTCCCTGATGTTTAATCGAAATGCCTTCTGCTTCCTTATCTTCTCACCTTATGTTCAATCAGCCCTCTGCTCCAGATTGTTACTGAGTACGAATCTTATCGACCTTACATGGCCTCGACTGAAAGAGTCTATGAGCAGTTCGTTTATGCCAACTCTTATGTCGTCTGATCATTGTAGTGTGAATTTTACGGTCGTTGAGAGTGCAAGGGCGTATGCTGTATGCTGTGGCAGACTGAAGATGTTTTATAGAAAATTTGTAGACGCGATTTGTTAATGTTGTTTGTCCTAAAATCGAAAATTTTCTCTCCAATTGGAGAAGACCAATGACAGTCCTGTTGCGCCATCCTTTTGCACGCCTTTAGAGGTACTTTCGTTTGCCACGAATGAGGGAATTGTCCCCGAATGAGCTACTAAGATTCAAAATAGATATTTCGCCCAAACGTCTCACAAGCATCTCATCAATAGACGAATGAGGGTCTCTTTCCGATCATACCTGACATGACAACGGGTATTTGTTTTTTAATCTTTCTATTTAACCCAAGTTTTGTTTTGGATTCGTCACTAGTCCTTATTAGTTGACTAGAAACCTAATTGAGGTATGGGGGAAATATCATGATTTCTCCGAACCAGAGATTACATGGGTAAGGGGATTTGGTTACGTTAATGATCCCAAATCGAGATCTCTAATGTCCTTTTGGTATTTAAAATGATCTGAAGTGTTTAAACGTGTCACGCGAGTTAGCAAGGCCTATCGACTAATTTCAACCGTTCTAATAGGGAGAAATCAATCAATCAATAAGGAAATGCGCAATCAATTTCAATCAAACATGACAATCCTAAAATGGTCTCTAAAATGAAAGTTAATCAAAATACCAAAACCCTAGTAAAGCCCTAAAGGCTTGTTCATTCAATGAATTGTATGGTTTTAGGGTTTTTTTAGGGGTAGAGATTCCTTTTGGGGGTTAAACCCCTTTCAAGGTTTTTTAGGACCCCTTTTTAATCCATAAACCGAGGAGTTTTCAAAAATTCCATTTGGGCAACTCAAAAGTTTTAAATTTTATTCAAAGTGGGTGGTCATAGGGTTTTTAAGCTATTATGTAAATTTTTGATTTTTTATGAATTTTTTATTTTTCAATTTTTCTAGATTTTCCAGAATTTTTTGAATTTTTTTATTTTTATGAATTTTCTATCTTTTTTATTGTTTTCTAAACTTATTATTATTATTTTTGAATTTTCCCACCAAAAATGAACCAAACTGAACCGGTTCGGATCGATCCGACCAAGTCGGACCGGCTTGGACAGCGTCGGCCGGCGCTCCAATGAGCACGGTGCCGAAACAACACCGTTTTAGTTCTTTATTTGAGCATTTTTTCAAACACATGGTGGGTAGGATATTTGGTTTTTGCCATTTCGAGGCCACCACTTTGGCCATCGTTCCGGGGGTTTTTTGGCCACATTCCCACCAGCATAATTAATCCTTCACCGAATGATTGTCTACACATCCATACCAATTTTATTGCCATTGAACATCCCTAAGCCATTGATTTTCGAGTTCAAGTTTCCTTACTTGACATGGATTTCTAGTTTTTTTTTTCTTTTTTTTTTTTTCAGTTTTACCTTACTAGGGTGACTATTTTAACCCAATCTCCAATGACCTTCCAGCCATATTCCAACCATTCTATTTGATGCAAAACCTTTACTGAATGACCCTCTACACAATCATGCCCATTTGATCGGCATTGAGACTCCCTAGGCCATTGATATTCAAACTCAAACTTGCCTATTTAGCCATGGAAATCAGATTCTAGGACTAAACTAAACTAACATTCAAATCAGCAAACAATGCGTCCTAACCATTTCTAGCGATCAAACATCAATCAAAACAATCAGAGAATAAGAACGACTAACTCGGAATGGCCAATGGCCATGGAAACACACTCCGACAAGGGTTGGTTGTTCCGGAAAGGAGGTTTTTATGGTTCGTCTCAATGCAATCGTCAAACCGTTGATTCAAAATGCACAAATCGAACCAAAAATGGTTTATAAACATGAAGGGGAAACCAATAAGCATCATTGAAGTGAAAGAATCCAAGAGTCATGCACGAATCAACTCAGTAAATCATTTTGGCATTTTATCGAACAACTAACATGTGTCCACGAAGGGTTTTTACCTTCGTCGTTGGGAGGCAAAAATGAATTTTCGATCCGGACGGAAGCTATGGCATGGTCCACCAACAATCCCTCTTCAGTCTTCTACCTTCCACTTCACTGGGAAGGTCGCTGATTGGCCGAAGTAAGCTCAAATTCATACCCTCACGGTCAGCCGGTTTGACTAAATGAGGAGCAAAGGTCACAGCCAAGGCCTGATTTGCCAGTGCTCTATCAATTAGGGCGGCGCCGGTTGCTCGATTGGGGACCTCTAACCCTCTCTCTCGCTTTCTCTCTTTGATTTCGCTCGTTTTCTCTCTCTCTCTCTCTCTCTCAGGAAATTGTCGAGTAGGTTCTATGCCTTGATAACAAGTTTTTTTAGTTTTTATCCCCCCTCCCCCGAGTCGGTTCTTAGCTCTAATCGACTTCCGAGTTAGTTAGAAACGATATGGATGGACAGTTGGAAATTCTCTAACTGTCCATTAAGTTTATCACATGCTAGAATAGGAGGAATAAGTCGGTGAAGACGTGGGGTGGATCAGATTTTTTAACCTTCCCCACGCAGTGCTTGGTTGGGTGAAGGGGATGACCGACCCGATAGGCCCGAGTTGGTGCAAATTTGCAAATTCGACCCGATTTTGATCCTATTTCTCAATTCTAACTCTAAATTTCGAATCCTCGACACATTTTACTCTAGAATATGGGTTCAATTTGAATTTTCACTTTAGTTAGGTCAAAAATCCCCAAATCAAAATTCGATTTACTTGGGTTTTTGTTCAATTAAGTGTCTAAATGACCTAATTTGAATTGAAGTCTATTAGACAGAATTCTAAGTTCGGGAATATGGGTTAGAATGTCCTATCCAATGATGATATCTTTTTCTAGTGAACTAGAGCTAAGGGTTTTAGTGGTGAGAGAACATTGTGGGAAGAACTGAAGGGTAATGGGTTTGCTTCGAACTCTTGTGGCAAAAGTGTCTCCATAAGCAGAATTAAAATATTGGGTATATGAAGCTCAGTATTCTTCTGGAAGAATTTTGTGTCAAGGATCGAAGATACTGGATAAGGGCTATAAGAGGGACATGTTTAGCATATTTGGAAAGATAGATTTTGATGAGAAAATATAGAAGAGTGGAAGGAGTGTATGCACAAAGGTCTTGGACTGCGAGGGGTTTTGGATTTTCGGCAGAAAAGGAGTAAACTTCATTTTTCATTTCATTATATGAGTCTTCAGTGTTACTGGACCGGGATCACGCCTGGATAGCACATATGGTGTGCACTGTTGGTTCATCTTCTAAAGAGAAGATGGATTCAATATCATCATCCTAAGGAGAAATTCCAGTTTCTTTTTCAAGTTCCTAGATTAAATGAGAATTTCTTTTCTGAGCCTTTGGACAATTCTTCGCAAAGTAGCCCTTTTTGTTGCAGATGTAGCATCTGTCGGATTTCTTACGTTTTCTAGACTGGTTGCATTTGGATCATCTTCTTCTCAAGAAACGACATTTACATCTTTTCCTTAGATCGGGGGAAAAGTTTTTGAAATGCTTCTTCTTTTACGCCGATCTTCGCAAGAAGGATCATCACATGACTCTTTATTTGCACATTTGATTCTCAACTCTAGTCTTCGGCAAGCTCGATCGAGTTCTCTATTGCTCTTAAGATAACTTTTGAATGCCTTTGGGCGAATATAGAGGTCATCAAGAGCAAAATGTATCTTCTGCTGCAGTTCTCCTATCGGGACATCAGCAAGTCTTCGCTACTTATTTTGAAGGGATCTTTCCACAACTTGACTAATATCCTTCGGGATGGCAAACATAAATACCTGCTTTATGTTTGGATTAGCTCCAAGGGCATAGAATAATTTAAGTATTTCATGGAAATGCTTATTCAAATGTTTTCGGCGCAAAGAGCAGCATTTTCTATCAAAGAACTCTTTCCTTTTTAGTTTAAGAAGGTCTTCTGGCTTACCAATAAAGAACTGGTGGATGATGCGAATTATGTGACGAAAATCTATTTGAAGTAAGAATGTCATTTGATCTTGATCAGAAACAATTTTCCACCAATCCTCGAGGCTATCAGTAAATCTGCTAACAAACTCAGTCTATATATTATACCGACTTTCAACAGTAAGGGCTCTAGTACAGAGCCAAGCATGGAACTCCTGTAATCTTTCTGGCCATTTTTGTGTATGAAATATCATCAAGAGTGAATAATATTTGGAGGTCGAAACTTCAGAACGAGAGTTCTAATTATGAATATCTATTATTTCTGATTCAGATGAGTTTGATTCCATATCTTCCTCAGGGGGATCGGCCATAAGAATAACAGTTTTGGGAAATTTTGGTATTTCAAGATCAGAAGGTGAGGTTTCTTATGAGGAAAAAGAGGCTATTTCAGAGCTCCAAGGGGTATTTTGTTAGGATGGGTCAATTATAGCAATAATCGACAGCTTTTGTTGACATTGATCTCGCAAAAAGGCCTCTAATGGATTTGAAACTGTTACACCCTGCACCCTACGAGTGCGCAATATCCCACTCGGTCGTTAAGTAAGCGACGTCCTAGGACGCATCATCGACCCAATCTAATCACTAACGATTAAACGCATGCAGAAGCGAACTATAACACCCCAACAATATTCAACAAACGAGATAGCAAAGGAGATACCAGAATCATAAACCAACAAGCCACTTATATATATATAGTTAATTGCATAAGATACAATATACAAGCCTTACTAAGGCCACTTCTACATACCACACACAAGCAAAAGGATCGGGTGGTTGGTTAGCTTAGCTTCTTTACACAAAAGAGGATGCTCAAAAGACGGGGTAACTAAACCTATCATCAAACCCCGTGATACCCTAGCGGTGTCCCCGGATCAAACTCTAAGTAATCCGCCTTGGGGTCTGAGTCTTCTTGACCGGTGTCAGGATCGGTAACGGCCCTATCGGGAGGATCTATCTCCATGGGATCCCACTCCTCAACTCCTGCTCCGCTACCATGGGGACCATCGAATCCTCGAAGAGGATTGAACAAAACATCCCCTTCTCGATAGAACCAAGCCAAAAAGGTATGTGGCTTTAACCATGCAAAACCTTCATCCACCCAAACTGTAGTAGTATGCCTTATACAAACCTTATCTTCTCCTACATGGTACTCCACTAACATGTGATCCATGTCCATCGATGCCATTCATGGTTGGGAGTCTGAAATGGTTAGAATACAACAATGAGAAAATCTCAATAAGTAAACTCTCTAAGCCTCGCTTAGGTTAACATGTACTTCCGGAATGCCCTAACATGCAATTCTAGCATAACCCAATGTGTCATTATCAATCACAAGCATCCTTACCCTACCTTAGCACGCACATGCCCCTACACGTTATAAAACGTCATAGCATGGCAAATGCTGCTCGAGCACACACGAGACAACCATGGCATAACCTTGCATAACACAATTAATAATGCAGACATACTCAATATTAAGCTCAAGCATAACATGCCCCAATCGTAACACACTTGTAGTTGTCCAGATTATTAATGGCTCCATGGGCACAACCGAACCCCTGCTGATCTTCCAGCATAACCGGGTATCGTCTCACTACGTTAGGCACGGCAACATCTAGGATTGAACACCCTCGGCAAGCCAGGTACTAGACGGCATTCCACAAAGGAGCATCGGTCCGGCCTCCACCGCGACACGGCATCATCTAGAACCCCTGCCTAGATGGCATCTGAACTCCCGTTGGGCATCGTCTAGAATCCCCGCCTAGACGAAACTTTTATGACTATGCACACACATCATTCACTCAATGACAATTCTTATTTTTGCAATTTAGCCAATGTCGAGTGTTTATGACATACAAATCTTTCTGAATAAATGTGTCATGATACGCATTTAATACCAATTGTCAATTGCATGATTAGCCAACAAATGAATCAAATCCGCCATTGAAAATCCAAACTCAATCGACAAGTACCAATTTAGCCATTAATCAATCAAGCATAAGTAGCTATTAAGCTAACACAAACAACCATTCCCTACTCAGCACCGAAATCAGCCACAATTAGTCCGATCAAGCCATGAATTAAACGAGAACAACCACTAAATAGCTCACAATTCAGCATTTTAATCAACCACAACTTAGCCCCTAGTCGGTCCACTTATCAGCCCACAAAACCGACACTAAATAGCCACTAATTAACCTCTAATCACATCCATTAGTCACCTATTGTCCTAGTCAAGATTTAGGGGTTTACTTACCCAAAAACATAAGCAAAAGAACTAGGCAAGGGCAGCAAGTACCTAAGGCAAGGTTGGCTGTCAGCAAGTGGCTCCAGTGAGTATGGCGAACGGTGGCAATGGCAAAGCGGCTCTCAGTAGTGTAGGCGACTGGTCGGTGGTGCAGGTGACTGGTCGGCTGGTGGTGGTGACGGTGAGGGGTGATGGTGGTTACTGAAAGTGAGAGAGAGCAATGGTGAGGGTGGCGGTCGCGGCGGCGCTCACGGCAGCTGGACGACAAAGGTAGAGGTAAATGGTGGTGAACGACGGCTGAGGTGGTGACGGAAACATAATGGTGGTGATGGTGAATGGACGAGCAAGGGCGAGGAGGCGAAGTGGTGGTGGCTAACAGCACAAACGCGGCTGGGGCGGTGGCGACGGTGCTCCTCCGATGACTGGACGGCAGCTATTGGTGCTCGGCGAAGCAGCTAGTTAGTGTTGGTGGTGGTGGTGCCTGCCGAAGTGAGTCAAAGAGATGAGAGTGAGAAAGCTAGTCTTGCTCAAAATGAAGGGAGAGAGAGAGAGAGAGAGAGAGAGAGAGAGAGAGAGAGAGAGAGAGAGAGAGAGAGAGAGAGACAGAGAAACTAACTATCCCACTAAGGATGGATAGCTAGGATTCAATCTTGCTCAATACTCCAAGATCTAAGGGTCCACAATCACTCTATCTAGTGGCAATCTAGGTAAATAAGCAAAGAGGAGAGGGGCAAAGTTGTCCATAATGGCTGGCCAAGAGGGGAGTCCAACAATGTCCAAATTGCCCTTTAACACAACAAGGAAATCCAAAATATTTCAAGGGTAAAATGGTCTTTTCTAACTTCCGGTCCGATTTTCACTTTTCCAATAATTTCTGAGCGGTCCGACAATTAGCTGAGCTAAACAAGGTGATGTCCAAACGATTAGTCATGATATCTTTGAAAGTTCGATACCCAAGTTCGGATTCTAATTCATGGTCAAAATCGATCAATTGTGACTTTAGTGTATCTCAAACTAACGGGCGGCTTTTATGAGTTACGCGTGTTCAACCAGTGGCTAATGTAATATCGAGCCACGTTTAAGCTTACTCAAGCCATGGTGAACTCGGTTGTCATGTAATTGCGAGGGTCAATCATTAGTTTCGAATGACATGATCGTTCGGAATTAGCCTCAAGTCGTTCGCAATCCATACAATTGTCAAGCGAAATCACCCATAATCCAGTTGTATACCATTGGCGAATCATTCCACAACCATCATTTGATCGATCTATAATAGCCCAAAATTGTCCCTCGTCAATCCTTATGATCGAATAGTCAATCCATGATCAAATTCTTAGGTCGCGCATACTTAATTCCTAACTAGTCTTTCCCTAACGGTTAGTCCTATCATGAGTGATCAATTCAGAGTGAGATTTAACTGAAAGTGCATCGATGAGATAATCATTTCATATATCCAAAAATGGTCGAAATTCAGAATGTCACAAAAACCATGTGGGAAGAAGGAGGTTCCTGAGAAGGTTCAGGAACGTCTGACTTCTTTTCTTGCTGCATCTTCTTTTGTTTTTCCATTTCGCGAATACGATTTCGAAGTGTAACAATATCACTTTGACCATATTTTGGGGCTTCTGCAATGATTGAGGCAACTAAAGTGACTTTTGGAGGAAAAATTTCCATCCAGGTTGGATGCAAAAGTTGAGAAAATGGATCTAGCGCAAGAAACAATTTTCCTTCTTGAAGGAGTTTAATTTGCCTACGTAGCTTTCCATTTCAATAGTTTGATCTTCCAAATAATGATGGGAAATATATTTTCCCGATTCCATCTGCTGAAGTTTCTTTTGGAATGCCTCAAGCAATTTATTTGTGACCAAAGCCGTTTGATCAACCTTCTGGTCAACATGATCAAGACGGGCTTGGACAGTTGAAAGTTTTGTATCAATTGTCTTGAGAATATTATTTTATGCCAAAACATTTTCTGACTGCCAATTCAGAATGGCTTCGGCAGCAATAACTTTCTTTTGTCTCCAGTGATCATTGACATTTGTAGGATTTGGAATTTTTGGCATGTGCTGGAACCGATGGTGGATGTCTGTAAATTCCTCTAATGCCGGGAAAGGGGCACTAGAATTGGTCCTTTCTAAAGGCAGAAAGTATGAGAGTTAGAACATATAGATAGCTAGGAGTGCTAGTGGTGGTTCAAGCTTTGAAACACATGAAAGCTGGGGTGCCTCAGGTAATTGTAAAGGATAGAAATTTTTCCTAATCTATTTTTGGATGGGTTTATAGAAGGGTGAAACAACTGACTTTTGTGGTGGAGCTTTTCTGCATGGTGATCGTTGTCACACCCCGCACCCTACGAGTTCGCAACATCCCACTTGGTCGTTAAGTATGTGACTTCCCAGGACTCGTCGCCGACCCTATACAAACAAACTGAAGAGTAACACACACGAAAGCAACTCGAATTCTCCATTCAACATTCAAACAAACGGTATAAAAAAGAGACAATTGAAACATAACAACAAACCACTTTGTAAACATAACGTTACTTACAACGGCATCAATTACAAGCCTTACTAGAGGCCTCTACCACAAATCACACATACTCAAAAAGGATCGAGTGGTTGGTTTACTAAACTTGTCTACTCAAAAGAGGACATCCAAAAGACAGGATCACTAAACCCATCAATCATCCCCGTGGTATCCCAGTAGCATCCCCAGATCAAACATATGACTGTCCGTCTCAAGACCCGATTTCAAAGGCTTCGATTCAGGGTCAGACTCCATGGGCTCCAACTCAGGGTCTGAGTCTTCAGGGCTAGTATCCGAGCTGGTAATAACTCCGTTAAGGGGAACGATATCCATAAGGTCCCACTCTCCTATCCCATCATCCAAGGGGCCATCAAATCCACAGAGTGGACCAAAGGACTGATCCTGTCTCTAAAGAACCATGCCAAAAGGGTATAAGGCTTCCACTACACCTCGCCCTCATCCACCCAAACCGTACTAGCATGCCTAATATATACCACCCAAACCGTACTAGCATGCCTAATACATACCATATTTTCTCCTGCCGGAAACTTCATCAACATATGCTTTATATCTATTGATACCCCAAAACGTTGTGGATGGTAATTCATGTTCATGGTCAGGGGTCTGAAAGGTTTAACTTACAATAATGAGAATAAATCTCAAGAAGTAAACTCCTTAAGCCTCGCTTAGGGTAACACGTACCTCCGGATCACCCAAATCATGCAATTCTAATTGTCATGGTAACTCGATAGCAATAACCTTTCCTTAGCACAACCAACTTGCAATTCATAATAAATGTTCTAACGAACACCCAACGGTATCACCATATCACGCGTACTCACCAAGCACAAACAAATCATGACATTGCATAAACATGCATATTGACAATTAATAATCCAGACATGCTCAAATATCACCCTTAAACACAAAGCATTCTCCAATGCAAATAACACTCATAGTTGTCCAGATTATTAATGACCCATCGAACCACATTGAACTCTCGCCAGTCTTCCGGTCTAGCCGGGCATCACCCCAATACTTCAGGTGCAGCAACATTTGGGATCAAACACCCCCCGGTACGCCAGGTACTAAACGGTATTCTAATAAAGAGTATCAATCCGGCCTCCACCGCGATTGGCAACGTCTAGAACCCCGCCTAGACTGTATCCGAACACTCACTAGGCATCGTCTAGAACTTTCGCCTAGACGGAACTTGTCATGGCTATGGATGCAAACAATCACTCATTGCCAATTTCCCATCTTTCTTAATTAGCCAATGTAGAGTGTTTATGACGTGCATTTTCCTACGAACGAACATGTCATGAATCGCACTTATAACCATATCAAACATCATTATTTAGTCACAATTCGCCATGATTCACTAAGATTAATCATGATTAACCACACGATCCATTATCAAGCCATAAGATCTGTGACATTCTGAAATTCAACCTATTTTTGGGATTTATGAAATGATTATCTTATCAATGTACTTTTAGTAAAATCTCACTTGGAATTCATCACTCTTGATAAGACTAACTATTAGAGAATGGCTAGCTAGGAATTAAGTACGTGTACCTAAGAACTTGGCTGTAGATCGACACTTCAACCATAAGAATTGACAAAGAGATATTTTGGGCCATTATAGATTGATCCAATGATGTTTATGAAACGATTCACAAATGTTATATAATTGATCGCGGGTGATTCCGCGTGACCGTTGCACGAATTTCGAATGATCCTAAAATTAATCCGAACGACCGCATCAATTGGAACTAGTAATTGACTCTCGCAATTACATGATAGCTGAGGTTGCCATGGTTCGAGTAAACTTAAATGTGGCTCGATATCGAATCGGCCATGAGTCGATACACTTAACTCTTAAAAGCCACCCGTTAGTTTGAGATACATTGAAGTCGCGATTGATTGGTTTGAGCCATGAATTAGATTCCAAGAATGGGATGTCGAACTTTCAAGATTCCATGAAAATTTATTAGACGCCGTCTCATCAAGCGTGGCCAAGTATTAGATCGCTCGGAATTATCGAAACAGTGTAATTTGGACCATGTATGGAAAAGACCATTTTACCCACAATGATATTTGAACTCATTTGAAAGATTGAAGGACAACTTGGACATTTGGATTTTCCCTCCATGGCCGAAACTTGTGGACTATTTTACCTCTCCTCATCTTGTTTATTTATTTTGTTTGCCATTTAGTGTTTTTGGGAAATTAGTGAGAGGAATTTTGTGATCCATTAGATCTTGGCTTGGGAAAGTGGGTGGATTTTGGGCCATTGGATGTGAGTGGGGTCGGTAATGGGGTTTGTGTGTGAGTGAGGTTAGTAGAAGATCATGTCTCTCCCTCTCTCCTTCACTCTCTTCCTCACTCTCTCCTCCTTTGCCCTCTCATCTTTGGCCTCCCCTCCCCTCCTCATTTTGCTCGACCAACAGCCATTCTAGCCACCGTGATGCCGTTGGATACCTGCCGCAACAGCCGCCAGCCACCGCTCCTACTGCTCACACCACCACCCTCTCTTTCTCTCTTTTTTCATCATTTTCGAACATCACCAACCCCAATCGAAGCCAACACTACCCCTCACTGTCACCATCAGCCCATGTTCGCCCCAGCCATGGATCGCCGTGACGAGCGCTGCTGCCAACCTTCTCGTCCGACCGTCGAAATAGCAACTGTTGGGCTTGGCTTGGCTTGCTTGTCTTAGTTTAGGACTGCTAGTAAGTACTTCTTAAACCTTGGTTAGGACAATGGGTTACCAATGACATATTTAAGGGTTGATTAGGGGCTGATTAAGGATGATTTAGTAGCTGGTTGAGCTTGGTTGATGACTAGTTATTGCTGGGTTGTTTCTCGGATTTGGTTGCTGTTGTGCATTGTGTTTTGTCATTTTTGTGGAGACTTTTGTGGGCCGAATCTGAGGTCGTGTTCTTCATGGAAGTTGTCCCCAACATCTTGAAGTAGAATATATTTTAAATTTGGAATTTTTGGAGACCATTTTAGGGCAATCGAAAGTCCATTTTCGAACCTTCTCAATTCTAGTGGATTTACTGTTCACCCGACCGGCTTGTCTTTCTAAATTTTTATAAATTTTTTCAAGCCTCTTTCCAACAAACTTCCTTCATGAAAATTGTTAAGGACACTTATTTCTATGACATATAAAAATTTCAAGGCTTTCTAAGGAGACTTGGGTACTGATTGAAATGGATTTTGAAGGCAGAACGGTCTATCCCGACGGACTGATTTCCGTCTGACTTCAAGCGACAAAATGAGGTGTTTATAGTTGGAACTAGGTTTCATGTTCTCATAAAAAAAATTTATCAAGACGTCTTCTAAGACATATAAAATTCAAAATTTTTGGAGTTGAATTACTATTTGTTTCAAAAGGAGTTCGGTTACTGTGTAATTGCCCATTTTAGCCCTATTCTGTGCAATTTGGTTTTCTCTCTCTCAGGGGCTATTCGGTGTTGTTGTTGCATGTGAGGGGCACGACTGGTTGTTAGTTGAATATGGTTGAGTGGCAATTGGCTAATCAAAAAGACGAGAATTGATTGAGTACTTGAATGCTCGTGTGATCACATAATGTCCTGAGGCGTGTTACGCAGGGTTGTAACCCGTCTTGATGCGTTTTACGCTAGACGATGCTCGATTTATTGGATGCCCGATAAGGGCCCAGATGCTAATCGCGATGGAGGTTGAATTGATGCTCTTCATAGAATGCCGTCTTGATGCGTGTGACACGAGACGTTGCCGTCACCGACGTAGTGAGACGATGCTCGGTTATGTTGGAAGCTCGACAATCTGATGCGTTTTACATGGGTTCGGGGGAGCTGGAGGGACCATTAATACTCTGGACTTAGTGAGTGCGATATGCATTATGGTATGCCGTGTTGAGAATCATGTTGGGTATGTCTAAATTATTAAGTGTGCTATGCATGTTCTTGCCCTGATTTAGGCTGTGACGTTCGTTGCGTGGTTGCTATATTGTGGCAGTTTACTAATATGTAGGGCTTGCGTATGTGTCAAGACGAGGTAAGGGCTCCTGTGATTGATGTGGCACGTTGATTGATGGAATTGGATGCTTAGAACTGTCATGCGATATGCGTTAGCCTAAGCGAAGCTTAAGTAGTTGCTTATTAAGATTTATTCTCATTGTTGTATTCCCCAAACCTTTCAGAACCCCGACCATGAACCTCAACTGTCCTTCGCAATATTTTGGGTTCCTAATAGATATGGACCATACGTTGACAGAGTTTCCGGTAGAAGAGGATATTGTGTACATTAGACACGTCAATACTATATGGGTAGATGAGGGCGACGCCGCTTGGCAACCCCACACCTTTTTAGCTTGGTTTTACAGAGATGGAGATGCTTTATTTGGACCACTACGTGGGTTTGATGGTCCTCTGGATGATGGAGTAGAAGGATGGGACTCTATAGAGATCATGCCACCAAACAGGGTTGTCACTAGCCCGGACACCAGTCCTGAGGATTCGAAGCCCGAGTCAAAGCCGATGGAGTCCGAACTTGAGCCGAAGCTTGTGGAGTCCGGACCCAAGCCGTCTAACAACATGACTGATCCAAGTTTGTCATAGTTCTTTGAGTCCGATCCGAAGATGCCGCCTAGCCATCATGGGGGTGACTGATAGGCATAATGCTCCCATCCGTTGTATATATCTTTTGGTAGAGAAGTTAAGCTAACCCAACCGTTTTTTATGTGTGTGGTTTATAGTCGAGGCCTATAGTAAGGTTGTATGTTGTGCTGTTGTAAATAACACTATGTTTATAAAAGTGTTTCGTTGATGTGTTTCAATTGTCTCCTTATTACGCCGTTTGAATGTATATTATATGGAGAGTTCGAATTGCTTCCGCGTGTGTTGCTCTTTAGTTCATTCGTTGGGTTGGCGACAAGTCCTGGGATGTCGCATTCTTAACGACCAAGGCGGGATGTTGTGAGCTCGTGAGATAGGGGCGTGACAAGATCAATGTTTAAACTCTAAGACCAACTTGATCAGCCATGATCAATCAACTTTGGCCACATGATTGTCATCATAACGACACTATCAAATATTAATCACTTAATCAGCCATGATTAAACTAATTAGCCATATAATCATCAATCACAATCACACGATCAACATTAACCACTTAATCAACCACATTATTAGCAATTGAACCATATGATCAAACAATTGGAACATGATCAACCATTGATAGAACTAATTAGCCACATGATTAACTTTAAACACTTGATCAATCATTTTAAGGCACATGATTAATGATCACACATAATCAGCCATGATTAATCATTCTAAGCCGCATGATTAACATCAAACAAACAAGATTAAACTACAACCACATGATCAATTCTCTATGCCTCACGATCAGCCTCCTAAACCGCATGATTAATCACTAATCAGCCATAGATCAGCCCGTAATTAACCACTAATCAGCCCCTAAACTAATCCATTAATCACATATCAACCTAATCAAGGTTTAGGAAGTTACTTGCCACTAATTTAAGCTAGCTTAAGCCAACAAGGGGCAGCAACCAATGGCTGCACAAGCGGTGGACGGTAGCGACGGCGACTGGTCACGATGTGAACGGCGTCTAGGGGTGATGGTCCACGTGTGGTGGAGCTGGTGGTGGCATGAGGGTGGTAACTTGTCGGTGATGGTGGTGGACAGTGGCTTGGCCGAACAAGAGAGAGAGTGAGAGAGTGAGTGAGTGAAGGAAGTGGTTGATCTAAAAATGATGAAGGAGATAGAGAATGAGCTTAACAGCATCATCCAAACCAAGGGTTAGGATCACTCCTTGGCCCCAAGTCAAGATCCAAAGGCTAGGGTTGCTTCTTGAAAATGTTTCTAGAAAGGGCAATTAAGAAAATAACAAAAGCAAGAAGGGCAAATCTGTCCAATGAAATTTTGGTCACATTAGGAGGTACAAAGATCAACATGCCCTTTTACTCAAC
This sequence comes from Syzygium malaccense, assembly GCA_031216405.1. Lineage (NCBI taxonomy): Eukaryota > Viridiplantae > Streptophyta > Magnoliopsida > Myrtales > Myrtaceae > Syzygium > Syzygium malaccense. The sequence continues at coordinate 21,493,808 of CM062259.1, read as the reverse complement.
CAAGAAGCCTAGAACTTAAGGGGATAAAACGGTCTTTTCCAATTTTTGAGCCGAATTTTACTTTTCCAAGAATTTCCAAGCAAACCGATAACTAAGCAAGCTTAATGAGACAATGTCCAATACAATACCCAAGTTCGGATTCCATTTTATGGCCAAAATCAATTAATTGCGACTTTAGAGTATCTCAAACTTACGGGCGGCTTTTAGGAGTTATGCTTATTCAACCCGTGGTTGATTTGATATCAAGCCATGTTTAAGTTTACTTAAGCCGCAGTAACGTCAGTTGTTATGTAATTGCGAGGGTCAATCACTAGTTCCAAAGGACACGATCGTTAGAAATTGGTTTAGGAACGTTCGTAATCTATACAATGACCCGCGATCCAATTGTATAACATTGGCAAATTATTCCATAACTATCCTTAGATCGGTTTATGATGGCTCAAAATATCCTCTCGTCAATCCTTATGGTCGAAATGTCAATCCAAGGTCGAGTTCTTAGGTCGTGCATAGTTAATTCTTAACTAGCCATTCCCTAACGACTAGTCTTATCATGAGCGATCAATTCAAAGAAAGATTTAACTGAAAGTGCACTAATGAGATAATCATTTCATAAATTTCGAAAATGGATCGAAATTCAGAATGTCACAATCGTGATGGTGAAGGAGGCTCACAAGGTTCAGGAATTGAAGCAGGAGCTTATGGCCGAGATGGTCCATATGAAATGTCACACCCCGATCCCCACGGGCATGCGTCATCCTGCCACGATTGTTAAGAATGCGACATCCCAGGATTTGTCACCGACCTAAATGAACAAACAAAAGAGCAGCACATGCATAAGCAAATCGAACTCTCCATACAATATACAATTAAACGAATAGTAAGGAGACAACAGAATCACATCAAGAAAACACTTTTATAGACAAAGTGTTACTTACAAAATTCACATCAAACATATCACTACAGACCATGCGCATCAAAAAGGGTCGGGTGGTCGGGTTAGTCTAACTTCGCTACTTAAAAGGTACCTGTCAGACGGAAGTACAAGCTGATCAATCACCCCCATGGGCAAGTGCCATCTCCAGATCAGAATCAAAGAACTCCGACAAACCAAGGTCAGCCATGTCGTCGGGCGGCTCAAGCTCGAACTCTCCAAGCGGCAACTCCTCATTAGACTCCATCGGCTCCGACTCGGGCTTTGAATCCTTCGGGCTAATGTCCAGGCTAGTGATGATACCGTCTAGTGGCATGATCTCCATAGGGTCCAATCCCTCTACTCCATCACCCAGGGGAATATCAAACCCTCGCAGTGATCCAAATAAAGCATCTCCCTCCCGATAAAACCACACCAAAAAGGCATGACCTCACCCTCGTCTACCCATACTATACTTGCATATATAATATATACCCTATCTTCCCCTACTAAAAACTCCGTCAACATGCGGTCCAAGTCCATAGGGACCCCAAAATGTTGCGGAGGGCCGTCGAGGTCCATGGTCTAAAATGTTTATAATTCAACAATGAGAATAAATCTCAATAAGTCACTACCTAAGCCTCCCTTAGGTTAACACGTAACGCAAGACAGTTTAGAGCATGCAATCTTATCGCTTAACGTGCCACGACAATCACAAGTGTCCTTACCTCGGCTTGACACACACACACAAGCCCTACACATTAGTATACAGCCATAACATGACAACCATTCATCGCACACAACAACTCGAATCGGGGCAAGCACATACATAGCACACTTAATAATCTGGACATGTCCAATAATAATCTCACATAGCATACCACAATACATATCACAATCACGAGGTCTAGATTATTAGCGGCCCCTCGGGCTCCCCGAACCCACATAAAATGCATCAGGTTATAGGGCTTCCGACGTAACCGGGCAACGTCTCGCTACGTCAACAACGGCATCGTCCCGCGTCACACGCATCAAGACGGCATTCCATGAGGAGCATCAATCTGGCCTCCACCGCGATTGGCATTCGAGCCTCCCGAGCATCTGACAAATTGGGCATCGTTTCATGTAAAACTCATCAAGACGAGTTACAGCCTCACATAAAACGCCTCAGGGTATTATGTGAGTATACGGGCATTGAACACTCACACCGATTTCTCATCTTTCGATTACCCAATTTCCTTTCAATTCACACTCAGCTCACAACCAGCCATGCCCTCACATGCAACAACAACATCAAAAAGCTCTCGAGAGAGAGAAACCAATTTTGCACAGAATCGGGCTAAAATTTGGCAATTGCACAGTAACCGAAACCCTTTCGAATTAAATAGTAATTCAACTCCAAAAATTTTGAATTTTGGATATGTTATTGAAAACATCTTAATAAACATTTTTTATGGAGGATACAAAATCCAATTCCAACTGTAAATAGTTATTTTTGTCACCCAAATTTAGATCAAAAATTTGCCCACTAGGGCAAACAGTTCGGCCTTAGAAATCCATTTCAATTAGTATACAAATCTACTTGGAAAACCTTGAACTTTTTATATGTTATAGACATAATTATCCTTGACAACTTTCATGAAGGAATTTTGTTGAAAGGAGGTCTGGAAAATTTTATAAAAATTCAGAAAGATACGCGGGTTGGGTGAACAATAAATCTGGCAAAGTGGTGACGGTCCGAAAATTGACTTCCGAATACCCCAAAACGGTCTCCAAAAATTCTAGATTTAATATATGACATACTTAACGATGTTAGTGTCAACTTCCACAGGGGACACTTCCTCAAATTAGTCCACATTGATCTTCACAAAAATAACAAAACAATAGGACACCTTAGGAATCAAATCCGAGAAGCATCTTAGAAACCATAAATCATCAATCAAGCACAACCAGCCAATAAACCAACTCTAATCCATCCCAAATCAGCCTCTAAATATGCCATTAATAACCCATTATCCTAATCAAAGCTTAGAGAGTACTTACTAGAAGCCTAAGCTTGAGAAAAGCAAGATCAATCAAGCAAAACCAAGTCCAGCAGCTGCTGTTCTGGCGGCTGGACAGGAAGGACGGTGACGACTCTAGTCATGGTGGTCCACAGCTGAGGCAAACACAAGCTGGTGGTCACGGTGAGGGTTGGTGTTGGCTTCGGTGGTGGCTGGTGAGACCGGAAAACAGCAAGGAAAGAGGCAGATGGAAGAGGTGGTGGCGTGAGTAGCAGGACCGGGAACCGGTGGTTGTTCCAGCAGCTTCACAATGGCATCAAGGTGGCTGGCGATGGCTGGAACAGCTGTTGGTCGGGTCAGGTGAAGGGGAAGTAAAGCTCGGCCGAAAATGAAGGACAAGGGAGGAGAGAGAGTAAGCAAGAGAGGATGAGGGAGAGAGAGTAAGAGGGACATGATCAGATTTTACTAACCCCACTAACAAAATCCCATCACCCACCCTACTCACAAATCCAAGGGTCCACATTCTATCCTCTTCCCTAAGCCAAGATCTAAGAGCCCCTAATTTTTCTCTCAACAATTTCCCAAAAATTATAAATGGCAATCAAAATAAAAAGATAAGATGGAGAGGGGCATAAGGGTCCATAAATTTCGGCCAAGGAGGGAAAGCCCAAATGTCCAAATTTCCCTTCAATCTTTCAAATGAATTCAAGTATCCCCAAAAATGGTCTTTTTCCATACCCAGTCCAAATTTCACTTTTCCGACAATTCTGAGTGACCTAATGGTTGGCCACGCTTAATGAGACGACGTCTGATAAATTTTCGTGAAATCTTGAAAGTTCGACATCCTATTCCGGATTCTAATTCATGGCTAAAACTGATCAATCGCAACTTTAATGTATCTCAAACTATCGGGCGACTTTTAGGAGTTATGCGTATCGACTCGTGATAGATTTGATATCGAGCCACATCTAAGTTTACTTGAGCCATGACGACCTTAGTTATCATGTAATTGCGAGGGTCAATCACTAGTTCTAATTGACGCGATCGTTCAGATTAGGTTTGGAATCGTTCAAAATTCATACAATTGTCAAGCGGAATCACCCGTGATCTATTTGTATAACATTGTAAATCATCCCATAGCCATCCTTGGATCAGTCTATAAAGGCCCAAAATATCTCCTCGTCAATCTTTATGGTCGAAGTATCGATCCACGGTCAAGTTCTTAGGTCCATGTACTTAATTCTTAGCTAGTCATTCCCTAATGATTAGTCTTCTCAAGAGTGATCAATTTTAAGTGAGATTTAACTAAAATGCATCGATAATATAATCATTTCATAAATTTCGAAAATGGGTCGAATTTCAGAATGTCATATGAAATCATGAATTGGTATTTTCCTCCATCATCACCGAGTGGTCCTATAGTAGGATCTCCATCAAGATATCTCTGATAGAGACTATTTTTAGGCTACTTCTTTTTCCTTTTGGATGGTTTGTCATCTTCGTTGTCATTAGGAGGGCTTGTACAAAGGGAACATTGATAATCAAGATCCCAAAAACAGTGTCATGTCCGAGGATCCTTATAATAATGGATGGGTCATCCCTCTTGGTCAAAAGACTCGATCATAGTTTTTGGATTTAAGTCACCCTCCTCAATAGGAACATCAGCATAATAGGGTTGCATCATAAAAATAGTAGGAAAAATAGAAGAAGAGGCTTTTTCTTTTTCCTTACTAAATTTAATGACAACCGTACCATCTTTCTTTTTTGTGAACTAAGACTCCATGGACTAAATAGGCTTGGAATTCTGATGGAGTTTTTCACAATTAGCTACCCAAGTTTCAGGGAGTAACTTAACTAGTTGATCTCGAGGAATTTGTTTGGGTACATGTACATAAGAAGTTTGATCATTATCCATTGAGATAAAAAGAGCGTCCTCTATGCCTGGAAAGTTGAGATTAATAGCATGGTTCTGGACCTGATATACCATTTGGTAATGTAAAGTTGCAGCTATAGAATCAAGAGTTTGAGTAGCTCTAGTGAGCTGTAGCTAAACTTTAAGAGCAAAAAGGAGTCTCAAATCCGAAAGGGCCATGTTAAAATTTGAAAACAGTGTAACAAACATTGTTTCGGCATTTAGAGTGATTTAGATTGTACCAATACAGGCATATTGGTAGTCCAAGAAACGGGTGTCTAAAAAGGCCATGCGAGTAACAATAGGTAATCATTTTCAGCCATGGAAAGAGAGAGCAAGGCGGATAGCACCAAAGTGGAGATGCGTATACCCTTATTGTACCCATTGACGTAGAAAATCAGAAGGTATATAGAGGGTAACGAAATATTTTTGCTAAGTAGCAGGAATAGGATGCTGATCGAACCGAGATGATTAACATATTATTAACTTCTCGAGGTGTATGTTTGATGAGTTGTTTTATGGAACAAAGAGAAGAGAAAGAAAGCGGCTTGGCGAAAGCAGAGTAGGGATTAATAAGGGGGAGATGAGTTTCCGAAATCTTACTATCTTCATTAAAGTATGAAACCTCATAAAGATAATCAATTTTAGAAACATTTGAAGTGCGAAGATCTAAAGAAGCATTTATAGTGACTGGTGGACTAGAATCAATAGAATCACTCATGATGGAACAAAGCTACCTTTTCCACTTGGTATTTCATCTAAAAATAAACAAGTAGACTGAATAGAGCACTGGCTCTGATATTGTATGCTAGATCTTATTATTCAAACCCTTCTTGGAGCATATGCAGAATCTCATTCAGAATTTGTCCTCAAATGTTCAAACCCTTTGTGGAAAAATCCTAACTTTTTCATCCATCTGCCTTTAAAAAAATGAATATATCAATCCTACCAAAGTAACTTATTTAGGAATGAATCCAGATAATTTGATCTTGGCATAAAAGGAGTACTTGGACTTACTGCACCAGAGATTGATCGAGTCATCTAATTCTCAGTGGTCTTGTGAAGCATTCTACGTGAATAAGCGTTCTGAGCAGAACAGAGAAAAAACTGAGGCTGGTCATCAATTATCAGCCACTCAATCAATTCCTCCAAAATGATAAGTTCCCATACTCCATCGGAATTCGTTATTCTCTAGCCTTACTCAAGCTAAGGTCTATTTCAAATTTGACCTCAAAATTGGATTCTGACAATTAGAAATTCATCCAAATGATAGGCACAAAATTGGATTTTGCTTCCCCAATCAATACTTCCAGTGGACGGTACTTCCTTTTGGTCTTAAAACGGCTCATTCATTATTCCAGAAAGTTATGTGCATAATCTTTCAGCTTATTTTGGCCAGTGCCTAAATTTACATTGATGATATCCTCCTCTACAGCCTTGATGAAGATTTTCATTGTAAATTGCTAAGCCAATTTGCAGAATTGGTCCAGAAATATGACATCATACTATCCCAAAAAAAGACGATTATTGTCCAATGAAAAATCGAATTTCTCGAAATACATCTTAAGGACGGAACATATTATCCCGGTCCTCATATTACTGAAGAATTGTAGAAATTTCCCAATGAGAATCTTTCTCTCAAACGGGTTCGATAGTTTCTTGGGATAGTAAATTATCTCAAAGACTTCGTTCCAAAAATCACCAACCTGAGTCCACTGCAGTAGATGCTAAAAAAGGATGCCCCCTCCATAGGGATCTTAGCAGACCAAATCAGTCAAACGTCTCAAAGAAGTTTTGCAACATCTTCCTCCTCTGCAAATCCCTTTTACTAGGAAAAGAGTCTTGCAAACAGATGCCAGTGATGATTACTGGGCTGCCGTTCTATTCAAAGAAATTGATGGCAAATGTAAGATCGGTGGACATAAAAGTGGAAGATTTATGCTAAATGAAATGCATTATCACTCGACCTTTAAGGAAATCTTGATGGTAAAATATGGCATCAAGAAGTTTGAATTTCATCTCCTAGGACATCATTTTCTAGTGGAACTAGATATGTCCTCATTCTCCCAAATACTGAAGTTCAAACAAAAGCAAATTCCTCACCATCAACTCCTCATATGGGCATAATGGTTTTCAAAATATTCTTTTGAAACCAAGCATATAGCAGGAAAAAAGAATGTGGTTGCAAATTTCTTATCCAGGCCAAAAGAATTTGCTACACTAGTTTCATCTATAAATATGTATGTATTCCGAAATCCGTTCGATGGATACAAACCCATCAAGATGAAGCCTTCTTGGCCAAGCAAGCAATACCTGCCAGAAGTTCCTGAATACATCAAGAACAACACCCTTTTTGAAAATCTGCCGCCATTAATATGGAAATATCAACTGCTAATTTTCAACAAGTTTGGAGGACAAACTTGGGCATTGGCCAAGTTTGTCCAAATATCCTTTCATCCATCCTATCTCCCTCAATCTTGAAGACAAACTCCCAGAGGAATTGAAGTGGTTTTATTGGTATTTGTTTAATCTTTATACCATAACCATCGAATTTCCAACAACAAAAATTATTTTCAGTATTGGTAGAATTCTCTCAGGAGAAAAGAAATTTACGCATTTGGGTGATATGTTTAATTGGTTCAAACCATTGAGAGCTTCGAAATGCATGTTTCAGGAACAACTTAGAGCCTGTAGACCCAATCCAAAATTGCATACAACAGTCCTGTTTCACAGGCCATGGGTTTTTATTCGCCCAAATGGATACATGAGCAAAACTCCATGTGATGTGGGAGTAACTACCTACAAACATCAGCCAGTTCCAAAAAAGCTTTTCAAAATCCTTTCATGCAAAACCTTGGCATTTCGCTAAGAATATAGAGAACTATAGAGACTTCTATGTCAATACAATCAAGTGATACCACCAGAAGTATGGCGAACTAGTTTTAGCGATATGTCTTGAGATCATCCAACTAACCACAGGTATCAGGCAATAATTGATATAGCATTGAGATAATATTATGGCATAAATATGCAAGCTGATATGGATGCTGCTGCCGCTGCCTTGGATTCTACTGCCTCATCCTCATCTCAAGAGGTCTCGTTATCTTCTCAAGATCTACAATCACACGATCCATGGGGGGAACCATTATTGCAAGACCCATATAATTACAATGAGCTACAACTAGCACTTAGTTTAGGAAATGACAATGACAGTCCGTCATTATAATTAGAGAATTTTCCTCAGCTCCGTATTCCATCAAGTTCTATTGATATTGCCTCAAGTTCTACGGACATTCCAAGCACTTCCTATGAGTCTTCACAAAAAAGACAAAAGTTTTCAGAACTTTATGAAGATGTGGGCCTAGAGTTCGCAAAAATTGAACAAATCCTCAGGGATTACAGGAAATAAAAGGACAGAGGTAGTTCAGAGAGCTCTGATGATGACAATACTGAGGAACTCATCCATAAATATGATCTCTAAAGCCTTTCCAAGAATGTTGAAAAAATCAGCTTGTCATGTTTGAAAAATCAGCTCAATTTTCAAAAAATACTGTTCATATACTGTTCATGCACTGTGGCAGCACTGTAGCAAGAAGAAAAACGTGCAGAAACGAAGAAAAACTGTCGTCTAAAGGGGTTTTCAGTCGTCTGTAAGTTGTAAAAGTCTTTAAGTATCACTTGTTAGTCTTTATTGTCGCTTGTTAGAGTTTTGCTTATCGTCTATCAGTTGTAAAAGCCTTCATGGTCGATCGGAGAATGTTGAATCATTGGTGATTTCTTGAACTTCACCAATAATTAAGCTATTTGTCTACTTTTGTGCCTATATATAAGGCAATGCTTGCAAAGTTTGGGGACATGCTATGCTCCTCAAGAAATAAAACTTGTGTGCATTATGAGTCCCTGAATCTTCACTTCTACCTTTCTGCTTGATATGATTCTACAAACGTATGTACGCTGATTAGTCTTGATAGTATGCTCTACACTTGCCATGGTATGGAACCCGTGCATTAGAATTCTGCTACCATAAAAGCAATTCAAAGGTACGAATCAAAATTCGAAGAAGGGCTTGGTGTCTAAAAGGCAATCCATTTTATAAAGGCCTGGAGAGCCGTTTGTACGTGGAATAACAAACTTGTCACATGCCTTTTCTTCTTTTTCCCTGATTTGCATCTTAGCCCTCCTTTATGGTATCAGAGCGACCAAAATTGAATTACCCATGGCTAATTAACCCTAGGGAAGGTATGGATCTTGATTGATAATTTCGGATTGAATGCAATCCCCAATTTAGGTATTAAAATCCCTAATTTTCAATTAATTTTGGGATTTTTCAATTCCTTTGTCAAATCGTGAAATTGGACTGACCAATATGAAATTCAAGGTCCTAAAATTAATTGTTGTGAAGACACTATAACCTAAAAATGACTAAAAATGGTTTAATTGGGTTTTTGGCTCAATTGAGGCATGAAATTACCCAATTTTGGGAAAAACATATCCCCAACTGAAATTTTCTAAAATTGAGACTGCAGTACTGAAATCAGAATTAAAAGAAGACTAATGGCTATTTTTTGGAATTTTTTTGGAATTTTTTAATTCCATTTGGTATTTTTCTTGATTTTTTCTCTCATTTTGGCCAAAAGAAATTAAGGAAAAATTCACAAAATTTCCAAAAAAATTATTTTTTATTTAGAAATAGGTTCCTAAGCATGGCGAAGGTTCCTAATCCTAATTTTGTGATTTTTAGATAAATTTAAAAAATGAACTAAAAATCGAATGTCAACAAGTCTTAAAATTGTTTTTCGCACTGTTAGTAAATTTGCCATTTCCATATTTCAAATGCACAACATGAAACTATGGATCACAAATGTTCCAATGCAACAAAATCAGATCATTCGGATATCAAGATGAGGAAGTAATCAATGGGCAAATTTTGATCAAACCTTCCGATACCCGAAAAAGGTCTTAAAGCCCAAAACCATACTTTTAGGTCTCCGAATCGAATTAACTTTCGAGACCTATAACTTATGGGAAATAATCATTTGAAAAAAATGTCATTTTGCAAAAACCACGTTTCGTTCATAAACTCGAGCCTTAGGCCTTGGTATTGTTCAAAATCTGGGGTTCGTAATTTCAATATTTTACTTACCAATATTGGGTTTGTTGGAGTCCCAACACTGCGAAGAATCGCGCAAATTAGTTGCCATGCTCGCCCCGGTCTATAAGGTTGTGCATGGCAACTTGCCAAATAGTGTTTGATTCTGTTCTTTTATTCCTAGAATCAGTTTGGGAATAGAAATACATTTGTTTAATTTTTTTATTCTGGGCACAAATTTAAAAATTTGTGCCCAGAATCAGTTTTGAAACAAAATAAAGAATAAAAAAAAAGCTTCTTGATTCTAGGAACAAAAATGAGAATTAGTTTTTTTTTCTTCTTCTTTTTCTTGATTTTTAATATAGCTTCTAATGTCCGGCACGAGGGCCACCCTCGCCGTATCTGGCGAGATTAAAATATTTTAATAAAAAAATTATTATTGATAAAAAAATGTTATCGACCATGGCGAAAAAAATAAAAATATATTATTAATAAAAAAAATTTTACCAGCCATGGTGAAAAAAATAAAAAAATAATATTAATAAAAAAAATTTTGCCGGCCATGGCCAGCGACCAGGCCATGGCGAAAAAAAAAAGAAAAAATATTTTCAATAAAAATATTTTTTAGTAAAATATTTTTTAAAAAATTATTAATAAAAAATTTTTCTATAAGAAAATTTGTCACGGGCCATGGCCCAAAAAAATAAAAAAAATATTTTTAATAAAATTATTATTAATTAAAAAATATTTTACCGGCCATGGCCAAGAAGGAGGAGAAGAAAAAAAGAAAAGAAAGAAATATTAAAATATTTAAAATATTATTAATAAAAAGAAATTTTATACCATCACCAAATGCATTTCTGTTCTTTTACTATTTCAGGAATAGAAATTTTGGGCCGTTACCAAACACCTTCAAATGCTCAGAATCAGTTTTCGAGCACAAAATAAAAAAGAATCATTTTTTACCAGAATCTGTTTGCGGGCACAGAATGGTTGTCATGCGCAGCCACCTATAAGTGCTCCCCACCCATATTTCAATTTTCAAATATAAAGAGTCACTGCTTTACTTTTGTTTTCTTGAATTTCTCCAGTTTGGTCACTGGGTCAAAACCTTTGGATACTTGATTGTGCGATTTTATCTTGGGTTCATTAGAGAGCTCTCGACACGAGTGGTCCAGCGTCGTAAAATTCACGGGAATTGGACAGCAGATGGAGAAATTACGAGTCCAGAAAGCGACACATCAAGTGGACGCACGCCCGCGTCAAGTCAAGTAACAATACTGAGATTTAAGTGGAAACCCATTCTTCGGGAAAAGGTAAAACCATGGGGCATCGAAATCCGTTAATCAACTTCGATCAAGAAGGGTACAAGGGGTTCAACAATACCAAGAAAATACGAAGACACAAGCTCTCCCTTCTACTAGCTACTAGACCACCATCTCAAATTATAAAATGTGTCAACCACTCTCTCTAAGAACGAACAAAACTTAATTGGAAACTTGCTACAACCTTATAAACAATTAGAAAACTCACAACTGTGCCTTCAATATGAATGCAAAGTCATTTTGATCTGTAGAATACTATAAAACCTTATTTCTCTTTTTCTCTCTTGTATGTCCTCCAATTTTGCCTAACCACATTGAGATTAGGGTTGAGCACCGGCCCTATTCAACTCGAAAATTGAATCAAATCAGCTTGGACCGACTAATTCAAGGGAGAAACAGTTTGACTCTCGATTCCGCATATCTAAGATTAAACAAATATAACATCCCGAATTTCGACCTATTTCCGGACTCAATGAGACTGACATTTTTCCTTATTTCATTTAAAAAAAAAAATCTCCCTCGGAGCTGATTACTCTCGAGATACCGACCAAATGGGAATGGCTAACTAGGAAAAATGATACGTGGACCGGGAACTCGATCACGATTCGAGCTTCGATTTCCGAGAAACGATGAGAAAATATTTTGGGCCAACGTGAGCCGATTGTAGGAAGGTGACGGATTGGATTTAGTCTGGCCAACGATGTACAATCAGATCGCGGGTGATTCCGCACGATCGAGAGTACACATGACGAACAAATCATGAACTTAAACCGAACGACTGCGACCTCCGGAACTAGTGATAAATTCTCTCGTTCTCCCGATAATTGAGACCGACGTGACTCGAATAACCCTAGGTCGATACGCGTAATCCCTAAACAGCCGCCCGTTAGTTAGAGACTCGAAAAATTTGAAATTGAGCAAGTTTTGATCACGAAATTAGACCCGGACTTTGATGTCGATTTTCGAGGACTTGCGCAACTATTTTCACCAGGACGACGTCAAAATATGTTGGCCAATCATATTTGGGGTTGGTACGATCGAAAAATGGAAATTCGACTCGGAATCGGAAAAAGACGATTTTGCCCCTAGTCAATTTTTGTGTAATTCCGAAATTTTGGGTATTTTTGGGGATTAATTTAAGGCCTTGATTAATTTAATGAGATCAACCCAATTATTGAGCCAAAAGTCCCATTTACCCCTTTATTATTGGATGAGAAGAACTAAGGGCCCTTGGATTAGGGGCATTATGGTCAAGTGGGCTAGATTAGTGACACTTGGACTCCACTAAGGACTCCTTTGACCCCTTGGACCCCCCTTGGACCAGCCATTCTCTCCCTCTCTCCTTCCACGTTGTTCCCCCTCCACGTCGTTTCCTTCACCGTGATCAGCTACGTCGAAGCTCCCTCGGCCGCAAACCGCCGCTCGCCGGAGCCGCACCAGTAGCCGCGCCACCTCGCCTCACCGTCTCTGCCACCATCACCGCCTCATCCTCTCTCCCTTCCTTTTTCTCCTCCTCCGCCATTCGAGCGCGCCACCGCCGGATCGCCGACCGCCGGTCATTGTCCGGAGCGCCGCTGCAGTGCACCGCCGCTCGCCGGAAGCCTTGCTGTGCACCATCACCCACCAACCGACCTATCTCTCCCTACCTCACCATTCACCGCTGTCCAAACTGCCGTAGGCCGCCGCCGTGGATCACCGTCACAGTCGCCGCCCGTCCGCCGCTAGCCGCCGCCCGTCCACCGCCTCACCGACGCCACCAACCGCCTTGCCTCACCCTTGCCACCGCCGATCACCGTGAGCCACCACTAACCGTGAGCAGCCGCCGCCACGAGCCGCCGCCGCCTGAACGTCACCGCCTCCGATTTCGCTGTTCACCGGTAATTGACCGCCCGTTCCTCGTCGTCCCGATTTAAATTAAGTGAGTATAATATCCTAAACCTGGACTAGGACTAGTGTGCGTTTTCTAGACGGGTTCGGTATTTTAGTGCGTGTTAGGAGGATTTGGTGAACCCATTTGGTGGAGGTTATTGATATGTGGATTGTGATGGACTTATAGGCTGAATTGAAGGTGATTTTGAGGCCGAGGACATGCCAAATAGTGGCTGTCCACGTTGGAATATTGGCGGGCTGGAATTGGCCAATTGAGGTCTATGTTGTTGTATTGCCGGGAATTGCCGGATTGATTGATTGATGGCTGATTTATGCTCAATTTTGCTATGACATGCCGTGTGTTTGTGTGGCCGAACCGTGCGAAGTGGGATTGGCCAATTGATGGCTTGTTCAGAGTATTGAATTATGAAGTGTGTAATGGGCCGCACGGTAATAGTTGGCCAAGTAAGCATGCTATTTATGATTTGGGCACCGTGTGGTGATATTAATTTGACTAAGTGTCTGAATTATATTTGATGCTTATGGTGCATTGTGATGCATTGCATGGTCACACATTGTGTATGCCTAGTGTGAGGCATGTGACGAAATTGTGCGAGAATACATGCCTATCATGAGCATATGATCATCTAATTATGCCCTAATGCGTTTTACGCGGGGTTCAGATAATAACTGGCTGTGTGTATGTGTAATCACATTTTGCCCTGATGCATGTTACGCGGGGTGTGCCGTCTTCATGCACTTTGAAGCAGGACGATGTCTTGTATGTCCAGAAGACGACCAACCTGATACGTTTTACGCAGGCTCTAGTTCATAAGGAGATCAGTGTTGGGTCTCATGCACTTTATAGCAAGCTAGAAACACTGGGCCTGGGGCGTTTTTACGCTAGCCACGGAGTGTTGTGTTTAAGAAAAGGACCCGATGCGTTTTTACGCGGGTCGTATTAAATAATAATTAAGCATTTGCCAATGTGCTAGTGTGGGCTAGTGAGCCGAGACATAAATATGGCATGATGATAGCATACGCATGCATAAGAATGCATGGGCCAATGTGCGAGTGTGCGAGACTCGGTGAATGGCATGTGATACGAACACTGATGAGCGTGAGCATGCGTATGACGTACGTATGAATAGTGCGTTCGTGTATGTGAATTGATCATTATATTGAGATGCTTAACCTACAGGGTCAGCCAGGTAAGTGATCGAGGCCTGAGGGCCCAGGTCGGAGGATAATTGTGATTTGTATTGCTATGCTGGTTGTGATATGCCTGTCAAGAGAATGTATGTTAGCCTAGCCTAGATTTAGGGGTTATACTCGTTGAGATTCGTCTCATTGTTGTATAAATCCACTCTTTTCAGACCCCCAGCCGTAAGGATGCCGAGGCCGTCACCTCTTTTTGGGATACCGCACATGATTCAACGAACTTCGAGTGTACACCCCTACGGGGATGGAGCAGCCTATGTGAGATATTATTCAGTATTATTTGTGAATATGTGAGAGTCATACTATCATATCGAAGTGTACGTGGCCTGGTGCTATAGAGGAGCCGATGGAGTGACTGGACCCCCTCTCAGGACTTTTGATGTTCCTTTGGATGAGAACGACGTGATGATTCCGCAGATGGCGAATGGTGGACTCTCCATCTCCACCTAATTGGAGCATCTAGGACGAGACTGTAGACGGACCTGCTGCTATGGACAAGGAGAATGAGGAGCCCAAGGTGATGTATGCAGATCCAGAGCCCTTAGACCTTCAGGACGAGGTTGAGCAGGAAGCCATGGAGTTAGACCCGGAACATGACGGAGAAGTAGCTGAACTAGGATCAGACGTGGAGATAGGTTCAGATGAGAAGTTAGGATGGTACCTCGATTCAGAGTTAGAGATGGAGTCGGAGGAGTCAGGGTCTAGCGAGGATGCTTCCGAGGAGTTGTTAGATGATCCTATAGAGTCCTCATATCCGGACTAAGAGCCCTAGGGTTATCCTGAGCCCATAGCAACTAACGGGGGCTGGCGACTTTTTGACTGTAGCCCTCTTTCTGAGTTTAGTTTGACCTCCCTAGCTACTTCCCTTTTTGATCCAGTGGCTGTTGACTGTTTAGATGTCGGCTTGTATCTTTTGACAGTTGTAAGTGATCGTTGTAAAAGAGTTTTCAATAGTAATATAAAGTATGTAAATATTTTCAGCTGTGTTGGTTGTATGTTTGGCTATCCTTGGCTCTTAATTATATTGTCAGGGTTTGTTTATTTATTGCTTCCGCTTGTGCTTTGCTCTCTGCTTGGGACTTGGGTCGGCGACACTTCCTGAGACGTCGCGAACATATCGACCAAGGTAGGGATGTTGCGTGCCGTGGGGTTCGGGGCGTGACAACAAATCAATTAGGTCCCTCGATTCCAAGGCTAGAACCATTAGTTCTATCCAAGAGTTTGGTTCCTGAAGAGAACCGGCTCTAAACCTGTTTTGAGTCTCTTTTATAGATTTCACGTATCGAGAAACGTACTATGGTCTTTAACACAAAGAACAACAACATTACCACTTGACCAACAAATATTTTTGTAGTAAAATGGTTCAATTTTTATCTTTCCATCGGAACAATTTGACTTTTCATTTAATACATAAAATGGGCCAGCTTCCTAGTAGAATTAGGAATCGGATTGGAACCATCGATTCTTTGAGACCGAGAGTGGGTGGTTCTAGAACTGATCATTTCGATTCTCAAATTCAATCTTTTGGAATCAAAGGTCGCAAGATCGATTCTCAACTCCTTAGAATTGATAAAAGTAGGGGTAAGCGGTTCCAGGTTCCTTACAAGTTCCACATGGAACATAAAACCTACCATCGGGTATAAATTCCTTATTTTTTGAAACTTGGAACGTATTCGTCGGAATTTGGAATCTACCCTATCACAGGTTCTAGGGTTTAACAAGTTCTTTTTTTTATTTATTTAAATTTTAGTTAAACAAAACAAAAATGAATGCAATAATATTGAACAAGCGTGTCATTCACCAAAGAGAATACAAAAGACTAATTTTCTCGTCATTATGGTTCAAATAAATATAATTAAAATAAGAAGTCATTGCGTGAATCGATATTAGAGGTAAGCAGTTCCATGTTCCATATAGGTTCCACTCATGATAATAGGTTTCTCATTTTTAGAACTTGGAACCTATCCTATCATAGGTTCAAGGGTCGGTTCTAAAGTCTATCTAGGTTCCATATGTATTATTAATTGAACAAATATAATGAATCATCACTTTTAACAACCGCCACTTATTGTTACGATTCACTATCATAACTTATATTTAGACATACAAAGAATATGAAATATTAACAAGTCATAAATGAAAACTTAGACTAGTGTTTTCAGATTATACTCATCATCTAACGCCATAAAATACCGCATGATCATGCGAAAACATAAATCAAGAAAAAACACAAAAAACTTGTTTAGGTTTTAGGTTCCAGGTTCTAAGTTCCACTTACCTAGAATCTAAAACCTACTTGTCAAAACAGATTTCTCAATTTTTGAAACCTGGAACCTACTCTGCACCTTGAAACGTGGAACCTACAGGTTCCCACTTATCAGGTTCTCAAATTTCAGGTTCGACCATGCTCACCCTTAGATAGAAGGACATGGCTTCATTACTTGATTAAATCGAGGAAAAATTTCAAATGAGGACTTGAAGTGTCCTCATTTAATCAAATAAGGGCATGAAGTAGACTTTGTGTCAAATAAGGGCGTGAAGTATTTCCATTTTCTTAAATAAGGGTTTGAAGTTGATTTTATTTCAAATAAAGACTTGAAGTGTTTATGTTTGTTTCAAAGAAAGGCTTGACTTTTCGAATGATAAGGGCATTTTCGTTTTTTAACTATTTTTAAAAAAAAATTCCTTTTTTTTCTTTTTTTCATTTTCTAGTTTTTTCTTTGTTTTCCCGGAAAGGGTTGGGTGGCGCCACCCTCGCAAGATCTAGATGAGGTTCGAGACTAGGCGAGGTCGTCCCTCGTCGGTAGCTAGTGAGGTCCCGCCCAGATTTGGCGAGGGCCAATCTCGCCCAACCCTTTCAACAGGCCACCAGCAAAAAACAAAGAGAAAACCAAAAAAAGGAAAAAAAAAAAAGAAAGAAGAAAGAAAAATAAATTAAAATTAAAATTATTTTTGGATGAAAATACCCTACTGGCCACCAACGAATAACAAAGAGAAAGCCAGAAAAAGGAAAATAGAAAAATTAAAATTGTCTTTGGACGAAAATGCCCTTTAATCGCCGAAATATTTGTCTGGCCGGCTACCGATGAGATCAGGCCTTCATTTGAAACTTACATAGCCACTTCAAGCTCTTATTTGAGAATGACATATCACTTTAGGTCTTTATTTGAGAATGATATGTCACTTCATGTTCTTATTTGATCTAAAACCCACTCCATGCATTTATTTGGAATTTTTCCTTAAATCCATTATAGGTGTTTTAGTAAATTAATTTATCATGCCTATGTTGATCGAAAAGAAAGGAAATGCATTTCACCCGTCACCGGTCGATGGTTGCAGAGCCTCGCACGGGTGGAAAATCTCCTCTTGGCGATTTAAGCCGAACGATCAGCGAACGACCGCAACGCCGAACTCCACCCCCCCGATTTCCTCGCCATTCCCATCTCCTCTCCGAGCACGAGCCGACTGGTCTCTCTCTCGAAGCTCGCACACGCGCCGAGATTGTCGCAGTCGCAGTCGCAGATTCGATCGAATCGGCCGAGAGAAGGAACCCGATGGAAACGAACGGAGGGGAAGACGCCGGCGGCCGCCCTCAGGTCCGCCGCGAAAACCCTAGCCCCGGCCCGAACCCTAGCGGGGGCGCAGCATCGAGGGGGAAGTCGTGCAAGGGGTGCTTGTACTACTCCTCCGTTCTGAAGTCCAAATCTCGGCCCCCTACCTGCGTCGGCCTCTCCAGAACTCTCGACGAAGGTCCGTCTTCCCTCGCCATCGGACTCATTTCCCGCCTCCCTTTTCGTTCTCGATAGCGGAGAGGATTTGGTGAATTTGCTGCAGTTCGATCTTTATTCTATGGCTTTAGTGATTGGCGTCGCATTTGGTCGAATTGCTTGGAATTGGGGTCGGAGGGTTTTGCGATGCGAGGCTTGTGTTCGACGAGATTAACCGGTTGAATTGGGGGACCGAAATTACGATTGTTTTTCTTCTTTTCCGGCCCGATTCATCGATGTCTTGTCGATGTTTTTAGCTTATTTTGCGCATTGTCGTTGGTGGGATTTTGCTTGCTTGTTGGGCTTCTTGTGAGCACATCTGCTGCTGCTGCTGGTTCCCCCTTCTAATTGTTTGGCAGTCTCTTTGGGATTGTAGAGTTTGGTGGGGATCTTATTCTCGTGCTTTGCCTTCGAATATGCTGTTGCTTCTAGGGTGAATGGTATGGTTCGATGGTTGGGCAACCGGAAAGACACTCTGGTAACAAGGCCTTAATGTAAGCTGTACCGAGACAAGCCGAGACTTTTGTACTGACCTCTGGACTAGCACTTTTTGAGTATGATGTTGGACATAATCTAGGGGAATTGTTATCGTCCCATAAGTGTTTTTACAGGACCGGTCTTGCATTTGACGTGGATTGTTGGATAAAAAGGGAAAAACGTGGTTCATTAGATATGTTGGTTTTCTAGTCGTAACTAACTGACATTAAGGGATAGTCACGTATGCAAAGGTGATCAAACTTACATTCGATTAAGTAAAATAGTTTCTAGTTATATGTCAGAAAAGTGTTAATGGTCCAGTAGAAAGTGCTCTAAATGCTTTTCCAAGTGAACAAAGGTTTGAACCTTGCTCGTGCAAGGTCAATTTTTTTTCATAAGGCCAAGGAAACAGTCAGAAATTGTCCCGGTTGAACCGTCCACGCTAAGTTTGATCAGTTTTTGATCACTCCAATTCTTACATGAAACCGGACTATACCATGCTTGGTTCCTGGTTGAATCTGCCAGTCGTGTCCAGGTTTGAAAACACTGGTTTGACAATTTGCAATTTTTACTTAAAGGTACTTGTCTTAAGTTGGTTGAACTACAGACAAAATGTTCCAGCTCCATCTTTAGCAAAGCGTGAATCCGTTAGTCCTACTGTAAGCTGTTATTTGTATATGCTGACCCTTAGGATTGTTGATCAGTGCCTAGCTATATTGTGGGAGAAACTGAGTTGGAAGCTACCAAAGAGGGCCGGAATCTGAAAGACTTCAGCTATGCCTGTGTTGGTTACTCTGTCTTCTTGGAGAAAAATAATCAATCTTCAGATCTGAACGATAAACAAGCAGAGCTTCCATTCTGTGTCGGTCTTGAGGTAATGACTCCTCTCCGTCTTCACCTCAATGGGATTACCTCTCTTTATGATCCAGCTTCTTCCTAATTACATTGTGGTGATGTTTTTCTTCAACACAAAACTTGAAAACTGTAAGCACCTATTGTGGCTTAATGTTGAATTTTGAGTCTTTTGATGTGTTTCTGTTACTGATTTAAGTTGCTTGCAAATGCAGTTAAAAGATTATTGAAGTGTGATTTATTTTGGTTGACTCAGTTGAATGTTATCAGAATGACATTTTTTGAGATCCTACTTTTGAGCATGATGTGTCAGTAGGGCCATAATGTTCTTTTCATCAATACATATAAATTTCTGGGTGGCTCAACAATGTTTAATAGTGTTTTGCGGGTACTTGTACAGATTGCCATTTGATTCAGTGTCTTTTGTTAGAAAAAGTCCGGAAAGGACACAAGAGACCAAGGTGCTACATATTTTGCCCATTCAAGGTTTTGAAGTAATTTATTGGGAGGAAGACACTGCACATTTGTGGTGATTCTAATTTCTGAACCAAGTGTGACCCCAAATTAATCCTGCATGTGCTTATGCTTAAGTTTGGTCTTGAAAATGTCCAGCTAGGTTACCACGGACCAAGAATTTTTTGCAATGGCTGGACAAGACATCTTTTGAGCTATTGTTTGTCCTTCTTTTTTACTGGCTGATGTAGTTGTACGTTTTCTTAGATGGTGTTACTACTTTGGAAGTTTCTGTTTCAAGTAGTCAACTTCAAAAGAGCCTTCGATTATCAACCATCTCATTGGGAAAAAAAAATGATTTATTGTCTCTTCTGTCATTGGTATAAAATGTAAAAGGAAAGCAAACTATCAATTGTCTCTTCAACTATAGATTAGGCTTGGTTATCGAAAAGTAAGATCTTAAGATTGCATTTATCTTTGGATTTTCTTGTGATAATATCTTTGTGTTGTGTAATGAAAATGTTTAGTTCTTCTCGAGTTGGTCGTTGATAAAGTGGTCATGTTGTATGATTTATCCCCTACTTTATTTTTGTCTGACAGCTAAATTTGTGCCAGGTTCTGTTAGATAAAAGAACAACACCTGCTGAGAATGTTCCTGCGAACCTTCATAAAAAGGAAGGTGAGGAGCTTGGTTCTCTTTTGCAATGCTTGCCCTGTTACTTGGTTATATTGCCGGCACACGCTTATCATTCTCTTTGTTCTACCATGGCCTTAGCCATAATTGTTCCCTTGCCATTCTGTCGTTGGCCTAAGGCCCTAGATGTGCTCTTCTCATGCTGTTTTCCACATTAGTTGCTTAGTGACAATCTGGTTCTTTCTTCTCATTATGGCAAATCCCTGTGTATTCAGCTCCAGACGGTCATGCTTTTCCTCAACGGCGGAGTTACAAGCCAGCAGTTTCTTCTGGCGATGATTACTTGAGTAGGCGAGTCCTCTGCTCTAACATTTGTATTATCCCCCATCGTGTTTCAAGATTACTTGCAAGTCCAGATGACAAATTCCATTGATTTCCAGGTTTAAGAGAAATGCGGGTCTGGTCGCATCCGGTGTTGCCAGGAATGTGAATAGAGTAGGAAACTACATAAAAGAGAGCATGGACGATATTTTCCAGCCTTACCGGAGGCGACCGAAGTGAAGTTAGCAGATACTGATGGCGTATTTGAAGAATGGGGCAACTTCCCGGTCGCCAATTTTTAACAGGATCCCAGTTTCTCTGATACAGAGTTATTGATAGTAGTACATCCTTTGCCGAGAAGGGCCAAGCTCCATTGTTGTAATAAATGAATTATGACGAATATACTTATGATTCTACTAAGTTTCGAAAATCCCTAAGGTTTCAGTTTTGCACAATTTTCGTTTCCCATCTTCAATGGCCGCACTTCACAATTCCTACCTCCTGATGTATTATCATCTTATGTTCAACACAACAGGGCTCGAGATTCACCACGAGTGCGTACGATACTTTATCATGACAGTAGGTGTACTTTCACATGAAGCTTTTATCTTTCGTGTTTTTTTTTTACTTTTTGCCATGACCAACTCCACTACAAGAAGCCTCGATAGGTTAATTGTCCAAGAAAAGTTGTTGACGGGCCTCAGCTGTAAGCTGCCAGGCCCCTCAAGCCCATGATCGTATCTGTTTGAAGAGTTTTTTCCCGTTTGTTTCTTCTCAGCCGTTTCACTATATCATTGTCGTTTCAGACAGTTTGGAAGACTCGTGACTCACGAATTTGATTGTATATATATTTTATGATATCTAAAATCATATTTTTAGTTTTCAATAAAGTATAATTTCAATATTTCCATTTAAATTCTAAAAGTGATCTATAATTTAGTAAATTCAGAGATACTGTAACAAAGACTGAATGGAAGTTCTCCCTTGTTCTTAGGGTTAGTTGACCCCAACTGAGCTGATTTTCTCCATTTACTTCACATCACATTTTCTTGATCGGCTAATTTGACCCCCATACAGTCTAGGGCATGAATCCCACCAAGCTATAAACCAATCCCACCAAGCTATAAACCAATTCAGAAAAAGATTCTTTTAGAAGCACTCCACCCACCCACTAATCAAAGCGACACTTTAACATTCATCAGAGTCGATGGAAGCATCTCTTTTGACACATCGACTCAATGCCTTTGTGAATGGACGGATCACCCTGGACTGTGCTTGACCAACACCTGAAAACTCTCCTCCAAATGGGGTCCCAGGTACGTCAATAGAAAGGGTCGAAGATCACAAGCCATAAACATGCCTGGAGTCGATCATGTTCTCCTAAAATGGTACTGGAGAATCGACCATACCAGTCCTTTGATTCCTCCATGAAAATCAAGATCATGCTCCTCATGCAAACCATCTTCACCGATCATTGAGCTTTCAGCAGGAGAAAATTTTCTATGTATTCCCCTTGCAATCATAGAATACCTTGATAAGTCCGAACATCGCAGCTGCCATCGCCTTCAAAATCATGCATTGGCCGAAAACTCTATGTCCATCCAATTTCGCTTGCGCCTTCTCTTCGACAAAGGCTTCACCGCTTAGAACTCTTAGTGGACAAGAATATTGTCTCGAAATTGGTATCTCAGATAGGCCTTGCCTTGATATTCTTCCTTCTACAGTTTTCTAATTTTCACCAGATATTTCGGATCTTCATAATATATAGTTTGCTATGATTTTGCTAGTTGTCCTAGTAAGTATAGGATCGTCATTTTTTTGGGGAAAGTACCAAAAATGTAACTTGCGTATTTTAAAATATGAGTTTGCTAACTCTAGAAAAAATCCCTATTTTGAAAAGATCAAATTATCGCTCTACAAAACGTCCAAACTCTGCCATAAAGCTTTAGCCTCCATAACCCACAAACCCCCTCATCTCCCCTCTACTACACACCACTACTATCCGATTCTGTCGTTGACATCCCGTCCACCTAGGGCCGTTGCCAAAGTCACTCCCTCTCCATTGCTGACTTCGACCCCTCCTTCGTCGTGAAACACCATGTTTGCGGGAAAATTACCAAAAAAACCCTAAATTTGTTACACTTATGCCAATTCAATCTAAACTTTTTAATTGTACCAATTGAATCATGAACTTTTTCACGTTTTGCCAATTGAGTTAATTTAGCCAATTTTGGCCGGAAATCACTGATATGGATGCTTGCTATCTTATATGATACAATAGGTGTTGACGTAGAAATTTTTAATAATATTTTAATAATTTCTTGAATTTTTAATATTTTTATTTTATTTTCTTTACTTTTTCTTTTTTTCTTGGACTTAGGAGCGCCCTCACCAGGTCTAGGCGAGGCCGTACCCTCGCCTATGGCCAGCGAGGGTTGGCAGGTGATCCTCGCTGGCCCTACGTCCAGGAAAAAAAAGTAAAAAAGAAAAGAAAAAAGAAAAAAAAGAAAAAAATTTTAAAAAGTTCAAAATATTATTAAAAAAATTTTCCATGTCGGACGATCAGCATTCATATTAGCGATTTTAAGCCAAAATTAACCGTATGGATTCAATTGATAAAACGTAAATAAGTTTATGATTCAACTGGCCCAATTAAAAGGTTTAAAACTGAATTAGCACAAGTGCAATAGATTTAACACTTTTTTGGTAATTCTCCATGTTTGGCGCCCATGACCTCAACCTCCATGCTCCAGTAACCATGGTCATGAGCTCGAGCTTTCAATACCAATCATTGAGCCTTCACATATAAAATTTATATGTCCCATAAAGCCTAACCGAGTATCATGGTACCAATCCTCGTGCACTAAGGTGGCCTAGCTACCAAAATCCTCAATCCCGAAATTCCTGGTTCACAGAGACTAGTTGTCTCGATTTAGTTTTAGTGTTCTCCCTCTTAGTCCTTACTTACGTTCTAGATGACCTTGATGGCTAGTGGTGACTTCGAATTTCTAAGTCCTGCAAATGAATTTTTGAAAGGAAGGTATTTTCTTAGAAGGTATTTTCAGAAGATGATTGCAAAGGTCGGATTTGAGAGAGTCCGATCAAACCCATACCCCTGGCCCTAGAATTAGAGGGAAACTCTCTATCATGACCGAAATAGATGGAACAATTCATGTGTCGACTTTCGAATAGTAGCATCCTCACCATATTCAACCGATTTACCACTCGACTACGCTCTTCCAATTACCTAAAGTTGGTGAGTTCAAGTTGGAGAATTATTAATTCTCTAGGGTAACCTAACCTAATCTGTATCACTTCATGATTCACCACACCAGTTTTTCTAGTACAATTATCATCTTCCCCACATCATAAAGGACAAAAGATAGGCAAATCATTCCTAACAGTGGTGCTGTCTCTATACCTTTTGACATTGCAATCTCTAAACCAATTATTTGATCTTCTAACTCTGTAGTTTAGTTCCAGAAAGTTGTGTGGCTGCGAAATTTCCGATGTCAACAAATCTTTGGTACTTGGTAGGTGAATTGCTACCCAACACAACCAACCGCAAGATACAATGGGAACCTTCCTTAAAGTTTAGGTACTAACTCTAATTTGTCGACACATACTAACTTCAAGCGGGCAAGCAATACTAAAAGGATTTGATCTGAGTAGGAAGCATGCTTGTCTTCTTCACTCAATCAATCAAGGGTACTAACACCTATGCCCCCGTTTATGCTTAAGGTTATTTCTAGAAATATATCACTTTAGAATCATATCTTTCGATAAATAGAATAGTGTGTTAGAAAATGGGGGAGCTATCACATCTGGTGAGAGTTAACTCTATTTTGAAAAGCCTCGGACACAACCATCGTGAAGGAAAGCAAAATCAGGTGGGAAAACAAGGACAGATTTGCCCACTTAAGCTTGGATTCCCATCAAATCATTATGTTCAGTTCATCCAAATGAAAATGGGAAAGCCAATGATGTTAGCTTGCTTGTTGTATGCATGTGACTGACCAAAAAAGAAACACACTCCAATTTCTTCAGAAAATTTATCTTAATTCATTGTACGTACAACACGTGTCATGTCTGCTCTAGAGAAGACAAAGTTATAGAATTAGTGATTTCTTTTCAGGGAAAGTTTGGTGATTTTAATGAAATTTCGATGGACACTATCCTTTTAAAAGCTAATGAGTGATTAAAAATATATCAAAGGTGGGGGATCCATCTCCTTTTCCAATGGATCTATTCATTTTTTTTTATCGAAAACTTCAAACGAAATGGTTCGAACTATTAACCACCGATCCACCCCATGTCAATACGAGGCCATTTTATATTTTAATAAGAACTCCTTCTCAGAGTTTCAATACAAACAAATGAGATATGTGAGCGCTTCGATAGTACGACTTTCTGTCCATCCAAATTGTTGAATATATTAGTATTTTAAAAAATAAAAATGGATATTTCGTCATGCTCAACTTGCAATGATCGATTTGGATGAACGGAGAATTTTTGCTCTAAGAATATGCAAAATTTGTGATGGAAAGGATCGACGCCATCGAATAAAAGGTCCAACGAAGTTGGTGAAAATTCAATTTGTAGGTGCACGCTCGGGGGAAATTCTGGTACGTTTACTTTTTCTTGACCAAATGGGCGAGCGGGTAACGTTCCACCATGCTCTCGCGTGCCCTGAGAAGGAGAGAGATGTCAGGTGGGAGCACAACCACAGGGAGGTCAGATATGGGGCCCGAGATGGGGATACGACAAATTAATTATTAGGTGAGTTTATTTTGCGAAAAATATATAATTTAAAATATTTTTTTCTAAAAATGATCGTTCATATCACTTATAAAAATGAATGAATGAAAAATATTTTTATTGTCAATGAAAACATTTAAATATAAATTATTGTCGATAATGGAAAATATTTTTAATTGACTAACTATTTCAAACGATAACTTTTAAGAAAATATTTTCTGAATCATTAGGTGTGTTTGTTCGAGGGAAAATTACATGATAATTCGGGAAATCCTTTTTCAGGAAAATATTTTCTCCGTTTCTAGATAGGAAATTCATTTTCTTAACTTTAAGCTTACGTACTTTCTTTGATCATAATTGTTTTTCCTTTGACCGATCATTTTTAGCAAATCAAATGTGTGAAAGATCAAAAAACTAATTCTCGGAAAATTTTTTTACTCAAACAAACACATCCAAAACATAATGACTGATAACTCTATAATCATTATTAGGTTACATATAATTATCCAAATACAAATAATCATAACAGATTATCCTATCAAATTCTATTGAAATTAGGTCTTTAATTGCTAAAAGCAGCAAAATGTTGGAAAACCAAGACATAGTATAAACGCACTTAGGACATTATATAGACATTATTACGATATGATCAAGCTTTAGACTAATTATGCTTTTTGAGGTTATTGTTTTCAAATTTTATATAATATAAAGTACAAGTCAATTAGGGAGAAATCATGAAATTACCACGCATGTTTTAACATTGTTCGTATGTGAACAACTCGATGTTAAGTGAATCATACACTTCTCCGATTTTGGTCAAATGCGATCCTCCATCTTCCGGATGGATTAAACTGGGAAAATTGTCTAAAAAGTCCTAAACCTATTGCATTTTTGTCAATTCAATCTTAAACTTTTTAATTGTAACAATTAAGTTCTAAACATTTTCATATTTTTCCAATTGAGTCCATCAAGTTAATTTTGGCAGGAAATATCTAACGCAGACAACGGCTGTCCTACGTGGCATGATTGGCGCTAACGTGGACAATTTTTAAAATGTGAAAAATTTTATGACTCAATTGGCACAATTATAAAATTTAGGATTGAATTGGCAAAAGTGCAATAGGTTTAAAACTTTTTGGACAATTTTCCGATTAAACTTAATGTTGAAGGCGCCTTTAAAGGGAAAATAGGACTTGCTAGGGTAGGCAATTTATTTAGAGATTAAGGGGTGACTAGCTTGGTGGTTTTGCCATAATCGTAGGAATATGTTCTTCGACACAAGAAGAACTTTGGGTTTTGTGGTTGGGAATCAACTTTGCAAAACAACTTGATTTTCATAAGATCATCATTGAGATTGGCTCTAAAACCATCATCGATCTTGTTAGTTAAAAGCTTATGATTGATAATGCTGGTCATGCTTTACTTAAAGATATCATAAGACTATTGTACTCACTTTGAGTTTAAAGTGCAATATAATTTTTGAGAAGACAATCGCTCAGCTGAATTGCTTGCTAATCTTGGAATCAACAAGCTCATGGATACTAGTTTCGTTTAAAAATAATAACATAGATATTCCTTGAACTTTGGTTCATTATGCCAGTATTACTTGAACTTTTCATTTGTTCAATATGATCCCTCAACTTTAATCAAACGTGCAATGTGGTTCCTAAACTTTTAATTTGTTCAATATGATCCTTGGACTTTTGGTGCATCTTTAATGTAGTACCTGAACTATATTAAAATATTTAATATTATCCTTCTATTAATTTAAAATCAGGGACAACAATGAACATTCTACATTATCAATAATGAACTATATTAAAATGTTCAATATAGTCCCTGGACTATATTGAATATGTACTAAAAGTTCATGGACCACATCGAATAAATTATAAGTTCCGGAACCATATTGCAGATTGAGCAAAAGTTCATGTACCATTTGTATCATTTTCCTGTTTGTTTTTATTACTTCCTACAGAGTTACTTCACGTTTTATTAGGTAATAAAATAGGGATAGTAGATTTATGATGTTAAATTTTTGTATTAAGCTTTAGCCCTTTTTCATATAACAAAAAAAGCCATTGCCTTCTACATTATTCTGTTATTTTTTTTCTTTCAACTATCTCTATGTTATACGCTTCATATTAGTTACGTTGATTGCGCTTTACACGGACATGTGCATTTCTATTTGTGTTGGGCATGTATTGATATTCTTAGATGTTATTTTTTTTGTGTCGCACATGAATCCATTGTCACTTATGATCACAAGGATGTTGTTGAATATGTTATTCTATGAGATCTGTGTTAGACCTATATCGAGAAAAGGGCACTAGAGTCCTAAATCTTCCGTATGGAGTGCAGTTAAGTCTTAAACCTTTCGATTGGTTCAATTATTTCCTCAACCTTATCCAAAAAGTGAACTTAATTACATTTTCAATAAAGGTTTAGGACTTAATATAGCCAATTGAAAGTTTTAGGACCCGATTATACTTTTTGATAACATTTTAAGACTTGATTGAACCAATACAAAAATATGACTAGATTGCATTCTGTACATAAGGTTAAGGACTTATGGTGCGATTTTTCTAACCTATGTCTGTGCATAAATACCAAAACAAGAAAACATTTCTAAACTTTTTTCTTTTGTATCAATAGAGTGTCCAGGACTCTTTAAGCACATAAACATAAAAAGATGGCATGGAATTTTGAATTTTATAACCAATTTAAATGGATATAAAATGGAAAAGTTACAAAAGAAGGCATGTAAGCAAGTTTAATTCTATTTGTGTTCTTGCGTACGTGATTATACTTATCTATCCGGGGCCACATTGCTTAAATGTAATTCTCATTCAAACCTTCTTCAATGGACAAGTTAAAAATCAAAACTATCTTTCTTTATCCCCATTGTTTGAGATGAATCGCAAGTTTACGATATATCTGGCAACTACATACATAATTTTCAATTTTTCATTTTTTTAATGAACAAATTAATGTGCTAAATAATTACACTAACTCCCGCTTTCAAGTACACCCGACATCTTCTACACACTCTGAAATCTCGAGCCCCCGCTTCCATCACGAACCTCATAAAAATTCCGGCTAATTCAAAAAAAAAACATCAACTTTATTTTGAGTGACAATTTTAACCTGAATATTTTTTTGTCTAAATAAAAAGTATCAACTTTTACTCGAGTCCCAAATCTGGCCCTCGTAATGTGAAATTTTCAAATTGTCCATGCCACATTTGGGATTTAAGTGAAAGTTAGTGATTTGTTATGAAATAAAAAAAAAGTTCATGCCAGAATTGTCATTCAAAGTAAAGTTGGTGCTTTTTTTTTAAATTAGGCCTAAAAATTCCTCATTCAGGTCATTGAAAAATTTATCAAATTGTGTCACCAATCATGGACACATTCCAATCACAACTAACATGTAATTTTAGAGGCAGTGGCTGCGGTTTTGTGGACCTATAAATGAAATGGTTTGGCATCAGTTTTCGAACAATTTAGTTAGTTCATCTTTTCGAAAGATCTTTTGAGTGCATCCCCCACATCAAATTTTTTTTTTTTTACATCTTGAGTACTTTTAACAAGACTTCAATTTTAAGTTACAAGTTTTTTTTTTCTTGAGTGCTTCGGGGAAAAGGTTTAGATACTTGCTATGATAATGAATAAAAACCGATTCCGGGAGTCGCGGTCATAGGCCGATGTTTGTAAGGCCAGAGGTTCAAAAGGACATCAAGAACAGTCTATCAAGAGATTATGACCATACGATCTTTGGTTTGACTTGTGTCGACGTGAAGGACCTCTCTCTAGAAACTCATGTCGTATCCATATAATGCTTCTACTTTAATTAATTTAGGTACTTCCAATATCCACTTTAAATCCTGTTTTAAAAAAACGATTTCATTTTGGATTCTTATTTGAAATTTTTCCTAATTACTCTGTTCACTCTTTGCACAGACATAACCGGATATCTATATTCGTATCTTTATTGATGTCCTTGACATTTGAATATTTGAATCACTTACAAAATAGAACCATAATCAATAAGGAAATGCGTTTAAATTGATATTTAGAAATATGTATAAGGACAAAACTCGTGAATATTGAGTTTTGTAATATAAGTTTGTCTTTTTTTATATACACCTCCAATATTCAAGGTTAAACTTGGAAAATACAAAAATAAAAGTCTATCAAATAATTTTTCTTAATAATATAGCTATTTTGAAAATATTCTGACAATAATTTGAGGAACTTCATTTCATTTACATTATTATGCCCCATTTAATGTACTTATATTTTGAAAATATAACTCATGTCATTACGAATATCACTTAAAAGCTAACGGATGACTCATTAATAATTCTGCAATTAGGGTTTTTTCCTTAAATTTTTATCTTTTACTGATCGAAAATAAAATCTGGGTTTTCAACTACAGCTTATTTCATTACATATATAAATCTCACTTAATTAAAAACTTCATTTTGTTTACTTGTTAGTTGTTACTATAAATAAGGTGCAGTATAGCTTATTCTAATACATGAAAAGAATTTACTTAATTCCAAAATGTTACAATCAAACTATTCATATAGATATTTAAGAAAATTAAGATTAAAAAAATTAAAAAGTAAAATTATATCTTATCACCAAAAAATTTATCAACAATTTCAAGTATAGCTTATACCATTAACTGAATAAATTCCACTCTACGGATATAAGTTAATAATTAAACTATTGGTAGTAAAAGCATAGCTTATTTTATTCAAGTAATTTAGTTTAGTGCATTAAAAGAATTATAAACTAGATAAATTCACTCAGTTTGAGAATTATAGAATATCTTATTAAATTATCGAGGATTGATGCAGAAATTGTTAAATATGATTCTTTTCGTTATGATGAAATTAAAGAGAGGAAATAACTCCTGTTACTTTCAATATTATAAATAAAATGATTTCTTAATTTAAATTTGCGATAGAGTCTTAGTAAGAAAAAAGAATTGATATTGCATCTTATTGAAAACAAAGCGCATTGTTTTTTTCACTTTTTCTTTGTAAATGAACCTACTCCAAATACAACTTCCAAATTGTATGCTAAAAATATCACTTCCTTTTTCTATTTACGTATTACATGCCAAGGAAGAATAACAGTGCAATATCTTTTTTGCCTCATATTAATCTTAAGCCTCCTTAGATTATGATATTTTTTTTAACTAAAATGAATATTAACATTGAAAAAGTTTCATGTCTTCTACATCATATATCATTTGTTGTTGTTAACAATTGAAAAACTATGCATGCTAAGTAATTAATAGGTTTATGCATCGTATCAGCATGCATTACAGCGACATAATCGAGAAAGGATTCTGTTCTTACTTCTGATAAAAGTTAGACTTGAATCATTAGACCTGTTAAACAAGCGGGTCAGATCGAAAATGGTCCGATTGTAATTGACCCATGTCCATAGAATATAAATCTAGTGACCAATATGCAATCTATATTGTTAAAATACTTTCATATTTAATTGAATATAGAAACACGGATACCCAAACTGGAGTGAGAGCACGGAGTGAGCAAGTACGAGATCGAGTGAGGATGAAAGAGAGTGAAGAGAGAGCCATATATGTGAGTTGGGTCTAAGTAAGTTGTGAATTCATTTAACATCTATATTATTTTGAATTTTATGACTCATTTATTTAATATAATTAACCAATATGACAACCCAAACCATCAAATATGGGTTAAGAAATGGGTTTATGATCAATTTTGACAAGTCTAGAAATCATATTGAAGATGTAGAAGAACATAGGAAAATCGTCTATTTGTCTCTTGGAGTGGATAGAAAATGTCAATTTACTCTGTACTGGAACTTAAATTCGTCAAATCCACCCTTCAATCACTTAACGTCTTTTGAAAAATACATACTTTGTTAATGACCAAGACATGGTCCACACTGGATAGAAGATACGTATTACACCAAGTGCCAATGTCTGGTGGATGACGTAGCAAGTGCTTCAGGTCAATCGGCTTTAGTCGACGGTGTCAGGATTCACCACGTAATTACAAAAAAATAGAAAATAAAAAACGAGAAAGAAAATCGAGGCACAAGGTTTTTATCTTGATTCATCTTTAAACTAGGATTACGTCCATTAGAGAATTTCACTATAATTATCATCTCACACCTCTCTTTTACATCTCTCAATTATAAGAGAAAGAGAATATATATATATATATATATATATATATATATATATATATATAAAATAGTTTGATTCAAAATAGAAAACCTCTTTTTAGGAAACCTATTCCAATTAGAAAACCATTAAATAAGGAAACTTTCATTTTTCGGATTCAAACTATTAAAACCCTCTAGCGGCTCGAGGGCGCTGTCCCCGCAACTCCCTTAGGGCAGCCCCCCCGGACTTCTGCCCGCTCATCGGGGAGCGAGAACCCCGTGCTCTCCAGTCGCTGAGGAGTATGAATCGCACCTCAACATATGAGGGTAAATTTGACAAAGAATTTAGTTCAAGAGGTGAATTGTTACTCTCTTGTCCACTAAAGGGGGCAAATTAATAATTTCCCCGTTCTTCTAGACTAATTTCTCAAACAATGAATTCGAGATAAACATCAATGTGATCTGCCGTGTACACTTGTAATTTGTCGAATAAGTTAAAATTTGAATTATAATTATAGAACATCACATACAATAAAGTAAAGTACAATCGGCCCAACTCGACGGAGAACGCGACTCAATTTGCCCCCCTCTTTATCATGCCAATTGCCAAGTTGACGGTGTCCTGATAACGACGATTTCATTTAGGCCATTGAAAATGATATGGCTGATAGTGGGGCATTGACGTTTGACTTTTCATTTTTTTAGGTGTATATATATATATATATATATATATATATATACAGACACATATATATAGATTCATGTATGTTTGATAAGAGAGATAATCGTCGAGATCAATCATATTTGAGAAATTTTTACAACTTATTCATTTATTTTATGTTTTCTATGAGTTTTTATCGCATTAGATGCCGCTCGGGATGTCACATAACTGATGCAACATCTAACGGTAGCCTAACAATTACGTCAGTTTTTCTATTCTCTACGAAACAACTGGTAGAAAAAAAAATTTATATGACTCACGGGGTCAATTGGTAAAAAAAAATTTATTTAGGGATGTAATTGCATAATTTTAAAAAATAAAGAGACTATTAGTGTCCGCTTCCCTATTTGTGGCTTTAGTAATTATCTATGTTAAGACCGATAATATTAGGATTTTGAGATTTATTCTCTAGGGTTATAAATTATAGCACAAGGTAATATTAGTCTTGTAAATATAGTTTTATCTGTCTATATTAAGGATCGAAAATTCAAAAATTCTTTTTTTTTACCATCATTGCTTCATATGCATATATATAATCGCAACACAAAATGGCATGACACTGACAAGCATGCGAATCAGTCATGAACCACATTGATAAAATTATTCAGATATTTTGTTTCGCTAGCTTGACCCCATCAAATGGCAAGATCGCACACCACCCAATTTATTATTATTATTATTGTTAGAATTGAGTTTTCGACGACCATAAGAAACCGCCAAATCCATTTGAACATTTCAACAGCTTGTGACATTGATTCAAACTGTCATTTGAATTAGACTTTGACTTTATCAGGCGCCAATCGCTAAACCGATACACACACATCAAACGTCAAACGAAACTTCTACCGTATAGAAAATTCCATCGACAAGTAATACTTTGGACCAAAATTTTGAGATGAATTTACCTAATAATTTGAATTAGACTTAACTTTCTCGGGCTCCGATCACTAACAAATTTTATTTTGGGCCAAAATTCCGACACAAATCCACCTAATAATTGTCTTTTTCTAAGTATACCATACATGGTAAGTTCTAACATTACAATAATAATCTTTTAAAAGACGACGAACCAGATCCATATCTCGTAATCATTCTGGTCTCCCAGGTAAATGAGAAACTATTAGTTTAAACTACCTGCAGTCCGTCTAATCTAACCTACGCTAAAAGCAAATAATAGCTAGTAGCTACTTCTAGAAAAAAAAATGTATAATACTAAAGAAAAAAAAACCCACTGAACCGGTCCGGTTCGAACGACCTCTTCTCCTAACTCAACAGACCCTTCAAAAACTGGTGACCATCCGGTTCAACTTCAACCCGCCTCCTTCGATTCCGTTCCCGGCCACCTCCTTCCTCTTCCTCATCTCCAACACTTTCCGGTGGCTGTTCGAGTGAGCTTCGACCGAGAACGTCGGGCTACAAGCTGGTCTATACTCGGGGAAGAGCCGGCCCGACTTGTACCGGACCCCGCACGCGTTGCAGAGCGTCTTCAGGCCCAGCGGGCCGGCCCGCCACTGCGGGGTCTTCTGCACCTGGCAATGGCTGCAGCGCCTCTGGAACTGAAGCTGACCGGCCTGATCCGGCGTCCCCCTCGTCTTTTTCACCTTCTTCTTCTTCTCCGGTTCGCTTCGGCCGTGGTCGAATTCCATGTTCGTGTGCACGCTCGTGAAAGAAAGGCACGAGCTCGACGAGTTCTCCGACGAGCACGAAGATGACTCGGAGGAGGACGGTGGCCGGTCCTTCTTCGCGGGCCGGGTCCGTTTGGTCCGGGTCTTGACAGGAACAGGCGAAGTAAAACAGGGCGGTCTCATGAAGACCGGTCTAGATTCCGGCTCGGACCGGTTTTCGGCAATGCTTTCTTGTTTCCATTTTCCGGTGAGGTAACAAGTCGGGAATTCGGGCGGGGAATCATCTTGCACAAATTGAGACAACCATTCAAGCTCTGCTATAACAACATCCTGCAGAACAGCATATGATATTCAGGTTATTAAAAATAAATAATCAATTGTAGCTAAAAAGAAAATCTAATAAAATCATTGATATGTAATTACCAAAAACAAAAAAAATTAACCTTTACGAACCGCATAAAAATTGACAAAAATCATTCTCTTTTTTCTAATTTAAAAATACCACCTTAATTTATCTCACGAGGTTCTCACATGACCATGAGTAACGAGCGCGGGAATGCAATTTTTCCAATCGACATAGCATAAATTCAAAAAAAAAAATCTGACAATAAAAAGCTTCACAAAAAATAAAATCTTAAGGAAATTACAAAAATAGTTATTTCGATAAATAAAATAAAGATAATATCAGTTACCGGAAGGGTCAATTCACTGGTCAAGATAGGGTCGCCGGAGGCCGGAGAAGAGGAACCGAGATTGGAGCAGTCGTCAGCGCCCTCTTGCGAAGACAGAGCGAGAGAGTCCTTCGCTTCCTCCCCTTCGCCGTCGTCCTCACCTCCTCCTTCTCCTTCTTCTTCGACCTCCCCATCACCGTCGCTAGAGAAGTCGAACAAGTCGTCGACGGCGAAATCGTCGTTGCAGGCGGCCGAGGACGCGCCGCCGAGGCCGAGCAGGCAGTCCTCGACCGCCACGTGTTGGCCCTCCTCCACCTTGCTGCGGAAGCTGGACTTGAGCGCTCTTTCCACCATGGACGACGACTCCATTCTTCTCTCTCTCTCTCTCTCTCTCTCTCTCTCTCTCTCTCTCTGTACAATTCACCCCCGCCAAATCAAATCTTCGCGAATCAAAAGCAGTTCGGCGGAACCCACGAACTGATTCGCTTCCAAACGAGCTTGTTCCTGCGTCGTACCCGAGCGAACGAAGGCGAGAAGAGCGGGTGTTGAAGAAGAGGGAGATTGCTTTGCTGTGGATAGGAACGAGGAGTCGGTCAGAGAGAGCGCACTGAAACGGAGGCGAAACAGGTGGTGGGAATAGATGGTTTTTATCTTTATCTTTTTCATTTTTTATTTTATATTTTACTTTTTGGGTTTTCTGCGTGAAAGTGCTTTTACGGGCGGGATACCGGCACAAACGGTCTTCAACTTTAACCAGATGTCCAATTTGATTCAAAAATTTTTAGTTTGTTCAAATGGTTCATGAATTTTAACTTAATATTTAATATGATCCATAAACTTTTAATCTATTCAATATAATCCATAAACTTTTAGTACATATTTAATTAAATCCCCGAATTATATGAAAATATTTAATATAATCCCTGAATTTAAATTAATAATAATACTACATTGAATATTTTCGTATAGATCAGGGACTAAATTGACCATATATCAAAAGTCTAAAGATCACATTGAACAGATTAAAAATTTAGGAACCACATTGAATATTAAACTAAATTTTAGGGACTATATTGAATAAATTAAAAGTTTAGAAATTAAATTATATATTTGATTAAAATTTAGAAATTATTTGTGTGATTTGAAGGGTATACGATTATTTGTTTATTTTACAGTGGTGGAAGAAAATCAGGAAGACGTGTAGCTCGGGGGAAAGTTCAAAAAACGATGGGTTGAATTTGGGAAGGTTGACGGTTCAAACAAAGTTCCTGATGGTGGCGGAAGAAGGGTAGTTTCGTGCCTGGACCGTTCGGACCATCCAACCACGACCGGGCCATTTCAGTTTTCGTTTTCCATCGACAAAGACAATTTGTTTTGACCACTTGTTTCTTGGTCCGTGGCAACGGGTCCAAGCCGAACAAACCAGGAAAATCGGGTTGGGTCAAGCCGGGCGTAGTCACCCTACCAATAGGAAAAATTGAAAAGCCAACAATATAGAAAACGGGATGATTGGTTCCGGGATGGGTAGATTGCGTATCTAAAGCCCGGAGAAAGTAGCAAAAAAAGTTATAAACCTATTGCACCAGTACAAATTTAGTCCTAAAGCTTTTGATTTGATCAATTTAGTCATAAATTTTTTGCATTTGTGCCAATAGAGTCCATACGGCTAATTTTGGTTGGAAATAGTTGACATAGATGTCGTACATTCTATATAACACAACTGACACTGACGTGAACAAAATTTATAATATTTTAATATTTTTTCTAATATTTATTTTTTTTTTATTGTGGCCAAGTTGCAACCCTCGCTTGGATCCAGTGCGGCCCTCACTTGGATACCTCACGGCCTCTATCGAGGGCCTAGCGGTGGGCAATGGCTCCGCTAGGCCATGGCTTGAGTGAGGGTTGTGACCCTCGTGGCCACAATGAAAAAAAGAAAATAAAAATATTTAAAATTCATAAAAAAAAATTAAAATTTTGTAAATGTGACGTCCGGAAATTTCGTAACAATATGTATGTGGCATTGGAAATTTTTCGTATTCAATAATGATACTTAGATTATAAAGCTAAGTATTATTTAGCTTAGTATTCGTGTGAGGCGCGGATTCGGGAACGCAATCGTTTCGAGTTAGACGAGTTTAAAATTTGTAAACATTGATGTGTACGTTAATAGTAGAGTGGTGTTAATTAATTTACCGTCGTCTTAGTTATTGATGAGTAATATCATTAGTTATACTCTAGTTAATTAGTGTTAATAATTTATTTTGTGCTAATGGGTGATAAAGGAAGATGAATCTCTGTTTTTTTATATAAAATTCCACTAAACCGACTCTTAAGACACCAATCGGGGCATAGGGAGGGTTAATGCATGGCCACATGCTCTATTTGGAGAATTCACGCATGCCACATGCTCTTTTAAGCTAAGCCTTTTCCACTAATAAGACACATAGCCATAAGCCACAATTATCTTGGCTATTAGTCATCTCTAATATGTTTTGACTTCACACAATTGGCCGTAGATTAAGAAAAGATCTGCCACTTGTGACTTCATGCATTTTTCCTTTCAAAATCTACTCCTCTACTTTATTTTCATCTTGGTAACATCGGAGGGAATTTTTCATCTTAGCAGTAACTTCGTTTTTCACTTTCAACTCTCAAAGATAATCTACTTTCACCACTAGCGGATTCAAGATCTACATAGGGGCTTTAACTTCGGGTTGTTTAGATTTTGTGCGAGGTAAGTGAAGATTCTAGAATTAAGTTAAATTAATCTACTTGTTACTTTTAACTTGGATGGTTGTAATATGTTATTTTGATGTGTTACAATAGTGAGAATATGGTGGTTTGTGGAATTGTTTGGATGGTCTCAAGAATGGTAAAAATGGGTGTGATTTGTTTCCTTAAAGTGTGGTATAATTGGCAAGTGCAATTGTTAGATCTAAACGTGGAAATGTTATCATTGAAATATTGTGGAATTCGTCTTGCTGGTCTTATGCATGTTTTTAAGGTAGATAATCGTTTTACTTAAAGTGGAGAACATTTGGCGAGTGGAAATGATGAATCTAAACTTGGAAAAGTCATATTTGTAGGTTCAGACTCAACCGTCGTTCGTAAAATCTATTGGCTTATAAACCGAGTAAATTTTACCCTCTGAATCTGGACATATTGATTTCTAAACTCGAATATACTTTACTTTCAAAATCTGAATATATGTATTTTTGAACTTGAGTAGGATTTACTTTTAAAATTTGGATATATGTATTTTGAACTCGAGTAGACCTTACTTTCAAAATCTGGATATAGGTATTTTGAACTCAAGTAACCTTTATTTTTAAAATTTGGATGTAGGTATTTTGAACTCGAGTAGATTTTACTTCCAAAATCTAGATATAGGTATTTTGAACTCGAGTAGATTTTACTTCCAAAATCTAGATATAGGTATTTTGAACTCGAGTAGACATTACTTCCAAAATCTGGATATATGTATTTTGAACTTGAGTAGATTTTACTTTTAAAATTTGGATACATATATATTGAACTCGAGTAAACTTTACTTTCAAAATCCAGATATATGTATTTTGTGAACCGAGTAGGTTTTATCTCAAAAATTTGTGTATATCTATTTTTAAACCCAAGTAGATTTTTACTCTCTAAATCCGGTTATATTTTTTTCTAAATATGAATCTGGATATATCTATTTCTTAACCAAGTAAATTTTATTCTCAAAATATGTATATACTTTTTTCTAAACCAAAAAATATTTTACTATTTCTAAACCAGAATAGATTTTACTTTCAAAATCTAGACATACTTATTTATAAACCCGAACATATTTTACTTTAGAACCAGAATATATTTTCTTTCTAAAGTTGAATAGATTTACCTTATGAACTGAGTAGATTTACTTTTTGAACTTGAGTAAATTTTTGCCTTTTGAGTCTGATCACATATTGTTTCGTACTTATTTGCATGAATAATGCATTTAATTGCTTTAAGGGATATGTAATGTGAAAAGAAGGTGAGTATATGCATGCAAATGCTCAATTATCATAACTTGCAAGAGAATAATATAATTTTCGTTACCTACAAATCAATGGTGACAATACCCCATGTGTCAGGATGTCTCGGAGGGTATACCGAGATGTCTCGAGAGTCGAGATGCCCCGAAGAGTGTACAAGGATATCTCAGGAGTTGAAATGCCCTGTAGGTTGGAATGCCCTGAGAGTGTTCAGGGGGAGAAGTAATAAAGCATGAGTATGAATGCTATATATCATATGCTGGCGTCTGAATGAAAATATTGTGGAATAATGAAACGATCAAATACTGTGACATATCCAAATGGAAGAGGTATAACATTTATTTAAGTTCTATACATACTGGTTGTCATGCATGTATGTTATTTGTGCCAGGTGAAATAGTAATATGATTTTCTTAACTTAAAACTAAAGATTTCATTTACTGGGTCTCAATTCATACCTTTATTTTTCAGACGTGTAGGATGGATGTTCCACAATCTTTGCATTTCGGAGTTCTCATGAATTATGAAGGCATCTATGAAACAATATTTGTACATGAGTTTGAAGTGCTATACACTAAATGTAGCTCTACTGTGTGAATCGACGTGGGTTTTACGGAGTGGGTTCCCTATCGGTTTGTTGCATGGTACCGTAACCTTCAACATAGATGATGATGGTCCCACAACGGAGGGCGAAGTTATCGATCCATGACGTCATCAGACTTTTGTACAAGCAAACTTTTAAAGTATAATCTAGTGTAGAGATAGACAACCTCGACGTACCCAGACTTTTGTTTTTTGTGATTATATGATGTTTGATTGGACTTGTAAATCTAATAAGTTATGATAACAAGAAGCATAAGTACTTTAACTAAACTTGTGTGATTTTCATGATTAAGAAATGTTCAGATTTTAACTTTCGTTGGCCTAATTATTAATAAATATTAATAACCATAAGGGACACGTGTCACGCGTAACGTTCTGAGGCATTACAGTGAAATTTGTCTACATCAGCGCTGTTTGTGCCACATAGGCTTGACTGTGTCTATGTCAGCGATTTCTAACCAAAATTGACTAGATATACTCAATTGACACAAATATAAATGGTTTAGGATTAAATTGGTCAAATGAAAAGATTTATAATTGAATTGGTACCAATGCTATATGTTTAGGCTTTTTTGGTACTTTTTTCCCTCGAAACTTAAAACCCACCTTGTCAGTGCGGTTTTCAGTTTTTGAAATTGGGAACTGACCCTATTGACTTAGACACCGATTGTGTAATCGAATGTCCCGGTCCAGCCCAAATCTATGGTTAACTCAGGAACTGGCCAATTCATTTTTTTGTTATCTTGAAAAGACACAACAAATTATGAATAATACGAAACATACATCATACACCAAAGATGCTCTAAACTTAACATTACCCAAATTCTCCTCCTGATACAGTCATTCATGCAAGATATTAAAAGTTAAATAAAATTCACTATGCTGGCAAAAATCGAGAATCCGAACCAGCCCAGAGAACTCACTGGAGATGTCTAATGAAGGATAAACACTACTTACCATGAGAACCGACCAACAGAATTCACTATTAGTATTTTTTCTGTTGCAACATTATGCACAACTAAATATCATTTTGTTTTATGCAAGAAAGCTATAAGCTTCAAGAAAAGTAAGCTGTGGAACTTGATGGAACGAGTATGAAACTTACGCTTAACATTGGTGAATAGCAGGAATTAAATAGAGAGAAACCTAGGGTTTGTCCCACTTCGGTTAGGTCGTGAACCAGGAATCGGACCGGTACCAGTCCAGTTCTCAAGTTGAACCGGACTGAATGCTCGCCCCTATACAGAAATACATTAAGCTAAAAGTTTGTTGTCTTATTTATTGAATACTTTTTTGTTTGGTAGATTTTATTGAATACTTTTTAAATTATTCTTACGTTAACTATCAAAATGACAACAAAACGCATTGCATAACATCTCCAATAACTTCCCACTTTCTGTGGCGTTCGAGTGGTATTTTGAGCCAGTTTTTTGCTTACCAAACAAAATCCATTTCCCCTAATCCAATCGAAGATAAGTTACCGAAACAATTTGTAACGAGTTCCTTGAGGCTTGATCTCAAGTGGTTGCACCGAATGGATTTTATTGAACATAAGAGCACACACCTTTCTGGATGCAAGATGACATTGGGTTTCGAGAGGCAAGATCGAATAGAGGCCCTCACATCTTCTCAAGACCTCATTCGT
Organism: Syzygium malaccense; assembly: GCA_031216405.1. Classification (NCBI taxonomy): domain Eukaryota; kingdom Viridiplantae; phylum Streptophyta; class Magnoliopsida; order Myrtales; family Myrtaceae; genus Syzygium; species Syzygium malaccense. The sequence continues at coordinate 21,452,763 of CM062259.1, read as the reverse complement.
CCTGAGCGAAGGTATCTCATAGAAAATTATCTACAATTTGTACATTAATTTGGGACCCCTTTGAACACTAGTCAAAATAAATTGGGATAATCGTCCAAAAAGTCCTAAAACTGTAGTACGGTGGTCAATTAAGTCATATACTTTTTTATTGTGCCAATTTAGTCTTAAACCTTTTGACGATTTATCGATTTAGTCCTAAACCTTTCATTGTGTCAAGTTGATCTTAAACCTTTTGAAAATTTATCAATTTAAACCTAAACCTATTGATTGGATGTTTGGTCAAAATGACTACGCTGGCAAATCGTCAAAAAGTTCATGACTAAATTATCAAATCCTCAAAGTGTATATAACTAAATTAGCAAAATTGAAAGGTTTGAGAATTTGTCTCCGTACAATAGGTTTAGGACCTTTTGGACAATTTTTCCAAAGATGTTATCTCATCATTTGGCTTTTATGTTTGATAGGGATTACAGATCTAGGATTTGTACCTTAGTTGTAGTCACCGTACTAAGGCGAGAAATTCGGCGAGCTGCAATGCATAAATCGCACGGGAAGAGTGAGAAGTAGAAGGGGAAAGGAGAGACAAAGAGAAAGATAGTGAGAAGATCCCGGAGAGGAAGAGAGAGAACATCATGATATAACAATCCCGATCGAGGGAAAAATCAACCGCCATTGTGGTGTTCGCCAAGGCACAGGGACCGCCACAACTTGTTGCTTGGGACCTAAAATCATGCATGAACCCCCATGCTCACAAGCGCACGCACGCGCGCATACACACAAATTAGGAGGCGGGATGGTTATTTTTGAGGTACATGCGAGTATGGCATGTTTTGGTATGGTCTTATTCTTTGTATGTAACCCAAACCACATAAGTCAATGAAATCGACTTACAATGTGAGGCATTCAGTGTATTAGAGTGGGCGTGATCTGCTAGGGTTTTCATTGGTCTCTCTTCTTCCTCATTCCGCACTCATAGGGAAAATAACCAATTTTTTTTAAACATCTTGCATTTGTGTCTATTCTGTCATAAATATTTTAATTTGACCAATTTAGTCCTAAATCTTTTGACGATTTGCCAATTGAGTCATTTCGATCAATTTTGATCGGAAATTACTTACGTGGATGCCGATTGTTTTACATGGCACGACCGGTGCTAATACAAACAATTTTCGTAATTTTTATCTTTCTTTTCTTTTTTATTTCATTGTCGAGGCTAGCGAGGGCTCGAAGGCCTCGCTCGTGGCCGGCAGGGCTACGAAGGCCTTGGGCAAGGCCGCCGTGACATCACTAGCTTTGGGTGTGGGTGCGAAGGCCCTTGCCAAAGGCCGGCAAGGGCCTAGGCAATGGCCATGACCATCGCTAGCCAAAATGAAATAAAAAGACATAAAAAAATAAATTTAATTTTTAAAAAGAAATTCAAAAATTGTCCACGTCAGCACTAGTTGTGTCACGTAAGACTACCGGCATCCACATTAGCAATTCTCGGCCGAAATTGATCATAACAACTCAATTGACAAGTTGTTTAAAGGTTCATGAGTAAATTGGCCAAATTGAAGGTTTCGTGACTGTATTGGCACAAATACAAAAAGGATTGTGACTTTTCTCATGATTTCCCCCCACTCATATGGTTGGTTCTTTTACCTCGTGCATCTTCCACGGTCTGGTGCCACTCTTTGTCCAATAGCACTAGAATGCATCATGACCAATAACTCCACTTCTTCTTCTACCTATGCCTACTCTAAATCCATTGGTCGTGCATATCACTGATTATGTTCAGGGAAGGCTTGTTCAGGGAAGGCTTCGCATTGTCAACTATGTTTATCTTGGTCCCATCTTTTGTCTTGCTACAAATATCAGAGTTACAAAATCATGCCGAACAAGACACAAACTTGCATAATCATTTCAAAAGGTCTTTCTTTATCAATTGATGCATGTTGTAAGAAACTTCAGGAGCTTGCCGATTCTCTAGCTGCTGTTCAATTGCTCAAGTCATCAAGTCATATTTGTAGTAAAGTCCTTTAGGGCCCTCAAGTTGTAGTGCCTCCTGTTTAATCTCTAAAAAACCGTGCACTACCATTCAAGGATAGTTCCTCTCTTTGTTTTTGTTTTTTTTAGGCTTCGTTTATTTTGGGAAATGAATGATTTGGAAAATATTTTCCTAAAAATGGTCATTTGTATCGCTTAAATATTATTGACTACAATTTATGTCTAAACATTTCCGTGGATAATGAATTTATTTTTCATTCATTCATTTTTGTAATTGATAAAAACAATCATTTTTAGAAAAATATTTTTCAAATTATTCATTTTTCGTGAAATATACGGAGTCTTATTGTGTATTGGACTTCATTCGTCGTGATGTGTGGATTTCACCAATATCTCCTGTTAGTAGCTTCCAGTGTCACATTATAATTAGTGCAATTTCCCTTAAAGAGGGAATCAAAGTCCAGCTCCCGCTAAAACTTTAAATTAGCTACATTCAATTCTTTTCTATTCAAGCATATCACAAACACGCACTGATGATAGTTTGTGGGTAGAGTTACCAAAAAAATTATAAACCTATTGCAATTATGCCAATTTAGTACTAAATATTTTGTTTTTGCTAATTGAGTCCCAAACATTTTGCATTTCTATCAATTCAGTCCATCCCGTCAATTTTGGCTGAAAATCACTGACGCGGATATTGACCGTCCTACGTAGTGTGGTTAGCACTGTCGTGGGCAATTTTTAATATTTTTAATATTATTTATTTATTTATTATTTTCTCTTTCTTTATTTTTCTTCCCTTCTTCCTCTGGCTAGTGAGGGTAAGCCTTGCCAAATCTAGTGAGATCGAGGCTTGCCCTCATCGGCTAGAGGAAGAAGGAAATAAAAAAGAAAGAGAAAGAAAAGAAAAAACAGGAAGAATAAATTCAAAAAATATTATTAAAAATTATCCCCATCAATGCTGGCCGTGCCACATAGGATAGCCGGTGTCCATGTTAGCGATTTCTAGCCAAAATTAATCTGATGGATAGAATTGGCATAAATGCAAAATGTTTTAGACTCAATTGACAAAAAAAAAGTTTACAACTGAATTAGCGTAATTGCAATAAATTTAGGACTTTTTGATAATTTTCCTATAGTTTGTGTATCCTGCAAGTACAATTGCTTAAAATTTCATACGCTTGAAATGAAAAAGCAATAGTTGAAACATGGCTATAAGTTTTGAAAAATCAACATTTGGGGCTTATCTTTTTATCCTTGTATGCTATTGTGAAGATAATAAATAAATAAATAAATGTTAATGATACCTAGACTTTTAGAAAGTTGACACCTATTTATACATGTATGTATCAAAGCATAGGAACTTTGTTCTTAGCTTAAAAAATAGTAAGGATTTGGATTTTTGAAAGCTATTAGAAATGACAACTTTAAACATTGTACTCTCAAATGGGCTCCATTGTTCCTTTTTTTCTTTTTGTCATTTTGGTTTCTTTGGCCTGTTCTTTTCACAATGCAGCATTTAAACCCTCTTCGCAAAACGGGGATGGTTAATGCTGTTGCGTGTTAGCTACTACCACTATAGTAGAACAATATTTTCAATAATTATTGTGCCGTTTGATTTAATTTTTGGAACAATATTAATTTGTGTGGTTTGATACTGTAATAGAACATGATTAGGGATAAAATTGTCCAGAACGCTTCATCACGGATCAATTTAGAAAAGTCAGGATTGAGATTTTCAATCAAATTAAAGCTCTAAAGTAAAATTATTAGAACTTCACTTTGATGATAAAAAGTTATTGCGAATTGATCAAGTAATCTTAAAAATATAGAGATCCAAGAGATTTGCCCCACAAGATCTAAAATTTGTGTATGGAACACAGTTGAATTATAAATCTTTCAATTAGTTCAATTAAGTCCTAAATCTTCACTAAATAATGCAAAGAAAAGTTAACAAAAAACGAGGATACCACTTTGGCAATTCTAAGTGACTTATAGGCATTTTTAGGTTCTGTTGATGGAAAGGACTTGCTTTGACATTTTGAAAATGTTTAGGATTTTAATTGAATTGTTTATGACTTAATTACATTTTTTATATAAGGTTTAGTACTTCAATGCATTCTTTTTTTAAATGCGAATCGCATTTATGCACAGATGTACATTGGTGCAAGAGAGTATTTGTTTTTTTTTTTGGCTAAAGTGGGAAAGCAATAGGTTCCTAATTTTTAAGTCCGGTTTGGTTTTAAGTGTGAATGAAAGTAAAAGGTAAAATTTTGCATTCTTGTTAAAATTTAAAATAAAAATTGCAAAAATCATGTATGAATTTAATTATATTTAAGCTCCGTTTGTTTCGCGAAAAAAAAATCGATTTAGAAAATGTTTTTCCTAAAAATGATCATTTGTATCACTTGAAATTATTAGTCAATAAAAAATATTTCATTATCGACAATAATTTATGTCAAAATATTTTTGTGCACAATGAATTTTTTTTCATTCATTCATTTATACAAGTGACATAAATAATTATTTTTAGAAAAAAATATTTTTTAAATTTTTCGCAATACAAACTCACCCTTAGGCTCCGTTCGTTTGGCGAAAAATATTCTTCCGGAAAATATTTTCCGGGTTTTTCGGTGTTCGGAGGGCGGAAAACGTTTTCCGTGGGAAAATATTTTTCTTCCCCCTCTCACAAAATAGCCTAAGTCTATGGAAAATGACTTCCATTTCTTCAAAAGTAGAAATCATTTTTCGGAGCTTCTTCTTCTTCTTCTTCACTAAGGTCGCTGGCCGCCGCCGCCGCCGCTGCTGCCCGCCACCGCTCGCCCGCTGCTCGCCCACGCCGCCGGTCGCCCGCCCCCGCCGCCGGTCGCCGGCCGCCGCCGCCGCCGGTCGCCGGCCGCCGCCGCCGCCGCCGCCGGTCGCCCGCGGCCACTGCCGGTCACTCGCGGCCGAGGTCGCCGCCGCCGCCAGACGCCGATCGCCGGCAAAAAATATTTTCCGAAACTTTTTCACATTGATCGTCGAACATCGAAAAATTATGTTCCGGGAAAATATTTTCCAGAAAAATGACTTCCGAGAAAATATTTTCCAAAAGGAGAATATTTTCCGCCAAACGAACGGAGCCTTAAAGTGCATGTTACTCCAGCTTAATTAATTACCAATAAAAAAATAATCACAATAGGCCTTGTTTGTTTCAGTTTATATAAGGCGAAATGCATTTTTTTCCTCCTTACAATTAGAAATATAATCAAAGTTAAAGAAAATAATAAAGTCTGAAGTGAATTAACATGTCGATATTTTCATTTTGTGAAAATTGCAAGTGTTTTGATTAAACAGTCGAAGCGCGCGAGTCGTAAATTTTTGATTAAATAAAAGAGTAAAAGCCCGTCCTGGCAATTACATCATAAACAAACTTTCAAAAAGAAGAGGGTTTTAGAAAATAGATAATCGGTGAAAATTTTATTATGACAATAACTGTCATTAGTCAGTTTTTCTAATAACGTCTTTTTAACGAATGGCTCGAGGTACTCTTTAAACGTAAAATATTATAAAAACATTTTGGTTCCAATACACTCATCGCGCATAAAACTAAAAGAAATTGACTGTTTTAAGTTAGGTATTTATCAAATAACAATTTCTTTTTTATAACTTCTCGATGCCACACGGGCCCCGTCAAAAGAACAAGTGACAGCCAGGTGGCGCTTTGATTGATTCCCATAAAAAGGAAACCGGCAAGGAAATAGCTACGAAACTGCCGCCGCTGTCGTTTGCGTGCTCTCCGTATTTACAAAATTGCCCTCTCACTCACAACTTATTTACGGATGTGTTGCTTTCTAGATCGCTTGGCCCAGCGCTAATGGCGGGGCGCCTTTTTTGTTTCCTGCTTTCCACGCTCTTCTCAAAAGTAATATTCGAGAGCGTCCCGCCAACATTGCGCGCAGGGGTCGGACCCCCCCAAAATTCAACGAGGCTTTTGATCGGAGGGGTAATAGGTAGGTAGAGTGAATATGTTGTGGATGGACGGTTCTACCATGGAATCATGAATCGCCCATTAACAATCGGTTTTGAAAAATTGAAATTGGGAATCACTCGTTGGTTTCATAGATTCATCTGAGAACCGGACTGCCGATTCGATCTAGTTCCCAGATGAATTCATAAAATTGGTCCTATCAAACTACATACAAATGGAGGTGATCGAAAGTGAGAGAAGGAGGCGATGAATGTCTCACACTCATTTGATGGGTGTTAAGTTTTATATCAGGGATTTTAAGGTTTTTATTTTTTTCAAAAAATTTCTTCTTTATTATTGGAAATTTTTCTTAAAAATTATATAAAATATATATATCAATTTGATCCAGGTGGGTAGATGGGCAGCTCCACGCCTAGAATCGGGAACTGGACCGGTCCCCACTAGAGCCACCGATTTTGGGCCAATCTGGTCCGGTCCCGGACTGTTCCCGGTTCCTTTGCACACCCCTAGTTATAGGTAGGCTTGTGCAACCAATTCAATTCTATTTGGTCATCGAATTGGACCGTCCTGAAAATCTGTTCGCTCCCGATTCCGAATGAAGATGATCATACTGAATTTGGAGCCTTTTTTTTTTGTCAGAATTTTGGAGCATGGTTCATAAAGCCAAAATCCCTCATTTTCTTCTTAGCTTTTCACTATTTCTCTTTCTTTGTTCTCTCCAAGTTCACTCAAACGCTTTACATTTCAGAACTCTCTCTTGTTCGCGACTCACCGTCCTCCTCGCGCACCCTCGTTCCTCTTTTATTTTGAACCGTTTTGTTATTCATATCATTTTGCTATAAAAAATGAAACCACAAAAAGTAACAAAAAATTCAGATTTTCAGATAGATTGTAAAACCAAATCGAAAAGAACAAAGTAGGTTCTATTTTGGGTAGCTTACAGATTCCAAAAACTAGGAACTTGCTACAAAACGACAAATTCTAGGTTTTAGATTTGGAATTTACCCATCCTTGATATCGATCATCGATCCCTAATCGTAGGCTGTCGTGATGAGAGAGAGAGAGAGAGACAGGGTGAATGCTTCTTGCTTTTGCTATCTAAAGCAATTTGAGAACTTTAAGGACGGCTTGCACCACGTCGTTATGCATTTCGGAAATTCGGAGAAAGCGCGAGAGACTAGGGACGGACGCCAACCAGTGTGATGATTTGTAAGGATAATCAGATCAAAAGAGCCAAAACACAGTATCGTTGCGCGTGACTCGTGGGGTCCAGTACGCTCTCTCTTTCTCTCTTTTTTTTTTATTTTCAATTATTGTGCGGTTCCTTTTTTCTTAGTTGTGGCAAAGATTATATATTTCAGACAGAATCCAAAATTATGTTTAGATTTGGGGGTTAAAATTAAACTGAAATTATATTAAACAGACAACGGTGTAATGTGTAAGCTTGATTAGTCTGATCTAGTTTGATTTGATTTTGGTTTGATCCTTATAGGTGTAAGTTAAAGATGTTGCATGTGCCAAAGTGGTTTGGCTTAACTGGTAAGGTTCAAACTATCCGCACACCATGCCGGGTTTGAATCCCGTTGCCAGCAGTAGGCGATTTGTAAATCTACTATGTGATCTTCCATACCTATGGTATACTTTAAGCATGGGGTAACCTTCCTTCCTCCTAACCTTTTTCATACAAAAAAAAAGGATGTTGCATGTATTATTCGCTTGTTTCTGGGAATTATCTAGTGTGTGCTGTGAATTAGTGAGGTGTTCAAGAACTCTCAAACATCTCTTTGTTTTTAAACAAAAATAGACAGGTTTTCTATTTGTATCTAACATTATTGACATATGAATTGGGAGTTTTAGTTCTTACCAAAAAAAAAATAAAAATTAACACTTCTAATCCAAGCAAGGAAAAGCTTCTACTTGGACTCAAGTTTATGGATCTAAATATAATAGTCGTTGATTATGTGATACTTACTTGATAACAGTTATAGTGGACCAGATCCATATGGAACGAGATCTAGACAAGAATTAGCCCAAACAATTGCATATCCATATTGATATTGTCAAGTCTGACGAAAGAAAATATTCTTATTTTTATGTAAGACAATGTTGGTAGTTCAAATTCAAATGATTTTGTTATTTATTTATGTTACGTTTTACAACCAATATGAAATATTTCTTGCTTATTGATTCAGCATGGGTTGAAATTTTTTTGATCGAAATCAAAATGATTTATTTTTTGACGAAAAATCCATTTTTATAAATTATATTTTATTGGTTTCGTTTGTTTTACAAATTGAAGCAAAAACGACAAACCATTTGGTTTTATCCCTCATTCTCTTCAATTTTCATTTCAAGCTTTCACAAAGTACAGTGACAATGCAAAGCGTTGATTATGGTTAGGTGGTTGTTTAGTTGATGCTCTTATTCTTAGGTGAGTTCATTTTGCAGAAAATAGTTGATTTGGAAAACATTTTCCAAAAAAATAATCGCTTATATTGCTTACAAAAAAAAATGAATGGAAAATTTCTTCATCACCCACGAAAATAGTTAGGTATAGATTGTTATCAATTATGAAAACATTTTCCATTGACTAATTTTTATAAACGTTATAAGTAATATTTTTTCAGAAAAAGTTTTCCAAGTTACTCATTTTTCGCGAAATGAGCACACCCTTGAAAGTTGTATGTTGTTGGTCTATCATGAAGCTCGGTCGTATCAAATGTCTATTTGTATGGAGTATTTCAAAAGTACGTGGTTGATGTAGATAATGGTCAAATTTCAAATGCTACATGCTATTCAAAGCAAAACGAACCGAAAGACATACTAAACACCGAAAATTAGATTTTTGACTTAGAAGGTACAAACCCGATGAAATTGAAGTTTGACACTACCAAGATCTAGCAAGATTAAAGGAAAACTACCTTGTGAATAATCTTGTCTTGAGCATGTCAAGTTTTGGCATTCGAGTATACAAGGGGTGAACATAGTCTGGGTGGACAATTCTCACTAATGACCAGTTTCAAAAAATTGGAACCAACACCGCCGGTTGGTTCCATGGAACCACTGGGGAATCGGATCACCGGTTTGGTTCGGTTGTCTGATTTTTGGATGGGTCTATGGAACCGATCCTCGATCCCTATAGATTCACAACCAGACTACAAACATGTTGACCAAGTACATTCCCTAAAATTATCTGTTGATAGAGGCTCAAGTAAGCGTAGAATCACCTAGAATCACAAATAGAGCAAGAGCAAACAGCAACAACAAGCCAAAAACTGATAAATCCCAACATAATTTGAAGCACCGAAGGTCAAAAATCGAATTCTTTAACAGCAACAAAAAGAATGAGTACCCTTAAGTAGAAAATTTCACTCGGTTGTGAGTCTACAACTCAACAATAGAGTTGAAGACGAGGTGAGAGCTTGATGTGAGATGTGAGGGATGGTCAGAGGCAAGGCGTGGGGCGATTGCAAGTTTGCAATGCAGCGACAAAGTTGAAGGCATGGCCGCATGAGACTTTCACGGTGAGAGAGATGAGGCTAAGATTTCTTCCTTTTGTTTCCATTTTGAGGACCATGAGATAAATGGCAAAAGGCAAAAGGCAAGCGAGAAGGATTCACTTTCGTTGAAAGTCGGCTATAATTTTTTTAAATATATATATGTGTGTGCATGTCTGGTCTGGATAGGCGATTTCACAATTGAAATCGGGAACTAGACCGATACTCACCGATTTCAATAAATTGAAATCAGGAATAGGACCGGTCCCCATGGAAACCACCGGTTATAGGCCGATGCAGTGCGGTACAGGCGGTCCAGGTAGTTTCCGGTTCCTTTGCACTCCCCTAGTATACATGGTCCATCATAATCACGCACTCGGGCAAACACTAGTAGTGTATTAGCATAAGTAGACACTCATTAGCGTTCATGCCCCCCCTTGTTTGCACCGTGATGATCACAGCCATAGGTTTTCCACGGTTCCGCCTCCGAAGACCTCTATTCTCATCGAGTTCAGCCTTGTCGGGGACCTCTAACAAGATCGACAACCTCAAACAACCTCGGTCCGTGCGATTGAAGAGGCACAACCGTGAAGCTAAAAGTGGCTAGGGGTGGTGGTTGATGGCAGAGGCACACAAAAGTCGCGGATAGAGAGAGGCATATGGGCTGTGCATTGGATGAGCAAGGGAAAATTATTTAAAAAGTCCTAAAATTATTGCATTTGTGTTAATTAAGTTTTAAACCTTTTGACAATGCTAAGCCTCGACCTCACCGGCCTTAGACAAGCTTGACCTCAGCAGATCTATCAAGCTTGACCTTGCTAGGATTTGGCAAACTTGAGCCTCGCCTAAGGCCAATTGCCGGCTATCACTGAGGCGCGACGACCAGCAGAGGAAGAAGGAAAATAAAATAATAATAACAACATAATTCAATTTTTTTAAAAATTCTAAAAACTGTCCACGTTAACGTTAACGTTAATTGGGTCATGTAAGATGGCTAGAGTCCACGTCAGTAATTTTCGGCCAAAATTGACAGAAAAGACTAAATTAGCAAATTATCAAAAGGTGGAGGACTCAAATAGCACAATTTAAAGATTTATAATTAAATTGACACAAGCGCAATAGAAACGCAATAGGTTTAGGATTTTTTTGGTAATTTCTCTAAATGAGTAGAAATTGAGAAAGGGAGAGGTGGAACCTACAATTTGGGTCATATCGGGTATGGATGGAGCCTATATGGGTGTCAATTGAGGGTGGCCTTTTCCCACATTATTTTTTCTTAGAAAAGCAAGAAGTCTCGATTTTCTTATGACGAGAATGTCCACATTAGATAAGTAAATTCAAGGCCAATCATGTATCACATCCACTCCACTCCACTCCACTCCACTCCACTCCACTGACCGAACAAACCGAAGACAAAACTCGAATCGATAGCTCATATATAAAACTATCTACACTTGATGGCATAGAGAACAAAACATGTGTCTCATGTCTACTCACATGCAAGTCTGTTTCCTAACCTCTACTTTAAACAAAGAGTCAACTTAACCATCAAACCGGTTCTTGGATTTTCCATTTGACGTTATTTCTAAGTGAACGTCGCACACAAGATTATCAACAAAAATCCAATTCGATGCGAACGGGGTTTGTCAGTTCCAGGGCGTGAAAACTGACTTATGATAATATTTACACTACGATGGAGGCAAAGAACAGCTAGAATATGCAAAGCTATAATCTATCAAAACACTCTTGTACTGCATACGTGATGCACGTGCCATCCGGTCAACTGTATCACGGATGGCAAAAGTCAGAGATGGATAATATAAAGGAAACTAAGCAATCGAAGGCCGGTGGAGGGCAGGCGGCACGCGCTTTCGAGAAGTTGGAAAATTATTAGCCATTGCTTCAATCAGAGATTTCTTATATTCGCACTATAGCGTAAATATAGGGCTTTGAAAGTGAAGTATCCACTAATCGCCAATGGCCACGGACTTACGTGTCCATTTGTACCACGACCACAGCTTACGGTTGACTAAGAAACCGACGCGTGGAAAAAAAAAAGCGTATAACTGAAACTTCCTGCTTTTTTTTTTCAAAAAACTTGTTTAATTATATTATTGTCTAAACATCCAACAGGTCTAATCTGTAGAAAAAGTATGTCCACGTGTTTTTTGGAAAACTTGTTTAATTACATTATTATCCATCCGGTCAACTCTGTCCACATGCACTGTGCAAGGCTCCGTCCTCAAAACTGAAGGGTGAGAGCTTCCTAGATTGAGTGATGTTATGATTTTAATGTGAAATATTTCACCTTTCTCTAAATCTGATCATTGACATATTACGGAAGATTTGCTAAAGATTTACATTATGTTTTTCTAATATTTAGTGTATTTATTATCATTAGTTAGGATTTTTTTTAAGTTAGCATAATATTTGGTATATCTTTTATTAGTAGTTAGAGATACTTGGTAGATCTTTTCTGTTATAAAATACAACATATAAATACAAGCAATATGAGCAAATTATGAATTCTCTCTTGGTATCATAGCAAAGAGCTTAAACACGCTAGACAATTCAACCCGCATCGTTTGCAATATGGCCGCAAAAGGGTTTGCAAAGAAGGTGCTTGACCCTTGTCACCATATTATCTCAACACCTCCGAAAATCCTGGAAGCGTACTCGTTTCATGCGTGCGGACACGGGATAACTATGCAACATAGTCAAAGGTTACCAGACGTGTATAGCAAGTGAAAAATAAACTCAGGTTTATTGATAGATCGCTAGAGAAGCTGGATCCAACAATACCTGAAATCAATGCGTGGGACAATTGTAATTCTATGCTAGTTTCAATGATAGTCAATCCTTCGACAAGAGTTTACAAAAAAGTGTAGCATACGCAGAAGAAGCAAAGGTAAGATACGTTGCATCCACGAGATCAAATTCGAGATTGGGTTGCTACGGCAAAGAGGACTCTCGATGGTGGAATACTACACCAATTTGAAGGTAGCGAACCTCACATCCCAAAGTGTATCTGCGCTATAGTCACAAAGTACGCGAAGAAAAATGAGGAGGAGAAAATCCATCAGTTTCTTATGGGCCTCAAGGTTGAGACCTATGGGAATGTTCGTTCTCAAATTCTCAACCTTGAGTCACTTCATTCCTCAGTAAGGTTTATTCTATGATCATGAAAGGGGACCGTCGACGATCAATTGTTTGGGGGAGGGAAGAGAAGATCGAGGGTGTTACTTTCTCAATTAGAAGAGAAGGACCAAAGAAAGTACTATTCATGAAACCTAAATGTGACCACTATGGGAACATTGGGCATGAGAAGAGTCATTGCTAGGAGTTAATTGGATATCCTCTAAATCAGGAGCCAAGGGCGAGGTGCAAAGGCATAGAAAGGAAGTTCTCCTACAGTGGTTATACATTCCGCATAGGTTAGCAGCAGCAGTTCTAATTAGAGGTGAGCATGATTTTAGGGTAGAACCTAGAATCTGAAAACCTGACCAGTGGGAACTTGTAGGTTCCAGGTTCCAAAGTACGTAGGATAGGTTCTAGGTTCAAAAAATTGGGGAACCTGTTTCGACAGGTAGGTTTTAGGTAGGCGGAACCTCAAACCTAGAACCCGGAACCTAAATAAGTTTTTTTGTATTTTTTCTTGGTCTATGTCTTCACGTGATTCTGCGGTATTTCATGGCTTTAATGATCGATATTTAATCTAGAACCACTAGTTTGAGTTTTCATTTTATAACTTGTTAATGTTTCATGTTATTTGTGTATCTAAATATAAGTTGTGATTAGTAGATTATAGAAGCAAGTGGTGGTCATTGAAGGTGATGATTCACTGTAAATGTTCAATTAATAATATATTTAGAACCTGGGCAGACTTTGGAAATGACCTTTGAACCTGTGATATGGTAGGTTTTAGATTCCAAAAAAATGAGGAACCTATTCTCATGGGTAGGTTCCAAGTGGAACCTGTGCGGAATATGGAATCGCTCACTCTTGGTATCAATTCACACAATGATTTCTCAGTTTAATTGTATTTATTTGAACCGTAATGCCCGTAAAACTACTCTTTTATATTCTCTTTGGTGAATGACAAACTTGTTTAGTATTGTTGAGTTCATTTTCGTTTCGTTTAACTAAAAATGAAATAAAAAAAAAACCTGTTAGACCCTTGAACCTATCCCGGAACCTGTGATAGGGTAGGTTCTAGGTTCCAAGTTTCAGGTTCCAAAAAATGAGGAACCTGTATCCAATGGTAGATTTTAGGTTCTAGGTGGAACTTGTAAACAATCTAGAACCGCTCACCCCTAGTTCTAATAATGTTGCAAATACCAATCAAGGAGGTTTGAAGGGGACTGAGACGACAACAACCAACTAGCAGTGATCAATATCAACATTTGGTCAATCTACTCATGGCGATGAAACCACCACTTCAAATGATCAAGTCATAGGTAAGGTCTATGGATCCAATGATGTTTTTGGGGGGTGAATATTAGCAGCTGCTTATTCAATCAATTATACTCTAACTTCATTGCAATCTGGAAAAACGTCTTTCAAGCTTTTGTTTGGGAAACCCTTGGATTATAGTCATTAGCGAGTTTTTAGTGCACTGTGCAATGCTCACAAATCATTAAAGGGCAAAGATAAATTCAAGAAGGGTAATAAAATGTGTACTTTAATGATATCCATACAACACGAAGGGTTGGAAAGTTTCTATTTGGAAATTGATGAATTATCGGTATCTCGTGATATTGTTTTCTATGAAGAAAAATTTCCATTTGCTCAATAACCTATACATGAGGATCAAGACTCTTTTTCTCTTTCGACACTAACTTGTGAGCTAGGTCCTATTGATGATGGGTGGAATCAACCTTAGTGGGAGGAAGAAAGGGTTGTAAGCCAAGTTCATGAAGAAAATGGACAGATAGTGATGCAGGATTGTGCTGGAGTAGCCCGATTACCAAACTTCAGTTTTAACTTGCCCTGCTCGATTGAAAAGAAAGCCAGCCCATTTGCGAGATTATATGTGCCATATGGTCCAAACGAAGACCCCAGCTCCTCAATCCACTCTATAAATATCTTCATGCATGGTCCATCCAATCAAGGAGTTTATTTCTTATAAATAATTTTCCAAGTCTCACATTGCCTTTTTAACTCATTTTGACACATTTACCTCACAACACTTTAATTCAATGGTATTTTCATCTTTTTCCTTTTTTCTATTTTTTTTTCTTTCTTCTCTGGCGAGGGCAACCCTCGCCGGCGTTGGGCGAGACTGCTCTCGCCGGATTTGGCGAGGGCAACCCTTGCCAGCGTCGGGCGAGGGCGGCCCTTGCCCTTGCCCGACTCAGGCGAGGGCTTCCCTCACCGGCCCAGGCGAGGGAAGCCCTCGCTTGGGCGGGCGATGGTCACCCATGCATGACTCAGGCGAGGGCGACTCTCGCCCGCCCAGGCGAGGGCTTCCCTTGCCCTCACCCAACTCAAGCGAAGGCTGCCCCCACCGGATCTAGCGAGGGCTTCCCTCGCCAGCTCAGGTGAGGGCCACCCTCGCCGGATCTAGCGAGGGAAGCTCTCGCTTGGGCAAGCAAGGGTCGTCCACGCCCAACTCAGGCGAGGGCTTCCCTCGCCTGGGTCGAGCGACGGAAGCCCTCGCCCAGCCGGCGGTGGTAGGGCGACGGCAAGCCCTCGCCTGCTGCTGCTTCCCCTTTTTTTTTTCCTTATTTGAATATAATTTAAATTTAATTTTTAAAAAAATCCACCTAATTTTCATGTGTGCAAGGCAGACCATTTTTTTTAAATATAAATGCCAGATCACCATTTTTTTTAAATATAAATGCCAGATCACCATTTTTTTAAAATGTAAATGCCAGGTCAATTTTTGGCCGGAGTCACTAAAGTGATCTATTTTTCTCCGACTTGGCACCAAAGTTATCTAAAAAAAAGTTATGACACCAAAGTGACATCCGTACATAACTTATGGCACTTCTAGTGTTCTTTTGCCCATATTTAAGTTTAAATGGGTTTCACTTTTGCTAATTTTTTACGACATGTTTTAAAATTTTAGGTAACCCGTATTCTTCTCGGGCCGTTGAATATGAGTCAAAAAATGGGTTGAAGACCCATATTGCTACCTCTAATATCTATACAAGGAAATCATTAAGAGGGATGAGTCAAACAAATATTTTTTCAGGATACATCTAAGTCACGTTTCCAAATTTTATGTACAGGTAAGGAAAGGGCAACAATACCGAACCAATCATTTATACACAGAAAAACCGAAGGTAATTCGGCATACTATCATTGCACAATACGGAATTCGGTGTTTTTTAGAAGGATGGAATGATGAACTCAAATAGATGATCAGGGCTACCAAAGGTAAGGACTTAGCAGCGAGACTTCTGAAGGTATCTTTCCCAGCGACCATATATTGCATTTGGATGGAGCGTAATCATAGACGCTTTCAACAAAAGTCAAATGACGCCCTTATCATTTTGGCTAAAGTTCGCACACTTATCAAAGGGCGAGCTTCGCACTACAAATCTTTTAGACCATCCCGGACAAATGAAATATTGGCTACCATATGGAGACTCCCTCACTCCATTTTTTGGTGATCTTAGTTCTATTTGTAATGCTGGGAAATGCTCCTAAACTTTTGTACGTCAGCTTATAAATACTACTTAGCATTTTACACCAAAACAAAAAAAAAACACAGAAAAACCAGTCTGCGATCACCAAAAGCCTTAACTGGTATGAAAGGTGCAGTAGGATAGCATATTGAACTCAGATGAAAAATGCCACTCCTTATCATACACGTGCTCATGAAAAGCTTTTAAGATGGGCGCTTTAACATCAGTTGGTATGCTTGTGTCGTCCTCTGAAAAGGCAACATTACAAGAAATAAGATTCCAGCACAAAATCATGCTAATGTCATCATGGAGCTGGGAACAACTATTCTATGAGATACTAACAAAAGTTAGGCAGAGAAACTAAGGACTAATACTGAAACCGATTCTTTTATGGATTATTCAACTGATTTAAAATTATAAGTCAATGTTCATCATCGTATGAATCAGCAGGGGCCTTAACAACTAGAGCAGTAGCATGCTCCACTTCCATTGATGATGGTTAGTGGTCACAAATAAACTGAAGTCTAGATGTTAAGAACTCGTTCTGAACAGCAATATTTTAACGGATTAAGGAAACTCCATGGGGTTTGCGTTATGGTTAGTCTTTGACAGACAAAGGATAGCTGGCTCAGATCAGCCAACCAAAAGTGCTAAGGTTAAGTCTTGCAACTTCTCACAGTCGAAAGGATACTTAGAAAATATCAAGATTTGAAAGGGCATAGATCTTCGCCTTAGCCTCAAAACCTCCACTTCCTTATCCTGAAATATCGAGATTTTAGGACAGATACACTAAATTTGATGAACAGCATAATATCTTGCAAATGCTAGACAAAGAGAATTAATAGAGTAATGGGACAAATCAACTGTATCAAGTGCTCGCAAGACCAGATAGAGTATGCACACCTGCATAAATGTAAAAGAAATGTTGAAGAGATAAAAACATACTGCAAGAAGCTAATCTAACAATTCCATTGGAATTTGCAATGGCTACCAGTGGCATTTGCATTAACTAATCTAACAGTTCATCAAATTTTTTGCATATGGATTAGCAGACACCAGATGTCGGAGGGAGAGCCGACTACTCGCAATACAAAACAGCTAGAAATAAGGCAAACAGAAATTGTCAAGAAAGTGGGTAGATTTGTGGACGGCGATAAACCAACATGTCGTTGTGACTTTCTTTCACAGATTACGCTGAGGGATGTTGATTCTTGGAGGTGACCCATCGATGGCTAATCCTAAAGTGCTGTGTGCTCCTCGTCCATTCATTCATTTAGCTTCATGGTCCAAGTCAGAGTCGAGCTCACGGTGCCAAATTAGTCGATTCATCTAACCTATCCAAAATGTCTCATTTTCACTAGTATAGGAAGCATGACATTGAATCCACAATCAGTTTCTTAGCGAAACCAAGGGGAGCAGCAGCACGGCAGGCGCGGCAACGAAGGGTGACTCCGGCGGTGTAGGGCGCAGCAGCACGGCAGGCGCGGCGGCAGCAGGCACGGCAGTGACGCGCGGCGGGCGGCAAGCACGGCGACGGCGTGGGTCGACTCCGGCGTGCGGCGGGAGGCAAGCCGGTCTCCTTCTCCCCCTCTCTTACTCTTTCTCTCGCTCACGTGTGTCTCTCGTGCCCTAAAAAATTCTGTTCTGAAAATTGTGAGAGCCCCCCTTAAAAATCTGACCTAATGAAGTATATATAACCCTAATCTAGGTCAATTAGATGAGCTCTCTAGTCCTAATGGGCTTAGACTTGGGCTTAGATTTTAATTTAATTTAAATGGGCTGAATTAATTAAGGATAATGGGCTGAATTAAGCTCAAATTAAAACAACCGAGCCCGTTTGACCTGTAATTCCCGGCCCTTGCATTTCAAGCGAGCCGAGTCCCATTTGATGAAATTTAAGCTCGTTCGTTCACCGCCAGTCCGATGCAAAATGCAATTAATCTAAAATGAATTTAAAATATATGTTATGCAACCTAAATATTTTTGTTTAGGGGTTAAAAATTTAATCCCTAATTTTCTATGCAAATTACACTAAGTGATGCGCCAAAATTTAGGTGTCAACAGCTGCCCCTCTTTGAAGGTGAGCTCGTAGAGGTTGCATTCAAAGACTAAATGATACCTAAATTTCGACCATGCAAATGCAATGAATGTTATTTTTGTCGGGATTATGAATCCCATTTTACAATGCATTAAGAAATGATGCATGCTGACATGAGTAGAAAACATACCTGGAATTACTTACCTGACAGGAGCGAGATAATGCAATTCGAGGCACAACTTTAACTTGTATGTTGTTTTGGCAAATGTATGGGCTCAGTCCCATGGGTATTGCCTGATATACGTTGATGAACTTCGGTGATCTGCAGCTAAGTCAAAACACACGAAGAAAGCTCGACGTATCCAATCATCATCTGGATTCGTGAGAACAGTTCCGATCTTTACAAACTACCTATACATCTCCATAGGTGTTTGCAAAGATTTGGTCGCTTCACTTATACCTGCTCATAAGTGAATTGCGGGGGAAACTTTTGACATCAAGAGGATATTCTGACCTTTACATATACCTGCTCATATGCAAAGATTTGGCCGCCTCACTTATACCTGCTCATAAGTGAACTGCGGGGGAACACCCGGGGTTGAGAGAATATTCCGACCTTTACATATACCTGCTCATATGCAAAGATTTGGCCGCTTCACCTATACCTGCTCATAGGCGAGTAGCGGGGGAACATCTGAGATAATGAGAGAATATTCCGACCTTTACATATACCTGCTCATATGCAAAGATTTGGCTGCTTCACCTATACCTGCTCATAGGTGAGTAGCGGGGGAATACCTGAGATTTAGGAAGAATATTCCGACCTTTACATATACCTGCTCATATGTAAAGATTTGGCCGTCATGCCTATACCTGCTCATAGTCATGTAACGGGGGAATCTTCTCGAGATTGTATGAAAATCTGTGATTTGATGAACAAAGGGGCTAGCCCAAGTGTTCAAGGGTTCCTTGACAAAGTACCTGGATATCATCAGAAGTACCTGAAAAGGTTTGATCAATAGACACCTGAACACAATCAAAGGCATTTAGAGATCGCAAAAATGATCAAATGTGGGACCTGACAATTGCTTGAACAGGTTAGGGATACCTAGATAATCATAAACATCCTAGGGATAGAGATATACTTACCTGGTGACATCTCCAACTCTGAAGGTGTGTCTCCTGTTAGACACGATTTTAAGTAACATGTAATATGCATTCGCACACTGTCAAGAATACATATACACATGAACTATGATTTCAACTGATTTTCATGCACGATGGTTTTGTCAAATCAGCATTACAAACTTCGCTGGGGAAAAATCATGACAAGACAATCCGAACTCACAAGCGGATATCTTGAAAATGTCGAATGAGGGACTTCCGGTCCAAAAGGGCTTTCTCTCATTCTCATCGAAAAGGTTGATTTATTGAGGATCGCTCCATCTCGCTATCATCATGTCGACAATGGTCCGAGTATTCTCGCAAACGGTACAACTTTACCAATCCGAGAGGTCTTTATTAGGACCGTAACATGGGCTTGGTCAATGGCTTAGCAAAAGAGACTCTTCGAGTCGAGGCTACTGAAAGAAAATACTCTGTAATTGTCTCCGGGTTTACAAGTCAAGGACCTGCAAAATGAGATAGAAATGGACTTGCTCGCACTTCTTCGAGTTAAGCTTATAAACATTAGAAACTCTACGTTAGTTCAAGTGCCCTAATCTGAAGAGACTTTGCAAGGGACGTAACGCAGGCTGGGCTCATGGGTTGAGAAATGAATGGATCATAAGGCTCAAAATGTGTATAATTGGGGTGAGAGTTGGTGATCATCTCGGCATTGTCACCGGTCTTCTTCTTCACCAGGGATTGTCTCCTCGGTAGATGTTCCATTAGCTTCGAGAATTCATCACTTGATTCCTTAAAACTCTGGATATTTTTGTGACTTTGACATATCTCAACATTTTCTAATCTAAAGTCGTCACTTTTTCTCCATTTTTTTCACGGGCATTGGCCTTGCTTTTACCAGGCACACTGCTTTTTCATGCCCTCTAGTTTTTTTTTTGACACACACTGTCTACAATGCATACATTGGCCAGTCACACTTTGGCTTGTTTTGACTGAATGACTAACATTTGGACTCTCAGGGCCTTCGTCTTTCATCGGCGCTCCTGATATGCTGCCTGAACAATGATGACTTTTGCCTTGCCCCAGTGTGGGGGATGATCACCAACTGGGTTTAAGAAATGAATTTACAGGCTCAATTGGGCTTAGCAAAGGATAAAATGTGTATAGGATAGAGAAAGAAATGCTCTTCGTCATCCTAAAGCACTTGAACTTCACGTGAATTTATCTGAAAAAGCAACACTCGAAGATTGATGCAAGTGAGAGCATGAAAATTTCTACTCATTTTTCACCTTATGACGCTGACTTACCTCCAGTTTGCCCCGATATGGGGTGGTTCTTGACAGGGATAATTTGAATGAATTTCTCCAAGTGTTTAGGCTCAAAGTGACGAAACAATGGATAACCTGTAGTGTTTGGGACAGAGAAATGAATCGCCTCTCGTTATTTCAGTTGCCGCACCTTTTGCGAGATAACCCTTTGCCTTGCAGACATGGAATTTTTTTACTCAACTCACTGGGGATTAGTGTACGGGACTGTGTATAGGATATGGCTTGCCTTTTATCATCCCGATGTACCTCATTCGACACATTCAATTCATTCCACATGAGTTATCATATTGTCTAAATAGATTCCCCCTTTGAGGTCAATGATACAGGTTGACAAATAACCATGCAGAAATTAAACCCAATGCAAACATCTTAACTTGAAATTGATTGAAATCATTTATTCATAAATGCAATGTTTGCAATTCAGAGTATAAAACCAAACTTTTGAAAACTTTCGCTGCAAAATGTTAAATTCTATCAGGGATAATATATCTTCACAGCATCAGAATTAACAGGAGTGGAAAACTCACGACCATCCATTTCTGCGAGGATCAGGGCACCTCCGGGGAGCACCTTTTTAACTACATACGGACCAATGTAGTTTGGGGCAAATTTTCCTCCAGGAACAGGAAAGACTGGCAGTACCTTCCTTAGGACTAGATCATTTACCTCGA
The DNA here is from genome assembly GCA_031216405.1 of Syzygium malaccense. Taxonomy (NCBI): domain Eukaryota; kingdom Viridiplantae; phylum Streptophyta; class Magnoliopsida; order Myrtales; family Myrtaceae; genus Syzygium; species Syzygium malaccense. The sequence continues at coordinate 21,431,516 of CM062259.1, read as the reverse complement.
AATGTCTTGGACGCACCTTTTGATTGAAGGATCTAGCTATCCTCTGCTGATAGGTTTGACCGTGGCAAATGGCTCTCAATCGCTTCTCATCAATTAGGTTCAACTGCTCATGCCTTTGTCGCATCCATTCCGTCTCGGACAACTCCACTTGAGATAATACTCGCAAGGAAGGGATCTCTACTTCGACGGGTAGGACCGCTTCCATGCCATACACCAAGGAAAAAGGAGTTGCTCCGACAGAGGTTCGGATCGAAGTTCGATACGCCATTAGTGCAAATGGCAACCTTTCATGCCAGTCACGATAGTTTTCAGCCATTTTGGCCAAGATCTTCTTGATGTTCTTGTTAGCGGCTTCAACTGCTCCATTCATCTGTGGACGATAAGGAGATGAATTCAGGTATCGGATTTTGAACTCGTTGAACAACTGATCAATGAACTTGTTGTTCAAATTTGTCCCATTGTCAGTGACGATAGCCTCAGGGACACCATAACGAGCGACTATGTCTCGCCTGATGAATTTTACAACATTCTTCGCGGTGACGTTTGCATAAGATGACGCCTCAATCTACTTAGAGAAATAGTCAATCGCGACCAAGATAAATCGGTGTCCATTTGATGCCTTGGGATTAATCGGGCCAATCACATCGATGCCCCACATTGAAAAGGGCCATGGCTCAGACTGCTGATGTAATTCTGTCGGGGGAACATTTATTTTATCCCCATGAACTTGACAGCGATGACATCTTCGAACATGTTGGATGCAGTCACTCTCAAGACTGAGCCAATAATAACCCAACCTCATAATCTTCTTAGCTAACATGTGGCCATTCATGTGTGGACCACATATCCCTTCGTGTACTTCTTGCATGATTCTGGTAGCTTCAGCCGCATCCACACACCTCAATAGGATCGAATCATATGATCTTTTGTACAGCTTCTCACCACTAACAAAGAATTTTGAAGCCATTTTCATTATGTACTTCCTATCGGCCGGGGTGCTTCCCTCAGGAAATTCTTGTTTTTGGATGTAACTCATGATATCATAATACCATGGCTTTTCATCAGGTTCTCCGGTCACAACCATACAGTAGGCCGGTTTTGTCAGGACTTCGATCTTCAAGGGTTCTACCTCTAACCCATCAATCACTTGCAACATGGATGATAACGTAGCTAGCGCATCAGCAAACTGATTATGAGACCTCGATAAGTACTCAAAAGAGATATTTTCGAATTCCTTTATGATTTCTTCGAGGTATTCATGGTACGGCACTAGTTTGGTGTCTCTCGTCTTCCACTCTCCCACAGTTTGAAGAATAATCATAGCAGAATCACCAAACACTTTCAACTTGGTTATCCCCATTTCCACTGCGGCTTGGAGTCCGAGGATGCAAGCCTCGTACTCGGCTATGTTGTTGGTACAGGGGAACACCAACTTTGCTGCTACTGGATGATGTTGCCCATCTGGGGATATTAAAACTGCCCCAGTGCCGGAACCGGCCAAGTTTACAGCTCCATCGAAAAATATGGTCCATGTATCTTTCTTTATTACCAAAATACGATCTTCTGGAGAATATCTATCATCATCAGGGACTCCAGGATTTTCAGCTAACACATCAGCAATTACTCGACCTTTAACTGACTTCTGTGGCTTCATCTGGATATCAAACTCTGAAATTAAAATCTGCCACTTGGCTAACTTCCCTACCAAAGCTGGCTGATCAAGTAAATACTTAATGGGATCGTTCTCAGTTACAAGCAAAGTCTGGTGATGCAGTGTATATTGTCGCAGCCTATGGAGCACCCATACTAGCGCAGCGCAAGTCTTCTCGGCTTCAGAATAATTCAACTCCGAGACGGTGAACTTCTTGCTTAGGTAATAAATGGCTCGCTCTTTTCCATCTTCAGGACTTTTCTGGGCTAGCATCGCACCTAAAGACTCACTATGAATCGTGAGGTAAAGGATCAAAGGCTGGCCCGGCATTGGTGGGACTAGCACTGGTGGTTTCATCAGGTATTGCTTTAGTTCGTTAAACGCTTCCCGACAATCATCGTCCCATTTTACTTGAGCATTCTTCCTTAGGAGTTTGAAGAATGGCTTAGCAGTTGCGGAGAGTTGAGAAATAAAACGGACTATGTAGTTCAATCTACCCAGGAGGCTTCGCACTTCTTTCACGGTCGACGGGGGTTGCAACTCACATATAGCCTTCACCTTGGAGGGGTCAATTTCAATGCCTTTACTGCTTACTATGAACCCAAGTAATTTACCCGAGGTTGCTCCGAATACGCACTTTGCTGGATTGAGACGGAGCTTAAACTCACGGAGCCTCTCGAATAATTTCTTCAAAGTATCGACGTGACTCTTCCCAGGTCGAGATTTGGCGATCATGTCATCGACATAAACCTCAATCTCCTTATGCATCATTTCATGGAAGAGCGTCACCATTGCCCGTTGATATGTTGCCCCGGTATTTTTAAGGCCGAAGGGCATGACCTTATAGTGGAATGTCCCCCAAGGAGTGATGAACGCCGTTTTCTCCTTATCATCGTCCTTCATTTTTATCTGATTATAACCCGACAAACCATCCATGAAGAAAAACAGCTCGAACCCTGCAGTACTGTCCACCAAAACGTTTATATGTGGCAATGGGAAATCGTCTTTAGGACTGGCCTTGTTTAGATCACGATAGTCGATGCAAACCCGAACTCGACCATCCTTCTTCATGACTGGTACAATATTAGCCACCCAGCTGGGGTATTGGGTGACTTCGATGAATCCCACTTTCAAGAGCTTCATGACCTCCTCCTCTATTTTCTTGGAAAGTTCAGGCTTGGTTCTTCGCAGCTTCTGTTTCTTGGGCGGCATGTCCGGATTAGTAGGTAGACTATGCTCCACGATAGAAGGGTCTAAACCCGGCATATCGACATACGACTAGGCAAAGATATCCCGGTAATCCTTCAGCAGTTGGACCAGGCGTTTAGCTTCACCTTCGGGAAGGGTTGCCCCTATCTTCACCTCTTTGGGTTCTCCGGAATCACTCAAGTTGACAGTGATAGTTTGGTCTACCGTTAGGACTTTAGGTCTTTCATGATGCTCTAGATCACGCCGAAGGTCCGAGGAATCTTCGAGTTCATTGGTGTCATCGAGATCAGGTTTGGTGGCACATAATTCATCAGATTGGACCGTTCCCATACCCTTACGTGTCACAAAATTGCCCTCTTGCGGGCCAATGCGCATTCTCTCCAACGGTCCTTCCTCGATAGCTCCAATGAAGAAATCATCGAACAGGGCAGTGATTCCCTCCATTGCATCATCAGGATCTTCTGTCACTAGAGGCGTTGGATCATCCATACCTCCCCATCCATCCGGGACAAGGTCACGGGGGTCAACATAGAAGCTCGGGGGTGCTGAGTATTTCACATAATAATCGAACTTGCCACTTGGTTGCCCCAAAGTGTCGATCACCTCTTTCTCTTCATCAGCTTTAGGCGTGCTCTCTACGATCTCTTCATCATCAGACGCGCTTTCGAGCGGAGGCATGTCTTCAAGCGAATGGTCGAGCTTGTCCTTTTCGGTGTTCAATGTAGCAAACTCCTCCTCCCAATTAATAACCACTTCAGAGATAGTGCCAGTGTGGTCAGCATAAACGATCATCCCAGCTTCTACCATTCTTGAGATTCTTTCTCTCATGATGGCAAGGGGAAGGTCCTCATTACTCGGGTAACAACCGGCTTTCACTAGCTCACCGTAGACGTCAGTAGTATACACCTTAACATTCTTGATTCGACCAGCGTCGAAGCTAAATATGGCATTCACATTGCCTGCGTGATCAGGGAGTGGGTTGCTCTGAACATTCGGCTTAGCAGGTTGAAATGAGAAAGCCTTCGTATCTAGGAGGTTCTGGATTCGGTGCTTGAGGGCATAGCAATCATCGGTTGAGTGTCCCAGCTCACCCATGTGATAATCACATTTCTTTGACGGGTCGAAGTTATAGAACTGCTCGGGATTGGGTCGCTTTGGCTCAGTAGTAAGCAAGCCTTTCTTCTGGAGCACTGTCAATACTTGAGACAACGATCCGGGGAGGGGGGTGAATTGCCTCCTGTTGTTCCTCCTCTGAAAAGGTTGACGACCCGAGTTTTGTTGCTGAGCTTCTGCTACTTAGATTGCTGGGGCGGAGTTAGCATTCCACCTGCTCGGTTGGTTATAAGCCACATTCACTTCAGCTGCCGGTTCTTTCTCTTTTCTCGCACCAAATCTTCTGGTCGAGGAGGACGGCTCGACAAACCATCCATCTTTCAGCCCTATTTCAATTTGTTCACCTATGGGGATGAGTTGGTTGAAGTTGTCAGCCGGAATGGCAACCATCCGATTACGGTACTCGAACGGGAGAGTTTTCACGAACATCCTCTTTAACTCACTGTCTACGGGTTCTGGAACAACCTGAGCAGCTAAATTCCTCCATCTGATAGCATAGTCTTTGAAGGACTCAGTCTTTTTCATCTGAGCACGTTTGAGATCATCACGGGTAGGAATGATATCCGTTATAAATCTGTACTGCTTCAAGAATGCTTCACTGGCTTCTTTCCAAGTTTTGAGGCCATTTATCTTCTTCATGAGATACCAGTTCAAAGCCGGACCCGTCAAACTTGCTTGAAAGGCATGGATCATCAGAAGTTCGTTATCAACATACGAAGTCATCTGTATGTGATAGAGCTGTAGGTGGGCTTTTGGACACGTGGTGCCATTGTACTTGTCGAAATCCGGCATTTTGAACTTCTTTGGGATTTTGATATGTGAGTACAGGGACAGATCGATCGAAGGTGAATCCTGCGAACCTTCCAGCTGTTTCACTCTTTCTTCAAGTTTATTGACCCGTTTATCAGGTTTGTCTTCGTTGACGATAATCTGGACGGGGTCATCTTCTAAATCAGGAATATCGTCATCTCCGTCAACATCGACACTTTTTCTGATTTTCTGCTTTGGGACTGGTGCTTCGAGGGATGCTGAAACAGGAACCGACCGGAGAGCTTTAATCTCAGCGGACATTTGTTGCATTGCGATGACAAGTTGCTTGATCTGGTCTTCCACACCAACAATACGCTCTTGCAAGTCGGTTTGATCGGCCATTCTGGCTCTCGACCGTGTACGAATGGGCGATCGTGATCGGTCCGTAGCTACCTGATTTTGGAACGAAACAGGCATACATAAGTGTCAAGCAAAATCATACGCCAATCCATGACATTGGTCTAACCGCTTTGAATTGAAAGGACCTCTTTATTGAAATGGCGAAAATTTTTACACCAATTAATGACTTGAAATTGAACTAAATATAAAGACAAATGACTCAATTCCTAGACAAATTTTAAAAACTGAAACTGAAATGAGAAAAAAACTTCGAGCTTTTTATTTAGCTTGATCTATAGACATATGGGAGGCGACTTCCTTCTTCAGTTGCTCATAAGCTCGAGCTATCTTGGACGCCTTTTCTTCAGCTTCTTCGGCCTTCCTTTTGAGGCGATTGTTCTCTAAGCGATTGGCGGACTTGAGAGGCACCTTGGGTATCTTCGGGAGCAAATCCCGCGGGATTCTGTGCCGACGAATGTACTGGGTTGTCGCGAAATAGGACTTCTGCTCTCCCTTTAGTTCTCCTTCGGGCCGAGCTATCTTTAACACACGACACTTCCTCCACATCTTATTGAGCTGAGCTACGGTCGCTTCGTGGTCTTTATCGTCGTCAGCGAAGTCAACTTGGAGGAGTTCTGGTTGTAGCGCTGGAGGGAGCCCTTGGAGAATCTGATACTGACGAGACACTCTGGTGGGTTAGTATTCAATTGCGCCAGTGAAACCCAATAGTGGAACCGGCCCAATACCGTTACACGTAAGTCGAGCTTCCTCAACTTTGAACCAATTAGCATGCCATTGGAAACCTTGGGGTCTAGCGTTTTTCATGAAAATGATCCATTCAGAGTAATGATAATCGGGTGCATCCCCTTGTTTTTCTTTATACCTCAAGACGGGATGGCTAGAATCACTAAGCTCGGATATTGTGAGTAAATCGCCACACCCTTTTATGTGAGACAAAAACCAGATTTGCAAAAGTTCGAGGGGGGCATGAAAAGTTTTGTCAACATGTTGCTTAAATTTAGTGAGGGAAATGAAAGTCTCGGCTAAAATGGTGTTGATAAAATTCTTTTCAAGACAGACCTGTTGGACCAACCATGCGATTGACGGACTACATGTATTCTTACAGTAAGGAAAAATCACGAACCCGAAAAATACTAGCAAAAAGATTCTGCCTTTTTGAAAAGATGTGGCTTTTTCAAAACACTGACTCAGGAATGAAAAAGGACATGTGCCGCGATTTGCTTTTAAGACTTTTCCCAATTCATCTTGTCCGACATTCAAAAATTCAGCCAACATTAAAGTGGAATCAATTCCCAAAGGTGGTGTGATTAACTCCGACTCCAGTGGTTTTCCAATCAGCACGCTATATTCTTCCAACGTCGGGGTGAGCTCGTGCTTACCGAAAATAAAGGTAGAGGTCTCGGGACACCAGAAGTGCGCTAATGCTCGAACGAGGCCGGTACGGACTTTGACCTCCAGTAGGGGGAGCAACCTCCCGATGTGGCCCTCAACTAGCTTGCGGTTGGTCGGACTGAGTAGATTCCACCAGGCACGGAGCTCGTCCTTAGGAGCATCAAGAATCCGGATGTCTGCCCCTCCCATAGTGTATAGACCAAGACTCACGACCGACCTAATGTCATGGACCGACCAAAGAAAAAGACGAAACATAAATAAATTGCAAGATAAAGGTTTAGAAATCTTACTTCACCTGGTAGAATGATGGCAATCACATAGACATGCGCATGAAACGTGAGGTTCGATTTCTACCTAGACTCTAGCTTGCAAAATGGAGACATGAGGATTACCGAGCTAAACCAGTCATGGTGGTGGTTAGGCTGGGATTCCCCTGACTCCGGCTTAGTCAAAGAGCCGACCCGGGTTGCAAAGGGTGCAACCGTGGTAGGTATTCAATGACACCATGAAAGAACTTTCGGGACCAAGAAAGGCGACCCATACCACGCGGGTGTGGTCGGGGTGTCCGTTTTCTCAGTACCATCCTAAACCTGTGCCGCCCAGGTCCGGCGGCGGGAAGTGTGTGCGGTGTAGTATAAATGCAAGGCATGCACAACAAGTTATATCATACAGCGCTTCGTGCATAAAATAAACCATTCATTCAAACACCTCCCTGCAAAACAAGGGTTAACAATCACGCCTCCCCTTATACCTCCCATTCTGCAAAAACATTTAACACCTAAAATGTTAGGGACGTACCTGGGATCCTCGCTGCCAAGCAAAAAATATTTTTTTTAAAAGAAAAACTGGCCTAAGTCCACTAAGAGTTTTAACTCAATTCCCCAGCGGAGTCGCCAAGCTGTCGCGACCTAAAAATTTCCTCTCAGGCTAATGGATTATTAGGACTAAACCTAACTCGGGCCCTCCCAAGCCCTACCAATTCGCAACTTAGGGTTTAAGTTTTTAACATGCAAATGTTTTCATGCTTGGAGTCGCCACTAATCTATTTGTGGTAGGTCGATTAGAAACCTAAATAAAACATAGGGAGATATGTTTTATTCCTACGAACTAGAGATTCTAAGCCCGGGGACTTGATTACGCTAGAGCTAGTCTAACGCCCTTTCGGTACCTTTTCTTTTCAAAAATGTTTTGGCAAGCGATCTGGATTCATTTTAACTTAGTCACTAACATGTGAGGTGTTCATGCAGGTACGCAAACCACCAATTTAACACCCAAGAAAGCATTGAATAAATTGCAAGTTGGAAGAATTACTTACCTCGAAGCAACGTAAGCATCTGCATTATTAGCTAGAAAATCACATCAACAACCTAATATGATTTCTAATTAACAAGAGATTCACTCAATTTTTCGATTTTCGCTTATTTAAATGAAAGCTAATCTACATGCAATGACGTGCAAAAATGACATGCAAGTAATGCAACCTAGCATGCAAACTATATGTCATGCGACAACGTGACCTAATTCTGATGACAGGCAAATGATTTATTTTTGGTATTTTCTAATGAAATTCGGAATAAAAATATGTCTAAATTAGCATGCAACTTATGATGACTTAACATATTCTAACATGACTTATTTTTGGGATTTTTGTTAAAATTCGAAATAATAAATTACTTAAATTAAGAATGCAATCTATCCTAATCTACCATAAAACAATTCATTCTTTTTTGGGTTTTCATAAAAATTCGGAATTAAAAAAATAACCTAAATAATCTATTAAGATTAGAAAATTACTTAATTTAAACTAGGAAATAGATTATCTCCAGTCCTAATTTAAATTAAATAATTACTCTATCGTCTAGATATATTTAGGATTCCTAAACATGCAAAACTCAAATTCAAATCCTAACTGATATTTTTTGAATTTTCTTTTTTATTTGAAAAGGAAAAACAATTTAAACAGAGATAGCATCCACATTTAAAACAACCACGCAATCCGCAAAATTCGTTTCAAACTCGGATTAGGCACAAAAATCGAACTATCAGTAATATCTATAGGGTTACAAATATTGACGGAAAGTCGATCGTTCAAGTTTGGAAAGCAGATAAAAATCATTATCGTACCCAAGTGATTATGGATAGGATAATGATTTTCCGTATTGCCGCGTATCATACCTTAGGGATAAGGTCGGATAGTCGTCTAGATACGTTGCTGAATTAGGAAAGTTTCCTAATTTTGAATATTTTAAAAATATTGCGGATATCAGATAATTATCCTAATATATCTAATATTCCGCACGATATTCACGCAATATTCAAACACTCAAATTAGTAAATTAAATATTCTGAAAAATAACAGATAATGTCCAATTACCTAATTTGCAGATAATTTCCAAATTCGAACTTGCGGATCAGGATGAACGGCGAACGGCGGACCGGCGGCGCGGTGTCGGGGGCGACGGCGACTTGCGGCGATGACACAGCAGGGAGCGACGGCAGCGGCGTCGGCGGGAGCAAGCGCACAGCAGGCGCAGCAACAGGCACGGTGGGGAGTGGCGGCAGCAGGCCCGGCAGGGAGCGGCGGCAGCAGCAGCGTCGGCAGCGCGAGGCGCGGCAGCAGCGGCGTTGGCGGGAACAGGCGCACGGCAGGCGCGGCAACAGGCTCGGCGACGAAGGGTGACTCCGGCGGTGTAGGGCGCGGCAACAGCGGCACCGGCGGGAAGCAGCAGCAGCAGCGTCGGCGTGGGAAGCGGCAGCAGCAGCGTGAGGCGCGGCGGCAGCAGGCGTCGGTGGGAAGCGGCAGCAGCAGCGTCGCGCGGGGAGCAGCAGCACGGCAGGCGCGGCAACGAAGGGTGACTCCGGCGGTGTAGGGCGCAGCAGCACGGCAGGCGCGGCGGCAGCAGGCGTGGCAGTGACGCGCGGAGGGCGGCAAGCACGGCGACGGCGTGGGTCGACTCCGGCGTGCGGCGAGAGGCAAGCCGGTCTCCTTCTCCCCCTCTCTTACTCTTTCTCTCGCTCACGTGTGTCTCTTGTGCCCTCAAAAATTCTGTTCTGAAAATTGTGAGAGCCCCCCTTAAAAATCTGACCTAATGAAGTATATATAACCCTAATCTAGGTCAATTAGATGGGCTCTCTAATCCTAATGGGCTTAGACTTGGGCTTAGATTTTAATTTAATTTAAATGGGCTGAATTAATTAAAGATAATGGGCTGAATTAATTAAGGATAATGGGCTGAATTAAGCTCAAATTAAAACAACCAAGCCCGTTTGACCTGTAATTCCCGGCCCTTGCATTTCAAGCGAGCCGAGTCCCATTTGATGAAATTTAAGCTCGTTCGTTCACCGCCAGTCCGATGCAAAATGCAATTAATCTAAAATGAATTTAAAATATATGTTATGCAACCTAAATATTTTTGTTTAGGGGTTAAAAATTTAATCCCTAATTTTCTATGCAAATTACACTAAGTGATGCGCCAAAATTTAGGTGTCAACAGTGTGGCAGGCTACAAAAGCCAAATTAAGTCATTACACAACTATAATAGTTATTGTGCATTGGCTAGTGTGCTAGAAAAGTCTTGTAATCAATAATATCGCAGAACCCAAACAAGCAAAAACAATTGTGATTTCGATAGCGTTATATTTATCATATTATGCATTAATCAGTGAATTGAAATGGTACTTTTCTTTATTAAGTACAGTTAACGAATTCTCCCAAAACACTTGTTAACAATATATTGCAAAAAAAAATCTTATAAAAAAAATTCATTTTTTTGTCCAAATATAGTTCTCAACATGCACCATCTAGGAATTTATGAATAGATTTCACCAGCAAAAACTACCAGGTACTCTTTTTTTTTTTTTGGATGAAAGCAAACCGATTCATTCATGAGACGACGAACTACAAGAGTGGAGATGACTAACGTCATTACATAATAAGTCCCATAGAGATTGGAGGGTTTCTACAATTAGTTAGAGGGGAGAATCCCTTTGCGGTGGACCTTAGCGATCCAATCTGCAGCGTGATTAGATTCTCATGGACAGTGGGCCAGAGAAATACCTTGCGAATGGGTAAGTAGAAAATTTCAGTCCACAAAAATTCTTCTCAAAGCCCATGGGCTGAGGGACGGCTGCTCGGCAAAAGTCACTGAAGCGGCATTGTCTGTCAAGATAGTCACGTTCTCTGCGATTTTGCTTCCCTTCTCAGCTTCCTCGCGCAGACAGAAGAAAGCTTCCCTTACAGCTTTACCTTCAACTTCCAGAGGAGAGCAAGCAGCAACTTGTTTTGCAAAAACCTGTAATCATCAAGCCCTTGTAGTCTCGGCAGACACCACTCATCGAACCATCTGTTTTACCTTCAATCCACGAAACATCCACGTTGAATTTCCACTGCTCTGTTTCTGGTTGAGTTCAGTTTTCTGGCGAGGGCTTCTCCGGCCAAGCAATGCGATCGAGTTTGTTCTGCATGCGGTGGGTTCTGCTCAGATTAATTGCAGCGTCCACTAAAACTCTCGGATTTGGCCTCACCCGCTGGAACACCTACGCATTTCTGGCCTTCCAGATCTGCCACAGAATTCCTACGGTCAACTCTCGAAGGGGCAGACTTTCACCAATGAGTGTTTCATCTAACCATTTGTCGATTCTTGTTAAATTTGTCAGTGAGACGTCCATCTTTAGTCTCTGATCATACCAGATTTGCTTTGTCCAATCACAGAGCAAGAAGGTATGCTCTAACGTCTCTGGGGCTTGGCGGCAAATTAGGCAAAAAGGGTCAGTGATCGCCTTTTTTTTGTATAAATTCTCCATTGTAGGTAGAGCGTTCCGGCACACACACCACAAGAAGAAATGAATTTTAGGTTCGGTGTGAAGTTTCCATATCTTAGACTACAGAGAGCAGGGTTGCTGATATGATGTTGAAGCTTGTTTTGTGTTTTGCTTGGTTAGGGAAGCTCTGAATCTTGAGTATCCATTTCTGATAGTGTATTCCCCTGATGTGCTACCATTCCAAATCTGCCTATCTTTTTCCGGGGCTGGTTGGATTCGAGTGGAAAGAATTTCGTTTACGACTTCTTGCTGAAACAACCTTTGTAGCTGATTTTCATTCCAGGTTCTTGTGCTTTGATCGATCAATTCTGCTACTGTTTGGGGATCATCCCGATTTGTTGGACCTCCTATTGGGTTCTAATCAAACCATTTATCCTCTCTGATGTTGATGCTCTCGCCATTCCCAACCATCCATTTTACATCCGGATTGATGGTATCCCTTCCCAATAACAGGCTTTGCCACCCCCACGACGGACGAAAGGCCTTTTTTGCTTTCCATAAACATCCATTTGGGAAGTAAATTCCTTTTAGAAGTTGGCTCCATGATGTAGTTGGTTCTTGAGCTAGTCTCCATGCTTGCTTGCCTAGCATGGCTTTGTTGAAGGTGACTAGGTCCTTAAAGCCCAATCCGCCATCTATTTTCCTTTCTTTAAGTATGTCCCACTTTTTCCAGTGTATACATGATTTGGAAGAGTTCTGTTTTCACTAAAATGAGGCAATTTTCTGTTCAATGGCTTTGCAAACTGAAATTGGGATTTTGAAGATGGCCATAGCGTATTGTGGAATTGCTTGTACCACTGTCTTGATTAAAATCTCATTGCCCGCCTTTAATAGTAGCTTCTCCTTCCAACCTTCCAGCTTCATATTTACCCAGGCCAGTATCCACGCGAACATTTGTTTCTTTGAAGGTCCCTAATCAGAAGGAATACCGAGGTATTTTTCCGGTTTTCTCCATTAATGGTACTCTCAGTTCGGTGGCAAGATTGTTTTTAAGCCTTTGGGGGCAGCCCGCACTGCAGAACAAACCTGATTTGTTCAGGTTGATAGCTTGTCCTGATGCAAAACAATATTCATTTAAGAGATTTGCTAGATTCTAACACTCTCCAATAGTCCCATCTAGGAAGAATATGGCATCATCAGCAAATAGAAGGTGAGACAAAATGGGGCAGTTTCTGTTCATTTTGATGCCCTTCAGAGTCCCATCCTCCACTGCCTTAGATAGCAAGGTAGAGAGCGCATTGGACATGATTATAAATAAGTAAAGAGATAGTGGGTCTCCTTGTCTTATTCCCCTTGATGGCCGGAAGTACTGTAAAGGCTCTCCATTTACCTTCACACTGAATGTAGCCGCAAAGATACACCGATTCACCATTGACACCCATTCCTTGTAGACCTCCATTTTCGACATGCTCACACAAAGAAAGTCCCACTCTACTCTATCATATGCTTTTTGCATGTCCAACTTTAGGATGGCCTGGAATTTCCGTTTTCTTTCCCTGATTCTAGTTGGTGTAGAATCTCCTAGACTATAAGTACATTATCTCGAATGAGCTACCCGCTAACAAAAGCGCTTTGTTCTTTAGCAATAAGGTTTAGGAGACAGGGCTTGAGGCAATTGGCTATCACCTTTGAAATGATTTTGTAGCTAAAGTTGCACAGGCTAATAGGTCTAAATTGTGTGATGCTTTCTGGGTTAGAGACTTTGGGAATGAGCACTATGTGTGTTTTGTTGAGTTTTGGGTCGACGTTGCCAGTCTGGAAGAAGGAGCTAACTAGCTTGTGTAGATCGTGTTGTAAAACCTCCAAATGCTACTGATAAAACTGGCCATTCATCCCGTCAGGTCCTAGGGCCTTTGTAGCTCCAAGTTGGAAAGTCGCCTTCTTTACCTCTTCTATGGTCACTGGTGCCATTAACAACTCGTTCATCCCCTCTGAAACTTGAGAGGGTCATTGGTCCAGCAAAGGCCTGAAGTTTCTGGTTCCCACCGATTCGCACAAGGAGTCATAATAGCTGGCGATGTGTTGCTTCAGCCCAAAGGGGTCTTGGCACCACGTATCGTCTACTTTCAACATTGATATTTTGTTCCTTTATCTTCGTTGATCCGTTGCGTCGTGGCAGTATTTGGTGTTTTTATCTTCGTATTTGATCCAATTAATCCGCGACCTCATCTTCCAATAAAGCTCTTCCTGCTTCCACAATTTCTGGATTTGCATTTTGACTTGCTACATTTCTCTTTTGCTTCTCACTCCATTTCTTCTATTTGTGAGGGTCGTTAATCTTCTTTTCAAAGACTCAATCTGGTTGTAGGCATTGGAGTATTTCTATTTGCTCCCTGAGATCAGTACATTGGTAGTTCTTTCCAGTTTGCAGGCAAATGATGCTGATTCCGGGCCGCACCAGGTTTCCTTCACCAGTTTCTTGCATTCAGCATCGCCAAGCCAAAATGCCGCGGACTTAAATTCCTTTTTCCTTTTAGCCCATCCTGGGAAGAGGGACGGGAGGATTGGGCTGTGGTCTGAGCCTATAGCAGGTAAGGCATAAGCTTCCGCATTTAGGAATCGTACTCTTCAGTTGATATTGCAAATGACTCTATCTAGCCTCTCTTGCACTAGTGCATTACCATCCCTGTTGTTGGCCCACGTGAAAGCGCAGCCCTTACTTTCTATGTCCATGAGTGTGCATCTATTTAGGCATTCTTGAAACGCCGCAATCCTGTAGTGCTCCACTCGACACCCGCCCGTCTTTTTCGAATGGTACAAGATTTCATTAAAGTCCCCTACACATATCCAAGGAAGGTGATTGGCTGCGTTTATCACCTGTAGGTGATGCCACAAACAAAGCCTATCCTGGAAGTTAGTTGGGGCATACAGGAACGTTATACGCATAAGGTTGCCTCTGCCTTGATCCCTGCACACAAAGTCAAAAACTCTCTGGACTTGTCATCCACTTCCACCACCACCCCTTCATTCCACAAAACAGCCAACCCCCCTACGATACCTATTGGGTCAAATGTCTCCATGTTTTGGAATTGAATCCGCCTCCTCACTTTGTCGACTACTTCCCTCTTGCTCTTAGTTTCCATAAAAAAAATTAAGTCAAGTCTTTCTTGAGCCACTAAGGCTCTTAGATGCTGGACTGTTAGGGGATTGCCCAGCCCTTGACAGTTCCAGCTCAAAAGTTTCATATAATCTCTAGTGGCTTATTAGGGCTAGCCACCAAAGCCCATTCATTCCTTCCTTCAACTAAGTAGATCGGAGCGTCGAGGAGTGTCGCCTCATTAAAGGAGGGGCTGAGAATCTCACAAAGTCCAAGGGAGTTGATTTTTTTCTGTTTCCTTGCTGCAGCTACTTTCTTGAAAGATTTTGGCCCTATCTTTTCCTTCTTAGACTTCTTCACCTGCCCACCCTTAGAGATTGCCACAAAAGGGGTAATTTGGGTCTTAAGATTTTCGAAAACTGGTTGCATTTGCCTCGACTCTTCTGCTCGTGGGATCCTCTCATTTTGCCTCTCATTTTGACGCTTATCTTCAATCATTCCTATTGTGGCCGTACCTTTTGAGCTTCTTAACTCTAGCTCTCTTGGGATGATTTCCCTAGGCGTTTCCGGGATAGATTCCTCATCCTCATGGACAGGGAAGTCTTTCCCGTACAATATCTTCTAGAAAGGGCTAGGTTCTCGTACTTCCGCTCTCAACCATTGCCCAAATTTGCCCCTGGCATTTTCATTGAGCCCCGACTCCTCAAAAGATATTTCTTTGCAATATGAAGCGTAATGCCCTAGCCTTCCACAAGAGTAACAGAAGTTTGGAAGTCTTTCATATCTAAAGTCCACCCATATCTTCTTGTACACCAAGTCTACAATTGTTCTCATTTTCAAGGGGTTGGACAGGTTCATTTGGATTCTTGCTTTACAACTTTTATTGGGGCCTCCTCCTCTTGAATCAAATTTCACCTCTGACACAATCTCGATTTTTCCTACCACCTCTCTAGTCACATCTTCTGATAATCTTCCCTAGGAGATACCTACTAAGTAAACCCAGAAGTCACAGTGGGTAAATTCGTAGCAGTGGTCGAGGGTGTCCAGATAACCTTGTTGGAGTATGAGAAGATTGTTAGAGAAGGACCAAGGGCCTATTTCTAGGACACGTTTTTTCTCCTCTAGCGAATTAAATAAGAACGAAAAGAACCCCGCCTCAATCAGCTCGTAGTCAACCTAATCTATTTTCCACGCCCTCTTCATTATACTAAGGAACGCCTGGAAGTTCACATTTGGCTTTGAGTGCAACCTCCCATACAAGGTTAGCTCACATTCTTGTTGTTTTTCTGCCGAGATGTCTCTTGTTATCTTCACAATATCATCTTCTGACCACAGGTTTCCCAATTTTCTACACAGGGCAGCCAATCGGGCATTGTTGTTTTCCTCGCTTTCCATCGAAGGTGCTGACTGGGAGAGGCCTCCCTTATACTGAGCTTACTAACAAAACTTGACTTTGAGCTAAGAGATCCCTTGCAATTTGATATTGTCTTAGCCAAAACTACTATAGAAAGCTGCTGCATAAGCTACTAGTTCTAATTTTACCCTTGAATGAGAAATATATCTGATTCCTTAGCATACATGCATGGGCAACGATGGGTGATACCTTTTGTTCTTCATCTTCTTTAGTGTGAGGGGCTCTGCTACTTCACCTGGATCGATGTCTTTCTGTATCAGCGGATGGGTAAAGGGATGGAGACTGGGAGAAGGAGTGGGGTAGGAAGGGGTTGGAATGGGCACTAAGAGGGTGGCTCGGTTTATATGGGTGGGAGAGTGCGCGTCTTTGGGGGGGGGGGCGGGTAGCGAGTAGGAAGGGTGGAGAGGCGCAGATAATCGTGATGCTCACTACTTCTTTAGCTTGGAATGGGTAGCTTCCAACTGTCCTCGAGATGGCAAGCTTCCTGGGGTTGAGGTCATCGCATGCCCAGCAACACCATTGACGCCGTCTAGGTGGAATTTTGGTTAGGGCATCCTTTGGTGGGGTAATACGGGGATGATGAAAGAGGGAGCGGGATAGTAGGAGTTTTCTTTAGGTCGGGATGGAGGTCAGAGCTGGGTTGAAAAGGGGTTGAACGTCGTTGGGGCTTGGAGGTCAACTATCACCATGGGGATAGGGGAAGAGCTCCACGAGGGAGAGACCAAGTACTCTTTGAATTTGTAGTTATTTTTTATCTTTCAGTTATTTCTACCGGCCTCCCTTTCTTTAAATATAAAAATAAAATTTAAATAAAATTTGAAGGAAAAAATAATTAAAAATGCCAGCTAGGAGAGAGAAATTAATTTAAAATGCAATGTCAATATTTTCCGTTAAAGCAATTGACGGTGTTAACTTTAGGACTTGATTGCACCAATTTGATAAGTTTTAGGACTTAATTGCACTTTTTGAAAATTTTAGGACTCAATTGCACTTTCGCAATAAGTTTTAGAACTTCTAGTGTACTTAGCCTAAAATTGACTGAAATTACATTAAATTCCCATGAAATACAAGATGCTAAGAAGGGTAGATTCAGTTTGATATTTGGATGGTTCGAGATCATGGACTTACAGGAAAAAAAATTGTTAATAACCATCATATGTCCCGGAAGAAAAACCATTTGTCAGCATTTGCAAACATTTTGATAATCATGGAAAGGAAAAATTGTCCAAAAAGTCCTAAATCTATTTTACAACGGTCAATTGAATCTTAAACTTTTTAGTTTAGCTTATTTAATTATAAACCTTTTTAACAATTTGTCAATGTAATTTCATTAAAATCATTAATGTGACCACCAACCGGTCCTACATGGCACGAATGACGCAGACGTGAACGATTTCTACATTTTTTTAACTTTTCTAATTTTTTTATGAATTTCTTTTCTTTCCTTTTCTTTCACTATTTACTTCCCAGAAGGGCCACCAAAGGTTGCCGGACATCGGCAACCCCAGCGGACTCTTCCGGAGTTAGACCTTGAAAAATTAGAAAAAAAAATTCATAAAAAATTGCAAAAGTCATCCTCATTAGCGACAATAGCAATTTTCCACCAATTTTGGTTGTAAAGACTTTATTAGCAAATTGTCAAAAAATTTTAGATTAAATTGATCAAATTGAAAAGTTTCAAATTAAATTAACCCTTTTACAATAAATTTATGATTATTTGAACAATCATCCTTCAGGAAAACGGGATTTCATCCATTATGTTCCACATAAATAATCATCCTGGATTTCGTGCTTCAAATAATTTATCCATCATTAGCCTTTCTAGCATAAGAAATACCATATGATCCTGTATCAGCTCAAAGATGGATTTGCCGAAGCAAGGGAGGATAGATCGTGGTATTAGTAAGTTGGGGCCAAAATAAATTTTCAGAACAAAATGATATGCGGTATTTATTTCGGTTTCTTTGAGGGGGAAGGACAAGGTAAATTCTCTCTATTTTTACAAAGAGAAAATTACAAGATATACATCAAAGCATAACTCCTCAATACATGCATCTGCAACAACCCAATCTCTATGACTTGCTGGTGTTCCCACAAAGCCGATCCTGCACAAAAAGCTAAGGACTAAAAGTTGTTAAACAAATGATAAGAGAAGTTTGTGGCAATCATAGGTCTGGCGTATTGTGCTAATAAAACTCACCCTAGTTGCTTGATCTGCTTGCTGAGAGTCGAGCTAAAATTATTGCCAGAATAATGAGCAAAACGACGACCTGAAATTTAGATCAGAATAATCAATTGTTCGTTCTCTTTTGTTTGGGTTACTGTTCAGCCTGCTGTTCTCAGACCAGCCAAACAATGCAAGATTAATGGATGTAAACTCACCAGGACGGGGCTGTATCGGGACTCACTTGCAAGGATGTAAGATTTCCTGTCAAAATTCACAAGAAGTTTGTTTAAGTAAAAGAAACAATCCAGTGTCTACCACCGAGAGAGAGAGAGAGAGAGAGAGAGAGAGAGAGAGAGAGAGAGAGAGAGAGAGAGAGAGAGAGAGAGAGGAACCTTTTGTTTAGGAGGCCAGAATCTCTGCAAGCCTTCTGCGAAGCCTCGATTCTGCTTAATGTTTTTGCAGCATTAGGATCATTCTTGTCAACCTACAGGAGCCAAAAGCATAATTTAGTGAGCAATGTCTCAGCCTGTATTAAAAAAATCAGAGCGTGAAAGGCATGGAGATGGAAAAACTGGGTAATCAATGAAAGCATCAACTACTATTGCAGCCTAAAGTTGCAATAACTGATCATCAAGCAAGTTCCACCTCACCAAAGGAGAAGTGGTTCCCCAATATATATGTCTTTGCAGAAGACAACTTCGGTTCATTTTATCATTTCGCTATATATATATATGTCTTTCCAGAAGATAACTTTAGTTCATTTTATCATTTCGCAGGACATGGCAGAGTAAAGTTTGTCAGGGATATTTCCGCAACAGAGTAAAGTTCATCTCTCTCTCCAACAGAGTAAAGTTCATCTCTCTCCAACAGAGTAAAGCTCATCTCTCTCTCACGAGCAATGTACAGAGTTATCATAGTATACCCCAGCCAACCACCTTAGTGTTCTGCTGGCCTAGAGCTAAATAGGGGTATTAACCCTTCAGTAAGAAATATCTAGGGATACAGGGGTTGGTCCAATGACCCTAAGACATTGGGAAGACTCGCCAGTTTGGTTGCTGGCAATGTCCTAAGCAGGCCTCCCGAATGTTACAGAGACACAAATTGGGAACATCAGCAGTTTCTTCCAATAAATCAAGTCTAATGCAGGTCTTAAGGTTTAGTTCATTTTCAAGAAGAAATAACTAAAAATATATAAGAAGAGAATGTGTGCGCAAGAGTATAGAATACAAGAAGTGCATTCCAGTTTTTGACTTTCATACCTTGGATTTCAGCATACAAGAAAAATCATAGAAAGCACCATAAACATCAGCCATTGTTTTTGTGCGATCAATAACTTTAGCAGTAAGACCTGAAAAGTATAGGTAGACAAATGGAATCACTGAGTGAACATTATCTAGGAGCTACTATGGAACATACACGAGTATAAAGGCTCATGGATAGACACTGCGTTGAACAGATGAATTATGAGAATGCAAGGCCCTACTTAGAGTCTTAAACTGATTAATGGTATAGCCTTGCAGGCTATATTTCATCTTGACTTGATCTAGTTCTTCAGTGTGCCTCATTATTTTCTCATTCCTAATGGCCCAGTAAAATTATTTTATGAATGCCTCGTGCCATTCAAGTTCTTCAGTATGCCTAATCATTTCATCGTGTCTAGTATAGTTATAATTTCAATGATAAAAGAAAATATCAACAAATCGTAGTCTTACCTCGCCTCATCTTTACTACGCCTCTGAAAACTTCAATGTTGTTGTAGCATAAAGCTAATGTTCCAATTGCCATTATCTAGAAAAAGTAGAAATTGTTGGCAAAGGAGCTTCTCCCGGATAATCAACAAGTTAATGGCATAGACAAGAAAATAGCAATATTAAACACCATGAAGCAAAAGTGCCATGTACAGAAAATCTTAAGATTATGAAAAGCTGACAACTGATTGTTGTACGAAAATATGGTAACGTCGATGTGTGCAACCAAAAGCAGAAGCAAGAAGCAGAATAATGCAGAGAGTGGGCTTGTAGAATGTTAGTGAGAAAAACTTTCAAACGTAATCTTTGGACGAGAAATTTTTGAGATTTAGGCAACAACTCTTGGTCCGGGTTAAGAACACTGTTGTCTTGAAGAGAATTGATCATGTACCTGAGGAATAGCACAAAACCGGAATATAGCAGGATCCCTTAAATCAGACATGTATGTCAAACAGTCTTCAACATGTGTCAAGGCATTTGTGACCATGTCATTCAAACATTGCACTGCCTTCACTGAGTTCTCCTCATACTTCAAGTCCTACATAGATGGGGCCAATCACAAAAAGAAAATAAGGATGTGCATGCAATATGATACACAGCACTATAGGTGAACAATATCTTAAATATTCATCTGCAAACTAGGTGATGGGAAATCCAACTTCATATGGTAAAGGGGTAAAGCAATCTACGTAAGCACTTAATATTCATGAATCATGTTGAAGAGGCATACCTCGAGTTTGTTTACATATTTACTCCAAATCTGACGCGGCCAAAACATGCGTGACTTTGGAATCTCATTGATGTCCTCCAAATAATCTCGAATAATGTTTGTTTTCTGATATTGACAATCAAAAGAAATGTCAAGAATCGAAATATAAAAAAAAAAAAAAAAAACAAGGTGGTAATGCACATTAAACTTCGTAGTCTTTTTAAGTACCTGAAGAAACAAACCCATCGAATTGGATAGAGAATCAGATGCCAGATCTTCAGCTCCAGAAGCATGGAAAAGCTTTGACAGACCTAAACCAACAAGTCCAGCCACGTAGTGGCAATATTCATCATAATCATCAACTGTTTCCACCTGCAATGAGGAAAAAATTAGTAGAACTCTTTTGTAGCAGCATGACCTATTAAACAGATTTATCTCCACTACAAGCAATTCTTCCAGAAGGTGCAAGACCATAACTAGCCTTAAAATGTTTTGTGCAAAAAAACATTGCCAGCACCTAAATCCTCTTGATTAGTATTCGGTCAAACTTGTTCCAATTCAACCAAATTGGTTACCATAAACAAGATGCATAGTAGAGTCAATAGTCAGTTCACAAGCCGGTCGACCTTGGAAGATGGAAGAATGGTCATTAAGGTCAAATGCTAAACTTCTAGATGTATCCATTCTTTTCTATAAGCGATTGAATCCTTTAAGGAGTTGTACCAAAGAGCTAAAGTCAAATCCTTACTTCACCACGGTTATAGTAAACAGCAGGATGGGCTACCCATTGTGTCAGCCATTAAACAAATTAAAGGTCGCTGGCACTAAACAATATCAACAAACACCACCAATTTATTTTCTTTCCACTGGAGGCAAATTCTCCTCATGTAAAGCTTCTGCGCTAGCTACGTATTGACCTAGTCCAAGCACAACCAAATACCATAATCTTTGTAAGAGTTCCTTCAGCTTGGCTACGTATTACGTTAAGGTCTAGGAAAATATCAGAAGTGTCACATGGCAGATCACAAACCTCTTTGCAAATAAATTTTGCCATTCCTGCTCCCATTCTTTTAGTAATATCATCAATGGCATCTTGGTACCTGCAAGTACAGTCAAAAGCCACAGTTTATAAAGGAAAAGCAGTCAACCTATCAATCAGTAGAAACAGTTCGCCTTAATATTGGGAATCAGTTGCGAAACTATGATGGTTAAGTATGTTTGTAAAGCAAACACACACAGTTAAGTTGAGCGGCTAAAGAAGATCAGGTAGCAGAAGAGAATATCCTACCGTCACATAAGATGTTCACATCAAAATTACAAAGAAAGTCATAAGTTACTAACCCTTTCCCCAGCTCCAGGAAAGCCGTTGAAACATGATGAAATTGATCCATTAGAACCTTGTACTCCTTTGTACCACCTTAATACAACAACAGAAAACTCAAGTCAGTACACTCACTAAAAATTCTGGCCGACTGAATAGTTCAGAGCCCAGCCCGACTTCTTCTAAAATGAGATAACACAGATTACTGGATAAGCACGCTTCACAGATTGTCTGTAAACTAGAGCAGCAAAAGAATATAATTACAATAATAATAACTACAAGGTACCAACAGTCGCAACTTAAGACAGCTTCCTAACCAAGTTCTGGATGCCCCAAAAGTTGCCAGTTGGAGGAAATCAGCGGCATGATGGCATCTAAATAACCTAAAAACACATGGTTTCCCAACTTGACATCGGGAATAAATTTAAGAATCTATTACCCCATGCTGGTAGTCCAATTTCCCCATATTCTGGAATTATCACAAGACTATCCTACAGCAAGCGAGCGATCATCGTACTTTAGTATAGTTTTTTAAAAAAGTTAGTGAAAGATTGCACAAAATAAGAGAAGTAGATGAAACTGTTTGCAAAGGTTATAATGTAGAATCATAAAGTAAATGCAAGATATTGTTGATCTTGTTCTACTAGACGTGGTGTTGCGAAAATAATTCAAGTCAATTTGAAGTTAATTTCAAAAAAAATATCACAGATGGAACTACTCCTCTATGATTCAAGATTTTGAAGAAAAAAGTGGTAAAGATGTATATTTGCTACAGGATAACGTTAAAGATAGGATCTCCGGGTAGCTTCAAAGCCCATTCTTAATGCAAAACGTGGACAACATCCGTTATTTACACATATATACATACATATTTATACCAAGGAAACCATTAAGAGAGAAAAGTCAAACAAATTTTCTTTTAGAATACATCTAAGTCATGTTTCCCGAATTTTATGTAAAGGTATGGAAAGGGCATCAATATTGAACCAAGCCTTTAAATACTGGAAAACCAGTCCTAGATCACCAAAAGCTTTAACTGGCAAGAAAGAGGTAGTAGGATAGCATGTCTAACTCACATGAAAAATGCCACTCCTTATCATACACATGCTGATGAAAAGCTTCCAGGATAGGCACTTTGACATCAGTAGGTATGCTTGTGTCATCCTCTGGAAAGGAAACATTAGAAGAAATAAGATTCCAGCACAAAATCACGTAATAATGTCATTATGGAGCTGGAAACAACTATTCAATGAGATACTAACAAGAGTTGGCAGAGGAACTAAGGACTAATCCTGAAACTGATTCTTATATGTATTATCCAACTGATTAAACATATATATAAGTCCATGTTTATCAAACTATGAATCAGCATTGGCCTTAACAACTAGAGCAGAGCATGCTCCACTTCCATTTATGATGGATAATGGCGATAAATAAACCAAAGTCTAGATGTGAAGAACGCAATCTAACCTACACAATAACATTCCCATAAATGTTATCAACATAAAAAGATAACTCCAATGGGTTCACAATATGGTTAGTCTTTGATTGACAAAGGATAGCTGGCCCAGCTCACCAACCAAAAAGTGCTATAGATAAGTGTTGCAACTTTTCATAGTTGAAAGGATGCTTAGAAAAAGAGAACATTGATATTTGAAGAGGCATAGGTTTTCGCCTTTAAAAACACAGAGACAAGGAAATGTAGCCTGAACTCCAATTCCTTATCCAGATATGTAGAGTTTGAAGGGAAAAAGTAGGGCTGCCAACTGGATAGATACATTTGAAATTAATTGGGTAAAATGAATGTCGAGGTTTAACGCCACCCAAATGGAATGACAGTAATTTAGGACAAATGCACTATATTTGATAAACGGCATAATATCTTGCAAATGCAAGACAGAGAATTAATACAGAGTTATGGGACAAACCAACTGTATCAAGTGCTCGCAGGACCAAATAGAATATGCACACCTGCAAAAATGCAAAAGAAAAGTTAAAGAGATAAAAGCACCTCGTAAGAAACTAATCTAACAATTCCATTGGAATTTTCATTGGCTACTGCTGAAATTTGAGTTAACTAATCTAACAGTTCATCAGATTTCTGCGTTTGGATTAGCAGACAGTAGACGCCCGTAGGAGAAAGTATCAAAAAAAGGCAAGAAGTAACCACATTAACCTAGGTAAGAGGACAGCATCGGCATCAGCAGTAATATCACGTAATTCCATTCAAGATCATACTCAGATGTAGTTCAAAGTCAGGAGAGCCCACAGCGCTTTCTTTGACTTTTCAATTTTAACAGTTGTATAGAAATATGTACTTTCAACAGCCGATATTCTAATTTCTGGGAAGGGAAAGAAATAAGCTCCTGCAGCTGGTTCACCAATACACGCGTCATGTCTCCTATATAACCAAGGCATCGTTATTTACTACAGTCCATCAGAATTGTTGGATCTCCAGGTGCCATGTGCGCCCCATGCATGCTATCAAACAGTAAGCAACGCTCCAAACATCAACACATGATACATCCTCCCTGCAGAATCTTTCTTGAGAAAGAAGGAGTGGGAAAAAATCTATACTTTATTTAGCTCTGAATTCAGAATCAATAATACTAAAAACACATAAACCTTAGGAGGAGGAGGAGGAGGAGGAGGATGGACTCGAGGAACCTCCTCCCATCAACTAAATGCCAAATTCATGAAATCCTTGGGCTCATGCCGACCATCCGACATGTTCTGTGGACTTCTCATGGGTACTCACATCTATGAGTGAGAAAAGTGTATGCTTGAAGTATTCTTTCTAACGTCATCATCTTGCATCGATACCATGCATTGATCGTCTAGTAAAATGCCTCATTAAACTGATTCAGGGCCTTTCAGTAAGTAAGGGCAACCCACTCAAGCCACATCGAACCCGAATTCATCTTTGCAAAATAAATCGATCCATGGTATTATCTAAGCCGCAAATGCCCTGCTATCTCCGGCAGGTGGTCTAGAATTAGCAATTTTTCCCTGGATCTTCCTCATTTCCCCTCCTCCCCTTACAACATCATGGATTTCCTCATTTGTTGATGCTTAACAGAAAACAACTTCGTCCCATTTAACAGCAGCGGGCAGGGTCAATGCGTCCAAAGCCATCACGGCATTGCTTAATTACAAACGAACAGATGAAATTCAGCGATCAAGATCCCACAAAAAGCACAAGAAACACTCGACCACGACGAAATCATTAGAACTCCCGCACGGATTAACCGCCATTAACGCCACGATCGTCCAAATTTCTCGAGGAAAAAAAAAACAAAAAACAAAAACCCAGAAAGAAAGGGAAACAAAGAAAAGAAAAAAAGAAGAAGGGGCAGGCCGAATCGCGATAACGGCGAGAATCGAGAGAGCAGCGCGGGAACGCTCACCGCGTCGCGGAGCTCGGTGCCGAGCTGCTGGATGACGAGGGCGAAGCTGCGGGAGACCTTGTGGAGCATGGAGTAGCAGAATCCCCAGTGGGGCTGCGGGGGGATCTGCTTCTCGGCATTCCTCGCCGCGATCTTCAGCTTCAGCAGCGGGTAGAAATCGTCCGGGTGCTTCAGAACGGCCGCCGCCAAGCTCCCCATCTCTCTCTCCCCCTCGCTCTCTCGCTCGCTCGCTCGCTTGCTGAACTCTGATGAGATCGGGAGGAAGACGGAGATCGAACCGGGTGGAAAAAACAGGCTTTTTGTAAGGGCGATGGGAGGCCAAATGGTCCAATGTGGCGTCTCCGCGATACGGGATTAAACGCCGAAATTATGGATGGGGGAGGGGAGTTCGGTTGCGGACAAGAAAGAGGAGATTTTTGCGCGTGTGTATTTCTACGAAAGCGACCCGGGTCTGTCCCGCGCGATGCACTGGAGCGAGTCACGACCAGGAATTTCTGGGGGCAATAATGATGAGGTGGACGGTCTGTATTTTTTTTTTTATTTTATCTACTCTTTATTTAGTTTTTTTTTCTTTCTGTCGCTTTTTCCTCTTAGGCCAATATTATTTTCGAGAGTTTTTATCTGGGTTAATGTCACAAAAAAAAACTTAAACTGGTATACTTATAACAAATTTATCCTAAATTAATTTTTTGATCATCAAAAATCCTAAGCTGATACATATGTGATAAATTTACTCTTTGCTAGATTTCATTAAATTTTACCTCCAAATTACTGAGTTGGATGAGACGTTGAAATTGACGGGTGTATTAATTTAAGGTTTACCTCCGTTTTATCGTAGGTGTGTCGGTTTATGATTTTTCGTGATATTAATCCAATTTAACAGAAATTAATAGAGAGTAAATTTGTTACGAATATATCGGTTTAGGGTTTTTTCTGTCAAAAAATTAATTTTGGATAAATTTATCGCAGATGTGCGAGTCTGGGATTTTTGGTAGTCAAAAAATTAGTTTGAGATAAATTTATCATAGATATACCAGTTTGAAGTTTTCCGTGGTATTAACCCTTTTTATTTTGCACGTTGCGTTCTAATTTTTCAGTATTAATTGGTTTATCGAGGGAAGAAAAAGGTTTTCTTTGGCCAAGAAAAAAATGGGAGATTGAAATTTTGTTGTTTATTTAAATTTTCTAAGGATTATACGTCATTCGATATACTAGAATAAGCGGATGGATTCTCGAAAGTTTTCGTGAAAGCGTGCTTTCTTTCATTTTCGCAAAACAAGTTGGGAGTGATCGGCTCCTGGTCCGGTCAGATGGAATCGGTGACTACAATGTTCTCCTTCCAAACAAAAGCACGATACGAAGGAGAAGAAATCTAGATTGGAGAAGCTCTGCTAAGCAAAAGGCAAACACCAACAATTGCAAAGCTTAACACTATGGACGACACGGAGAGATGAGAGAGAGGAGTATGAAGAATAGAGATTTTTCATATTATGGTCTACTTAAGCTATTCTTTAAGAAATTTAAAAAAACTAAAAAGAATTGTAACCATAGAATCGGGAACCGGATTAGTGGCCTCTGGAATCGCCCAGTACCGGCCAGTCCGGTCCCGACGGTTCTTGATTTAGGTGGTCCCTGTTGCACGCCCCTAGAAAAAGCATTGGGTTTTTCAAAATTCAACCTTAAATAGTTTGCTTGAAATAACTTATTCTCCTTTAAATCTTTTATTTACATTCATATTTCGCATCCCTTAAATTTCGATGTCCGTCAAACGCAAAGCACTCGAAATAACCTCGAAACTTATCCCATTTCATTTACAGCAATTCGAGATCTAATATATTTTTAAAGAGCAATAAAATAGAGATTTAATATACCTATATTTAACCTTTGGCGCTTGTCCAAACGGCCGAATAATTTCCACTTCCGCGAAGACATGATTCAATTGAGCGTCGTGGAGGGACAGCCCACGAATGCTCCCCCCCACCAACCCCTTCCGGCACTTAATTTGTCGGCTTGTTCAGATGGCAAATTGTTCAACGTGCGAGAGTACAGCACCAGTGTGACCTCCTCGACAGACACATAGCCGCTTCAAGTTGACTCCACGATTAAAGGTCGGCCCGGAACGATTAGTTTGACCATACATGAATGGTGGAGTTAGGACCGTATTCACATCCGAATTCAATGCGCTCCTTTTTGTTATTATGATAAGACGTGCTCCGGTCAAAGTCAGTGCGTGGCATGCTCTAGGGGCTCGCAAAAGTTGACCGTGCTATTCTGAACCCAATAAGAAAAGGGGAAGGAGGTGGAAAAAACACGTGGTTTGTCGAAACGGTGGCTTGTCTGGCTCGCCCCGTCGGCCCCGACTTTTGGCGATATCGAAAGGGCGGACGTGACGTTCGCCCGGCTTCGCCGATCGGGCTGAGGCGTTCGAAACTGAAATTTTGTGGAGCAGTGTTGTGGGCCCCGCTTCTTGCGCCTGCCGTCCTTGATATTTTCGCGCGTGCGTAGTACATGGGCCCCGCCTTTTGTGCCTGCTATGTGTTTTTTCTTTTCGTCTCTCAACTCTGCATTGACAAAAGGGTAAAATGACACGATGGTACGTGCGATGTGGTACGAGAACGTTAATTTATTAAATGCATAGTTCGCGGACCAAATTAAATATAAATTAAAATTTTAAAAATTATATTAAATAAATTAAAATTTCTTAGATTAGGATAAAATTTGGGAATCATATTGAATAAATTAAAATTTTAAGAATCACATTATACCTTCAGATAAAATTCATGAATCATTTGTGTAATTATATTATTTTTAAGTGATGCTTCATGGGGCCCAAGTTTGATGATATCAAGACGGAACACAGGACATTAATCCAGTTTCACCAATTATATTCAATTATTGAAACCGAAATTATTTGGCAGTGTAGTAGGCCCCCTCATCTTCTTTTTTTCTTTTGTCGAAAGTCCACCTCCCCTTCTTATGCCTACTATCCTTGATATTTTCTAAGGTGTGTACGCGGGCCCATCTTTTACGCATGTTATTGTTTTCTTTTTAGGTTAATATCATGAAAAACTCTAGATTGGTATATTTGTAACAACTTTATTCCAAATTAATTTTTGGATTATCAAAATTCCCAAACCGATAAACCTGTGACAAATTTACTTATCGTTAATTTCCATTAAATTTTATCGTTAAATTACTTAATTAGATGACACATAGTAGTTAAAGTGGCAAGTTCACATGGAAATCCAAAGGATTAATGCCACAAAAAATTTCAAATTAGTACATTTTTGACAAATTTATCTCAAACTGGTATATGTGTGATAAATTGACCTCAAACTAATTTTTAGATCACAAAAAACCCAAACTAATGTACGTGTGACACATTTATCTTTCATCAGATAACATGGCAAGTCCACGTGGAAATCCATAACACAATTTTCTTTATCCCTCAGAACATGAAAAAACCCTAGATTGTCTTCCTCTTCATCGAATCCTTCATCGTTGTCTTTGTCTAAAGTCATGAAAATTGCAAACACCATTTAGTGATAGCTCTTTACTGAAACTTTTCTCGATAAATCTAGGTCAATAAACGAAGCAATCAGGTAAAGGAAAAAAAACCCTAAAGCCACTGACAAAGCCTTTTTTCTTCTCGGTAAAATTTTGTAATGAATTAGAAAAAAAAATTTGGGTATTGATGATATAGAGGCGATGTTAGAGAAATATGGAAAAGAAACTTGATTGCAAATCACAACTTGGCCCGATTGCTTCGTTTATCGACCTAGATTTATCAAGAAAAGTTTTACTAAAGAAACTTGCTAAATGGTGTTCGCAATTTCCATGGCCTTGATAAAGACGACAATGAAGGACTCAACAAAGAGGAAGACAATGTAGAGTTTTTTGTGTTGTGAGGGAGAGAGAAATGGTGTTATGGATTTTCACATAGATCTGTCACGTTAAATCGTTAGCTAATGGAAACTAATGAATGGCATATGTGTCACATATGTACTAATTTAGGATTTTTTGTGATCCAAAACTTAGTTTTGGGTAAATTTGTCACATCAGTTTGAGAAAAATTTGTTACGTGAGTACCAATTTGAGGATTTTTTCGCGATACTAACCGTTTGGATTTCCACATAGACTTATCATGTCAATTACCATTTGCCATCCAACTAGCAATTTGACTATAAAGTTTAATGAAAACTAACGGAAGCCAAATTATCACGGGTGTATAAGTTTATGATTTTTAGTGATCTAAAAATTAATTTGAAATAAATTTATTATAAATATACCAATTTAAAGTTATTGGAAATATCAATGTTTTTTTCATCTCTCTCCTCTGTGTTTACAAAAAAAAAAAGTAAGGTATCTCTTACTCCCAAAATGGGCACTGACAGCTCACCCTGACCTTTGCTAGTCTGGCTATTGATGCGGTGGGGTCCCTCTGCCAAAGTGTCGGTCTATTTCATGCGCATGAACTCATCGTCCTAGCGCTCTGCCCGCTGTGACTTAAACGAGGGGTCTAAAAAAGATGCTTTCAATTAGAATGATAGGGGGGCAACTAACGGCGGTAGAAGATCAGTGTATTTAACAGTAGATCTGTCAGGTCAAATGACAACTTCTCGACCTATATTTGATAGCTTCGATATGGGCTTTAGCCGAACTTTAAAAAGTGGCTTGCATGGATTTAAGCAAACGATCATAGAGCAAAGACGACGCGAAGACAACGGAGAGGGTTGGGGCGAACCTGCTCGGCCAGCACTCCGGCAAGCGAAACTCAACTCGCAAGCCCCGCTCTGTACTCGGAAATCAGTCGTCTCGAAAACTAGGTCTGGGCATCGCTCCAGTGCTCCAGTGCATAATCTGTTACTTCCGCCGCAGCACGAGATTCTTTCACGCGCTCGAGTTCGCCATTCTCTGTTTTTCCCCTTTCGGTCGAACTGTTGATTTGGGGTTTTTGTTGTCCCGATCAATGTGGGGGTTTCACGCGATAGATCGGTCGAGACTTGGGTAGGATCTGATTTGGTGATGTTTCTAATAGCGTCATTTTGGAAGGTCGCTTCGGTCACGGGTTGGTTTGTCTATTTTTTTCATTTCCGATTCTTCTTGGTTTTCTTCTTCCTTTTTGATTTGTTCTTCTTCTTCTTCCTGGCCGGCCGTCGGCGACCGGCCACAGGCTAGGGCCGGCGAAGGCAAGGTCGCAACGGCAAGGTCGATGAGGGCGAGGGCCGGCGATGCAACGCCCTTGCCAGATCTGGGCGAGGTCGAGCCTTACCCAGCCAAGGCGAGGTTGACTTTGCCATTACGACCTAGGCGAGGGAGTGGGTAGCGACAACGAGTTTGGCCTCACCTTGGCTAGGCGAGGCTCGACCTCGCCGTCGCGATCGACGAGGCCAGCGGTGAAGGCGGCAGTGAGGGTCGCGACGCCCTCGCCGGCCCTAGCTTGTGGCCGGTCGTCGGCGCCGGCAACAGACCATGGCCAAGGAAGGGAAGGGAAAGAAAGAAAAAAAAAAGAAAGAAATATTAAAAAATTCAAAATATTATTAATAAAAATAAATTTTGTATAGTTACTAAATGTATTTCTATTCTAAGAATAGAAATTTTGGGCAGTTACCAAACGCTTTCAAATACTTAGAAATTATTTCCGGACACGGAATTAAAAAGAATCATTTCTGAATAAAATCAATTTCTAAGCACAGAATCGTTGTCATGCGCACTCTTAATTCACTCGAAAGGTTAATTTTGAGCTGTTTGTGGAGTAGTGGTCTCTAATTCTCAATGAGTACTCCATGACTTTGCATAATACTAGGCCACCACCAAGTATTTGATCTTCTGTTTGATAGAAATATAGTATGTTGTCTTTTCTCTCGCTATATACAACTTATTCCGATTCATATTTTTTTAAAACTAATTAGTTGACATGTCAAGATCCAACGAGGATATAAAAAAAATTTTCAACTACCAAATGATTGGAGAGATGCGGAGTTGAATCCTTAGGTCCCGAGGACGAGGAAAATAACTTTATTTGCTCTAAATGATCGAAAAGATGCACTTCGGTTATATGGTCTTGAAAAGCTGATTGGTGGTGAGGAATGGCTCTTGCAAACCTTTTTGATGAAGGGCAAGCGAACGACGTCTGATTAAGGAAAACACATTTCTATACATATACTTCGAAAGATGTGTGATTTTGGTCCTAATATTATGTTTCATGATGATGTTAATCTTTGTATTATTATTTTGAAAATGATTTAAGTACTCTCTCATTGTTAACAATGTAAGATTTGCATTCATTGCTAAACAAGTATGACTTGCTTGTCAACTGAGATGTGAAATTTTGGAAAATGATAGAAAAAGGTAAATCAGTATAGATTTATGTTTGTTACGTAAGAAGTGTAAGTCGTGCTTTCATTAAGCCCAATACATTAAGATCCTTCATCTATATATAACCAAAAACCAAAGTCCGAACCCATTTCATTATTTACAGATGGCATGGGTCGGACTTTCACCACCACCTTCACACCCTAGTCCATAACCCAATCCTTAAGCTCCATCACTGACTCAACAAGTCGGTCTATGAAGTCACCCATTCTTCAAAAGCAACAATTTAAGGAGAAAAATTGCACGAAAAAAGAAGAATCCCGGGTCGGGTCGGGTCGGGAATGAGTATGGTCGCTAAATCTGTATTGATTAAATGGATAAATTTAGGCCGGATCTTTTTCAACTTGACTCGACCCACCCTTTTGACGGATTACTAAATACCAAGAATTTTAGATGGGCCTTAGAAGCCCAAAATAATCAGAAGTGACATGTTCGTATCCAGTCAATCTCGAATTTTGGGAATCTCCGAGCCTTGGGGGTTATCAAAGGTTCGGACTTGGAAGCCGCCGAAGCCCAAGAACAGATTTCACGGAATTCTATTCGAAGAATATCAAAGTCGGGAGTATGAATATCATTGAGACGAAACTAGACGATGGGAACAGCATCTTATTTTTCACATGACAGGCAATTTATTTACATTTTTTTTTGGGTCTGGTCCTATCTTATATCTAGTTTACAAGTCACTTCGTGTGTTATTTGTTGTGCGCAGGTTGCGAAACCCTGATTCCTTACTCACGTGTCCCCATTTCAATCCCCCCAGAAGGCACGAAATCGAACTTCTTACCTCCCACTTCCCAAGTAGAAAGGGTCGCTACCGAAGCAACCCCTAGTGATTGTCATGCCATGCGACAAGTCAAAAGGGGCAGCTCAGGATTTGGCTACCATAAATAGAAAGATGAGAACGCAAACCAGGAAGTCTATTAGAACTAGCTTTCCCGATCTTTTTTTTTGGGAATCTAAAGATCTTCCGGCCTAAACACTTTCTCTTGCTCCTCGTTTTTTAAAGAATGAAATCAAATTTTGAGGTGTGAATATACTGGTTTTAAAGAATTATTTGCTCCACGAGAGGCTGTTAATGGTTATTAGCGAAAATCCTCCAAGATACAATGAAGTCTCGAATGAGAATACCAAATAACAATTTTGGTATTTTTCTAAGAACTCTCAAAATAAAACAATCGGACAATAAATGTCGTATTTTTTTTAATAACCACTAAAAAAAATAACCGTAAATTGAATAGATACACACTCATATCTTTTCATCAATTGAATAGATATCATACACTCATATCTTTTCGTTGTGGGACAATGCACCTCTTTGTTTGTTTTAGAAACAAACTATCAACAATCCCTCACTTTGTTTGTAAAAACAAAATTACAAAAATAATTTTAAAAAAAATACAACCAAAATTTCCGTGAGACTAATTATATATACATAAAAGTCTTTTTCTAGTTAAACTTTTATTTAGTGCAAGTATCTCAAAATTTTATAAAAGTTATAAGTAGCTATAGCTTTAAACTTTGCTACTTCAATGATAAATCAAATATACTACACATATACTAACCTCTTGTTTCAACGAGAGATTTATCATTTACTTAGCGCTATTATGGCCTTGTGTTTATTCCTGTTTCACGAGTTCTCTAGAAAATAATCCTAACTTTTTTAAGAAGCGGCACTACTTTGAAGCTCATGTAAGTGAAGTATGTACCAAGTGTTTCTATTACTAGTAAATACATTACTAATTTGTATTATACTTCATTAAAATATAATTCAGCCTACAAAAAATTAAGAATATAATTCAAACTTCTCATGTCCGGACTAATATCAATATCAAACAATCGCTTTTAATAACTTGTTTTTACCCATTAAACCTTATAACTAGTAATATCCAACTAGCATCACCGTATCTTTCGAATACAGCTGGATAATCATTACAAAATAATCCAAAATTTTTAGTTCTCTTGAGATAACAAAAAATTCCGGTAATAGCATTCCAATGTTCAATATTTGGATTACTAGTGTATCTATTCAACTTACACACGGACAAAGAGATATCGGGTTTAGTAAAATGCATTGCATGCATGAAAGACCTTATAACACTTGCATATTCAAGTTGTGCTACAATAATTCCTTAAAATTGTTGGAAAAAAATCAATGGAGAAAAATATAATAAGACTTTGAGGCTCATACATTGTTTTTAAGAAATAATTTGCCTCACAAGGATGCTAATGGTTACTAGCAAAAACCCTTTAGGATAAAACAAAGTCTCGAATGAGAATACCATATAACAATTCTAGTATTTCTCCAAGAATTCTCAAAAGGAAACAATCGAAAAATAAATGTTGTATTTTTTTTATATCTGCTTTTTAAAAATAACCACTGAAAAAATAATCGTCAATTAATAGAGACACACTCATATCTTTTCATCAATTGAACATATAAAAAATAATCGTCACGTACTCATATCTTTTTCGTTGTGGGACAATGCATCTCTTTTTTCGTTTTACAAACAAACTATCAACAATCAGTGCCGGATGGACCTTACCAAAAAAAACAATCAGCGCCGGATGGCTTGCTTAGCTCGTCCTATGCCTAATATACGATGGGCGAATTTGAATGAGGATCTTAGTAAAAATTCTTGACCCAATTATCCTTTGCTCGGGCCAACCCTTTTTTGTAATGGACGGGCTTCGTAATAAAGTTCAACTTCACTATGTGCCCGACATTCCAAAGTGGGAAGGGTGGCCGGCAACCCCCAGGGGTTGCTTTGGTGTCTTTAAAAGTGCCGCATGGTTGTTTCGTTGTTTATGGTGTTAAAAAAACATCCTTTTCAATGTAAGTCCTACACAATCATTGATAAAATGTACCGGGGAGGTCATCGTCTTCCTCCGGCCTGAGTCGACGGACGTCACATGCCACCTTCTCAGGTGGTTGCCGCAGCCATGTTCGCGGCAAACGCACCATCTCCACCTCCTCGTTTAAGGAACCATGCCACCCACCGCGCGTTTCTCTCATCGTCGTGTCCATGGACAAGATCACAGATCTCAGATTTGAATAACAAGTTGAATCTCCTCATCGTCTATGGAGACGATACGAGATGTTGGCAAGATAGAGATATGTGGCCTCGGGTTTCATTGCCGTCTTCTAGGACCCCATCCCCTCACAGCATCTCCGTCTTTAGTTTCAATTCCTTTCCTCCCAAGCTCAACTTCACCACAGCCCTCTAGTTTGCGACCGCGACTTCGGTGCCGGTGCTTCGCTTCTCGGCGCCGCCTCATCGAAGAGTCGGGGCTAATGAGAGCAGTGCGGGGATCGCCCTCTTTCTCCTCACTGGCGCCGCATTAATTGAATTGCTCGCGACGGTTGGCAACCAATCTTCACCGGTGAATAGAGAAAGAAAGACAAGGGGGGGGGATTGAAAAGACGATACCAGCCACCAAAACGACTTCCTTTTTCTTTTTCTTATAAGCGGGAGGAGAAGCCACGCAAACTAACACGCTATAACCTTGCATCGTATGGTTGGTCAACGAGTGGATCTCCGAGGCGGCAGATCACGCCTTTCTGGTATCGCTCGTCATCGAAACGATGACCTGCAGATGTGAAAGGACTTGCGTTTTGCTCTCTTGTTTTGTCCTTTCCTGACCGATTTGGTGGATACACCAAGAGAGGAAGGCGCGCTCGCTTTTTGGGAGCCCTGTTGACCATGAATTGCTGGCTGGGAGTGCGTGTCAAAAGCATCTGACAATTCGCAAGAGCCACGAAGACCTTGCGGGATCCAAATTTTGAAGCGACCGGTGCCAGCTTCCCGTCCACGCGAGTCCATTTCATCTCGGCTATTAAATCACGCGGGTTTCACGTGAAGACCGAAGTGGGCTCACGTACCCGGATCGCACGTAAGAAATTTTCCGGAATTTGAGTCGATATTGAATGCATCGTATGATAGCTGGAGAAGTTCACCGCCATCCTAAGGGCACGTGGTTATTCGATTAAATCCATCAAATTCAAGGACAGTGGCGCTGTGCCATCAGGCTCGTTGGTGGGGCGAGGAACGGTCTGTGTTCTAATCGGCGAACTTGGCTTTGAGTGGGCAGGTTCGCGGGTTCAAAACTTGGGAGCCGACTAGGTTAGGTTTGATCCCTAGATTGTGTCTCGAATATGTCATTCTACGCATGTATAAAATTGAGTGGGTAGATTCACACGTGAAACCGTCATATTTTTTTTTATAAAAATTATTTTATTAAAAAATTAGCTACTCAAAATAAAAGAAACTCACAGAGACAAAGTCATAAGTCAAAATAAAAAGGATTAATATCACGAAAAATCCAAAATTGATTCACCTGTGACAAATTTATTTCGAACTATTTTTTTACCATAAAAAATCCCATACAGGTACACTTGTGATAATTTTATCCTGAACTAATTTTTTTACCATAAAAAATCCCAAACTGGTACACCTATGATAATTTTACCCTAAATTAATTTTTTTTATCACTAAAAATCTCAAACTGGTACACCTATGACAATTATACCCCAAAATAATTTTTTGACCACTAAAAATCTCAAACTGGTACATTTGTAACAAATTTACCCTCCGTTAGTATTCGTTAAATTGGATTAATATCACGAAAAATCACAAATAGATAAATTTGTGACAAACAGAGGAGTAAAATCCCAAACTGGTACACCCGTCAACTTTCATGTGTCATCAAACTTAGCAATTTGATAGTAAAATTTAATAGATACTAACGGAGCGTAAATTTGTCACGATTGTACTAGTTTGGGGTTTTTGATGGTCAAAAAATTAATTCGGGGTAAAATTATCACATATGTTCCAATGTGAGGTTTTTGGTGGTAAAAAAAATAGTTTAAGGTAAAATTGTCACAGGTGTACTAGTTTGGGATTTTTTGTGGTCAAAAAAATAGTTTGGAATAAATTTGTCACAGGTGTACCAGATTGAGGTTTTTTGTGGTATTAATCCAAATAAAAAAGCCAATTATTTAATTTTTTATCACACTAAAAAAATCTGAAAAATGGAGAACAGGTTTTCGGTTCTATCTAGGAATCGGTCTCAAAAAAGCTAGTTTAGTTCAATGCAAATTCCAGGGTATATCGATTTAGTTCTTGATTCCAGCTCTAGAACTTACACCTGGACCATGCTCTCGCCTACTCGTTTGTACCTGCTACACTTAGGATTTACTCTTGAAATTTATCATAAATAGGGCGTGTAGATTTGAGGTCGTTTAATTAGTGAAGATTTTCAACTTTCATTTTCACGAAAAACTAGTGCAAAGATAAATTTCAATTTAGTTTTTTATTTTCTCCTCAACAATATTGTGGGTGTTAAGATTGATTTCCAAAAGTAACTTGTAATGTAAAGTAGCACAAACCTAAATGAACATTTAGCTAAATAATCAAGTCATATCCAAGTCTCAAAAAAAATCTAAAGCAGCATTTCGTAGATTGATATTATATGCCAATTTTAGTGTTGGAGCATCATTCTTTTGAGCATATTTGATTGCCAGATATTTAGACCTCTTGATTTTCGTTTGAATTGAAAACAATGAAAACAGCACGAAACGTTTTAATTTATTTCTTAACTCAATTTGAAAATTAATTAGGATAAGTGCACTGAAAGTTTTAAAACTTGTCACCAAAGTGCAATTTAGTCCGAAAACTTTCAAAAAGTGAATTAAAGTCCTAAAACTTGTTATGAAAATGTAATCGAGTCATGAAACTTTCAAAAAGTGTAATTAAGTCATAAAATTTATCACGAAAGTGTGATCAAGTTCTAAAACTTTCAAAAAATGTCATCGATGGAAGGACTTGATTGGACTAATTTAATAAGTTTTAGGAATTTATTTTCATTTTAGAAAGTTTTAGAATTAAATTGCACTTTCATGAGAAGTTTTAGGATTTCTAATGGATTTATCCCAAATTCACTTTCTTTTAACAAGCATGTTCTTGTAGATTTTCCATTTTTCAACTCCAATTAATCAAGCAAGCTGAAATTTTAACTCGTGCGGGCTGGCGGACCTTACGGTCTTTCGCGGGAGAGGGAGACACCGCTTGGAATCGCCGCTGGGCACGTGCGCATCGGCGCGTGGCCCCCACGCTCCTTACGGTTAGATGGCGGTTCGCCCCCCACGGAAAGAAGTTCGTTGGAGGAGCAAAGCCGCCGCCGCGGCGCGTCAGCTGCCAAGCCGACCTCCTCAGTCGCATCGATCTTCCCCCCTCCCGAAATTTCCCCACTCCCCTTCATCCGTGCCCGGCCGAGCCGAGCAGAGCCGAGCCGAGCCCCTCTCGAGCCGCTCCAGCTCGTTTGAAAATGGCTGCTATATAGGCCCGCTCTTTTTCTCTCTCTCCAATAGTCTCTCTCTCTCTCTCTCCCTCTCTCTCTCTCTCTCTCTCTGCGCTTCAATGGCAATGAACGCAATGCAAATCAACACGCTCGCTCATTCACCTACCTTAATCCACCGCCATGCCAATCTCAGGCGACTCCCTCGGCCATACCTGGTTCGACTCCGACCGCCGTCCCTCCTACCCGCCTCGCTCGGACCTCCATTGCGCATCTCGCGGCCGCCGGCGCGCCCTCGGCGCCCCCTCACGGGTTCGTGCCTCAGCAGTTCGAGCCAAGAGCTCCTCCGCGATGAGCCCGTGGTCGCCGCCGCCAGGAGCGACGGCGATGGCGCGCTGGTCGTTCCGAGCGAAGAAGGAGAGCTCGAAGCGGCGGGAGTTGGCACTGAGGAGGATGATCTGGCGACGAAGAGCCTATGGAGCCAAATCAAGGAGATCGTGATGTTCTCGGGGCCGGCGACGGGGCTGTGGATCTGTGCTCCGTTGATGAGTCTCATCTCGACGGCTGTGATCGGCCAGGGAAGCTCGACGGAGCTTGCCGCTTTAGGTTAGTTTGATCGATTGTTGGAGTTCCTCTTAATTGAGATCGATTCAATTGGAGCTCCATCGGTTGCAGGGAAGAAAGCAAGAAGCTTGCTTATGAGTCTAATTATCAGTGCAATTTTTCGAATGAACAGGTCCTGGGACGGTGTTCTGCGACAACATGAATCTTCTGTTCATGTTCCTGTCGATTGCTACTTCGAATATGGTTGCCACGTCGCTTGCAAAAGGGGTAAGCATTCCGAGCATTCTAGATGAATAATTTCTTGTTGCGCAGTAGTTTAAGTGCGGTCGGTGACATTTTAGATTTGAGAGTGTGAGAATGATATGGTATAGAGTTTAGAATGATTAACATGCCTGCTTAACAACAGCATTTCTCACAAAAGCTCAATGCTGAAACATTTGTGCCTTGTTTCGTTGGTTCTGACTGTGGTTTGTTTCGTTGGTTCTGACTGTGGTCATGTGTCAAAGGCGAATTTACATCCTGCTGCTGCGATGTACAATTGCTTCCAAGTACCTTTCACGCATCTGGTTGCGATGGATGTAATCATATGTTTAAGGGGTTCATCTGGTACTGAATATGCTCCCCCGAGTTAATCAGATGAATTCATTGCAGGACAAAAAAGACGTTCAGCACCAAATCTCCATCTTGTTGTTCATTGGATTGACGTGTGGGACGCTGTTGCTTTTGTTCACCCAATTCCTTGGATCACAAGCACTCTCTGGTAATAAGCTGGTTTTCATTCTTCCTTGTTAAAAATATGGAGTAAACTTCGGCATATCATGCAAAAGAACCAAGGAACAATCAGCTGCTTTTGTTACGTGTAAACTCGTTGCTAAGACAAGAAATCCAGTCTCCGAGAAACGGGGTAATGCAGTGAACTGACGAGCCCGAACTCGTGTACTTGCAGCTTTTGCAGGGGCAAAGAATGTGCGCATTGTACCTGCAGCAACCAAATATGTTCAGGTTCATTCATTTTCAAGCGTCTTTTCTTTTTGTTAACCAATTGTGATCATTTGCTAGCTTGTCTTGTTTGCTTCTAAATTACAATATTTTTCAACAATCGTTCAATCGGTCCACTCTGTGTCTGTACGATCTCTAATGAGGAGAAATTGACAGATTGAGACCATGGCAGATGATCCTTCCGAGGCCTCAAACTAGGTTCATATGCTTTGCTAAATCTATACAAGCTGGATTGATCTAGATTTGAAGTTTTTGGCTTATTGGAGCATAGTTTAGATCTCATGCTCCTTGTATCTAATCACCTCAAGTTTGTAAATTTTTCACGAATTCATAAATGACGGCAATCATCTTCTTTTGATAGATCCGAGGACTAGCATGGCCTGCCGTCCTTTATGGATTGGTCGCTCAAAGCTCGAGGTGGGTGCTTCATAAATATGTCCTTGTTTAGTACTCTTGCAGCCTGTGCTACATAAGGCATGTCGATAAAGCACTGTGTGCTGATGTCTGAGCAGATTCATGTATCCATGTTTGAATGTTCTTTTCATTTCCTAGCAACTGTCGGAAGACTCCTGCATTAGTTGTTCTCGGAGGATCTTTAACATTGTACAATATGTACCGAGGCTCTGCAACTCTAGCCTCGTTTCATACGGAAAGTTTTTAAACATCGTAAGTTTACATCTGGGTGATTGCGATATCATGACAGGTTGAGATACTTTCGTACAATAAAGCTATTCCTTAGCATCTAGGTCTCTATTCTTTTTCTTGATTCTGTCCTCTTCAGGCATCAGCTGCGTGCCTTTTACTGTTCTGAGATATGCGATAACCACCTAATTTTGAGTCCTGAGACTGGCTGAGACCTCTCGAGTTAAGAATATAGTTCAGATGCTTGTAATTTTGGCTGGCATATGCAGACCAGCATATCTAGTTGTTGTCGGATATCATTTTTGTCCACGCTTGTGAATCTAGTGGTACTTGATTTATGTGATGACCGACGAGGATGTGCTGTGCTGGTGATTGGTTGTGATACAATAGATGAAATCACTCAAAATATTTTCTCATTGTTCTACTTCTAATGGCTTCCTAATTTTTCATTTCAGCCTTGGCATGAAGGATTCCATGGGCCCCTTGAAGGCTCTATTAGTGGCCAGTTCTGTAAATGGAATAGGTCACTTAGTCCTGTGCAAAATGTTGGGTTATGGTATTGTTGGTGCTGCTTGGGCTACAATGGCTTCACAGGTATCCTCAAAGATCATTTTCTTGTTACTTTTTGGTGCAATCAGGGAAAATCACCCAGAAATTTGAGAATGAACAGACAGAACTTCCCCTTTCAGCTTATATTTCACTCAATCCATGATGATCTTCCTTCTTGATTATCACTAACTGGTAAATACATGACCATCCAGATTGTTGCGGCATATATGATGATTGAAGCTCTGAACAAGAAAGGTTTTAACAGCTTTGCTGTCTCCGTTCCATCACCCAGCGAATTTCTACACATATTTGGGATTGCCGCTCCAGTTTTTATAACCATGTTTTCAAAGGTCAGCTCCATTTTACCAGAAAGACTGTGGTCTGTCCTACTCAATTACGAGGCTGACGCATTCGACATGTGTCAACATTTCAGGTGGCTTTCTACTCACTCATTACGTACTATGCCACGGCCATGGGCACACACACGGTTGCGGCTCACCAGGTTAATTTTTAGCGCATTGCATAAACTGCTTTGCTTGGCTTCCATTCCAATTTTAGTGTGGCATTGATGAACTCCATGCGTATACTGTCAGGTCATGATACAAATGTACGGCATGTGCGTAGTATGGGGTGAGCCTCTCTCTCAAACTGCGCAGTCGTTTATGCCTGAGTTGATGTATGGAAGAACCCGAAGCTTAGAGAAGGTATTTTCGCTTCCACCTCCATAGATTCTGACATGTCGATGTACTGCCTTTCCTCGCACTTCTTGATTGAGTTGATTTGGACTGCCCTGTAAAAGATATCTGTGCTAAAGGGACTTCAAAAATTCTCAGGCCCAAGAGCTGCTGAAGTCTCTTATGATTATCGGAGCAATTCTGGGACTAGTAATATCTGGTATTGGAGCTTCTGTTCCTGGTTTGTTCCCCAATATTTTCACAGCTGATCCTAATGTCATACAGCAGGTTAGTGCTTTTTTTTTCATATCGACGTCGTAACCTCCTTTTTCTTTTTATCATTTACAGGCAACTATGTTCAATATGCTGATTTTGATTCTTTAATGCACTCGTTCTACCAAATTTTGGCATCAATCATTTGCTTTGTCTAGTCGGCATTTGTTTTTAGCACGGCAGGCACTGCAATAATGAGTGCAAGGTGCAATTTAAGCATCTCAGTAATTTCTTCTGCTTGCTCTTGCAGATGCACAAAGTCTTGCTTCCATTCTTTGTTGCCTTATTTGCGACACCTTGCACTCATAGCCTCGAGGGAACATTGTTGGTAAGTCGCGTTACTTTCCAACCGTCTTCACTTCCTCAGTACATTTTAATGGTGACAAATGATCTCAAGCGCTCTGGCATGTTAACAATGAACACATGATTGGCATTGATCCTGGAGTACAGGATACTAATCGTCTGCCCTGTTCTTCACAGTGTCATTTAATTCACAATACATGAGAATAAGAAGATCAGAGAGATCTAACATCAGAACCCCTCTATTTTACAGGCTGGAAGAGATTTCAAATTTATTAGCTTGTCGATGAGCAGTTGCTTCTCTCTTGGCGCCCTCCTGCTTTTGGTAGGGATCTGTTCCTCAAGTTTCTATAACTTTGATTTAGGAGTTATGGATTTTTTCTCCATAATCTTTATGAACTGAAGCATTTTCCTCCATTCTCTTCAATATCAGCTCATAAGCAGCAGAGGATATGGTTTGCCGGGCTGCTGGGGTGCACTCGTCGGGTTTCAATGGGTAATTCTTAGCAATTGTAGATATTTAAGAACGTCCCCCCATTCTCTCCTTATGCACTATTGCTCAAGACTTGTTTTCGGTTTTCGTTATTCAGGCTCGATTCTTCCTTGCCCTCCGGCGTCTCCTCTCCCCTACAGGGATACTTTACTCCGGGAGCTCGACTCAGTTTCAAATGGGGAAGTTGAAAGCTGCTTAAGTACCGAACTATCCCCGTGAATTTAGCTACAAATTAGTGAACCTCGAAGGAAGAGCAAGGACGGGTTCTTGCGTTTGCTT
Source organism: Syzygium malaccense (assembly GCA_031216405.1). Taxonomy (NCBI): domain Eukaryota; kingdom Viridiplantae; phylum Streptophyta; class Magnoliopsida; order Myrtales; family Myrtaceae; genus Syzygium; species Syzygium malaccense. Next base: position 21,388,915 of record CM062259.1, on the reverse strand, counting down.
CAAGACCCTGAATTAACACCTTCCTGGGAGGCATTTGTGCTCTCCAGACCCCACAATGGATCAGGAGGCTCTCATTCTTTAATGCCGGATGGCCAGGAGAAGACCATAAGTGAGCACTTCTTTTGGGCCTGTGCTTTTCTCCTGCTAGGATACTACAGTATTGATAGATCCATTGGTTTTTTACCGTCAATTTGTTATGCCCAAGTGCATTCTCTTCTGTAAGGTGCTCATAGGGAACAAAAAAAATATACTAATTGTTCTTGAAGAGGAGGTGCTCGCAGTTTGCTCTGGAAAGTAAACCTTGAACCATGGATGCAGTCAGAAGAAACTTCTGATGTAGTGGCAAGCGTAGGAAATGAACATTAACTGATAGAACCTTGGAGTATATTTATGGATATTAGCTAGTAATTAGTAGATGGTCATAAAAAAAATATTAGAGTAAAGATGTAGCTTCTAAGTATTTTCTTTCTTCCTCTCTCCCGATAATTCTAGAATATTTATATAACATCAAAGTCGCCAAGAAAGAGGGAGCCAAATCAAAACACTAAATTTACCTTTCTTCTTGCCGTCAGTCTTAAAAAGAAAATGAATAATGACCCTTTCCCTCATTGGTCAATGTCTCTTTGAACTTTATTATTTTGCTTAATGTCGTTCCTAAATTTTCTAGTTTTTATATGAATGTGGTGCTTCCGTTGATGGTTTAACTTTAACGAATTATGCTAACGTGGTCGTTAAAATTACTGAGTAGTCAATTTTTTTTTGTTCAATTTAGCCCTTGATTGTTATTTATTTGATCAATTTCATCCTTAAACTATTATATTTTTGTTCTTTCTCTCTAAAAGCCTCCACTTAAGCATGACGAGGATTATAAAATATTCTACACGATAAATTTCGATGACCCTTATCTAAAACTAATATTTTCTTCACAACACATTGACAAGATACACACTACACGTGTCAATGTGTTCGTAATTAGCGTACTCGTGATGAATAATAAACATGACAGGTATGAATTAACCTGTTTACCTATTTATGAGACACTTGTACTCATTTACTAAAGCAATTTAAAATTTTATCTTGTGTTACATAACATGTGCATTTGGATAATTTTACGACATGTACAAACAGGTAAACCTTTTTACATATGAAAAGTCATATCTTAAATACTTTGTATCGTGAAATCCAATTAATTAACCTGTTATGTTTGGGTTTTAGTGATGTGACATAGTCAATAAACATTTTATGTTGGGATTAAATCTAAATCTGACATGGCGCAAGAGAGAGAATAAGAGAAACAGTTGAAGCACTGAATTAAAAAATAGAGTATGGGGAAGAAATGGGCGACTCCCCACCTTGATGTTACGTGTATCCATTTGCAAATGTGAATGGCTGAGTAATTTGTCCAACAAACAATTATAAGAGTAACTAGATGTAATTGCAGAACCAGTGAATTCTGCCCAAAATCATTGCATAGCTTCACATTGATAATAATCTCTCCCTCCTACTACCCATTTGGGAGTGGAGAAGAGGCAAAATAGGAAATGATGGAAGACAGTGGCGCTATGTGCACATTGGCATCTCAGATTAACAGCAGTTTCATCGCTCGAAGCTGATCAGAATCCTACAAAGACAAACGGCATGACATGATCTCATTTACTTCCCCATAAACCCAATTAATGACCACACCGTTGCATGTTTGGTCTCGCGTCAAAACAAGCACTCCCAAAATCCAGATGGCAATCCCAGATGTATGTTGCGTGAAACTTCCATTTTTATCTATCAGAGAACCTGCCATCATAGAATTAAGCGACGGAACAAAGGATGTTGTGTTTGCTTAGATGTTCAAGAGGGATCATAGACCAAACGATGAGCTAGATCTTAAACCTGGGCGCTGCCACGACGACCACGTCCTGCAAGTCTTGACGGTTGACCTTTCTTCTGCATAAATGACCATGAAATGTTAGGGAAGGTTCTCAAATTGCTCCCATAAATTGCAATAGGGATAATGTTTTCGAGTAAACTGAGAGAATCCTAAGATTTTCATTTTACCAAGAGCTGCAGATGGGGGTCAGCTCCTTTTCTAACAAACACCCTGCGAGCCTGCCTCTTCTTCTCCTCCGCCTGCATTTTGGTAATGCTGGGCCTGTATATGATAATGGTCCTACCAATCTGACCAGCAACAACTGATCCGGTGAGCAACTCCAGTTGCTCCACAACCTCATCTAGCTCACCAGGACAAGTCCTGTGTATTTTGATCTAGCAAGAAAATTTGAAACAAATTACACCTGTTCATCCAAAACTTTCAAATTTTATATACCTGAGCTAAAAGACTATACATATGAAATGCATACAACAACATGGAACTCTGGAAAATTCTTTTACAAAGAGAACTCTGACAGCCCCTTCGGCTTTCGGAGACATAGGAATTGTTATAAACACCCTATCAACCAATTAAACTAAAAAAATATCCAGTAACCACACAACTTCAGGCCATTACATAAGTTGTTGAGAAGCAGCCAGTAACTAAGAATCGGGATAGGTCCAAAGTGCTCATCCACGACTGAAGAAATAGAAGATTAGTCAAAGCAAAAAACTGAGTTTGAATCCCCTAAAAATGGAATCCAACTTTGAAGGCGATATTGTCAAATCTTTTAATCCCACTCAGAAGGATCCCTTACACTACATAACAAACCAAACTAATAGCTACAAACATGAAAGGCCTAAATACCCAATCAAACAGCAACTATGCACGTCACACGACAAAATGAAATGGTGAAACCAAGAACTCTTGCAGTAGTAGCACGATTTTCCTATACAAACAACAGATAGGAAATGAGCACTCAAATACATGAAATTTGACAAAGGTATACGTATACAAAGAATCCTCAATCAGAAAAAACAGTATTCCAAGACCAAAACGTAGGTGTTTATGAGTGATGATGTCCAACCAGAGTCCAGAATAGAAATATGCAATTCGTCTCATCAGTAACAATTCTTCACCAACACCCCCAGTCCAAGAACCCAACCTCTCCAAGTTTAAGACCAAGAAACCGTGGAGATGCATAAAATCACACTTGAAGAATGCTTCCACTCTCAGATAAAGAAACAAATTCCACTCAATAACACAGATTTAAACTTAACTAGCTAAAACAACTGTCTACTTTTTGCAGATGAAACCCTTCCCTAGAACTGAAAAAACCCGAAACCCATCAACCATTGAAGATCTTACCCAACAATTACCCTCTCGAAAACCCACGAAATGAGCGAGTCATGGTTATTAAAATTGACCACAATATAGTGACAAGAAGAAAAAAAAGTTGCACATTTCCATGTTCAACATACCATATGCTCTTCCGCACCCCTGTGAACTCTACATACAACAAATCTCCAAGCAAAACAAGTAATCTAAAGCACAAAACACACCTCATCTTCATCCAACCCCAAACTAATCCCATCTCAAAAACACACATCGTCACTCCTCGCTCCTCACTCCACATTCAATCGGTCACAAATCAATAACAATTAAATCGTCGCAACAACAAGGGAAGAAGGGAAAAACAGGTACCTTGAGAAGCTCGTTGGCTTCAAGCGTCTCGACAAACGACGCCGCCACATTGTCGGTAACCCCCGACTTGCCCACCAACTGAGACTTGAGCTTCTTCCCCAGGCTGTGCGCGTACGACGCAAGCTCCTTCTTCTCCTTCACGCTCAGATCAGGCACTTTCCCGGCCGTCCTCGGCTGCCGATGGGCCGGTTCCGGCACTTCTTCTTCTTTCTCTTCCTCTTCTAGTAGAAGCTCGCTGCCCTCGTCTCCGTCGTGGCCGCCGCCTTCGCCGGAGATCTCCCCCTCAGGAACCGCGTCGGCCGAGGCCTCCGGACGCAGGGAAGGTGTTCGAGCGAATGCCGCAACGGACGAGGAGGAGGAGGAGGAGAGAGGACGAGAGCAAGCGAGGCGAGAAGGGACGGAGGAGAAGGAGGGTGGAATGGAAATTAGGGCACGGAATCGGACGGCGGAGTTCGGGGCCGACGGAGGTAACGAAAGCGCGTTCGACTTGGCGGCGGCCGAGGCGGGAGCAAACCGTGGATTGAGAAATAGAGAGAGGAGAAGAGGAGGAGGAGGAGGGGCCGCCGGCGTCGGCGGTGGCGGCCGGTGAAGTTGGTGGAGGAGATGAAGCGACAGAGAAGAAGATGAAGATAGAGTTGCTGCCGCCATTTTTGCCACCGTCTTTTCCGAACGAGCTCTTCGTTGCAAACTGCTATGATTATGGGTCGGGGAAAAAAATAACAACAATTAATAAAGAAAATGACACCTGACATCAAAGAGGGTGTTTGGTCTAGTGGTATGATTCTCGCTTCGGGTGCGAGAGGTCGCGAGTTCGATTCTCGCAACACCCCGTTATTATTTTTTTTCTTCTCTTTCTCTTTTCTTGTTTTTCTTTTCTCCCCAAAAAGTTGATTAATAATAAATGGGATTATATAGTTTTTATAATGAATCGTGACCAATATATTTGATTAATACCATGAAAAACCCCAAATTACCGAAATTAGTATATTTATGATAAATTTACTCAAAACTAATTTTTTGATCGCCAAAAATCTCAAACTGGTGTATTCATGACTAACTTACCTTCGTTGATTTCCGTTAAATTGGATTAATGCCACAAAAAATGATAAATTGGTACGCCTATGACAAACAGAGGGTAAAACATAAAACCAGTACATTCGTCAACTGTTGCGTGCCATTTAATAAAGCAATTTGACAGTACAATTTAACATAAACAAACAGAGGGTAAATTTATCAAAGGTGTACCAGTCTAGGATTTTTGGTGGTCAAAAAATTAATTTGTGTAAATTTATTACAGATATACCGGTTTTGGGTTTTTTATGATATTAATCCTATAATGTAATACTAAACTTTGCTGATGTATTGCAAATCTAGCTTTGGTCATACCATGTTTCAATCGAGTTGTGCATGTAAACTATAAAACCATTCAAGTATGTTATGTATTTATAAGCAATCGATGGTTTCATGATTCGATGTTTTTTGTTGTTTTTTCTTCTTTTAAGAACTCGGGTATATTTTCTCTTTGACTAATCCTCACAAATGCATGCAAGTTACCTTGTTCGCATGTATTGAATAATGTCTTACTCGCCAAATGACAATATGACCGTAAAGGTAAATTGTGGATGAACCGCTTTCTTATCAATTGAATTTTCGTAGGACTCTTTGACATGACTAGCTGTCCTCTTGCCTCGACCCTCGCTCGATGCTTTCGCCTCGACCACCTTATCTTTTTTGTCGCAGGCACAGGAGTGATCTCGCCCTTTTTACCATCAGGCAGTGGCGACTCCTTGCATGCCGCCATCCTTTGCTCACCCTCTTGCCTTTTCACGAATTTAACGTGGCGGTCGGACACTGCGATTCCTTTTGCCTTCGTCATCGCGCCTTCATGTTGCTGCCGCCGTGCTACCGCCACCCTATGCTGCCTCTCCTATAGCTCTTTCGAGCTTAATCGTCATCGTTCTCTTCGGCCAGTCCAAGCCAAAATTAAATGAGAGCCACTAAACGCGTTCAACTAAGTCACATCACTAAACAGAAACAACAACAAAAAATCAAAAGTAGAAATCATAAAAATAGAGAGACTTTCCTTACCAAAAAAAAAATAGAGAGACTTCCACTCTAACCGGAAAAAAAAAAAGAAAGTTGCATAAATTTTCCAAAAAATCTTTTGAACACCAAACATTTCATCGTAATAAAACAATAATCGCATTAATTCTCTTCATCGACCCGCTTTGTAATTAACTGTTCAGCTTATTGGATTCAACATTCTTCCGTATGCGTATAATTTGGTAAACTGTGTATCAATTAGTTTACTTTTGCATTTAAAATTGTTTATTACTTTCCTTTTCGATATCACTTCAACGTCAAATTAGAAGTTATTCCAAAATTCGGAGGATAATTTTATTAAAATTCTGGTGTAAAATTATTCCGTATATTTTTTACATCATCATAATTAACACTTTTTACTGTTCATATGCATTTGTTTGGGAATTATTATTAAAATATTTAAGTATTAAATTACACATTTATCTAATAGGTTAAGCATTTTAAACGGTTAATAGTAGTCCCACAAAATCTCAAATGGTATCAGAACACAAACTCCCGAGTTTGCAGCGGTCTTATAATAATCCTTGTATCCCTTATAGAAGGGTATGTTATCCTAAATAACTTCTAACTTTAATTCCAATCCCAATTCTAACCTTAACTTTTTTTGTTCAATAAAACCACTAACTTTTACTTGAGTGTATCTGCCCCCATACACCTCCTTCCAAAATTGCCCTTAGTGATCCTACTTGGCATTTCAATGTCATTGTTCTTGTTTTTTTCCCAAATTTCAAATCCAAGAAGATTTCTTTTGGAGATAACTTTCCACATCTGCCCAAACGACGTCTTCTTACATATGAAATTTGGATAAAAACTAGAGTAATTAGGGTTGGCTTTCTTCGATGCTCTTACTCCTAAGAGAGTCTCTCCTTTCATCTCACTCGAAAATCATCAGTTCGCTTAATCTTTAATCTCTCGTACTTGGGAATCTTCCATCTCTTGTGATTGGAGAGCTTGCATTTGGAAAGCTTGTGTTCGGGACACTTGGCTCGGGGTGCTCTAACAGCTTGCACTATGGGATTTTCCATCTCCCAGTTGTCAACAATAAATTTCGGACGAAGGGTAAACAGTAATAAATTTGAGACTTAAGTAAAAGTTTGTGGTTTTTATGAGATAAAAATTTTTTTGGGTAGAATTGGAATTGGATATAATGTTGGAGGTTTTTTAGGGTATTAGACCCCTAACCTTACAATTAAAGATGTGGCTTGTATGCAATAAATTACCAAAATCTGTTTCATAAAACTCTGCTTGGATACTATTTTTTCTTTTTGAGCATTTCAATTTAAAATTCTAAAACCTTTTAAAATTTACTAATAAGAACATGAAGTTCGTCTTTAATTTATGGCTAATTAATTATTCTAAATTTTTTAAAGGAAAATAAATACATTTTTCAGCATTTCTCGAATAGATACTTCTTTCTTCACACACTTCAACCGTGAGTTCTATCAAGTTTTCTTTGTCCACTCACTATGCAATATTAATTGCGTTTCGCGAACATACACCTCTACCTCTTTCTATATAAATCCTTTTTGGGCCGGGACCGTTCATTGCATTTCGCGAATAGACCCTTCTTTTTACATATAGTTCTCTTCATGGATGTTAAAAATAAATTCTTCCAAAATAATAAAAATCTCAAATGATGTCCTATAAAATATTTTAAAAACCATGAAAAAGTTTATTTCACAACAATTTCAAATATAAACTTTGCAATTTACATCACTTTTTTCATAACGTTGCAATTTATGATGCATAAAATATAATTACTGACATAGAATTGCATTTTGCATTATCCCATTCATCTTGCCTTCAATTTGGCCAAAAAAAAAAAATGACACATGCCCTGACGGGAACGCACAGGCTCAATGTCATATGCTAATTCAACATTCGTTGTTGATCTGTTTCCATGTTCTTGCTATAAATCCACAAACTGTGTATGACAGAAATAGTTTTTCCTATTCTAAATAATAATCTGTTTGTTTGTTGATTAAGTATACGGTTCGTTTGCCAACATTCTTTTTAATATTTCGAGTAAATGATGCACAAAATGTAATTTTCTTTCATAAACTATTTCCTGATATTAGGTAATTTTCAATTATTTCTTGTATCAGTTATAATGCTATTTAGCTCTTTAGAAGATTACTATATAGACCCCTATTTTCAGATTCCTCATGGCGCATGATATTCGGTTGTGGTTAGTTATACATCTCTTTGGAGAAAAAGAGAGTTATTAAGAGAACGAATTTTCAAGTTAGTGATGCTTATTTATGCTTGATTGGATTGAAACAATTAAATATTACATTTTCCTTTTTAAAAAAATATATTAACAAAGCTCTCAAGATAGTATCTAAGGAAAGAGATCGATAAAATTAGAAAGTGAGGTGGCTAACACTATCTCCTAGAGGAGGCGAAGAGGTGATTAAAACCAAATTTGACAAATTAAAGCAGAATTAAAAATGTTAAAATTAATATCACATGAAGACAAAGTTTGAAGAGAGATTATGCTATAATCAGATTCACTTGTGTGCAAAATACTATCAAATATAATAATAAAAAATGAAGGAATATTGAAAATTGTTTGGCTTATTGTAAGCCTACGTCCACTTTCCATGTAGACAACCTATTGGCAAGATTTCACCAGTGAATCAATCGGAGATTACAGAAGTGAGTGATAATATCAATCTTGATAGGTTTCACTATCTTAGAGTCACTTTTTTTACACCTCTAAAAAAGTACAGTTTTGAAGCTCACTAAGATAAGTGTGTAAGGTTGAAGCTCTCTTGGACTTTGGAATTTCATATTCACGACCTCTTGTTCTCTTCAGTACCATAATCTCCTTTTGTACTCCTCCACTTCAAATCTAACTTGTCACGCCTCGCGCCCAACGAGATCGCAACATCCCACTTGATCGTTAAGTGTGCGACTTCCCAGGACTAGTCGCTGACCCGATACAAACGAACTAAGAGTAACACATGCGGAAGTAACTCGAACACTCTATTCAACATTCAATTAAATGGGATAGTAAAGAAACAAATGAAACAGAACAACAAACCACTTGATAAACATAAAGTTACTTACAACGGCACACCAAACAAGCCTTACTAGAGGCCTCCACTACAAACCATACACATATTCAAAAAGGATCGGGTGGTTGATCTACTTAACTTCTCTACTTAAAAGAGAGCATCCAAAAGACATGATCCCTATCTTCACCTACCGAAAACTCCGTCATCATATGCTCCATATCCATGGGGACCCCAAAACGTTGCGGAGGGCCGTTCATGTTCATGGTCGGGAGTCTGAAAGATTTGAATTACAACAATGAGAATAAATCTCAATAAGTAAACTCCCTAAGCCTCGCTTAGGGTAACACGTACCTCCAGATCACCCTAATCATGTAATCCTACTAACATAGCAACTCAATAGCACAACCTTTCCTTAGAACAACCAACTTGTAAAACATAATATATATTCTAACAAACACCCAACGGTATCACCATTAAGCCATATGATTAACATCAAATCACATGATTAACCACTAATCATCCATACACTAATCAGCCCTAGATTAGCCCACAATTAGCCACTAATTAGTCCACAATTAACCACTAATCAGCCCCTAAACTAGTCCATTAGTTACCAATTAACCAAATCAAGGTTTGAGAAGTTGCTTATCACTAATCCTAAGCCCAAAGACCAACTAAACCAGCAGCAATAGCTGGCGATCGGTATAGCAACTCTGGTGAACGGCGAAACGGCAAAACGACAAACGGTGGCTGGTCATGGCTTGAACGACGGCTAGGGGTGGTAGCATGATGGTGCTGGTGGTGGACGGTGGTGGCTAGTCGGTCTGGTGGGGTGTGAGTGAGAGTGAGAGTGAAAGTGAGTGAAGAAAAGGCTGATATGAAAAAATGATAGGGAGAGAGAGAATGGCTAAATAACATCATCCAAATGAAGGGTTGAGATCACTTCTTGATCCCAGGTTAAGATCCAAAGGCTAAGGTTGATTCTTGAAAGGTTTCTAGAAGGGGAATTAGGAAAATAACCAAAGTAAGAAGGGCAAATTTGTCCATGAAATTCGAAATCACTAGGGGGTACAAAGACCAACATGCCCTTCCACTCAACTAAAAAGTCCTAAAACACTAAGGCTGCGTTTGGTCGTTCGGATTTCTAAACAGAATAGGACTGGATAGGATAGGATAAGAAATCCTGGGATTTTTTCATATGCTGTCTACTGTTTGGTGGACTACAGATTTAAAGTAGGATATAATAATTTTTATTTTTTATTTTTGCTATTCACGGGTCTGAAGGAGTCAGTGAAGGAAAAAAAAAGCCGAGAAATTTTTTTGATGAAAGCGCACAAGGTGTGGGGATGAAGATGACGACGAGTGGAGAGTAAGGTTTTTGGAAAAATAGGCATTAGAAATTCTATCTGGGTCTATCCCATCCCCTCGTCGGATTTTTTTATCCGGGCTATATCCAGTTTATATCCGATGTTATCCTATCCTGGACCACCACCAAATATAGGATAGTATAAAATGTATCATATCTTGACTTTTATCCGATCGACCAAACGCAGCCTAAGGGGTAAAAGGGTCTTTTCCAATTCCGGGCCAAAATTCACTTTTTCAAGAATTTCCGAGCAAACCGATAACTAAGCGAGCTTAATGAGGCAACGTCCGATATAAAAGTTTTGATATTCTTGAAAGTTCGATACCTAAGTTTGGATTCTAATTCATGGCAAAAATCGATCAATTGCGACTTTAGTGCATCTCAAACTAACGGGCGGCTTTTAGGTGTTACGCGTATTCAACCTATGGTTAATTTGATATCAAGCTAAGTTTAAGTTCACTCAACCATGATGACCTCAGTTGTCATGTAATTGCAAGGGTCAATCACTAGTTCCGAAAGACACGATCGTTAGAAATTGATTTAGGAATGTTCGTAATTCAAACAATGGCTAAACGGAATCACCCGCGATCCAATTGTATAATATTGGCAAATCATTCCATAACCATCCTTGGATCGGTTTGTAATGGCCCAAAATATCCCCTCATCAATCCTTATGGTCGAAGTATTAATCCAGGGTCGAGTTCTTAGGTTGTGCATATTTAATTCCTAACTAGCCATTCCCTAACGGTTAGTCATCTCATGAGTGATCAATTCAGAGTATGATTTAACTGAAAGTGCATCAATGAGATAATCATTTCATAAATCCTGAAAATGGGTCAAAATTCAAAATGTCACAACTCTTCCCCCTTACAAAAATTTCGTCTTCGAAATTTACAACCAACTCAAACTATTCAAATAAATGGGGGTGTTGATGCCTCATGATTTCTTCGCTTTTCCACGTGGCTCTTTCTGTTCAGTGATGCTGCTAGATTACCTTAATTAATGGAATCGTCTTGCTTCACAAAACTTGTTTTTTTCTGTCCTCTATCCAAATAGGTCTCTCCACATACGACACTCTGTTGTCCATGTCTAATTCTTCATAGTTCAGCACGTGAGTTAGATTCGACTCATATTTCCTTAGCATAGACATATGAAGACGTTGTGAACTCGAGACAAATTCGGCAGCAAGGTGAGTCGATAGACTAGAATTCCAATTCGTTCCAAGATTTCAAATGGACCTCCATACCTTGGACTTAACTTTCCTTTTCTGCCACATTGAGACGTTCCTCGCATTGGTGACGCTTTGAGAAAGACATAATCTCCTACTTGAAATCCCAAAGGCCTACGTCGTTTATCTGCATAACTTTTCTGACAACTTTGAGTGATCTTAAACCTTCATCAAATGATCTTAACTGACTCGATTGACTGTTGTACCAATTCTGGATCCGTTATACTCCATTCCCCAACTTCATCCTAGTACACTGGAGTTCTGCAAGTTCTTCCATATAATATTTCAAATGGTGTCATTCTGATACTCTGTTGATAACTGTTGTTGTATGCAAATTCTATCAAGTGTAACTATTCTTCTCAACTTCCTTTAAAGTCTATCACACAAACTCATAACATGTCCTTAAGCATTTGAATGGTCCTTTCAGATTGGCCATCTGTCTACGGATGATAGGCCGTGCTATATTGCAGCTTTATCCCCATAGTTGTCTAAAGACTTTTCCAAAAGGTTACGGTAAATTTGGGGTCTCTGTCCGATGTGATCATAACTGGCACTCCATAAAGACGGACTATTTGTTGCATATATAGCTCGGCATACTTATCCATTGTGAAATCCCTTCGCACTGACAGAAAATGCGCTGACTTAGTCATCTTATCGACTATAACCCAAATAGAATCATGGCTTCTCTGGCTCTTTGGCAAACCCATAACAAAGTCTATAGTGATATGTTCCCATTTCCATTCTGAGATTTTTAACGGTTGCAACAGTTCACCAGACTTACAATATTGCGCCTTCACTTGTTAGCATGTTAGGCACTTAGTTACGTGCTTGGCTACATCCACTTTCATTCCGTTCCATCAATAGTGCTGGCGTAAGTTCTGATACATCTTGGTGCTGCCTAGATAAATACTGTAGCTACTACGATGAGCTTCAACCAAGATTTCCTCCTTAAGCTCAACATCATTGGAACGCATAATCGGCCATGAAACTTCAAGATCACGTCCTCGGATACTTGAAAGTCGGATTTTCTATTACTTGTATCGAAACTCAGAATGTTCTGAATTTCAAGGTATGTAGATTGTAATACTTTAATCTTAGCCTGAATCTCCAGTTCGATCCTTAAGGTGGCTAACAAGCTCGAGAGGTGACCTACCTTAAACTTGAATTTCGAGTTACGCACTCCTTCAAGTAGAATCCATTCCTTAACCATCATCTACATGATGCTTGATTTCCGACTAAGTGCATCCGCTACTTTGTTAGCCTTCCCAGGGTGATACAGAATGTCGCAGTCATAATTCTTCATAAGTTTCATCTACCGGCATTGTCTCATGTTCAACTCATTTTGGAAAAATAAGTACTTCAAACTTTGATGGTTTGTGTAGATTTAAAACCTTTTTCCGTACAAGGAGTGCCTCCAAATCTTCAGTGCAAAAATGATAGCCGCTAGTTCCAAATCATGAGTCGAGTAATTTAGCTCATGAGGTCTTAGCTGTCACGATGCGTATGCAACAACTCTTCCATGTTGCATTAAAACACATCCTAATCCCTTTGGCGATGCATCGCTATAAATCTCGTGTCCTCTAGGACCTGATGGTATTGTCAACACAAGGGCGGTCGTCAACTTATGCTTAAGCTATTGGAAACTCCTCTCGTACTTATCCGTCCACTCAAACCTTGTTTCCTTCTTTAGTAAATGAGTTAAAGGAGTGGCTATTGTGGAGAACCTTTTCATGAATCGTCTATAATATATTGTAAGTCCTAGGAAACTCTGAACTTCCGTCACTGTCGTAGGTCTTGGCCAATTCGTAACTGCTTCAATCTTAGTTGGATCCACCGAGATTCTATCCCCGGAAATCACATGTCCAAGAAACGCTACACGATTGAGCTAGAACTTGCACTTACTAAATTTGGTGTAGAATGCGTGTTCTCTCAAGGTTTGTAGAACCATTCTCAAATGTTGTTCATGTTCTTCAAAGCTCTTCGAGTATACCAAAATGTCATAGATAAATATGATGACGAATTGATCCAAGAACTCCTTGAATACCCGATTCATCAAATCCATGAAAGGAGCTGGGGGCGTTAGTTAATCCAAATGGCATAACGATAAACTCGTAATGTCCATATCTTGTATGAAATGCTGTCTTCGGTATATCCTTCTTCTTGAGCCTTAGTTGATTGTAGCCCGTTCTTAAGTTTATCTTGGAGAATATCGATGCCTCTTGTAGTTGATTGAACAAGTCATCTATTCTTGGTAATGGATACTTGTTCTTGATGGTTACCTCGTTCAACTGCTGATAGTTAATGCATAAATGCAATGACCCATCTTTCTTTCTTATGAACAACACTGGTGCTCCCCATGGTGACGCACTTGGATGAATGAATCTCTTATCAAGCAACTCTTGCATCTGAACCTTCAATTTCTTTAACTCTGATAATGCCATTCTATAGGGCGCTCTAGAGATTGGCTTCGTCCTAAGGGCCAACTCAATTACAAATTCCACTTCCCTATCAGGTGGTAATCTCGGCAATTCGTAAGGAAAGACATCGGGAAAGTTACACACCTCGACTATGTCTTTTAGCCTTGGTTCCTTAGCCAACGAGTCAACCACAGTCGCTAGGTAACCTTGACATCCTTCATCTAGCAATTTAGTCACCTCAAGCGACGAAATCCAAGGGATTGATGTTCTTCCTCGAATTCCTACAAACTCATATCTAGGATGACCAATCGGATTTAATTCGATCACCCTGCTACTACAGTCCATCACAGCTTTATGTTAATAAGCCAATCCATCCCCACAATAACATCAAAATCAAATATAGTCAAAACTGTCAAATCTATCCTTTTTTTCCTACCACTAATAACTATCTTACAATCCGAACATTCTACTGAAATTAGCACTTCATCTTTAGAGGGGTGGTAACATATAAAATTGCTCATAATGATTTCGGTTCAATTCTAGTCAATCTAACAAACTGTTTTAACACAAATGAATGCGATTCTCCTGGATCAAATAAAGTATAGGCAGCATGATCACATAAAAAGACCGTACTTGTGATCACGCCAAGAGCATCCTCCACCTCTTTCCTTACCATCACATGTACTCTTCCTTGCGCTTGCGGTTTATTTTGATTATTTTGCAGAGCATTCCTAGTTGGTCCCGCTCTAGGTTGTTGCGATTGCACTTGTGGCCTAGCTTGTCGATTCGGGCAATCCTTCACTTAGTGACCATGTTGGCCACATCTATAACATGCTCCATTCCTGCCAAGGCAAGGGCCATTCCCATGCCTTCTCTCGTAAGATCGACATGGGGCACTAGAGTATAATGTCGGCTTCCCAATATTCTTTTTGATAGGAGGGACAAATCGTCTATTGCCAATCATAGGCTTCTTTCCAAAATTACAATTGTCCCTAGCCAGTACATACCGCGATCCAGATGCAGCAGCCCTTTCAGTCTTATCCTTCTCAACTATTTGAGCTCGCTCATAAAGCTCATTGCAATCCCTTTGGTTCAGGAGTATCAACTAACTACGGAGCTCCAGTTTCAGACCGTCCCGGAATCTCCTTACCTTGTTTACAGGGTTCTCGACCATTATTGGTGCGAACTTAGACAGCCTTGCAAACTCTGCCTCATATTAATCCATGATCATCTAATTCTAATGAAGCCACAGAAATTTTGCCATTTTCTTTTCTTGTGCATTCTCAGAGAAGTACTTCCCATTAAAGGTCTCGACAAAGGCATCCCATTTTTGAACCATGCTTTTCGAAAAGATTCCACCTCGAGTGGCCTTCCACCAATCACTTACATTATCTTGGAGTTGATACACTGTCAGGGTCACCTTTTCCTTCTCCGTGCACCCTAGAAGTTCAAAAGTCTTTTCCAACTCCTCAACCCAAAGGGTGGTAGCCTCCGGGTCACCCTTTTCCATCAAACTTGGGTGGCTTAAGTTTCAGAAATTGTTCTACCACTTGATGCATCTGACAATTTCCATTCCCATTCCCGGGATTATAATGAGCGGCGACGGCAGTAGCAACCGCAACAGTAGCTCGTTCTTGAGCCTGCTGTCCCATTAACTGTCCAATCGCCTCAAGGGCTTCAAGACTCCATCCACTCTAGGATCCTTCATTGGTCTTGCTTGAGAACTCGACTAAGCTTTGGCCCTTTTACCCCTGTTGTTCATCCTATTCCAATCTCACACAGCTTGTTATAATTCCACTGAGGAATTAGAGATCTAAACAAACTATTCGAGCTTAAACAACTATAAGTAGTAAATCACAATAAGTAATCACAAGCAAGTAATCACCAAAACAAGTATCACAAGTACACAATTAGCAAGGTTCTAGCTCTTACCTTTTTGCACCTGCAACGTTAGTAATCCATAATAATAACACGAAAACACTCAGTAATCACAAGCACATGCTCTCAGGACATGCATTAAACATTCAAAACTTGTGATCAAGGCAAGTCTCCCTAATTAACTATTCCAAAAGCCATCGCTCCTTATCACTTCAGGTCTCGACTGAACTTGAATCGAGCTAACCTTGCTCTGATATCAATTAAATAGGGATGTCATGCCCCGCACCCTGCGAGCTTGCAACATCTCTCTTGCCCATTAAGTATGTGACTTCCTAGGAGTAGTCGTCGACCCGATACAAACGAACTAAGAGTAACACATGCGGAAGTAACTCGAACACTCCATTCAACATTCAATTAAATGGGATAGTAAAGAGACAAATGAAATAGAACAATAAACCACTTTATAAACATAACATTACTTACAACGGCACACCAAACAAGCCTTACTAGAGGCCTCCACTACAAACCACACACATACTCAAAAAGGATCGGATGGTTGATCTATTTAACTTCTCTACTTAAAAGAGGGCATCCAAAAGACATGATCCCTATCTTCACCTACCGAAAACTCCATCAACATATACTCCATATCCATGGGGACCCCAAAACGTTGCGGATGGCTGTTCATGTTCATGGTTGGGGGTTTGAAAGGTTTGAATTACAACAATGAGAATAAATCTCAAAAAGTAAACTCCTTAAGCCTCACTTAGGGTAACATGTACCTCCGGATCACCCTAATCATGCAATCCTACTAACATAGCAACTCAATAGCAAAACCTTTCCTTAGAACAACCAACTTACAAAACATAATATATGTTCTAACAAACACCTAACGGTATCACTATACCACACGTGATCACCAAACACAAACAAATCATGGCATTGCATAAATATGCACACGTGGTCACCAAACACCAAATTCAGCAAAGTCCCAGGACTTTGTTGACTTACCTGGAGCAAATGAACACGTGAAAATTGAGATGGCCAGCCAGAGAATCTTTGGCCGGCACCAGAGGTTCGATCCAACCGATCGGAAGTCGATTCTAACTGAATTCGGGTGGGAAAAATTGATCAATAAAAACAAGAAAAAAATTGAACATTAGGAATGGAAAGTGCTCGACGAAATTCCAAAGAGAAGGAGAGAGAGAGAGAACGAGCATGAAAGAGAGAGAGATTATACTCAAAGGTGCGTTAAGGTTCCAAAGACCGAGCGATTGACATTTTTCTGGCGAGAAAAACGTCGACAAATCAGCTTCGATGGAGAACCTCCTCACTTGAGAAGTTGTGATGAAGCTGATCGCCATTGCTTGAAAGTGAAGCTCGGCCGGCATGTCCAGACGTTCTCCGACGAAGCCGAAGTCACCAGATTGAAGTCTAAGTACTGAGGAAGAGCTCCACGATCGCCATTTGCTTCGGAAACTTCATCCGATCCTTTGTTGAGGCAAGTA
Source organism: Syzygium malaccense (assembly GCA_031216405.1). Taxonomy (NCBI): domain Eukaryota; kingdom Viridiplantae; phylum Streptophyta; class Magnoliopsida; order Myrtales; family Myrtaceae; genus Syzygium; species Syzygium malaccense. The sequence goes on along the minus strand of CM062259.1, from coordinate 21,371,830 downwards.
AAATCTAATCCTCGCCATGGTTTTCTAGAACTCCAGAAAGTGAGATCAAATTTGATATTGATGAACATTTGATTTCTCTAGCAATTTCAAGTCCTTTGAGGTCTAATATGATTTTCTAATCATGTTTTACATTGTTTGATTGCATTTCTAATTGAAAAACCTACATATACTGAGTCGGCCACCATTAAACCTTCTTGTCGGAGCTTCCTAGACCTCACCGAAGTGTCTCCCATGGCCATAGGCCGTCTAAGTTAGCATTTTCTCACCTTGAAATTTTTTCGAAATTTTTTTTGTTTGAATTTTTCTCTAATTTTTATTATTTTTTATTGATTTTCCAATTTTTTCTAATTTTTATTGAATTTTTTAAGATTTTTTATTATTTAATTTTCCCGCCGAAATGGCGAATCGGACCTAACCGGCCTATTCAACCTAGTTTGGCTGAGCCGAACCAGGAATCATTGGTCGCCTTCTCCGGCGAGCACGATACCAAAACGGCACCGTTTTGGTTTTTTTTTTCTCTTCGGCATTTTATCGAACACTTGGTGTGCATGTTTCTCCATTTTAAGTTGTTGAGGTCGCCGGTTTGATCCCGACTTCGGCGACCTTCCGGTGAATTCTTTGTCTTGCTAATTGATTGAATATGAAGATCATGTTTCCCCCTATCAACCTAACTAAATCGACTTGTTGTCAGACCACCGCCGGCCGGCGTAAAACCGATCCAAAAATCTAACTTGCTAACTATCCTAAACTAGCTATTCAAGCCCACATATTATCATGCAAATCGCCCTAGCTATCTATGTCGGTCCCAATAATCAATATCGCGCTTTTTTTGGACTTTCGGGATTTGCACGCTAAGGAGGTATTTTTGTGTAAAGGTCTCTCCCAGACCATACCTCATATGACATCGGATCGTAATTATCTATTTAGTCTAAGTTTTTGATTTTGGAGTCGTCACTAGTCATTATTGATAGGTAGACTAGAAATCTAATCAGGGTACGGGAGAAATACCTCGATTCTACGAGCTAGAGATTCTGAGTAGGGGACTTGGTTACGTTAATGATCCCAAATCGAGATCCCTAATGCCCGTTTGGTACCTAAGAATGATACGACGTCTAATGTGTCATGCAAGTTTCCGAGACTTACCCACTAATTCTATCCATTCTAATCACAGGAAAAATCAATTAAGGATTAAATGCATAATCAATGTCAATCAAATCAATTAGTCCTAAATGGTCTCTAAAAATGAAAATCAATCAATGTCACGCCCCGAACCCTAACGGGCTCGCAACACCTCCTTTGACGGTCGTGATGAACGCGACGTCCCAGGACGCGTCGCCGACCCAAACAAACTATGCAAGCGGAAGCGGAATAAAACAACCCAGACAATAAAATATGACAAAGGGGTAGAACAACGTAATTTAATAAACATATAACATTAACTTAAATCCACAACATTCATACATTAGGCCGCTAGGGTTAAATCCACCTTCATCATCAAAAAGGAACAGGTGGCTGGGTAGACTACTGACAGCACAAAACGGGACTCTACCAAAAAGGCTTCCTAGCCCTACACCTACATATCCCTACGGTACCCAGTCGGAATCGGACCCTGAGGATTCCGACTCTGAGTCCGAGTCAATCTCGATCGGGTTCTCCTCCTCCTCTCCCTGCTCGACTGCCATAGGCTCCTCTTCGGGCTCGGGCTCGGACTCCTCCTCCTCGGGCTCGGGTTCCGGTGCTAGCTCAGGTTCAGGCTCGGGGACAGGTGCCGGTACTGAACTGGGGTTCACCAGCGGACTATTGGGGTCTGACATCTCACCGTCGGGGGCGAACTTGTCCCAGGGCTCCCAATTGACCGCGTCCGCATTGGTATGACGCAACCCTTCAAAACCTCGGATTGGGCCAGAGTTCTCCAACTCGACCCTATGGGTCCAAGCCAAGTAGTCGTGGCGCTCCAGCTCATCTCGTCCCACATCTACCCAAACATAAGTTCGATGCCTAATATATGCCTCGCCCGGGTTCAGACCCGGGTACTCGTTGTCCTCATGCACCATATGCATGGGGACACCAAAACGCCTGGGTGGCGTCATACTCAAGGGCGGGGATCTGAAAATGGTTATATAATAACCGTGAGAACGAGTCTCAATAAGCAACTCCCTATACCTCACCTAGGCTAATGCGTACCCAGACAAGTCTAACATGCGAGTCACCAGACAACACAACCGATTTCACACGACAGGCTTACCTTACCTCGAACCGCGTGCCAACCCTGCATATTAGTCCAAAGATGATAACGCAAGAATAGTTTATCACCGTGTCACAATCACCCGACACACGCACTCCCACACACAATCAATCAATCCAACCAAGCACCCACACGCACATTTAACCAATCCAATCAGTCACATCACTCACACATGTCCAGTCCACTTTCCTCTCACGGACCACCGTCAACACGTCTCAAGTCCGGTCTTACAGGCCTACAAGCCCCACAAATCACTCAATTCTCATGGCCGCCGTCAACACGTCCCAAGCCATACCATTCAATCAAGTCCAGTGGCCGCCGTCAACACGTCCCAAGCCACACTATTCGAGCAATCCCAATGACCGACGTAAATACGTCCCGGTCCAACACACCTTTAACGGGCCACCGTCAACACGTCTCAAGCCCGCATCCAATTGGCACATCGGCCATTCCTACCTTCACACGGACCGCCGTCAACACGTCCCAAGTCCGTAGCCCTCCGATCAATCCGGGCTTAAAACTCGACAAGCAGGCATACGCCAATCAATTAAATCAATTTCACGCCCATTGTATCAAACAACCCATAATCCCCACTCAATCCAAATCACAATTCGCCACCTCAACATACGAACCCGACGTTCAAGTCGGCCACACGCAATTATTCGAGTCAAGCATAACATTTAATCTAGTCTAAATAACGCAATTAAACACAATGAGATTAAATTAAAACACGCCCTAGCCGTTCTAACCCGAGACAAGTCAATAAAGTACCCAAAATACTAGGTAGGGTTTAGGAAGTCACTTACCTAAGTTTGGCCCGGGAAAAGTCGGCTCGGGCCTAGGATGGCCCGGGTGAACAGTGCGTACTAGGCACACGCACGGGCACAGCAGTCGGCCACGGGCGCGGGCACAGGCGCGGCGACGGGCGCGGGCACGGGCGAGGGCACGGGCGCGGGCGCGGGCAACGGGCACGGGCGCGGGCACGGGCGCGGGCAACGGGCACGGGCGCGGGCACGGGCGCGGGCAACGGGCACGAGGCGGCACGGGCACGGGCGCGGGCAACGAGCACAGGCACGGGCACGGCGACGGGCACGCGGGCGCGGCGACGAGCGTGCGGCTCGGTCGCGTGGGCGACGAGCCGGCCACGGCCTGGGCTGGCTGGCCGGGGCTGGCTGGCTGGTCGGGGCGGCGGTGGCGCGGCGGCGACGTCGGCACGGCGGTAGCGCGGCGGCGACGTCGGCACGGCGGCGGCGAGCTGGAGAGGGAGAGGTCAGTCGGTGGTGAGAGAGAGAGAGAGAGAGAGAGAGAGAGAGAGAGAGAGAGAGAGACCGGAACTGAGGGGGAGGGGCAAACCGGCGACGACGGAGCGGCACGGCGTGGCTGCTGGCGGGGTCGGGCGGCGTCGGGTTCGCCGGCTGGAGCGACGGCGAGCGGCGGCGACGCGGCGGCGAACTGCAGGAAGCCAAGGGGAGAAGGAGAAGTTGGCTGAGGCGGCTAGGGGCGTTTTGGCGGCGACGACAGCGACACTCAGGCGTCGGGACGGCGCTGGGGAGCTGGCCGGACGACTGGGCGACGGCTGGGACTCGCCGGACGTAGCGGCGAGCGGCGGCGAGCCGAGCTCGTGCGCTGGAGAGAGGAGGAAGGTGGCGTCGGGCGGAGCTGCCGAGCGACGCGGAGGCGCGGCGACGGCGCGAGGAAGACGGCGGCGTCGGCGGCTGGTGGAGCGGCGTTCGGGCAGAGGCGGAGGGCGGTCGAGCGGCGGCTGAAGAGGTGAGGAGGGGCTGCGGAGGTGGTCGGGAGTCGGGGGAGGAGGGAGCGACCAGGTGGCGGGGGCGGCCGACGGGGCTGCAGGCGGATGGTCGGGCGGCGCGGCGCGGCGGTCGGGTTGGCGACGGCAGCGCGCGACGGCCAGGCGATCGGCGGTTACTGGTCGGGCGGACAGAACAAGCGCAGAACCAGTCGGGCCAAGGAGGAAGGAGGAGGAAGAAGAAGGAGAGAGAAGGAGAAAAGAAAAGAAAGAAGGAGAGAGAGAGAAGAGAGACGTTGCATGGGCAGAGGGAAGGGACATGCAGCAGGGGGAGGTGACGCCCGCGTAGGGGAGGGGCGCGGCAGAGGAGAAAAGAAAGAAAAGAAAGGAAAAAGGAAGAGAGAAGGGGACGGGGCAGACGCGCGCAGGTGGGGGAAGTGACGCGGCGCAAAGAAGAGAGAGAGAAAAATGAAGAGAAAAAATAAAAGTAAATACTTGTCGTCGAGCGCGATCCAACGGACACGGTTCAAACTAAAAAAATCGATTTAACAGTCACGATTCAAATTCGGAAGAAGACCTAATAGCTCACGAAAAATCCCGAACGATAATAATGTAGGACAAAGGCCAAAATAAAATAAAATAATTCAAAACACACTACGAGGGAGGTCTACTAGTCCAAATTCGCACCCGGTCCAAACTTCCACTTTTCCACTATTCCTGGCAATCTCGACGCTAGCCACAATAATATCGACACTGTCCAACTTAGTTCGTCCCGAAACCCCCGAAAATCGACTGCCAAGTTCGGGGTCTAAATAACAGCCAAATTCGATCGAGTGCGATTTTAGCAAAATCTCTATTTTAAAAACAAGAACCCGAGAGTGATCAGTTCTCGGGCGAGATTTCATTATAAGCGCACTGACGAATGACACATTTTATAAATCCCGAAAATGAGCCAAAATTCGGAATGTCACAATCAAAATATCCAAACCCTAGTGAAGCCTTAAAGGCTTATCTATTTCCTGATTTGTGTTTTTTCGGTTTTAGGGTTTTTTAGAGGTTATAACTCCTGAATTTGAGATTTTCTAAAAATGCCACTTGGGCACTTCTAAAAATTCAAATTTAACTTTTTAAGGTTAGCCACAGTGTTTTTGAACCATTTTGTGAATTTTTGAAATTTTTGATTTTTTTTTGAAAATTGAATTTATGAGAATTTCATTAATCAAGAATTGATTTTTATGATTATCTGAAAATTTTTATGAATTTTCAAATTTCCAATTTTTATATTTTTTTTTTCAATTTTTTACATTTTTTGAATTTTTCATTTGTATTTTTTGAATTTTTATGAATTTTCTCAAAATTTTTGAATTTTTTTGAATTTTCTAAAAAATTTTATTTTTCTGAATATTTTTGATTTTCCAAAATTTTTTCTGAACTTTTTAAAATTTTAAAATTTTTAAATTTTCAAGAATTTTTTAGTATTTTTTAGATTATTTATTTATTTTTTGAATTTTCCATCAGGAAATGAACCGAACAAGCCCGGTTCAACCTAGTTCGGCTTGATTGAACCCAACGTCACCGGCACCGGCGCCGGTTGTCTTCTCCAGTGAGCTCAGCGCCAAAATGGCGCTGTTTTGAACATTTTTCATTGGGGCATTACATCGAGCACTTAAGGTGTACAATTTCAGACTTAAAGTTCTTGAGGCCGTGGCTTTGAGCTCATTGCTGAGAACCTTTCGACACTATTTTGTCATTTCTTTTGACCCATTGTGATGTTCATATGTTTTATTTTAAATCTAGCCTGCTCAGAACATTGGCCGAAGCCTGCTTGTCGGCGAAAAAGCCAGTCAAAAAATCTAATTCACAACTATTTTTGGCAAGTTTTTCCAGAATGCAAATCCTAATTCTAACTGCCGTAGCTGTCTAGATCGATCAAAATAACGATTCAAAACATCAAACAGAGATTAAGGGAGGCTAACTTGAGTGGTTTAGGGCCACGACGGCTCTCCGGCAAGGTTCTTCAAGCTCTAGCGAGGTGGTCAAGTGCATGGCCAACTCGGTTTTAATGCATTTTCGATCATTCAAAGTGCATACAAACAATGAAAATGAGGTCAAAACATGTTTTGAGCATTGACAAACTCAGACTCGTGAAAGAAAATGCCCGATTAGCAAGATTGAACTCAAGTTCATCATTTCTCAAATCTAGAAAAACTATGACTGGGAGGGGACTTTACCTTCTTCGTTTGATGATCAAAAGATGTTTACAGGACAATTCCCAATCACGAAGCTCTTCCTGGATACTTCAACTTCAAGATGATCATTCTAGATTCAATGGAGACAGTCTGGACACACTGGCCGAGCTCGACTTTCAGGCTCAGTCGACCAGCCTTAGGCCGACTATTCCAGGTGAGGAGGCTCACCACCTAGGCTGATTTGCCGATGCTTTTCTAGCTGAAAAAATGTCGATCGCTCGGTCCGGGAAGCCTCAACTCCCTTTCTCTTTAGAAAACTCTCCTTTTCCTCTATTTCTCTCTCTTCTCTCTCTCGGTAATTTCGTCGAAAACCTCCTCTATCAATGTTCAGTTTTTCTTGGTTTTTGTTGATCCATTTTTCCCGCCTCAAGATTGTTAGAACCGACTTCTGATTGGTTATAACCGATCTCTGACGATAGCCGAAGATTCTTCTGCTGCCGTTCAGTTTTTTTTTTTGATCTGAAGCTGTCGTTCTGGTTAAACATGTGTTTATTTGACCGGAGAAGATTGGCAAAATGGCAGGTTCATTTGGTTTTTTCTCATGGGTTCATTGCGTTCTAGGCAAGTCGGGCGAAGAAGACGGGTCATCGAGTCAGGTTGGGTTGACTCGGTCGACTCGGTCGACTCGGCAGGCCCGATTTTGATTAAAAACTCAAATTGAGCTTAATTTCGATCACTTTTTTCAAATTAAATCCCAAAATTGAATTCCCCATCATATTTTGATCCCAAATATGTGATTTTCCCCAATTTTTGTAAAAATCATGTCCAAGATTTTCACATTTTTTATTTGGGTTAATAGGGTTTTGTTCAATTTAATGTCCTAATGCCCTGATTAGGAAAAATTAATGCCAAAATTGAATTATCCACATCTGATTAACCCTAGAAATGATGGTCTCATGATTCGACAATTTCATATTGGGCACGATTCCCAATTTGGGCTCAAAATTCCTAATTTTCAATTGAATTTTGGGGATTTTTGATTTCTATGATAAATTGTGCAATTGGACTGACCATTATGTAATTCAAGGTCCCAAAATCATTTTTTGTGAAGACACTACGACTTAAAAATGACTAGAAAAGATTTAATTGCATTTTTGGTTCAATTCGGGATTGATTTTGCCCAATTTTGGGAAAAACATATACCCAATTGAGATTTTTAAAAATTGATGATGTATTAATGAAATTAGATTTAAAATAAGACTAATGACTTTTTTTTGGAATTTTCTGATTCCATTTGCTAGTTTTCTTGATTTTCTCACTTATTTTGACTAAAAGAAATTAAGGAAAAATGCAGGAAAATGCTAAAAACATTATTTTTGGTTTATAAGTAGGTTTCTAGGCTTGGCCAAGATTCTTAGTACTAATTTTGAGATTTTTGAAAATATGAAAAAAATGAGCTAAAAATCAAGTGTCAATCGTTGCCCCTCTTTAGGATGGAGCTCGTTAGAGATTGATCTCAAAGACAAGAAGACATCTTATTATTTAGTCGACTCAATGAACAAGATAAGATGAAAATTTCACAATAATTAATTAGGGATCTTGCTTTTGAAATTCGTAATCTAATCCAAAAGTTCTCTTTTCAGAACATATTTTGAAAGGTTCTTAATAATTGAGGGTGAGAAATTTACCTATTTGTGAGTGTCTCTTTGTTGCTTATCCAAGGGCATGAACTGATGGTAGTAATGATTATGATGGTTATTCTGATTTCGTGGTTTAAGAACGAACTCACGAACCATGAATACCTGAGGCTCTTCGCTTGAGGATTCTGGAAATTGCCTAGGGGCTCCTTTCCTATAGGACTTGAATTTACCTAGGGGCTCCTTACCTGTAGGACTTTGGATTTTCCTAGTGATTCCTTACCAGTAGGACTTGAATTTACCGAGGGGCTTCTCGCTTGTAGGATTTTGAATTTGTCTAGGGACTCCTCGCATGTAGGATTTTGGATTTACCTAGGGGCTCCTTGCTTGTAGGACTTTGGATTTGCCTATGGGCTCCTCGCTTGTAAGAATTTAATTTGCTTAAGGGCTTCTCGCTTGTAGGACTTAAATTTGCCAAGTGGTTCTTTATCAGTAGGACTTAAATTTGCCTAGGGGCTCCTCACCTGTAGGACTTTGAATTTGCCTATGGGCTCATTGTCTATAGGACTTGAATTTACCTAGTGGCTCCTTGTTTGTATGACTTTGAATTTGCCTAGAGGCTTCTCGCATGTAAGACTTTGGATTTGCCTAGTGGTTCCTCACTAGTAGGATTTGAATTTGCCTAGTGGTTCCTCACCAGTATGACTTAAATTTGCCTAGGGGCTTCTCACCCGTAGGACTTTGAATTTACCTAGGTGCTTCTCGCCTGTAGGACTTTGAATTTGCTTAGTGGTTCATCACTAGTAAGACTTGAATTTACCTAGTGGTTCCTCACCAGTAGAACTTAAATTTACCTAAGGACTCCTTGCCTGTAGGACTTGAATTTGCCTAAGGGCTCCTTGTTTGTAGGATTTGAATTTGCCTAGTGGTTCTTCATTAGTAGGACTTAAATTTGTCTAGAGGATCCTTGCTTGGAGGACTTTGAACTTGCCTAGGGGCTTCTCGCCTGTAGGACTTAAATTTGTCTAGTGGCTCATCATTTGTAGGACTTTGAATTTACCTAGGGGCTCCTCACCTGTAGGACTTTAGGAAGACTTCAAATAATGAATGCCTTGACTATGAGTTATGTGATTTTTGAGGTTTTACTGACATTTGTATGGTTTTTAGTAGACAAAAACTATTTTGAAATGTAGTCTTGAAATTAATCAAAACTATTTGAAGTGTGGATTTTTTTTAGCTTACCACAAAATATTTGAAAACTTGATTTTAAGTTGATCAGAAACTTTTAAAACCTGGTCTAGAAACGTGTATTCTCTACATTAATGCATTTTAGACAATTAAATTTCCTTTTTGAGGAATTATTTGAACAAAATGCTTGCAATCTTTCAAGAAATGCTTGAAATGATGGTTTGGAAGACCTTCATTCTCAATCTATAAACTTGGTCTTTTCTTTATTTAATTGAAAGGGGACTTATCTGATATCCCTCAGTTTTATCTCCCTTAACCAATCTTTAGGTGTTCGGAGATGTTTGCAATGTATACAATCCAATTGATCTAATAAGGTCTTTTAGAGGACTGTAATATTGGTAGGTTAATGGCTATTCAAAGGATAGGCATTTTGAGGCCAAGAAAAAGGATTTCATCATATCTGATTTCGAGTGTATAAGTTAAGAATCTCGAGGACAAAACAAGATACTATTGCATACACTTCTTTGAGTGATGACTTCTTGCCATAAAGTCATGTTTCTACTCTCAACATCCCAATCTGAAGAGTCTTTGGGGAGAGGTTGTATTATTGGTATTGGGTAGGCTCAAAAAAGGTTCATTTGTTTGAATTCATGGTTCTTATGAAATTAGTGATCTTCTTGGCATTACCACCCATTTTCTGTTGTCTACTAGGGATCTTTCTTTTAAGATCATCAAAGTCCCCTAAACATTCATTATAATATCTTTTCTTTTGCTCATTCTCATTTATTGTGATCTATGATCTCTCGTGATCTTGACTTTACTTTGTCATGACTTTTTTTTTCATTTCGAGTTTTCTCTTGAACTCTCCTTTTTTTTCATTTTTCTTGGACATTTGGCCTTGCTTTTACCAAACACATTGCTTTTTCATGCCCCATATTCTTTTGCCTTTGATCTTTTTGAATTTTAAGGACTCTGTGTCATGTCCTTTTGTTTCTTATCTATTAAAGCGGATTATGTCACGCCTCGAACCCTATGAGCGTGCGATCATCCCTCCGAGGTCGATTCAGTGCGATGTCCAGGACGCATCGCCGACCCAAAACCCAAACAACAGAGAAAAATGCACAGCAGAAGTAACAAACACCCATACAATATAAAATCACATAACCAAGGGTAGCAATAAGTAAAATAAATACAACTTGCATTAATAACCGAGATTTACAAAATCCATTGTCAGGCAATATACACCAACCAAAGTATGGGTCAATAGCCACTAACATCAAAAAAGGTACGTGGCTTGGGAGTCAGGCACTAACTCTAATAAAGGCTCTATCAAAAAGTGTTGGCCCTGCCTAACCATGGTCAAGGACTAAACCCTAGGGCAACCAGTTTGAGTCATATTCTGAGGACTCAGAATCCATCGAATCCGGCTCAAACTCGACGTCCACTGACTCCGCCCTGGAATCATCCTCCGACTCTAGCTCTTGCTCCATAGGCTCCGGCTCCGGCTCCGGCTCGTTATCAGATTTCCAGTCCATCGGCTCTTCTCCTTCGGACTCGGAAACCATCTCAACAATGATTGGCTGGGCGTCGGAATCCTTCTCGAATGTGACAGCGGGGCTCACGACCTCTCCATCAGCGGCCTGCAGATTCGGCTAGCCATAAATGTTGAACGGGATGTCGAAGGACCAAAGAGGTCCATACGTACCGAACTGGTCCTGGAAACACCAACCGACATAAGGATGGGGCCCGAAATGTGGTCCGCCGACCCAAACTATATTGAAATACCTAATATAAGACTCCCCATTTCCTACGGGGTGTACCGTCACCGATCACTCTATGCGATACGGGATCCCAAAACGAAGTGGCGCATCTACCATTTTCAAGGTCGAGGGTCTGAAAAGTGGGGTTTAAACAACAGTGGGAATAAATCTCAGCAAGTAAATCCCCTAAATCGAAACTAGGTTAACATGCATCTCCCGGACAAGCATCAACTAAATACACAGTTGATCAATCACACGACTTAGGCCCTCGGGCCCAAATTAAGCATATAGTGACCCTGCAGGTTAGACACATAATAATAATAATACTATACCCATCAATGCACATACACATGTCAATTGGCCACTGTCACATGCCACACACTTGTTTGCACTCGTTGATGCACTCTTCGCACACTTGCCAATGTCATGCTTATGCTTGCACAATTCAATACACACTTGCACACTTGCACACGTACCAACATTCCATTTATTCACCGACCCGCATTAAACACATCAGGTCCAATCCGCGTAACACGCATAAGGTCTATCACTTTTCGATCGATCTCCTGCCCGTGTTAAATGCATCAGGCTCATGACACAACCCGCGTGTGGGACGCCTCAGGTTGGCCATCTTCCGGTAATCCGGGCATCGTCCTGCGTTAAACGCCTCAAGACGGGTTCATTATCCCGCGTAAATGATGCCTTAAGGTTTATGTGATCACACGAGCATCACCCATCAATTATTATCTAAACCCCACGTAAACGACGCCTCAGGGTATTTTAGGTGATCACATGCTTATGCCATTCGTGTACACTCATATAATACACATATTATGCCAATGCTCAATATGCACACTCATGGCCAGCTATGCCTCTCAATTTATGAGCACATCAAACACTTAACATGGCATCGTACGATCAATTATCAATCACACTCAATTCAATCACTACATAGGCAAATCAAGGTATACTCGACATTTCACAAATAACTTGCTTATTAACCGATCAAGGCCCAATCCATGCCATAGTGGACAGCAACTACACAGCCTACTCTAGGCTACTAATCCACTTCCAAACCATCACATTAGGCCATTAAAATCACCACAAAACAGCCACTAGTCAGCCCACAAATTACACTCACAATAATTCACATATTAGCCCAAATCAAGTCCACATTGGACAGCCATCAACCAGCCCATTCTAGGCCACTAAAACACCTTTAAATCATCACACTAATCCATCAAAACAGCCACAATATCAGCCCTAATTAGCTCACACTAATTAACCCCTAAAATACCCTAATATCCCCTAAAACTTGTTTAAAGTGCACATAATCCTAATTAAGGGTTAGGGTTTCTACTCACAAGATCTCAAGCTTCAAATGGGGGCTGAACAAGGAGAGAAATGGGCCGAACAGCAGCTGGATCAAGCCGGTTCAGTGGTGGCACTCCGGCGTCCTCACGGCAGCGCTCGGTGGTGAACGGCGGCGGCGACGGTGGTTGGGGCTCTCGGTTGGTCACGGCGGCAAGGGGGTGACGGTGGTGGTGACAGCGAAAATGGGAGAGAGAAAGGAGGGGGTGAGACGGTGAGGGGCGAGCGGCCTTGGCAAGCGGCGGCGGCGGCGGCGGCAGTGCTCGGCACCGGCGGACGGCGGCGGCCTGGGGGCTGCTCAGGCGGGGTTGTACACGGCCAAGGAGGAGGAGAAGGAGAGAAAATGGAGAGGATGAGAGGGGAAAGTGGTCGGCTGAAGTGAGAGGTGAGGGTAGAGAGAGAGATTGCAAGGTTTTATCCAAAATGGGTAGGTGGGAGTTGGTGGGAGTTGGTGAACTACCCTAGCAAGTACCATCTTATCCACTCCACTCATGACTTAATCTAATGGCCAATATTCAAAGGCCAATCACATCCAATCAAGATCAATGGCCAAGATGGGTTCTAGACACAAAATATCCAAGGGCACTTCGGAGAATGAGCAAGAGGGATGGGGGCACCAATGTCCAATATTTTCGGCACTATTAGGGGCTGAATAAAATAAATTAAACCTCTAAAATTCGGAATTAACACTTAGGGCTTAGGGGCAAATCGGTAATTTTCCATTTTCGATCCGAAATTTCATTTTTCGACTATACCGATTCCAAATATAATTGGTCATACTAATACGACATTGTCCTTGCAAAATAGTTGCGTACGTCCATGAAATTTGATACTCAAGTTTGGACTCAATTCCACGATCAATTTCGCTCAAATGCGATTTTAACGTCTCTCTCATTAACGGGTGGTTGCTTAGAGGTTACGCGTATCGACTTAGGATTATTCGACTCGTGACGGTCTCAACTTCTAAGAGAACGCAAGGATTATCGCCAGTTTCGGGGGTCGCGATTGTTCGGAATAAGTTCGGGATTGTTTGCTACACGCACTCTTGATCGTGCGGAACCATCCGCATCTCGATCGTATGTCATTGGCTAAACAAAATCCGTCACCCTCCTTGGATTGGCCTATATTGGCCCAAAATATTTTCCTCGTCATTTCTCGGAATCAGACTCGATTCACGGTCGAGTTTTTAGGTCAACATACCGTTTTCCTAGTTAGCCATTCTCTATTGGTCAGTATCCCGAGAAGGATCCGTTTCGGGCGAGACTTGCTAAAATGAAATGAAAAATACACCTCTATTTCATTGATCACGATAGTGGATCAAATTCAGGATTTTACAGATTATATGCTCATGCTCCAGTGTGAAGAGATGATCACTAATTTAGATTTCTGAAATGAATTTTCGGGTTCAATTGGGTTTTGTCAAAGGTAATGTGTTTGGGTATAATAAATGAATTGCTCTTCTTCCTCTTGGGATGTCTTGAGCTTTCATATGACTTCATCTAAAGTTATCACAGAAAGATTGATGCGAGAGTATGCAATAAAATCTTTTTTGATCCTATTCTTCATAGCTGTCAATCACAAACCTCCTGATTTGCCATAATGTGGGGTGATTCTTAACAGGGTTGTTTTGGAAAAACTTCTTTACTATTTTGGCTCAAATTTGGTTTACGAGGGATAAACATATGTTTGAGATAGTGAAATGACTGTCTTTCATCATTTCAATCTATGTAATCATTGCGAATATCCCCTATTTCCTTCGGATGAGTTTTTCTCACTCTTTCACTTTGACTTTGAGTGTATAAGGGATTTGTTTGAATATGGCTTATTTTTCATCATTTGAAAGTCTTTCCATTTGATTTGATCCAAACCTTTTCTTTGAAATTTTTTTCAAAGCCTTTTGTCAAATTATCCCTTTTAAGGAATTTTGATACTTAATACATTCTAAAAAAAAGCGTGTTTCAAAACTTTTGATTTAAAATATTTCTGAGGTATTTTCTTTTCAAAATAATCTGTTTTGTTTTATTCAGTCTTAGTGTTATTTTGCTTGGGGAAGAAGAAATTTGATTTTCTCTTAGAAAAGCAACTTCTTTAACACATGCACTTACGATTTAAGGATACCTGTCTGATCAATTTACCAAGATCCTTATTATTTGTATGTTTTTCTTTGATTCCACTAGGGATTTTTCTTTTTGTTGTTCCCTTTTCTTTGTCTCCCTAGGGATGATAAAAAGAAAAGCACATTAGGAAATATCAACGGAAAAATTAAATTGGAAGTAATACTTCCCTCGATTATTTGACAACTTTATTAGGGATTCTGAAACCATTGATTGGTTTAGACTCCTTGTGCTTTCTTCTGCAAAATAGATAAACATATTAAAAAATTCATGATATGCATGATATGCACATGTTCTAAAGTAACCTAAATCTTTTCTTGAATGTTCATCTTCATTTCATGGATAGAAAATCTTGATAGCATCTGCATTTACAGGATAGGCCAATTCTGTTCTTGCCATATCTGTAAGAATCAATGCTCCTCTAGGAAGAATTTTCTTGACAATGTATGGACCTTCATAATTCGGAGTGAATTTACTATGAGGATTTGAATTGTTGAAGATGACTTTCTTCACTACTAAATCTTTTGTTTTGAAATGCCTTGGTTTCACTTTTCGGTTAAAGGATTTAGCCACTCATCTTTGATAGGCTTGTCCATGGTATATAGCTCTTAATCTTTTTTCATCGATCATGTTAAGTTGTTCATATATTTATTGAATCCACTCAGCTTCTGAAAGTTTCAATTGGGATAGTATCTTTAATGAAGGAATTTCTGCTTTAACAGGTAGCACTGTTTTCATTCCATAAATCAATGAAAACGGGGTTACTCCAGTTGATATTCGAATTGAAGTTCGGTATGCTATCAAAGCATATGGTAACCTTTCATTTGTGGACGATATGGAGATAAGTTCAGATGTCGGATGCGGAAGTGTTCGAGTAAATCATCCACAAGCTTGTTGTTTAGATTTGAGTCATTGTCCGTGATTATTGCTTCTGGAACTACATACCTAGCAATGATGTCCTGCCTAATGAATCTTACAACATTCTTGGCAGTAAGATTCATGTAGGAATTCGATTTGATCCATTTAGTGAAATAGTCAATAGCGACCAGGATAAATCGGTGCCCATTTAAGGCCTTGGGGTTGATTGGACTAATCAGATCGATGCCCCATATTGAAAATAGCCATGGCTCGGACATTTGATGTAGCTCATTTGGCGGTGCATTAATTCTGTCTCCATAAACTCGATATTGATGGCAATATCTCACATGTTGGATGCAATCTGTTTCCATTGTCATTCGATAATATCCCAATCTCGCAATCTTTCGGGCTAGAAGATGTTTATTCATATGTAGTCCACATTCACCTTCATGAATTTTTTCATAATCTGTTCAGCTTCTGTAGCATCCACGCATCTTAGTAGGGTTGAATCAAGTGATTTCTTGTAGTGGGTTTGACCATTGAGGAAGAATTTATTGGCTATCTTCCTTATAAATTTCCTATCGCCTGATTGGCTTCCTTCAGGAATTTTTCCTGATTAAAGATATCTTTTGATATCATGATATCATGATTCGTGGTCAAACTTTGCTTGGACCATCATACAATGAGCTGGTTGTTCAAGAGTATTGATTCTCAATGGTTTTATATCCATATGATCTTCAGCTTATAGTAAGGATGACAAAGTTGCAAAAGCATCTGCAAAATGATCCTGAGCTCTTGGGAGATAATTGAATGTTATTTCTTTGAAGTTTTCTATCATCTCTTCTAAGTATTTGTGATAAGGAATTAGCTTGGCATCTCGAGTTTGCCATTCATCAGTTGTTTATAATATGATGAGCATAGAATCTCCATATACTTGCAATCTCTTTACCTTCATTGAAAGGGCTAATTATAAGCCTAGAATGCATGCTTCGTATTCAGCGATGTTATTGGTATATTGAAATACCAGTTTCGTAGATACTGGATAGTGTTGGCTTTTTGGGGAGATCAGTACTGACCAGTTCCTGATCCAGATAAGTTGATTGCATCGTTAAAGTACATGGTCCATTTATTGTCGATCAATGTTAATATATGATTATCAAGTTGTTCTTCAGGATTGGCGATATTTTGCAAATTTTTTGCCAACATGTCTGTTATTGCTTGTCCTTTGACTGACTTTTGGGATGAACTTCTGATGTCAAATTCAGATAATAAGACTTGCTACTTTACTAATTTCCCGATGAACGACGATTTCTCAAGAAAGTACTTGATCGAATCATTCTCAGTTACTAGCAAAATTTGATGATGAAGGGTATATTGCCTTAATCTGTGTAATACCTAAATCAATGCAACGCACGTCTTCTCGACTGCCAAGTAATTCATTTATGATATTGTTAATTTCTTGCTCAAGTAATAAATGGCTTTTTCTTTACCGTCATTTGGTTTTCTTTGTACAAGCACCGCTCCTAACGACTCATAGTAAATCATCAAATATAAGATCAGCGAAACCCTAGGGATTGGTGATACCAGCATTGGTGGGCATACCAGATATTCTTTGATCTTGTCAAAAGCTTGTTGACATTCTGCATCCCATTTCACTTTGGCATTTTTTTTCAACAATTTGAAGAATGGCTTAGCAGTCTCATAAAGCTAATAGATGAAACGGGCAATGTAGTTTAATCGCTCAAATAAGCTTCTCACTTCTTTTACCGTAAAAAGGAGTCTTTAAGTCGGATATCAACTTGATCTTGGAGGGATCTATTTCGATGCCCCTACTACTGACCACAAATCCTAGCAGTTTGCCAGATTTTGCCCCAAATACATACTTGTTGGGGTTCGGTCCCAACTTGTACTTTCTAAGTCTTTCGAACAACTTGCGAAGCACCTCAACATGATCTTCTCCTTGTTTGGATTTTGCAATCATGTTGTCCACATATACCTCGATTTCTTTATGCATCATGTTATGAAACAAAATTACCATTGTCCTTTGATATGTGGGACCAACATTTTTCAAATTGAAGGCATCGCCTTGTAACAAAATGTGCCCCATAGTATTATGAAGGACGTCTTCGCCTTATCCTCTTTCTTCATGAGGATTTGATTATATCCTGAGAAACCATCTATGAATAAAAATGTCTCGAATCTAGCAATGCTATCCACTAATACGTCAATATGTGGAAGCGGAAAATCATCCTTATGGCTTGCTTTATTTAGGTCGCGATAATCAACGCATACCCGTACTTGACCATCTTTCTTCAGTACAGGTACTATGTTAGCAACCCATTCTGGATATGGAACTACTTCAATGAAACCGACTTTGAGCAATTTCATCACTTCTTTTATTTTCTTTGCCAAGTCCGGCTTCGTTCGCCTTAGTTTTTGCTTTTTTGGTGGAATACTTGGATTGATTGGTAAAGCATATTCAACTATGCTTGGATTAAGGCCTGGCATGTCAGCATAAGACCATGTGAATATATCTGATATTCTTTGAGCAAATCAGTGATTCTTTTTGTTTCTGCCAAGGAAAGACTTTCTTCAATCTTCACTTCTTTGGGATTCTCTTTATCGCCCAGATTAATAGTGATCGTTTTCTCTAATGTAAGTGACTTTGATTCTTCATGACAAATCCATTCCTTTATGACCCATTCCTCATCCTCGTTATCTTCTTCAATATTACAAGTGATCTCCTTAGAAAGATTTGGGCCACATATGAACCTATTATGGATATGCGAATGCTCATGCCTGATATTAAATAATCATGATTAGTAATTACATATGAAGTAAGTAACGCACGTGGTCCTATGAAAAACTTTTTGGAAATTCATTTTGAAATTTATTTTGAAAGAATATAAAGATAGAGCTAGTCCTCATATCATCAGACTTCCTTGTTTTAAAAATCTTTTTCGCAAGGAGGAGCAATATAAAACCCAAAGCCTCAAGTCTCATGAACGAGGATAATGTTCATCATAGGTTTGGCTTTATTTCTACATATCCTTAACAAAACATTTGGCTACTTTTATTGAATTGAAAAACGTGATTACATCTATATCAACGGGAATGTAAATTGCAACTTAACTAAAATGGCAAATGAAATCACAAGAAATTTAAAATTATTATCAATAAAATGCAATGGAAAAGGCTGGTAGCAAAAGTTCAAGAGAATCTTCTTATTTTAGTGCGTAGGTATCTTCTACCTTGGTTATGATAACGTTGATGGTATTTTCTTCGAATAAACTAGGCAGAACATATTCTTCCTCTGCATGTAAGTCTTCTTCTTGAAGTAGCTTGGAAGGTTTAGGAAAAGTTTTCTTGATGTAGATATGATGATAGGGAAGCTCTTTAGCTTTACCCTTTTATATGGATGGATTAATGATGCGATCACCTCAGCCTCTACAACCTCCATGGTTCTTTCGACCTCAGCCTTGGCCTCCATGGTGATCTTTAGAGCTATCTGAAATATAACCTACTCCGTGTTTCATTCTTGTAGTAAAGTAAGCGAAGTGATAGGTTCTTTGATTCCTTAAGATTTCGATCCAAGACCATTATCGAGAGTAAATCCATACTGGCATGACACCCTTCCAGACATAATGGATGATGTTGAGAACTCCGAGGATTTTATGATGCAACCAGCAGGAATTTGCACCATTGAGATCATTTCGAAGGAATGATAACTTGCTTCTTCTTTCACTTCGAGTTCGACATACAATATTGCATTCTCTTTATAAGTGATGAAATCCGTCTCCCCATGAACGATGATCATCTTGCCATTAATGATGAACCTGACCTTCTAATGGAGACTTGAAGGAATGGCACCAACCATATGAATTCAAGGTCTTCCGAGTAACAGGTTGAAAGTCCTCGGAATATCCACTACTTGGAAGTCAATCAGGAAAGGCATAGGGTTCACCTCGAGCTCGATATCGCTAATAACATCTTTCTTCATTCCATCAAATGAATGCATAGCTACCTTAGACGGTTTGATGAGCTCTTGGCTAATTTCCAAACGATGCAGTGTGCTTAGTGGACACAAATTAAGCGCCGAATCATTATCGATCAGCACATGTGATACCTCTTTGCCTTGGCATTTGACGGCAATATACAGAGCCTTATTATGGGAACGCTCGTCAATTGGAAAATCTTCATCGGAGAAGGTAATTTGATCTTTCAGGAGAATAGTACCAACAAAATCTTCCAATTATACTTCATTAATTGTCTCCAGATGTGCACTTCATTGAGAAGCTTCATAAGCACCATTTAGTGGCTTTCTGAAGTCTTGAAGAGATCCAAAAGAGAAATCTGTGCCGGCATCTTTCTTAGCTATTTAATTACCTCAAATTCACTCATCTTTATGACTGAAAGCAGTTGTTTAACATTTTCTTCGGTTACTCCTTTCTTTTCGAGCTTACCTTCCTTCGGAACATTGCATCTCCCTAATCGGGTTAAGGTATCAACTTCTTTAGGAGAGTAATCCCAAGGTACATATTTAGTATCAAACTTTTCTTTTAAAGGGAGAGTGATAATCACAGGCTGTGTTTCTTCTCCTTCAATCCTTAGTTGATCAATGAGAAGTTGGATAGTGATCGGTTCAATAGGATCTTCCTCCTCCTTATATTTATCTACCTCATCAAGCTTGATCAGAAATGGTATAATCATGGATACCATGCTTCTATTGGCTTCGTCAGCATCTATTCCATCCCAGCCATCAGGTGTGATTATTTCGATCTTGAATACCCACGGAGGGAGTGTATATTTGACACGGTAATTATACCGGCCACTATCTTGACCTAGAAAATTGACAACTTCATCTTATTTTCGTGTTTTTCGAGCAAATCACCTATCACCTCGGCGAATCTTTTTTTTCTTTTCCTCTTCTCGATCCTTATTTTCTTCGAGATTTAGTTGGCTGATCAAGACTTCGTCCATGCCACCCCATTCGTCTGGTATAATATCTTCATTTTTGAACGCCCATGGTGGTGGAGTATATATGATACGATAACTATATTTACCGCTGTCTTGACTGAGTAAGTCTACGGTTTCGCCTTTCCAGGATGATTTCTGAGTGAAATGCCTTTCACCCTATCGGACTTGTTCTTTCTCCTTTTCATCCACATTTATTTTATCTTGGAGTATTTTCTTCTTAAATAGAAGACAAACTCACGAATCATGAACACCTAAGGCTCCTCTTTGAGGATTTGGAAATTTACCTAGTGGTTCCTTATTAATAAGACTTTAAAATTTGCCTAATGACTCCTCGTCAATAGGACTTTGGAAACTTGCCTAGTGGTTCCTCACCAATAGGACTTTAAAATTTGCTAGTAACTCCTCGTCAGTAGGACTTTGGAAACTTGCCTAATGGTTCTCATCGGTAGGTCTTGAGAAATTTGCCAAGTGGTTCCTCACTATTAGATCTTTGGAAATTTACCCAGTGACTCCTCGTCAGTAGGACTTTGAGAATTTGCCTAGTAGTTCCTCATCAGCAGGATTTAGGGATTTTGCGTAGTGGCTCATCACTAGTAGGACTTTGAAAATTGCCTAGTGACACTTCATTAGTAGAACTTTGGAAATTTGCCTAGTAGTTCATCGCCAGTAGGACTTTGGAAATTACCTAGTGACTTCTCGTCAGTAGGACTTTGAAAATTTGCCTAGTGGCTCCTCGCCAGTAGGACTTTGGAAATTTGCCTAATGGTTCCTCACTACTAGGACTTTGAAAATTGCCTAGTGGCTCCTCGTCAGTAGGACTTTGGAAATTTGCCTAATGGTTCTTCGCTAGTCAGACTTTGAAAATTGCCTAGTGGCTCCTCGCCGGTAGGACTTTGGGAATTGCCTAGTGGTTCCTTACTAGTAGGACTTTGGAAATTTGCCTAGTGGCTCCTCACTAGTGGGATTTTGGAAATTTGCCTAGTGGCTCCTCGCTAATAAGACTTTAAAATGAACTTGAACAATGTGTACCTAGGGCTTCACGCCTGAGGTCTTGATGATTTGCCTGGTGACTCCTCGCCAGCAGGATTTAAGAAGGCTTCAAACAATGAGTGCCTTGACCATGAGTTATGTGATTTTAAAGTTTCACTAACTTTTGTATGGTTTTTAGTTGATCACAAACTATTTTAAAAAGTGTTTTTGAAATTAATCAAAAACTGTTTGAAGTGTGGTTTTTTTTATCTTACCACAAACTTTTTGAAAATTTGATTTTAGGTTGACCAAAAACTTTTGAAACATGGTCTGGAAACATGCATTCTTTGCATTAATGCATTTTAGACAATCAAATTTCCTTTCTAGATTTTTATGAATTTTGGGAAAAACACATGCTCAATTGAGATTTTCCAAAATTAATGATGCATTAGTGAAATTGGATTTAAAAGAAGACTAAGGACTATTTTTATGGAATTTTCTAATTCCATTTGCTATTTTTCTTGATTTTCTCACTCATTTTGACTAAAAGAAACAAAAGAAAAATTAAAAAAAAATGCTAAAAAATTTATTTTTTGTCTAGAAATAGGTTTTTAGGCTTGGCCAAGGTTCCTAGTCCTAATTATGAAAATTTTGAAAATATAAAAAAAAACGAGTTAAAAATCAGATGTCGACATCATTGATTAAATTTTAGCATAATTTGTTTGCGTTTTGTTCTTGTAAAGTGGCTGTATTTGCCAAACCTTCATTGATTGAATTGTGGTATGATTTGTGTCTGTACAGCTCTATCTGAAGTGAAGTTGTTGATTTTCTTATTTACCCGAGATATTTCCTTTCCGAAGTCACCACGGGACCTCATCTCCTCTAATTAAAAATTGAAGAACGACTTTCAATGAAAGATATTTTGTTGTGAGATCAATTCTGGCGAAACATCTTTTTTGCACGCCTAGTGGGACTGGTGTGTTGATTTGAGGAAATACGATAATGAAAACAATGAATCAACTTGATCTTGACAATGCTGGAGGTAACAACTCGCCAAAACAGCCTACTAATGACAGAGTAAGATATTTATGAGTCATCGATTGGACAACTAATGGCAGAACAACAACATGGTAGAGATGTCGACATCCCAAGACAACTCAATGACGAGCAAAGAATGTAGTTGGAGGCAAATCTTGTGAAGTTGGCTACTATGAGGAGAAATCTTAACAAACACCAGAATGAAATGATCAATCACATGATGAAATACCTTGTCGATATGGTCAAGTTGATGATCGATAACACCTTCCATGAAGTTATAGGGCAAGAGCATTGAGCCATTCAATTCAAATAGCAAATAATACAACTTTACTTGAGTGCCTTGAGTTGAGATGTGCTTATTTGGAGATTTGCATATAAAGATAGTGCTTAAACAAATGGCCATATTTTGAAAAAAAGGGTAATACCATAAAAAACCTCAAACTGGTATGCTCATACCACATTTATTTCAAACTAATTTTTGTGTCACAAAAATTTTCAAACTGGTCACCTATACCACATTACCTCAAACTAATTTTTATGTCATAAAAAATCTCAAAATTGATACATTTGTGTCACGTTTTTTCCCAAATTGTGGTAAATCCGAGATTTTTTTGGGTAAATATGGCATAAGTGCAACAATTTGAAGTAAATATGGCACGGGTATACTAGTTTAGCATTTTTTGTGACATAAAAATTTGTTTGGGTAAATATGATACGATTGTACCAATTTGGAGTAAATGTGGCACGAGCATATTAGTTTGGCAGTGTTTATGACATAGAAATTAGTTTGTGATAAATGTAGCACGGGCGTACTACTTTAGGGTTTTGGTGGCATTAACCAAAAAGAAGAAAGAAAAACAAATGGCTATTGGCTTGACAACGATACTAAAAAGATCTCGGCCCTCAAAACTCAATCCAACGGTCGGGATTTCGTTCACTGATTGTACAAAAAAGGTTCCTTTTTGGGATAAGTGCACTTGAACTCCTAAAATTTATTATAAAATTACAATTGAGTCCTAAAACTTTTAATAAGTGCAATCAAATCCTAAAATTTGTTAAGAAAGTGCATACAAGTCCTAAAACTTTCAAAAAGTTAAAAAGTACAATCAAGTTTTAAAACTTATCATGAAAGTCTAATCGAGTACTAAAACTTCAAAAATACAACTGACGAAAAGACTTGATTCGATCAATTTGATAAATTTTACGACTCGATTGTACTTTTTGAAAATTTTAAAAGTCAATTGTACTTTCGTGATAAGTTTTAAGATTTAATTATTATTTTTTAAAAGTTTTATAAGTACTTTCGTGAAAATTTTTAAAATTTTTGGTGCATTTATCAATTTTTACTTTTGCTAAAGGGACGGTAGAAAAGAGTTCAAACAGATCAACGCTGAAATTGCGACCGAATTATCCATTTTACCCTCCATAATTTGCAAAATACCCTCCCGATCCTCCTCCTCCGCTCTGTTTGCGCTCTCCCTCATACTGACGCACAGGACCAGATCTAAAGCGAGGACACCTCTCTCTCTCTGTCTCGCTCGTAGGGAGGCTCACAGCTTCACCAACTGTCTCTACCTTCTCTTCTTCTTCTTCTTCTTCTGTATCAATTCGTCTCTCGGAGCGCGCACCGATCGACGCACGCCCCTGCACGCACGCTTATCCAGTGATTGCCCGTGCCGTTCTGGATTTCGCCCGATCTTCGCTCGTTCGTCTACTGATCCCCGAGGTAAATTTCAATCGCGAACGCCTGAATCTCCGTTGCCCAATCCAATGCTGTCGTTGGGGCGGGGAGGTTAGATCTCTTTGAATTCCGCTCGTGCGTTGTTCGTTTTCACTGTCGCGTCAGCTGAAGAAACGTCGCTTGCATCGATTTAGGTTGCGTTCGATTCGATCTGGTTTGTGCTTAGCGTTTTTATGGTCTGTTGTGACGGGGCAGTGCTGCGGCGGCGGAGGTTTCGGTGATTGGTGAGGATGTTGACGAAGTTTGAGACGAAGAGTAATCGGGTGAAGGGGCTCAGTTTCCACAGCAAGAGGCCGTGGATACTCGCGTCCCTCCACAGTGGGGTGATCCAGCTTTGGGATTACCGCATGGGGACTCTGATCGATCGGTTCGACGAGCACGACGGCCCTGTTCGCGGGGTGCATTTCCACAAGTCGCAACCTCTTTTTGTGTCCGGAGGTATTGATTTATACCTTGATGTGATAATGGATCCTGCTCTCGTGAAATTTGATGTACTTCCGTATTAGCTGCCCTTTTGCAGTTCCATGTTCATCGGAAGGATGATCATCCTGTGGAGCAAGTTAAAAGCTGTTTCCTTTCTATCGCGTCTCATAGTAGTTTAATCTCCTGTTTCTTGTGATCGTTTATTGGCTGTGTGGGGATCTGACATATATGAATGGAAAGACAGGAGAGGGAATTTTCACTCAATGGTATCTGGTACCCCAGGGATCATGTCTGTTACTGATATCTCTTTGGAGGATGGGAGACTGTTTTTCTGTATTTTCAAAATCAAGTAATTGCAGTCATTCCTGCTTGCTCATCAAATTGACTTCAAAAGATGTAACATCATCAATTTCCCATTTGGATCTGATATTCCCTTCCTGGATCCTTCGCAATTTAACATGGCAACCAATGTTCTGACGCTTTCATACAATTTGCTGTCTATATAGTCATTTAGCAATGTATCAGAAATATAATTTGTTGTGTATAAAGCAATATATTTGTATGATCCTCAAGACCATTTGGCTAGCAAACCCTTTAATCAGAATGTATATCCTTTTGAGAAACATCTGGCATTTTGGATAATCATGTCATGTCCCAATCAAGTGCAATGGATTAGTACATTTCGGGCAAATGCGTTCTTGTGATTGTGTTTTTTCTCATTTTCAGGAATGATCAATCCTCTTGGAAGTCTTGGTCCAAAGTTAATTTTTCAATGCATTGAGATTGTTATCATCTGATAATGGATCTCTCCAAATTTTGTATCACTTTCTCACTGTATCATCTGCAGTATAGGAGGTTTGTGATCTTAGATTGGAGATTGGCTATAGAATGCGACTTTTTCCTCTATTAATGTATTGCTGAGTTGATTTCATTCAATGAAGACTTGATCGGTGTAGTCCGAGATGCTATATTGTTGTGGCCCAGGTGTTCAGAGAGGCAAGGGGATGACTTGCCTGCCTTCTTCCTAGCCAGGGAAAACTTCATATAGCAAGGCACGCACTTTTTACGCTGAAGCAATTGAGGCAAAAGGAAAAAGTCCTCCCTTGGCCCCTTCAACTTTTCAGAAACCCAAAAATGTTTTATCTCTCAAAAATACCCTTGCATCCATTCATTTGTTCAGCCATGGTGGTGGGTTGAAATTTGAAATTTTTGGCCAAAGCATGTTTTGTTCTTTTAGAGCAAGTTGCTTCTGTAGTTTCTCACTATTCTGGTCCTTAACACTAGTGCTCTTGCTCCCTCGTGATTTACTCTTTTGTTTGCTATAGTCTTAGTTTGAGGCTTTGTATTACTTCTACCTATTTGCAAGTCCTTCTATGTTGATTCGCTTGGGTATTAACCCCCCCACAAGTGCGTGCGCACACACGCACCCACACCCACCCACCCACCCGCCCATCTATCGTTTTGTGCTTCTGCGATATTCTAGGGTCTCAGGGCCTTAGATGCGCTTTTCATCCTTAACTACACTGGACTGGAGTCTTTTGAAAATGTGCTATGGTATACTACTTTTCTTTGGATAATTGCTGTCGTGTATACCACTTTTTCTCTGGGTAACTATGATGCGTGTACTGTAATGATGGTAATATAAATTTCTTGCCCTTGCAGGAGACGACTACAAGATTAAAGTTTGGAACTATAAAACATGCAGGTGTCTTTTTACCCTTTTAGGACATCTTGATTACATCCGTACTGTGCAGTTCCATCATGAACATCCATGGATAGTTAGTGCCAGCGATGATCAGACTATTCGCATATGGAACTGGCAGTCTCGCACTTGCATATCTGTCTTGACAGGTCACAATCACTATGTCATGTGTGCTTCATTCCACCCAAAAGACGACCTTGTCGTCTCAGCTTCCCTTGATCAGACTATTCGTGTATGGGATATCACTGCCTTAAAAAAGAAGACAGCTTCCCCCGGTGATGACTTGCTGCGGCTGAGTCAGATGAATACAGACTTATTTGGTGGTGTGGATGCTGTTGTCAAGTATGTCTTGGAAGGCCATGACCGAGGGGTCAATTGGGCTGCATTTCATCCCACCCTTCCCCTGATTGTCTCAGGAGCAGATGATCGGCAAGTAAAGTTATGGCGCATGAACGGTACTTGATCCTAAGACATTGGTTTCTTCTAAAGTTCTTTGTAAAGTAGTATGAATGAGGTGCTTGGTTTGGTTCCTTTTTAGCTCCCCTACCCCCAAGAAAAAGTGGAATAGTTATGTAAAAATTTGATTAGAGGTGACCTTGAATGTTAATATGTAGACGTTTAAAGATTGGAGGTTTACAACATATAATGAACTTTGGTTTCACACTTTAGGAGTTAAAGTAAAAGCCAAAAGCTAATCCACAATGCACCTAATTTGTAACTGTGCCTTTATTTTCGTTGCTTACAATTTGGTTAGAAGCATCTTGATCTTCCATGATTTATAAATCACAAGATTCGATGTTTTCACTGAAGTGATATACATGTTTGACTGCAGATACCAAGGCTTGGGAAGTGGACGCTCTCAGAGGGCACATGAACAACGTGTCTTGTGTTATGTTCCATGCAAAGCAAGACATAATTGTATCTAATTCAGAAGACAAAAGTATCCGCGTTTGGGATGCAACGAAGCGAACTGGAATTCAAACTTTTCGACGTGAGCATGACCGTTTCTGGATACTTGCTTCTCATCCCGAAATGAATCTTTTGGCAGCTGGTCATGACAGTGGCATGATAGTGTTCAAGTTGGAGAGAGAGCGGCCTGCCTTTGCTGTGAGCAGTGATATTATTTTTTACACCAAAGAACGTTTCTTGCGCTGTTATGAGTTTTCTAGTCAACAGGACACACAGGTTATTCCTATTCGACGCCCTGGATCTACCAGCCTCAACCAATGTCCAAAGACGCTCTCTTATAGTCCTACGGAAAATGCTGTTCTTATTTGCTCTGATGTTGATGGAGGATCTTATGAACTGTATGTCATCGCGAAAGACACTGCCAGTAGGGGTGATGGTGTTCAAGAGGCGAAGAGAGGTGCTGGAGGATCTGCTGTTTTCGTGGCTCGGAATAGGTTTGCAGTGCTTGACAAAAGTAGTAATCAAGTATTGGTCAAGAATCTAAAAAATGAGATTGTTAAGAAGAGCGGGCTTCCTTTCCCTGCAGATGCAATCTTTTATGCTGGAACAGGTAACTTGCTGTGTAGATCAGAAGACAGAGTTTATATATTTGATCTCCAGCAGAGGTTGGTACTTGGTGATCTGCAGACCCCTTTTATCAAATACATTGTTTGGTCAAATGACATGGAAAGTGTTGCCTTGCTCAGCAAACACGCAATTGTTATTGCTGGCAAGAAGCTTCTCCACCAATGCATTCTCCATGAGACCATTCGTGTAAAGAGTGGAGCCTGGGACGACAATGGGGTATTCATCTACACTACACTGAACCACGTTAAGTACTGCCTCCCTAATGGTGATAGTGGAATAATTAGAACTCTTGATGTCCCTATCTACATCACAAAGGTTGCAGGGAATACCATCTTTTGTTTGGATCGTGATGGAAAGAATAGAGCTATAGTTATCGATTCCACAGAGTATATGTTTAAGTTATCTCTCCTTAAGAAGAGATATGATCATGTTATGAGCATGATAAGGAACTCTCAGCTTTGTGGACAGGCTATGATTGCATATCTGCAGCAAAAGGGGTTTCCTGAAGTGGCTCTTCATTTTGTTAAGGATGAGAGGACACGGTTCAATTTGTCTCTAGAGAGTGGCAACATTCAAATTGCAGTTGCATCAGCTAAGGAAATTGATGAGAAGGACCATTGGTATAGATTGGGGGTTGAGGCCCTTCGTCAAGGCAATGCGGGAATTGTTGAGTACGCCTATCAGAGAACAAAGAACTTCGAGAGGCTTTCTTTTCTTTATCTCATAACTGGAAATATGGACAAACTGACCAAAATGTTGAAAATTGCTGAAGTGAAGAATGATGTCATGGGGCAATTTCATAACGCTCTGTATTTAGGTGATGTTCGAGAGCGTATTAAGATATTGGAGAATGCCGGGCACTTGCCTCTTGCCTATATTACTGCTTCTGCTCATGGGCTGCAGGATATTGCTGAAAGATTGGAAGCTGAATTGGGAGACTCTGTTCCGTCTTTGCCAGAGGGGAAGCAACCTTGCCTTCTGATGCCCCCAATGCCTGTCATGTGTGGTGGTGATTGGCCTCTTTTGAGAGTCATGAAAGGCATATTTGAAGGTGGGCTGGATAATGTTGGCAGGGGTACTGCAGATGAAGAAGAAGAGGAGGCGGAAGGAGATTGGGGAGAGGAACTTGATATGGTTGATGTGAATGATTTAGCAAATGGTGATGTAATATCTATTATGGAGGATGGTGAAGTTGGTGAAGAACATGAGGAGGGAGGTTGGGATCTTGAAGATTTGGAGCTCCCTCTCGATGCAGAAACTCCAAGGACTTCTGTCAATGCTCGCTCCCTGGTTTTTGTGGCCCCAACTCCTGGAATGCCAGTAAGTCAAATTTGGACTCAAAGATCATCTCTTGCTGCCGAACATGCGGCTGCTGGTAATTTTGATACTGCAATGAGGTTGTTGAGTAGGCAACTTGGAATTCGGAATTTTACTCCTTTGCGGGCAATGTTCCTTGATCTCCACACTGGCAGCCACACCTATCTATGTGCATTTCCTTCTGCTCCAGTAGTCTCTCTGGCTGTTGAGCGTGGTTGGAATGAGTCTGCTAGCCCAAATGTCCGGGGTCCCCCAGCACTTGTGTTCAACTTCTCTCAATTGGAAGAGAAGCTTAAGGCTGGTTATCGTGCCACCACAGCCGGGAAATTTACTGAGGCTCTTCGGCTTTTCCTATGTATTCTCCACACAATTCCGCTTATTGTGGTTGAATCAAGAAGGGAAGTTGATGAAGTCAAGGAGCTGAT
Organism: Syzygium malaccense; assembly: GCA_031216405.1. Lineage (NCBI taxonomy): Eukaryota > Viridiplantae > Streptophyta > Magnoliopsida > Myrtales > Myrtaceae > Syzygium > Syzygium malaccense. Next base: position 21,342,593 of record CM062259.1, on the reverse strand, counting down.
CATCATTGTTAAAGAATATGTCTTGGCTATGCAAATGGAGCTTAAGAGGAGAGAAATTAAGGACAATCCAGTTCGTCAGCAGGAACTCGCGGCCTACTTCACTCACTGCAATCTTCAAATGCCTCACTTGCGGCTCGCCTTACAGAATGCGATGAATGTCTGCTACAAGGCAAAAAACCTTGCTACCGCAGTTAACTTTGCTCGGCGGCTTCTGGAGACTAACCCCACCGTCGAAAACCAAGCAAGGATGGCAAGGCAAGTTCTGCAGGCTGCTGAGAGGAACATGATAGATGCTTCTGAGCTAAATTATGATTTCAGAAACCCATTTGTGGTCTGTGGAGCGACGTACGTGCCTATATACCGTGGGCAGAAGGATGTCTCTTGTCCATACTGCAGCTCCCGGTTTGTGCCAAGCCAGGAGGGACAGCTTTGTACTGTGTGTGATCTTGCTGTGGTTGGGGCGGATGCTTCAGGATTACTGTGCTCCCCATCTCAGGTGCGATGATCTCTCCTGCTGAAGCAAGAAGAATTTTCCAACCTTTTTCTCATGCATCTGAGTTGCAGCTGTTGGTTTCGTTTACATGTGCAGCAGTTAAGAGGTGAGAAATGTTCAGTGTCAGAGCTAATAGTGAATTGGTTGTGTTGTCTTCTTTTCTTTTTCATCATCATTGGATTCTCCTTTACTTAGCTGTTAAGATTTCCACTGTAATAATTGAATTCAGAATTTTGTAATGGGTAGATGTTGATAGATACGAATGTGTCAAGGTCCTTGTCGGATTTTGATGGTGATACTAGGCTGGCCAACTTTCATACAAGTGACTGCAGATGCACTTGGCAGATTTACTAAGATTTTACGATGATTGGGAGCAGCATTTGAAGAGTTCGGTGGATTTACGTGTCTTCTTTTTTCGCACCCTGTATCTTGTTATACCATTTGTAGCTTCTCCTTTGAAGTATTGTTTTGTTGTTGTCTTGTTTAGTTTTTTCAATTCATTCTTCCCTGAGCAATTCGCCTCAGATTAAACGCTTGTGACATATCTTCTAAGCAGCTTTGCTTTCTTGATTGGGAGCGTCTGGTTTTAGTGGGATTAAATGAATGAACGTGAATACGCATTTTTTGTTGTGTTGGTTAGAGGTGTTCAGTGAATTTGATATACAAATTGCTGCCTATTATATGTATATATTGGATTTTCTTTATGATGCACCATATGTTTATTGTCATGTGTTTTGCTTCCTTCTGGACCTCGCAAGTGATTGAATAGTGAATCTGTGTCCCGGCTTTTCGTTTCTTCAGAAAATGAATTTACAAAGATGGAACTGGATTTGGCTGAATAGTGCAAGGCTTTAGTTCGAAAGTTTGGCAACTTTTCCCTGATTAAACACCCAAATAAAATCTATTTTTTGTGTTGTGTTGCGCTGCACAAATGATAAAATTACAGTCGTGCCACATTGATTGTCGCTTGATTTATGAAATAAAAATTTTAGACACAATTGCAGTCCTTGTGCGTTAAACGTACGGCTAAAGATCCAGATTTTAGAGAGAAGCACAGGTGTATTCAAACAATGTTGATTTTAAACTTTATTCTACATCTTTGTGTGCTGGATCATCCTACTTATTTTACAGCTACTTAGTTGTTCAACCAACCAATTTGAGGTTGCGATGATATAACTTGGAAAAAATACTTACGTTTTGGTTTTCGCTCAACCCATTTGGCAAGTTCTTCTACCGCCTCATCTGGGAGGTCAAGGCAAGCTATTCCCATGTGTGCCAGAGGCAGCAACAAACGAGAGTCTATATCCGCTACAATCGTACATCAAAATACATCTCCTTTTAAATTGGAGAAAGGATAAGCAAACTATATCGATATTTCATTGTCCGCAATTATCTGAGAGCACATGGTCGAAGACCTTAATAATCCACCCTCGATTAGTTATGAGGCGACAGAATCACCATTGGTAAATCTCAGTAGATAATAATAGGATTGTAAACGTGATCCAACGAAATTTCTGTAAATGAGACAATGAGTTTGGAAGCATTTTTTCTTGTTCCATAAATTTTCGCATTCATGAATTTCGCCAATGTTGACCATCAAACGGTTCTTGCGAGTTGAGAGGCTTGATGTGGAGAGCTCTTGATGTCCCTACATGTATTCTACATGTTTCTTCTCCTTTACATGGTGATCCATATTTATACTGACATGGGAGTAGTGTTAGAGTAAGCAAATGTATTTCAAACGATCACGTAACATACCACCTCAAATTTTGTAAATCCCAATGTCGCCTGTCAGTAGCGCCTCAATCCTCAGGCTCTCCCAAGTCCTAGATTTAGGGCATATACCAAAATGCTCACGATCAAAGCTTAAAAATAAGACTAAGGTCACAATCAAACAATTTAGGAAATTTCTCGATATATTAGATGCCAGACTCCTTATGTAGTGTTTGGGAAGTCACATACTACCTAGGTGTAGTTGTGAAGCTAGTCAAACACAACCAAATAATCTTTATTTGGGGTACATTTATGTGTGGAATAGGTTTTTATTGCACTATGCTCTTTTGGTCAATCCTTAACTGTTAACACCTGATTTTTTGCTCATTTTTTAAATTTTCCTAAAAGTCACAAAATTAGGATAAGGAACCTTGGCCATACTTAGGAACCTATTTCTAAATCAAAAATAAAATTTTTATAATTTTCGTGAATTTTTCCTTAATTTCTTTTGGCCAAAATAAGAGAAAAATCAAGAAAATACCAAATGGAATTAAAAAATTCCATAAAAATAGCCATTGGCATTATTTTAATTCCAATTTGATCACTATACCTTCAATTTTGGAAAATTTCAGTTGGGGATATGTTTTTCCCAAAATTGGGTAAATTCATACCCTAATTGAACAAAAAATTCAATCGAGTCATTTTTAGTCATCTTTAGGCCATAGTGTCTTCACAACAATTAATTCTGGGACCTTGAATTGCATATTAGTCAGTCCAATTTCACAATTTAACAAAATAATTGAAAAGCCCTAAAAATTAATTGAAAATTAGGGATTTTAAGACTCAAATTAGGCCTTCTTTGCTTCCTGTAGTAGCTTTTTTGAAAAACAAAACCCTAAAAATGTCGTTTGTTTCCCAACCTTTGCCCCACAAATCTGTGCAGTTCTTTTCATGAATAGCACAACTTAGAGTTCTCTATGCCTCATCCCCAGCTCACTTTATAAATGGAAGCTCCATCTTAAACCCTAACTTCTCTTACACCTTTCAACTACTACCACTATGATATTGGGGAAAACCATCTCCTTTCCCCCTTCCTTGCGACTCTCACATAACCATTATTTTTTTACCCCAACCTACACCCTAGCCCTCTCTTTAATTTCAGTTCCCTCTCATCCTTGAAGCAACCGTGCCACTCCATATGTAGTCTTTGTGCTGGAACGAATGGCAAGAAATGGAAGTTCAGAAGCTCGCCTTAGGCTGATGTGTCGAAGGTTGGGCAATCTGTGGTTCGAAGTAGAGGCCTCTGAAAGAGATGCTATGGTGTCAAAGGAAAAACTGGAAGAAAGTAGCCTTACTATTTTTGGGAAGTTATACTCAGATGTCAACATCAACTATCAGGCGTTCTACAATACAATGGTGAAAGTGTGGAAGATCGATTCGGTATTTTTTAATCAACCAGAAGCAGGCATTTTATCTTTTACTTTTCGTAATGAGTCAAAAAAAAAATAGAGTTCTAGAGAATGGCCCTTGGTCTTTTGCTAATTATCTACTGGCTCTACAACTCTGGGAACCTAATAAACCGCCGCAATGCTATAATTTTTCCTCATGTGAATTCTGGGTCCATGTTCATGGCCTCCCGGTGGAATGGTGTACAGAGGAAATGGTTTCCCATGTCTTTCAGATCTTGGGCAGAGTCCAAGAAGTACGGGTTGAAAGAAAAGGAGCAGCTTTTTGTAGAGTGGGCAGAGCTCGGGTTAGTGAGAATTTGGATACCCCTTTATGCCCTGGCACCATGACAAATTTGGAAGGGGAGAAGGTGTGGCTTGATTTCAAATACGAGCGTCTACGAAGATTTTGCTACTCTTGTGGTAAGAATGGCCATTTTACAACAAAATGTGTTGATATCCCCTGTGATGAAGCCAAGTCTGAAGACAAAAGATTCAATCGATTAGGACCATGGCTTAAACCTGAAGCAAGGGAACCTAGTCCTTATTGGAAACTCTACTATGATGAAGCTGATGATGTGTTTGATGATATTGCAGAAGAGGAAGTTATCTCTGAAACACCTATGCAAAGTTCTCAAATGGTCTGTGTTCAACAGAAGAGGACTTGTCAAGTCCCTGAACAAGATCTGGCCTCTGATCAAGATTTGTCCCGAGCTGAAAATGGTATGGACACAGCCTTCTATCAAGGGGAGATGCAAAACAACCCTGAACATTGTGTGAGTAAGAAAGGAGGCCAAATCCAGCGAAAGGAATGCTTGGAACTCCAAGTAAGGGGACTACTGGATGAGGGGTTATCACAAAAATACAGAGCCATTAACGGACCAACAAACAAGAAGTTAAAGAGGTATAAGCCTTATAAATCTAAACCGTTGGAATTTAATGCTCTAGATGAGTCCTATTTGCAGGATACTCCAATCAGGTTCTCTGGGGAATCTGCTGAATGAGCTCTGGTAGCTAGCCCGAATAAGCCACCGGGTTACAAATGAGAGTTTTATGTTGGAACTATCAGGAGTTGGGCAATCGTTTGACAGTTCAAGCACTACGAGCCATGGTGGTTTAGGATAGGCCCAATATGGTATTTCTAATGGAGACAAAAAATCAAGAAAGCGTGCTAGATCGAGTACAAAAGCAACTAAATTTTCAAAGCAAGTTTGTGGTGAACCCATTGGGGATAGCGGGGGGATTAGCTGTTTTGTGGAATAACTCTGTTGATATTAATATCGAGGAAGCCTCAGAGGAACTCATCAATTTGATATGCATAGATGTGGACAGTAGGAAGACAATGAGGATTACTTTTGTCCATGCGCCAAATGTGATCCAGGAGAAAGTCAAATTTTGGGATAAGTTGAGATAGGTAAGCTTATTAGATTCTTCACCATGGTTGTGTTTAGGTGATTTTAATGAGGTTCTATTTGACTGGGAAAAAGTGGAAAAACGCTTGATAAGCCAATCTCACCTAAATGCCTTCCGAGAATGCTTAGATGATTGTGCTTTTATGGAGATGGATTGTAAAGGATGTGCATACACTTGGGCGAACAATAGGGAAGGAGAAAATTTTGTAAAGGAAAAACTGGATAGGGTGTTCTGCAACTTAGACTGGTAGCTTTTATTCTCAGCAGCTGAGGCTTTTTACTAGTGTCTATTGGTTCTTATCACAATCCTCTTTTACTGGATTCCTCATTTGAAGTTGTACAAAGAAGAAGAGAATTTCGCTTTGAAGCATATTGGAATAAGGAAGCAGAGTGCAGCAAGATTATAAAGGAGGCATAGCAGTCCCTATTCCTGGAAAATGCAGGCTTAAAGGAGAAATTACAGGTGGTAACCAGAGTTTTGACCATATGGAGTAAAAAGAAATTTCCGAATAGCCATCACAAAATCGAATCCTTAAAGAAGGAGCTGCTGGAAATTACAAATAACACTCATGTTCTTAAGGAAAAAAGCAAAATTCTAAGCATAAAACAGGAGATTGAAACTCTTTGGTGACGCGAGGAGATGAATTGGGGGATGAGATCGCGGATCAATTGGTTGAAATGGGGGGACAAAAATACAAAATATTTCCATGTGACAACTATTCAGAGGAGGAACAGGAATAGAGTATCCATGCTGCAATCCTCTGAAGGAGAGTGGATAAGGGATAAAAATCAGCTCCAGCAGATGACTATGACATATTTTAAGATCGTTATACCATTGTGGGTCAAAGAAACATATTACCCATACTGAACTAGATTTCCAGGCAGGTAACAGATAAAGTAAATGAAATTTTGGTGACAAAGGTAACAATGGCGGAGGTTAAAACAGTAATATTTCAACTAGGAGTATCTAAAGCCCCTGGACTAAACGGAGTAAATGGTATGTTCTTTCAAGGCCATTGGGATGTTATTAAGCAGGATGTATTCTTGGTAGTTAAAATTTTTTTCATGTCTGGAATCATGGAACCAATGCTGAATAGAACTTCTATTTCCTTGGTACCAAAAAAGACTAATCCAGAAAAACTAGAGCAATTTCAACCCATCAACTTGTGCAATTTTGCATACAAGATTATCTAAAAAATTCTAGCTAACAGGTTAAAAACTTTGTTGCCTAAACTGATTTATGAGAAACAGAGTGCTTTTGTTAAAGGAAGACAAATACAAGACAATATAATGATTGTACAAGAGGTCCTACATCCATTGAGGATCCGCAATCGAAAGAGAAAATTCCAAGCTATCCTCAAACTAGATATGCAAAAGGTGTATGACAGAGTGGAATGGGACTTCTTGGAAGCTAGCTGGTTGAAAATGGGATTTTGCACTAAATGGGTTGGATGGGTGATGTAATGTGTATCTACTGTAACTTTCAGTGTGAGGCTTAATGGAGAACCTCTCCCTTTTTTCAAGCCAACTAGAGGTATTCGGCAAGGAGACCCCTTATCACCCTACCTCTTCATTCTGGTCACAAATTATTTATCTTTTCTGATGAAAGAAGCTGTGGAAAATGAGAGCATCAAGGGGATTAAGTTAAACAGGTGTTGTCCAACCTTATCCTACTTGTTATTTGTGGATGATTCCATCTTTTTCTTGAATGGAACAGTATTAGAATGACAGAATATTTCAGCAGTCCTAAATCAATATTGTTATGCTTCTGGACAAGCAATAAACTTGAACAAGTTAGGGATTTTTTTCAGTAAAGGATGCCCGCAGTCATTGAGGGATAACATGGTAAGGGAATTGAGGATTCTAGAGAATAGCCATACAAGGAAATATCGTGGAATTCCATCTGAATGGGGAGCTTCTAAAAAAGATATGTTTGCTTGGATTTTGGGGAGAGTAAATTCTAAACTGGAGGGTTCGAAGGAACAATTGATATCAAAGGCTGGGAAAGAAATTTTGCTGAAAACTGTGGTCTAAGCATTGCCACAATATGCCATGTCCATATTTAAAATCCCTGTCTCTATTTGTAAAGCCATAGAGCATAAAATAGCTAATTTTTGGTGGAAAAACAGCACCTCAAGAGCTGGAATGCACCGGAAAAAGTGGGAAATTCTCAAGACTAGGAAAGATGAGGGAGGCATGAGCTTTAGAGACTTGCCCACGTTCAACAAAGCTATGCTGGGTAAACAAGCTTGGAGGTTAATCACAAACCCAGCTACTTTATGGAGCAGAATATCGAAGGGAATTTATTTTAGCCAAAAGAAATTTTGGCATGCCGAAAAATGAACGAGTCCATCTTGGGGATGGCAAAGTCTGCTGGTGGGGAGGGATGCCATTGCAAATTCAACAATGTGGTCTATTGGAAACGGGCAGAGAGTGAATATCAGGGAAGATAAATGGTTGAAGAGGGGAGTGATTGGAGGGCCAGCAAATGTTAATGAACCTAAGAAGGTGGCAGAATTGATAGATGTTGCAGAGGGCCAATGGAATGAGCAAAAGCTTGAAGAACTCTTCGATGAACAAATAAAGCTAGAAATTCTGTCAATTCCAATTCAACCACAGGGAACAAATGATGAATTATTCTAGAAGGGAACAAAATCTGGATGCTACACAGTAAAAAATGGGTATAATATAATCAGGCAAGAATCGAGCAGGAAATTGGCAGAACAACCCTCATCCTCTACTCAAACACCCAGAGCACTGTGGAACTCTATATGGAATCTAAAGGTATGCACAAAAGTGAAAATTTTTCTGTGGAGTACATGTCAGAACGCATTACCAACAAAGGAAAATTTGTGGAAAAGGAAAATAGTACCTGATCCATTGTGCACTCTATGTCGAAGCGAAGTGGAAACAACATAACATACTTTGTTGCTATGTCCTTGGATCCAACAAGTATGGTCTAACCCAAACTCAAATTATCTGTTTCAAAGTAGGGGATAACTCGAATTGAAGCATGGTTAATGAATTTTACAAAGAAACAGAATGGATTACCATATCTGAAAATGGTGGTGACTACTCTGTGGCATATCTGGAAATCCTGGAACAACTCGATCTTCAGAGGCCAAAATCCAAATGCGGAGGAAACTGTAGAAGCTGCGCAAGTGATGGAAGAAAATAATGAAAAATAGGGGATTCATATGGCAAAAATAGGGAACGGAAGAGAAGGGGCAGCTTCACCAACCTGGATTGCACCGGAGAGAGGGAGGCTGAAAATCAATGTTGATGGCTCGCTTGTGAAGGGATCAACCGACGGTGCGATAGCGTGCAATTGCCAGGATCACACCGGGGTTCTCGTCGATGGACTCACAAAATCTGTCAAGGCATCCTTGGTGGCTCAAGTTGAAACACTAGCTGTATCAGAGGCGATGAGATTTGCAAAACAGCGAAGTTTGAAGGAAGTTATAGTTCAGTTAGATAGACTTGAACTGATTCGTATATTGTCAGGTGCAGATCAAGTCAATTGGGATTCGAGTGCTCATTAAAGAATGCAGGGACCTTCTTGTGGACCTCACTTTGTTGCAGTTGGAGTATTGTCCAAGGAGTTCAAATTCAATTGCAGACTGGGCAGCGAAAAACCACCGAAACCAACTTCTTCCACTTAATTGGCTGTCTTCCCCACCCCCGGCCCTCTGGGCCTTGCTTTGTAAAGATGCCTCGCGTCTAGGCTCAGCTACTCTATTACATTTATGATATAAATAAAAATCTACTTTGGTTGACCCAAAAAAAAGAAAGACTCAAATTAGGAATCTCATTTAATTTGAAATTTTCAATCAAGACCCATACCTTCCCTAGGGTTAATAACTCATGGAAAATTCAATTTTGACATCAATTTTTCCTAGTTAGGTCATTTGGACACTGAACTTTATTGATTCTAATTCAAATTCGGGAATTTTTGGGTTTAATCGTGACAAAAATTGGTACAAATCTCATATTTTGATGCAAAATGTGCTAAGAAATCCAATTTTGGGATTAGATTTGGAGAATTGGATCAAAATGGGGCTAAATTTGTGAATTTGGACCAACCCAGGTCTGCCGGGTTGGTTGGATCGACTTGACCCGACCCGGGTCGATCATCTTCTTTACCCGACCAACTGGGCACACACGGAAAAGGAGAAAAATAGGTTGGACCCGATACTTTGCCGACTAAAATCTTGTATTCTAGCACGTGTTTGAGGCGGTTAAACAGTTGTAACTATCCAATTGTTCATCTTAATATGTTGTAATCGATTTATGAGTAGGTTATGGTCGAAACCGACTCGGAAAAGGGAGATAAATATCTGGAAAAAATTGCTATCATGGGGATGGGATGTTCAACAAATTGCTAGAGAGAGAGAGAGAGAGAGAGAGAGAGAGAGAGAGAGAGAGAGAGAGAGAGAGAGAGAGAGAGAGAGAGAGAGAGAGAGAGAGAGAGAGAGAGAGAGAGAGAGAGAGAGAGAGAGATTGAGAGAGAGTTGAGACTCCTTGAGATCGAGCGATCAGCGCTTTTCCAACCGGAAAAACATCGGCAAATCGATTCCGATGGTGAATCTCCTCATTGGAAGACCTGTGACAAAGCTGACTGAGAGGCTCTAAAATTGAGCTTCGGCTAGGCAATCCGGGACTTTCCCGGTGGTACAAAGACCACTACCTTGAAGAACAAACATCGGAGAATCGTTCCAGAGCCTTCTTACCTCTCAGAATTTCATATTTGACCTCCATTTAATAAGGTAAAGTTTGTTAACAGTCACGTTTTGACAAAAATCCATAATATGTATTTGAGCTTAATCATGTTTGATCATACAATTTTCTTCGTGATTTTGAGTTTATTGATGTCTAAAACGTGTTTTTGATAATATTTTTCATTGTTTGATTGCAACTTGGATGGGATTATGCATTTGACTGAGGAGGCCATCCATGAAAACCTTCACCGAAACTTCCTAGACCTCACCGGAGCGTTTCTATGATCAATCATTGCTCAAATTAGTGATTTCTGACTATGATTCATGCTCTGATAATTTTTTCGAGCGATAGAAATGGCTAGGGCACTAGATTTATTGATCTGAAATGTTAGAATCAGTTGTTAGAATTGTTTCGAGTTAGGTGTTTTAGATTAGCTTTTCGCTGGCCGGCGATGGTTTGAGGCTAGATGGTTAGGGGATGATATGAACTCAACATAGAAGCATTTGAAGTGATCAGAAACTTGCCAAAAGGTCGTTGGAATTGAGCTTGAACCGGTGGCCTCGAAAACCTTAAAAGCAAAAAATCATGCCCAACAAGTGTTCGGCAAAATGCTGAAAAGAAGAAGAAGGCCAAAACGGTGTCGTTTTGGTATCGTGCTCGCTGGAATGTTGGCTGGCGTTGGCATCAACTGGTCCAACTTGGACAAACCGGTCCGAACCGGTTTGGCTCAGTTCGATGTTCGGCGAGAAAAACTAAAACAATTTTTGAAAATTTCAAAAAAAATAGCAAAAATATTCGGAAAAACCAGAAAAAATTTTAAAAAATTTAGAAAATTTGAAAGTTTGAAAATTTCAGAAGATTCAAAAAATTCCTAAAAAATCCGAAAATTCAGAAAATCATAAAAAAATCCAGAAAAAATCATAAAAATAGAAAATTCAAAAAATTCATAAAAAATCATAAAACCCAGAAAATCCTAAAAAATTATAAAATTCAGAAAAATGTAGAAAAATGAAAGTTTAATTTGTTAGGTAACTAAAATTTTCCCAAAAAATTTAAAAAATCAAAAATTTAAAAAAATTTATAAAATGACTTAGAATACCCGTGGTCACCCACTTTGAGTGAAATTTAAATTTTGTAAGGTGCCCAAGTGGTAATTTTGAGAATTCCTTAGTTTAGGGATAAAAAGGTGTTTTGACTCCTGTAAAACCCTAAAATTGCATAATTCATTGAATGAATAAGCCTTTACTAAGGTTTCGGGTGTTTTGATTGATTTTCATTTGAGAGGCCATTTGAGGATTGTTTTGTGTGATTGAAATTGATTGTACATTTAATCATTGATTGATTGATTTTTCTCGATTAGAACGGTTAGAATTAGTGAATAGGCGAACTTGCGTGACACGTTAGACACTTCCTATCGTTTTAGGTACCGAAGTGGCGTTAAAGACCTCGATTCGGGATCATTAGCATAACTAAGTCCCCTTACCCATGTAATCTCTAGGTAGTAGAATCGTGGTATTTCTCCTGTACCTCGATTAGATTCCTAATCAACCTACCAATAATAACTAGTGACAACTCCAAATCAAAACTCAGGTTAAATAGAAAGATAAAAAGATTAATATTCGCTGTCTCGTGAGGTATGGTCTAAGAGAGACTCTCGTTTGTCTAGTGATGGGATGTCTATGGGACATTTGGGCGAAATATCCGTTTTGGACCTTAGTAGCCCATTCGAGGATAATTTTCTCATTCGTGACAAACAAAAGAACCTCCTCAGCGTGCGAAAAGCACGACGCGACAAGTTTTGCCATGCCCCGCACCCTACGAGCTCGCAACATCCCTCTTGCTCGTTAAGTATGCAACTTCTCAGGACTAGTCGCCAATCCGATACAAACGAACTAAGAGTAATACATGTGTGTTAACACTTGATTTTTAGCTTATTTTTTTTATATTTTCAAAAATCTCAAATTAGGACTAGGAATCTTGGCCAAGCCTAGAAACCTATTTCTAAACCAAAAAAAATAATATTTTAGCATTTTTCTGCATTTTCCCTTAATTTCTTTTAGTCAAAATAAATGAGAAAATCAAGAAAATAGCAAATGGAATCAAAAAATTCCATAAAAATATTCATTAGTCTTATTTTAAATCTAATTTCATGAATACATCATCAATTTTGAAAAATCTCAATCGGGTATATGTTTTTCCCAAATTTGGGCAAATTAAACCCGAATTGAACAAAAAATGCAATTAAATTTTTTCTAGTCATTTTTAAGTCATAGTGTCTTCACAATAAATGATTCTAGGACCTTGAATTACATAATGATCGGTCCAATTGTACAATTTGACATAAAAATAAAAAATCCCCAAAATTTAATTGAAAATTAAGAATTTTGACCCAAATTGGAAATCGTGCCCAATATGAAATTATCGAACCATGAGGCCATCATTTTTAGGGTTAATCAGATGTGGGTAATTCAATTTTAGCATCACTTTTGCCTAATCAGGTCATTAGGACATCAAATTGAATAAAAACCTATCAGCCCGAATATAAAAATGTGAAAATCTTGGACACAATTATGAAAATTGGGGAAAATTATATATTCGGGTTTGGAATATGATGGAGAGTCCAATTTTGGGAATAAATTTGAAAAAATCAGTCGAAATTGAGTTCAATTTGAGTTTTTAATCAAAACCAGGCCCGCCAGGTCGACCGGGTCGATCGGGTCAACCTGACCCGACGACCCGTCTTCTTCGCCTAACTCACCAGAATGCAATAAAACCTAGTTTGTGCCCGAGACTTTACCGATCCTTTCCGGCCAATTTGGCACGTGGCAATCGATTGGGCTAGTTGGAAAATCTTTAGCTGGCACCAGTTAACCGATTTAACTGATCAAAAATCGGTTCTAACCGAATTTGGGTGGGATTTTTTATCAACAAAAATGAAAAAAAAATTGAACATGGCAGAAGGAGAGGGGTTCGTGGAAATGCCAAAGAGAGAGAGAGAGAGGAGAGAGAAAGAGATGAAATCAAAGAGGAAAAATTAGAGAGAGAGAGGGTCTGAGGTTCCCACTCGACCGTTCAGTGTCGCCCTAGATGGCGGAGCACTGGCGAATCGGGGTTTGGCTAGAACTTCCCCTCCATTGTTCCAATCGATTTGGCTGGTCCTGAAGGTCTAAAACCGAGACTTTTTCGGTCAATCTAAAGCTCTTCTGGTGAGACCAAAATCACCAGGTGGAAGTTCAAGTGTCAAAGAACAACCCAATAGGTGCGGATCAGTTCGACAATTTCTCCTAATCATCGAACGAAGAAGGTAAATATCACTCGTGATCATTTTTTTCAAGAATTCTAGAAAATCATTTTCACCTTAAAATGCATGTTCATACAATTTTCTTGGAGATTTTGGTTCCCTAGAGTTTTATAATACGTTTCTGAGCATATTTATGTTGTTTGCTAGCATTTTGTGTCATTAAATCAACAAAACCAAATCGGTCATCCTTAGTTGAATCTCGCTGGAGCATTTTCCACCCGCCGGAGCATTACCAATGGTCTATGGTTGAGAATAAAACACATAGACATAATAATGGTGCAATCGGAATGGCAAAAGATTCACCGGAAGATCGCCGGAGACGATCACAAACCAGCGGTCTCAAGAACGTATAACACCGATGTCACGCCACGCTCTCGCGTGCTAGAATGGAGGTATTTTTCTACATGGGTCTCTCTCAGATCACACCTCACATGATAGAGGGGTTTATTTGATCTAAACTTGAATTTGGAGTCGCCACTAGTCATTTACGGTAGGTTGACTAGAAACCTAATCGAGGTACGGGAGAAATACCATGATCCTACGAACCAAAGATTCTGAATAAGAGACTTGGTTACGTTAACAATCCCAAATTAAGACCATTAACGCCCTTTCGGTACCTAAGAACGATATGATATGTCTAACTGTCACACAGATTCCTAAGGTCAATTCACTAATCTAATCATGAACAAATAATTAAGCACCCAAGAATTAAATGCACAATCAATGACAAATCAATCATAGAAGCCCTAATTTGGCCACTAAAAATGAAAATTAAGCAAAATAGCCAAATCCTAATGAAGCCCTAGAGGCTTATTCATTTAATGGTGCATTTTTGGGTTTAGGGTTTTTTAGGGGTTATAACCCTTAAATTTAGAATTTTCCAAAAATGCCACCTAGGCATTTCCGAAAATTCAAATTTCACTTTTTATGGCTGGCCATGATAATTTTGAATCATGCTGTGGATTTTCAAAATTTTTGATTTTTTAAAAATATTTTTTGGGCACTTCAAAAAATTCAAATTTCACTTTTTATGGCTGGTCACAATGATTTTGGAGCTTTCTGCGAATTTTCAAATATTTTGAATTTTTGCAATTTTTTTTGAAATTTTTTTAAACCAAGAATTGATTTTTTTATGATTTTCTGAAAATTTTTATGAATTTTCCAATTTTTCAAAATTTTTTAATTTTTCTGAATTTTTATATTTTTTTATGAATTTTCTGAAATTTTTGAATTTTTATGAATTTTTATATTTATATTTTTATATTTCATATTTTTGATTATTTTATTTTATTTATTTTAATTTTTTTAATTTTCCTGCCGGGGATGAATCGGATCGGACTAGTTCAGACTGGTTCAGCTAAGACTGAACCGACTAGCACCGGTGCTGGCGCCGGCGCCGATCTTCTTCTCCGGCGGGCACGACACGCCAAAACGGCGCCGTTTTAGCCCAAATTCATTGAGGCATTTTTACAAACAGTTAGTGTGCATTGTTCCACATTTAACGTTCTCGAGGTCACTGGTTCGGGCTCACCGCCGGTGACCTTCCAGCGACTATTTCGCCGTTCCACTTGCACCATCATCAAGTCCATATGTTCTATTATCAACTTAGGCTTCATTCGTTTCAGGAAAAATATTTTTTCGGAAAACATTTTCCGCATTTTCCGGTGTTCGGGGGCGGAAAATGTTTTCCGTGGGAAAACATTTTCCTTCCCTACCCCCAAATCCTTCATTGTTTTGAGGAAAATGATTTCCTCTTTTCACAAAGAGGAAATTATTTTCCCCCAAAGTGAAGGCAAAATTGCCCATGGGAGGAAAAATGTTTTCCGTGGAAGAGAAAGTTGATCGCCGGTCACTGCCATCTGCTGCCGGTCGTCGGCCGCTGGCCGCCGCCGCCGCCGGTAGCCCGCGGCCGTCGCCGGTAGCTCGCGGCCGCCGCTGGTCGCCGCCGGTCGCCGCCGCCGCAGGACGCTGTCGGATCGGCGGTCGCCGAACACCAGAAAATATTTTCCAAAACTTTTTCAAATTTTAGCCGAACACCAGAAAATTATGTTCTAGAAAAATATTTTTCAGGAAAATGACTTTCGGAAAAATATTTTCCAAAAGAAGAATATTTTCCGGCAAACGAACAGAGCCTTAGTCCTATTAGAACGCTGTCGGACATTCGTCGGCAGGCGAAAACCGATCGGAAAAACCTAAACCATCTCTAACCTAAACAACATTTTCATATTTCAAATTACCATTCAAATTGCCCTAACCATCTAAACCGATTCAAAATACTAGAAAAACATCAATCAATGTCAAAGAAGACTGACTTGGATGACCTATGGTCATGGCGATGTTTCGGTCAAGTCGGGGAAGCTCCGGCGAAGTTCAACAACCATGGCTGACTTGGTTTATACAGGATTTATCGTTCAAAATGCAACCAAATAATGAAATATGTGATCAAAACATGTTTTAATCATTAATCATAGCTAAAATCGAGAAGCACATATACGATTGAACTAAAAACCTATTCTGGGAAACCAGGAAAACTATGCCGACGAACGAAATTTACCTACTTCGTCGGAGGGCAAATAGGAGTCTCCGAGCTAATCTGCCGCCGTAGGACTATTCTTCAACAATTGATCTCTCCGTCTATGACCTCTGCTTTGCTGGACAATACCTGAATTCGCCAACCGAGCCTGATTTTCAGGCCTTGACGATCAACTTTGTCTCTGAATTCTCAGGTGCTGAGGTCTACGATTGGAGCTAATTTGCCGGTGTATTTCGCCGAAAAAACGCCCGTAGCTCAACTCCCGAGACCTCTACGCACAACCTCTCTCGTTCGGGCTTTCTTTTGCGATCGTTTCTCTCTCTCTCCTCTCTCTTTGAAATTTTCCCGAACACCTTCCATGCACGCGATAACATTTTTCTCCTTTTTGTTGATCGAATTGTCCTGCCTGAAGTTGGTTAGAACCGACTTCGGATCGGTTATGGTGGTTAACCGGTGCCAGCCGGACATTTTCCAGCAGGCAAAACCAATTAACACGTGCTAGTTTGATCGAGAATGATCGGTGAAGTCGCGCGCACGAGTTGTTTTTCTGGGTTTAGTTTGGTTTGGGCAAAGTCGGGTGAAGAAGATGCACTGTTCAGGTTGGGTCGGGTCGACCTGCTCGACCCGACAGTTTCGATTTTGTATAAATTTACAAATTAAGTTCGATTTCGATCAATTATTCGAAATTCGACCCTAAAATTGAACTTCCCATCACATTTTGAACCTAAACATATGTTTTTCCCCAATTTTTGATATAACCATGTCCAAAATTTTTCAAATTTCATATCGGGGTTATTCGGATTTTTCTCAATTCGACGTCCTAATGACCTGATTAGGCAAAACCGATGCCAAAATTGAATTACCTAGGTCTGATTAACCCTAGAAATGATAGTCTAATATTTCGAAAATTTCATATTGGGCACAATTCCCAATTTGGGTTCAAAATTATTAATTTTCAATCAAATTTTAGGGATTTTTGATTTTTATGTCAAATTGTGCAATTGGAACAACTATTGTGCAATTCAAGGTTCTAGAATCAATTGTTGTGAAGACACTATGACTTAAAAATAACTAGAAAAAATTTAATTGCATTTTTGGTTCGATTTGGGTTTAATTTTGCCTAATTTTGGGAAAAACATATACCCGATTGAGATTTTTCAAAATTGACAATTTATTTATGAAATTGGATTTAAAATAAGACTAATGACTATTTTTATGGAATTTTATGATTCCATTTACTATTTTTATTGATTTTCTTGCTTATTTTGACTAAAAGAAATTAAGAAAAAATGTAGAAAACTGCTAAAAAATTATTGTTTGGTTTAGAAATAGGTTTCTACGCTTGGCCAAGATTCCTAAACCTAATTTTGAATTTTTTGAAAATATGAAAAAATGAATTAAAAATTAGGTGTTAATAGTTGCCTATCTTTGAGATTGAACTCGTTAAAGGTTGATCTTAAAGACAAGGTGACACATGAATTTTTAGTCGACTAACTAAACAAGATAAGATGGAAATTTCATAATAACTGATTAGGGTCTTTGCTTTTGAAATTCGTAATCTAATCCAAAGGTTCTCTTTTTGGAACATATTTTGAAAGGTTCTTAATGATTGAGAGAGAGAAACTCATTTGTTTGTGAGAGTTTCTTTATTGCTCATCCAAGGGCATGAATTGATGGTAGTGATGATTATGATGATTATTTTGATTTTGCGATTTAAGGACGAACTCACAAACCATGAACGCCCGTGGCTCTTCACCTTAGGACTTGAATTTGCCTAGTGGTTCCTCACTAGTAGGACTTCGGATATTTGCCTAATGACTCCTTGTCAAATAGGACTTTGAAATTTGCCTAGTGACTCCTCGCCAGTAGGACTTGAAATTTGCCTAGTGGTTCTTCACCAGTAAGACTTGAAATTTGTCTAGTGGCTCCTCGTCAAATAGGATTTTGGAATTTGCCTAGTGACTCCTCGTCAAATAGGACTTTGGAATTTGCCTAGGGCTCCTCACCAATAGGACTTTGGGATTTGTCTAGTGACTCCTCATCAATAGGACTTGAAATTTGCCTAGTGGTTTCTCGTCAATAGGACATTAAAAATTGCCTAAAGGCTCTTTGCCAATAGGATTTGAATTTTGGAGACTTGCCATGTAGTTCCTCACCCGTAGGATTTTGGAAATGACCTAAAGGCTCCTTGTCAATAGGACTTGGATTTTGCCTAGTGATTCCTCATCAGTAGGACCTTAGGAAGACTTTAATGAATGCATTAACTGTGAGTTTTGTGATTTTGAGATTTCACTAACCTTGATATGGTTTTTAGTTGACCAAAAACTATGTTGAAAAATAGTTTTGAAATTAATCAAAACCATTTGAAATGTGATTTTTCTTTTAGCTTACCACAAACTATTGGAAAACTTGGTTTTAAGTTGACCACAAACTTTTGAAACCTAATTTTGAAATATGCATTCTTTGTATGTATTTCAGACAATCAAATTTCCTTTTCAAGGAATTATTTGAACAAAATGCTTGCAAACTTTCAAGAAATGCTTGAAATGATCATTTTGAAGACCTTTATTAGAAAGGATTTGTTTCGATCTATGAACTTAGTCTTTCCTTCATTTGATTGAAAGGGGACTTTTCTGATATCTCTTAATTTTATCTCTCTTAATCAATCCTTAGGTGTTCGGAGATATTCGCAATGTATACAATTCAATTGATCCGATAAGGTCTTTCAAAAGGTTGTGATATTGGCTTGGTCAATGGCTATTCAAAGGATAGGCATTCTGAGGCCAAGAAAAGGATTTCATCATATCTGACTTCGGGTCTGCAAGTTAAGAACCTCGAGGATAAGATAAAACAATATTGCATACACTTCTTTGAGTGATAACTTCTTGTAATGAAATCATATTTTCACTCTCAACATCCCAATATGAAGAGTCTTTGGGGAGAGGTTATAATGTTGGTATTGGGTAGGCTCAAAAGACTCAATTATTTTTGAATTCAGGGTTTTTGTGAAACTGGTTATCTTCTTGGCATCACCACCCTTTTTCTTTGTCCACTAGAGATCTTTTCTTATCATGAACACAAGAGTCCCCTAAACTTTCATCGAGATCTTTCTAATCACTGATTTGTTGTGACTTTTGATTTTTCACAACTTTTGCTTTGCTTTTTGACTTGACTTTTGTCATTCTTTCTTTTGAATCTTTTTTCTTTCTTTTCTTTTGTGCACTCTTATGGGCATTGGCCTTGCTTTTACCGGACACATTGCTTTTTCATATCCTAGACTCCCTTGTCCTTGATCTTTTTTGCATTCTACGGACTCTGTGTTTTGCCCTTTTGCTTTCTATTTATTAAAGTGGATCATATGCTTATGCTCCAATGCGAAGAGATGATCATCAACTAGGGGTTCTGAAATGAATATTCAGGCTCAATTGGGCTTTGCCAAAGGTAATGTGTTTAGGTATAGGAAATGAAGTGCTCTTCTTCCTCTTGGGATGCTTTGAGCTTCCATATGACCGCATATGAAGTTATCACAGAAAGATTAATACAAGAGTATGCAATAAAATCTTTCTTGATCCTATTCTCCATAGCTATCAATCCACAAATCTCCTAATTTGCCCCAATGTGGGTGGTTCTTAACAGGGTTATTTTGGGGAAAACTTCTCCACTGTTTTGGCTCAAATTTAGTTTGCAAGGGATAAACATGTGTTTGAGATAGTGAAATGATTGCCTTTTCATCATTTCAATCCATGTAATCATTGCGAATATCTCCTATTTTCTTCAGATGAGTTTTTCTCACTCACTTCAGCACTTTGACTTTGAGTGTATAGGAGACGTGTTTGGATATGGCTTACCTTTCATCATTTGAAGGTCTTTCCATTTGATTTGATCCAAACTTTTTCTATGAAATTTTTCAAAATCTTTTGTCAAATTAACCATTTAAGGGAATTTTGATGCTTATTGCATTTTCAAAGAAAGCGTGTTTCAAAATCTTTGATTGAAACATTTTTAAAGTATTTTCCTTTGCAAAACACTTTGTTTTGTTTTTGCTCAGCCTTAGTGTCATTTCGCTTGGGGAAGAAAAAGGTTTGATTTTTCTCTTAGAAAGGCGACCTCATATGCTCTCAGGATTTAGGGATACCTATTTGATCAATTTATCAAGATCCCTCTTGTTTGCATGCCTTTGCTTTAGTTATACTGTGTATTCTTCTATTGTTGCTCCCTTTCTTTGTCTCTCTAGGCATGATAAAAAGGAAAGCACATTAGAGGACATCAATAGAAAATAGAATTGGGAAATGATACTTCCCTCTACTATTTGATAACTCCATTGGGAATTCTGAAATTATCGACTGATTCAGATTCTTTTTGGTTTCTTCTGCAAAACAGGTAAACATGTTCATGAAATGTATGGCATGCAAGATATGCACATGTTCTAAAGTGACCCGAATCTTTTCTTGAATATTCGTCTTCTTTTCATGGGTAGAAAATCTTGACAGCATCGGCATTTACAGGATAAGTAAGTTCTGTTCCTATCATATCTATATGAATCAATGCTCCTTCAGGAAGAACCTTCTTGACAATGTATGGGTCCTCATAATTCGAAGTGAATTTACCACGAGGATCTGAATTATTGAAGATGACTTTCTTCACTACTAGATCATCCACTTCAAAATATCTTGATTTCACCTTTTTGTAGAAAGATTTAGCAACTCTTTCTGGTAAGCTTGTCCATGACATATAGCCCTTAATCTTCTCTCATCAATCATGTCAAGTTGTTCACATCTTTGTTGGCTCCATTCAACTTCTAAGAGTTTCAATTCAGATAATATCCTTAACGAAGGAATTTCTACCTCGATGGGTAATACTGCTTCCATCTCATATACTAAGGAAAATGGAGTTGCCCTAGTTGATGTTCGAATTGAAGTTCGGTATGCCATCAGAGCATATGTCAATCTTTCGTGCCAGTCACGATAGTTCTTAGCTATTTTGGATAATATCTTCTTGATATTCTTATTTGCTGCTTCCACTGCTCCGTTCATTTGTGGTCGGTATGGAGATGAATTCAAGTGTCGAATCAAGCTTCTTACTTCTTTTAACGTAGAAAGAGTCTTTAAGTCATATATTGCCTTGATCTTGGAAGGATGAATTTCGATTCCCCTGTTACTGACCACAAATCCTAGTTGTTTGTCAGATTTTGCCCCAAATGCACACTTGTCGGGGTTTGGCCGCAACTTATACTTTCTAAGTCTTCCAAGCAACTCAACATGATCTTCTCCTTCTTTGGATTTTGCAATCATGTCATCCATATATACTTCGATTTCTTTATGCATCATGTTATGGAACAGAGTTATCATTGCCTTTTGATATGTGGCACCAGCATTTTTCAGACCGAAATGCATCACCTTATAACAAAATGTGCCCCATGGTGTTATGAAGGATGTTTTCGCCTTATCCTCTTTCTTCATGAGAATTTGATTATATCCTGAGAAACCATCCATGAATGAAAATATTTCGAACCCAGCAGTGCTATCCACTAATATATCAATATGTGGAAGCGGAAAATCATCCTTAGGGCTTATTTTATTTAGGTTGCGATAATCAACGCATACCTGTACTCAACCATCTTTTTTTATTACGAGTACTATATTGGCAACCCATTCTGGATATAGCACTACTTCGATGAAACCGACTTTGAGTAATTTCATCACCTCTTCTTTTATTTTCTTTGCTAATTCCGGCTTTGTTCGTCTCAATTTTTACTTCTTTGGTGGAATACTTGGATCAATTGGCAAAGCATGTTCAATTATGCTTGGATTAAGGCCTGGCATGTCAGCATAAGACCATGCGAATATATCTCGATATTCCTTGAGCAAATCTGTTATTCTTTCTGCTTCTGCTGAGGGAAGACTTTCTCTAATCTTAACCTCTTTGGGATTCTCTTTATTACTCAGATTAATAGTAATCATTTTTTCTAATGTGAGTGGCTTTGATTCTTCATGACGGATCCATCCTCTTCTCATCCATTCCTCATCTTCACAAGTGATCTCATCGGAGAGATTTGGGTCACCTATGAACCTATTATGGATGTGTGAATGCTCATGCCTGACATTGATTACTATCCAACTTCCCATTGATCGATTAAGGATTGAAGAAGAAGAAACACAGCCTGTGATTATCACTCTCCCTCCAAAAGAAAAGTTTGACACTAAGTGTGAACCTTGGGATTACTCTCCCAAAGAAGTTGATGCCATAACTTGATTAGGGAGATGCAATGTCCTAAAGGAAAGTGAACACGAAAAGAAAGGAGTAACCAAAGAAGATGTCAAACAGTTGCTTTCGGTCATGAAGACGAGCGAATTTGAGGTAATTAAGTAGCTAAGAAAGATGTCGGCATAGATTTCTCTGTTGGATCTCTTTAAGACTTTAGAAAGCCATAAAATGGTACTTATGAAGCTTCTCAATGAAGTGCACATCTCGGAGACAATTAATGAAATACAATTGGAAGACTTTATTGGTACTATTCTTATGAAAGATCAAATTGCTTTCTCCGATAAAGACTTCCCAATTGACAGGCATTCCCATAATAAAATCTTGTATATTGCCGTCAAATGTCGAGGCAAGGAGGTGTCACGGGTGCTGATCAATAATGGTTTCGCACTTAATTTGTGTCCACTAAGCACACTACATCGCTTGGGGATTAATAAAGAGCTCATCAAACCTTCTAAGGTAACTGTGCGCTTGTTTGATGGAATGAAGAAGAACTTTATTGGCGATATCGAGCTCGAGGTGAACATAGGCCCTGTGCTTTTCCTGATTGACTTCTAAGTAGTGGATATTCCAAGGATTTTCAACTTGTTGCTTAGAAGACTTTGGATTCATATGGCTGGTGCCATTCCTTCAAGTCTCCATCAGAAGGTCAGGTTTATCATTAATGGCAAAATGATCACCGTACACAAAGAGAGAGATTTCACCACCTACAAAGAGAGTGCAATACCATATGTCAAACTCAAAGTGAAAGAAGAACCAAGTTATCATTCCTTCGAAATGATATCAATGGTGCAAATTCCTGCTGGTTGCATCATAAAATCCCTAAAATTTTCAATATCATCCATTATGTCTAGAAGGGTATTATGCCAATATGGATTTACTCCCGATAATAGTCTTGGATCGAAATCTCAAGGGATCAAAGAACCTATTACTCCGCTTGCTACAAGAATGAAGCACGAAGTAGGTTATATTCCAGATGATACTAAGGACTACCATAAAGGCTACGGCCGAGGTCGAAAGAACTATAAAGGCTGTAGAGGCCGAGATGATTGCCTTATTAATCCATCAATATGGAAAGGCAAAGCTAGAGAGCTTCTCTATCATCAGATCCACATTAAAGAAACTTTTCCTGGATCTTCCAAGCTACTTCAAGAAGAGGACTTACATGCAAAGGAAAAATCTGTTCTGCCAAGTTTATTTGAGGAGAATACAATGAACATTATCATAACTGAGGCAGAAAATACCTATGCACTGGCGTAGGAAGATTCTCTTGAACTTTTGTTATTAGTTTTTTCCATTGCATGTAATTAATTGTGTGAAATTGCCGTATAACGCCATGATTGTTGTGCCATGATTTTTATGGTGAAAAATAGCATGCTATATGATGGTTGTATGTATGTATGTGGGCTGAATTGTGACGGTTGAACTGGGTGCATTTGAGTGCATGTACTTAATGCCCGAGTATGTGAAAGTGTGAGATTTGAGGCGTGCGATGTGCATGTGATCACTTAAAAGCCCTGAGGCGTGTTTACGCAGGGTACAGATAAAATACGGCGTGCTGGCATGTTCGCTTGATCACTAAATCCCTGAGGCGTGTTTACGCGGGGAATTGAACTGGCCTGAGGCGTGTTTACGCGGATCATGATACGACTGTAAAAGCTTGAGGCGTGTTTATGCGGGCTGTGGAAAGAGAATGAGAATGAGATGTACGATGTGGCAAGTGAGAATGTGATCGGGCCTGAGGCATGTTTACGTGGGTTGCGATAGGAATATGTGATGTAGCAAGTGGAAAGTGAGATCGGGCCTGAGGCGTGTTTACGTGAGTCGCGATAGGAATATGAGGCCTGAGGCGTGTTTACGTGGGCCGAGGAAAGAGATTGAAAATGAAAATGGTATAGTAGTGCATGAATGAGTGTGAAATGTGGGGTTCGGAAATGTCATGTGTACGACATGTGCTTTTGGGCATGAAAATAGTTTGGAATATGCATGTGGTTTGAAATTCGTATATTTAAGACAAATGTGCAGGTTGAGCCCAGGTAAGTGCATTTGTGTACGTGATACGTATGTATTGAGTGATTGTGTGTTTCAACCTGTCTGGAGATACGTGGTAGCTTAAGTGGGGTTTAGGTTGTCAACTCATTGAGATTCTTCTCATGGTTGTTTAACCAAATTATTTCATATCCTCGCTCTGAACCATGAATCCACCATCGTCACCACCGCCTCAGTGTTTTGGTATACCAATGCGCATCGAGCATTCAATTGTAGAGTATCCAGTAGATGACAATTTGGCTTGGATCAAACATACGACCGTAGTCTGGGTAGATATAGGGCAACCCCTGTGGCAAGCCCACACCTATACCGCTTGGATGTTTCGGGATGGATTTGACGAATTTGGCCATGTCCAAGGTTTTGATGTCCCATTTGACGGAGTGGGGGACTAGGAGCCATCAGCTATACCCCCTCCCGATGGCAAGATGACTAGCATAGACACTAGTCTCGCACAGTCAGGGCATCAGCATATTCCTGCAGTGCTCGAGCCTACAGTGGCGGAACCAGACTCAGAGCTAGAGGAGTCGCAGGCTGGGTACGACCCGATGGATATGGACTTAGGGGTAGAGCTAGAGGAGGAACCTGTAGAAGAGCCGCCTAAAGAGGAGTATCAGGAGGCCCCGGAGGAGGAACCAGTAGAGGAGTCAAAGGAAGAACCAGGGGAGGAGCATAAGGAAAATTTGCAGGAAGAGTCTGAATTCGAGGAACGGATTGAGGTACCATTAGAGTCGGGGGTGAGGATAACCCGATCGAGATCGAGGCTAACTCCGAGTCTTCATAGGAGCACGTGCCTAATGAGGATTCAGATTTGGATTCTGGAGAGACCGAATCGGAATGGACGCTGTCTATAGGGCGTAGGGGCTAGACTAGGGGTAGGTAAGCCTTTTGAAGTGTCCCATTTTTGGAAAAAGAATATACCCAGATTACTAACCTTTTTGGTGTTGATGAGGTGATCCGAAGAAGCCAGTTTGTATATGTATTATAGGTTGATGTAAATTTGGTGAGTGCTCGAATCGACTAGTGGTTGTGTAATGGATGAGAATGGATATTGTATATATATCGAGGTGTAATGTTATGTTGGGTGGCTTGGTGAATTATCTCTCTCTATTACCCCATGATTTTTATTGTCAAGGTTTATGTTCTTGTTTTCGCCATGTGTGCAAACTCTGATGTGATCGTTTGGGTCGGCGACATTTTCTAGGACGTCGCACTAATTAGACCAAAGAGGGATATCGCGAGCACGATAGGGTTCGGGGCGTGACATCGCAGTTTGATTTGGTATCAAAGTAAGGATAACTCGATCCAAGTTGGTCGAAGTCTGGAATGATAAGGAGCGGAGACCCTGAGGTAATCATCTAGGAAGACCTTAGGGAATCATAGGGTGGAATGAGCTACGCATGTCTCTAGACTATTTGTTATAATTACTGAGTGAATTGAGTGTTCTAATGGTTGAAGTGCAGGTGCGTCTGGACCTAAGGTAAGTATACGAAACTTATTGATTGTGATCTTGTGTTGTGATGGCTGATTGCCTGCTAAGTGAATTATTGTTGTAATTCACTGCCTAGGACTAGATTGGTATAGTTGGCCTAGGTCTCTAATTCCTGTATGGAATTATAGTAGATAGGCGAGTGATAGAAAATCGTGAGGATGAGTTCGAGGGGTAAAGGAACTGAGGGTTAATCTAGTTCACGAACCCGACCTGCAGGAGATCCGAGAATGGATGCGATCATGAGGACCTTGGAAGAGATTTGTAATCTGATAGGACGGCAGACTCAGGAACGAGTTGCCACTATTGCCTAAGCTGCTGAGGCCGCTATGGCTGTCGCCAATAATCATAATAATGGGAATCAAGGACAGGGGCAGGTAAATGTGAATAGGCAGTGCACCAGCTAGTCGAGCAGTTTCTGAAATTAAAGCCCCCTAAGTTTGATGGTAGAGGCGATCTTGAGCTTGCATTGCTTTGGGTAGAGGAGTTGGAAAAAGCCTTTGAGGTATTAGGGTGCACCGAGAAAGAAAAAGTGACCTTGGCGGTGTAACAACTCTAGGGAAATGCAAGTGACTGGTGGAAGGCCACCAAAGGAGGGGTGTTCCCAGCTGGTACCGCCAGATTTGGGCGATGTTTATGAAAACCTTTAATGGTAAATATTTTTCTAAAAGTGCTTAGGAATAGAAGTTAGCCGAGTTTATGAGACTTCGTCAGGGGCAGAGGACAATGGATCAGTATGAGGCTGAATTCACTCGATTATCTAAGTTCGCCCCAAAGATGGTAGAGGACCCGTTGGATAGGGCTCGGAGGTTTCGAGACGGCTTGAAGCTAGACCTTCACAGCCAAATGATTTCGTTGAATTTGAGGGACTATAACGAGATCTATGACTGGGCTCAAGCAATTGAGCATGACTTAGCGGATAGAGTCGCTGCTTCTAGATTGAGATACGCTCTGGCTAGGGACAATCGTAATCTCGAGAAGAGACAGATGTCGAGGAATCAGTGTTTTATTCCTTCCGTTAAGAGGAACGTCAGAAAGCTGAACCGTTATCATGGTGCGATGTGTCAGTTGTGTGGTGGAAGACATGGGACTGGACCTTATCCGAATAGGAGTATTATATGCTATAGATATAGCGGAGTGGGCCACCAAGTGAGGAATTATCCCAATAACAGACAAGCTAGGTCGTCTGTGCTACCGCAATGCCCCCGAATTGAAAATCAAGTTGGAACTCCCTTACCAATGAACCAGAACAGACCACTAGCTCAAGGACAAATGTATGCGATGGCTAGAAAGGAAGCTGAGAATGCGCCAAGCGTGGTCACAGGTACGGTCTCTCTCCATGATCATGTTGCATATGTTTTATTCGATCCGGGGGCGTCACATTCGTTTTTGTCTGAGCAATTTGTTAAATTGACTGGTATGGAACCACAATTGCTTGACATTGTGTTGTGTGTTACCACCCCATCGAATGATAATGTACTAATCTTGTTAGGGTGCTCGGATTGCAAGATTGTGATTGGTGATAGGAAGGAAAGGATAGATCTAGCGGTTTTAGTTATGTTTGATTTCGATGTAATTATGGGTATGGATTGGTTAGTTAAGTAAAGGGCTGTTATGGATTGTAGTAGCAAGGTGATCCAATTTAATCCAGTTAGACATCCTAGATTTGAATTTGTAGGAAATTGAGAAGGAATCTCGATTCCTTGGATTTCGTCACTGGAAGTGACCAAGTTGTTGGACAAAGGGCGTCAAGGATTTTTAATGGATGTAGTTGATTCGACGGCTGAGGAGCAGAGGCTAGACAGCGTAGCCGTGGTCTATGATTATCTCGATGTCTTTCCTTAGGAATTGCCGAGATTGCCACTAGAAAGAGAAGTAGAATTTGTAATCGAGTTAGCTCCTAGAACTGAGTCAATCTCGAAGGCACCTTATAGAATGTCGTTGTCGGAGTTAAAGGAGTTAAAGGTGCAAATGCAAGAATTATTAGATAGAGGATTCATCCGTCCAAGTGCATCTCAATGGGGAGCGCCAGTCTTATTTGTGAGGAAGAAAGATGGGTCACTAAGATTACGTATTGATTACCGGCAGTTAAATCAAGTAACGATTAAGAATAAATATCCCTTGCCGAGGATAGATGACTTGTTTGACCAATTACAAGGGGCTTCGGTATTTTCTAAAATTGACTTAAGGACGGGATACCATCAATTGAGGATTAGGAAAGAGGACATATCGAAAACGGTATTCAGGACAAGATATGGACATTATGAACGACGACAATGAAGTGACCGAGATCAACGACGATAATAGAGGTTCGAAGCTTTCTGGGTTTGGTAGGATATTACCGACGCTTCGTGGAAGGGTTTTCGGCAATAGCAACACCGTTGATACATTTGTTGAGAAAGGAAACAAGGTTTGAATGGACTGACAAATATGAAAGGAGTTTCAAGAATTAAAACATAGATTGACAATGGCATCGGTGTTGACTATTCTATCAGGACCCAGAGGATATGAAATTTATAGTGACACGTCATTAAAAGGACTGGGGTGGGTACTCATGCAAAATGGACGGGTAGTGGCCCATCAAGACAGTTAAGACCGCATGAGTTGAACTACCCGATGTATAATTTGGAATTAGCCGCTATAGTATTCGCCCTTAAGATTTGGCGATATTATCTATGCAGAGAGAAATTTCAGATATATACAGATAATCAGAGCCTTAAATATCTATTTTCTCAAAGGGAGTTAAATATAAGACATCGTCATTAGATGAAATTGCTAAAAGATTATGATTGTGATATTTTGTATCACCCCGGAAAGGCTAACCAGGTAGCGAATGCATTGAGTCGGAAGTCAAGCATCGCACACTTAATGGTCAAGGAATGGACCTTGTTGGAAAAAGTGCGAGACTCGGAATTTAGAATTGAAGTAAGTCAAGTCTCGAGTTTGCTAGCCATACTATGGATTGAACCAGAAATCCAGACTACGATTAAGGCTTTACAATCTACGAACCAAGAAATTCAGAAAATTCTAGAGATGGATGTTACTAAGAGGAAACTAGACTTTCAAGTATCCAAAGATGGGATCTTGAAGTTCCGTGGATGATTATGTGTACCCGACGATGCAGAACTTAAGGAGGAGATTTTGTCGGAAGCGCATAGTAGTAATTATAGTATCCATCCAGGGAGTACGAAAATATTTCAGAATTTGAGACAATATTACTGGTGGAATGGCATGAAGGTGGACATAGCCAAGTATGTGGCTAAGTGTCTGACGTGCCAGCAAGTGAAAGTGCAACATTATAAGCCCGGAGGATTGTTGTGACTTTTGGAAATCCCAGAATGAAAATGGGAACATATTATTATGGATTTTGTGATGGGATTGCCAAGGAGCCAAAGAGGCCACGATTCTATTTGGGTGATTGTCGATAGATTGACAAAGTCAGCGCACTTCTTGGCAATGCGAAAGGACTTCGTGTTGGATCGATATGTTGAATTGTATGTACAATAGATTGTTCGCTTGCACGGGGTGCCAGTGATGATAACTTCGGACCATGATCCCAAGTTTACAGCCAACTTTTGGAAAAGTCTACAGACAGCATTGGGATCAAAGCTACAGTTTAGTACAGCTTATCATCCGCAAACGGATGGCCAATTTGAGAGGACGACGCAGACTCTTGAGGATACGCTTTAGGCGTGTGTGTTGGAATTTCAAGGCAAATGGGAGGAATAATTGCCTTTGACGGAATTCGCGTATAATAATAGTTTTCAGCAGAGCATCGGAATGGCGCCATTTGAAGCGCTATATGGCAGGACTTATAAAATGCTCATGTGTTGGGACGAAGTGGGAGAAAGGAATATAACCGGACCAGAATTAGTTCAATAGTCAGTGGAGGCTATTAAGATAATTCGTGAAAAGCTGAAAATAGCTCAAAGCCGTCAAAAGAGTTATGCAGACAGATGGAAAAGACCTTTGAAATTTCAAGTAAGGGATCACGTAATCCTTAAAGTATCGCCCATGAGTGGATTATCCCGATTTGATAAGAAAAGGAAGTTAAGTCCGAGATACGTGGGATGCTTTAAGATTTTAGAAAGGATTGGAGATTCAGCTTATCGCTTTGCATTGCCACCAAATTTGTCGCAAGTGTATAATGTCTTCAACGTATCGATATTGAGAAAGTATGAATCGGACCCAACTCATGTATTGAATTATGACGAGATAGAAGTTCCCGACAGGATGTCATATGTCGAAAACCCAATAAGGATTGAGGATCGGAAGGAATAAGTTCTAAGGAACAAGATGATCTTAATGGTCAAAGTTGTTTGGGAACATCACAGGATAGAAGGCACTACTTGGGAAAGTGAAGAACTAATGCAATGTCAATACCCTTACTTGTTTGAGTAGCTAGGTTGGATTGTAAATTTTGAGGACGAAATTTTTATAAAGGAGGAAGAATTGTGATATTCTGAAATTTGACCCACTTGGGATTTATGAAATGGATGATTTTATGAACGTACTTGTAGTTAAATCTCGCTCGAAACTGATCATTCTTGAGATACTAACCGTTAGGGAAAAGCTAATTAGGGATTTAAATTCGCGAGACCAAATAAACTCAATCGCGAACTGAATTTCGATTGTAGAATTGTCGAGGTGACATTTTGAGCCAATGTAGGCCGATTTGAAGATAGTTATGGGCCGATTTGCCGCTGTCATACGAGTGGATCACGGGTAATTCCGTTTGACCTTGAGATAAATTGGTGAATGACCCTAAACCTATACCAAACGATCGTGCCTGTCGAAACTAGCGATCGATCCTCGCGATTACATGACAACTGAGGTCGTCACGATCCGAGTGAACTTAAACGTAGCCTGATTCAGTATCGATCATGGGTTGAATATACGAATTTTCCCCAAAGCCGCCCGTTAGTTTGAGATAAGCTCAAGTTATGTTATTTAAAATTTAGTCATTAATTAGAGACAAAGTTGGGCATTGGGAATTTAGAAAGTCACGAGAGAACATTTGGACAACGTTGTTATTGGCATGATCAGCCTTAGAATTGACCGAATCCTTTCGAAAAATCGAATTTCGACGAGAAATGAAAAATGACCGTTTTACCCTTGAGACTTTTTAACGCCAAGTGTAAATAGGGAAGGGCATTTCGGTCATTTCACCTCACTTTAGAAATGACAATTTTTGGACAATTTTGTTCTTGGACTTTTTGTGAAATTCCCATTTTACCCTTGGATATTTTGGAAAAGATTCGATCTAGGCCGTTGATCTCAAGATAAGAACGAATCGTGGCCGTCAATTGAAAAGTAAAGAGAGGTGCAACATAGTCATTTTGCCAAAAGGGACACCAATTATTGGTATATTTAGGTTTTTTCTCTCTCTATCCTCATTCTCTTCCCCCCTCTCTCACGTCACACTCTCTCTCTTGCCCCTCCCCCACCGGCCGACCGCCTCCTCTCCCCCTTGCCGCACAGCCATTGCCCAGCCATCGTTCGCCCCGTCGCCGCCCGTCCAGCACCGGCTTGCCGTAGCCGCATCCCTACCTTCACGCCGCCGTCTCCCTCTCCCTCTCAGCCGATCTCTCTCTCCCTCCCTCCCATGGCCGTGATTAGCTAGCCAAGCAAGCCGCCGCCGCCGTTGCCAATCACCGCCGTTCAGCCGAACCACCATAGCCACCGCGTTCCAGTCACCTTGTCGCCGTTGGATAGGTTGTGCTTGCTTGGAAATTTCAAGTAAGTTACAATCTAAATCCTATTTAGGATATCGGGTATTAACGGGCTTATTTAGACACGGTTTAGTTGGTTTTAGGGGCTAATTTGGATGAGGGGCCTTAGGGATGAATTTGTGGCATTTTCGAGGAAAATTAGAGGCCAAATAAGGGCTTAGAATGATTGGTTTGAATGCTGGAAAATTCTGTTTGGCACGTGGAATGGATAGTTTTGATTCGGCAATTAATTGCGTGAAATTGCCATGTAACACTGTGATTGTTGTGCTATGGTTTTTTATGGTGAAAAATAGCGTGCTATATGATGGTTGTATGTATGTATGTGGGCTGAATTGTGACGGTTGAACTAGGTGCGTTTGAGTGCATGTACTTAATGCTCGAGTATGTGAAAGTGTGAGATTTGAGGCGTGCGATGTGCGTGTGATCACTTAAAAGCCATGAGATGTGTTTACGCAGGGTACAGATAAAATACGGCGTGTTGGCATGTTCGCGTGATCACTAAATCCCTAAGGCGTATTTATATGGGGAATTGAACTGACCTCAGGCGTGTTTACACAGGTCATGATACGACTGTGAAGCTTGAGGCGTGTTTACACAGGCTGTGAAAAGAGAATGAGAATGAGAAATATGATGTGGCAAGTGAGAATGTGATCGGGCCTGAGGCGTGTTTACACTGGTCGCAATAGGAATGTGTGATGTGGTAAGTGGAAAGTGAGATCGGGCTTGAGGCGTGTTTACGTGGGTCATGATAGGAATGTGGGGCCTGAGGCGTGTTTACGTGGGTCGTGATAGGAATGTGGGGCCTGAGGCGTGTTTACACGGGCCGAGAAAAGAGATTGAAAATGAAAATGGTGTGGTAATGCATGAATGATTGTGAAATGTGGGGTTCAGAAATGTCGTGTATACGATATGTGCTTTTGGGCATGAGAATAGTTTGGAATGTGCATGTGGTTTGAAATCCGTGTATTTGAAACTAATGTGCAGGTCGAGCCCAGGTAAGTGCATTTGTGTACGTGATACGTATGTATTGAGTGATTGTATGTTTGAACCTGTCTGGAGATACGTGGTAGCTTAAGTGGGGTTTAGGCTATCAATTTATTGAGATTCGTCTCATGGTTGTTTAACTAAATTATTTCAGAACCTCACCCTGAACCATGAATCCACCATCGCTCTAGTGTTTTGGTATACCAATGCACACCGAGCATTCAGTTGTAGAGTGTCCAGTAGACGACAATTTGGCTTGGATCAAACATACGACCGTAGTCTGGGTAGACATAGGGCAACCCATCTGACAAGCCCACACCTATACTGCTTGGATGTTTCAGGATGGGTTTGATGAGTTTGGCCATGTCCGAGATTTTGATGTCCCCTTTAACAGAGTGGGGGACTGGGACCCGTCAGCTATACCCCCTCCCGATGGCGAGTTGACTAGCATAGACACTAGTCTCACACAGTCAGGGCATTAGCATGTTCCTGCAGTGCCCGAGCCTATAGTGGCGGAACCAGACTCGGAGCCGGAGGAGTCATAGGCTGGGTACGACCCGATGGATATGGACGTAGGGGGTAGAGCCTGAGAAGGAACTTGTAGAAAAGTCGCTCGAAAAGGAGTACGAGGAGGCCCTGGAGGAGGAACCGGTAGAGGATTAAGAGGAAAAACCAGGGGAGGAGCATAAGGAAAATTTGCAGGAAGAGTCTGAATCCGAGGAATGAATTGAGGTGCCATTAGAGTCGGGAGATAAGGATAACCCGATCGAGATCTAGGCAAACTATGAGTCTTCAGAGGAGCACGTGCCTGAGGAGGATTCAGATTCAGATTCTGGGGAGATCGAATTGGAATAGACGCCGTCTACAGAGCGTAGGGGCTAGACTAGGGGTAGCCAAGCCTTTTGAAGTGTCCCATTTTTGGAAATAGAATATACCCAAACTACTAACCTTTTTGGAGTTGGTGATGTGATTCGGAGAAGCTAGTTTATATATGTATTATAGGTTGATGTAAATTTGGTGAGTACTCGAATCGACGAGTGGTTGTGTAATGAATGAGAATGGATATTGTATATATATCGAGGTGTAATGTTATGTTAGGTGGCTTGGTGAATTATCTCTCTCTATTATCCCATGATTTTTACTGTCAGGGTTTATGTTCTTGTTTCCGTCATGTGTGCAAACTCTAATGTGATCGTTTAGGTTGGCGACATTTCCTAGGACGTTGCACTAATTTGACCAAAGAGGGGTGTCGCGAGCTCGATAGGGTTCGGGACGTGACATTTAATGCATTATTAAAGAAAGCGTGTTTCAAAACTTTTGATTTGAAATGTTTCTGAGGTATTTTCTTTTCAAAACAATATGTTTTGTTTTGCTCAGTCTTAGTGTCATTATGCTTAGGGAAGAAGAAGTTCGATTTTCTCTTAAAAAGGCAACTTCTTCAACATATGCATTCACGATTTAGGGATGCCTATCTGATCAACTTACCAAGATCCCTCTTGTTTGCATATTTTTGCTTTGATTGCACTGAGGATTTTTCTTTTTGTTGCTCCCTTTTCTTTGTCTCTTTGGGGATGATAAAAAGAAAAGCACATTAGGGAATATCAACGGAAAATTGAATTGGAAATAATACTTCCCTATATTATTTGACAACTTCATTGGGATTTTTGAAACCATTGACCGGATCGGACTCCTTTTGCTTTTTTCTGCAAAATAGATAAACATGTTCATGAAATGCATGGTATGCATGATATTGTACATGTTCTAAAGTAACCTAAATCTCTTCTTAAATGTTCGTCTTCATTTCATGGATAGAAAATCTTGATAGCATCTGCATTTACAAGATAGGCCAATTCTATTCCTGCCATATTTATAAGAATCAATGCTCCTCTAGAAAGAACTTTCTTGACAATGTATGAACCTCCATAATTTAGAGTGAATTTGCCACGAGAATCTAAATTGTTGAAGATGACTTTCTTCACTACTAAATCCTATGTTTTAAAATGCTTTGGTTTCACTTTTTGGTTAAAGGATTTAGCCACTCTTCTTTGATAGGCTTGCTCATGGCATAAAGCTCTTAATCTCTTTTCATTGATCACGTTGAGTTGTTTATATCTTTGTTGAATCTATTCAGCTTCTGAAAGCTTCAATTGAGATAATATCCTTAATGAAAGAATTTCTACTTCAACAGGTAGAACTGCTTCCATTTCATAAACCAAGGAAAATGGGGTTACTTCAATTAATGTATGAATTGAAGTTTGGTATGCCATCAAAGCATATGACAACCTTCTGTGCCAATCACGGTAATTTTCATCTATCTTGGTCAATATCTTCTTGATATTCTTATTTGTCGCTTTAGCTGCTCCATTCATTTGTGGACAATATGGGGATGAATTTAGATGTCGGATGTGGAAGTGTTCGAGTAAATCATCTATAATCGTGTTGTTTAGATTTGAGCCATTATCCGTAATTATTGCTTCTGGAACTCTAGACCTAGCAATGATGTCTCGCCTAATGAATCTTCCAACATTCTTGGCAGTAACATTCGTGTAGGAGTTTACTTCAATCCATTTGATGAAATAGTCAATAACAACCAGGATAAACCGGTGCCAATTTGAGGCTTTAGGGTTGATTGGACCAATTATATCAATGCCCCCACATTGAAAATGGCCATGGCTTAGACATTTAATGTAGCTCATTTGGCGATGCATTGATTCTATCTTCATAAACTTGATATTGATGGCAACATCTCACATGTTGGATGCAATCTATTTCCATTGTTATCCAATAATATCTCAACCTCATAATCTTTCAGGCTTGAAGATGTCCACTCATGTGTGGTCCACATTCACTCTCATGAATTTCTTTCATGATCTGTTCAACTTCTGTAGCATCCATACATCTTAGTAGAGTTGAATCAAATGATTTCTTGTAAAGGGTTTGACTATTGAGGAAGAATTTGTTAGCTATCTTCTTTATAAAATTTCTGTCACCTGGTTGGCTTCCTTCGAGAAATTCTCCTGTTTGAAGATACCTTTTGATGTCATGATACCATGGTTCGTTGTCAAACTCCGCCTAGACCATCATGCAATGAGCTGGTTGTTCAAGAATATTAATTCTTGATGGTTTTATATCCATACCATTTTCAGCTTGTAATAAGGATAACAAAGTTGCAAAAGCATATACAAAATGATTCTGAGCTCTTGGGAGATAATCGAATGTTACTTCTTCGAAGTTTTCTATCATCTCTTCTAAGTATTTGTGATAAGGAATTAGTTTGGCATCTCAAGTTTGCCATTCACTAGTTATTTGCAATATGATGACCATAGAATCTCCATATACTTGCAACCTCTTTATTTTCATCGAGAGGGCTAATTATAAGCCGAGAATGCATGCTTTGTATTCAGTGACGTTATTGGTTATTGGCAAAATACCAATTTCACAGATACTGGATAGTGTTGTCCTTCTGGAGAGATCAGTATTATCCCAGTTCCTGATCTAGATAAGTTGGTTGCACCATCAAAATACGTGATCCATTTATCGTCGACCAGTGTTAATATATAATCATCAATTTGTTCTTCAGGATTGACGACATTCTGCGAATTTTCCAACAACACTAGTAAAATTTGATGATTTCTCAAGAAGGTACTTGATTGGATCATTCTCAGTCACTAGTAAAATTTGATGATAAAGGGTGTATTGCCTTAATCTGTGTAATATCCAAATCAACGAAACACACGTCTTTTCGACTGCCGGGTAATTCATTTATGATGTTGTGAACTTCTTATTCAGGTAATAAATGGCTTGTTCTTTATCATCATTTGTCTTTTTTGTACAAGCACCGATCCTAACGACTCATAGTGAATCATCAAATATAAGATCAGCGGAATGCCAGCGATTGGTGATACCAACACTGGTGGGCACACCAGATATTCTTTAATCTTGTCAAAGGCTTATTGACATTCTACATCCCACCTCACTTTGGCATTTTTCTTCAATAATTTGAAGAATGGTTTAGCAGTCTCAAAAAGCCGATAGATGAAATGAGCAATGTAGTTTAACTGCCCCAATAGGCTTCTCACCTCTTTTATCATAGAAGAAGTCTTTAAGTCGTATATTGCCTTGATCTTAGAGGGATCTATTTCGTTGCCCCTGCTACTAACCACAAATCCTAGCAGTTTACCAGATTTTACTCCAAATACACACTTGTTAAAGTTCAGTCGCAACTTATACTTTCTAAGTTTTTCGAACAACTTGCGAAGCACCTTAACATTATCTTCTCCTTATTTGGATTTTGCGATCATATCGTCCACATATACCTCAATTTCTTTGTGCATCATGTCATGAAACAAAGTTACCATTGTCCTTTGATATATGGTACCGGCATTTTTCAAACCGAAAGGCATCACCTTTTAACAAAATGTGCTTTATGGTGTTATGAAGGATGTCTTCGCCTTATCCTCTTTCTTCATGAGGATTTGATTATATCGTGAGAAATCATCCATGAATGAAAATGTTTTGAACCTAGTAGTGCTATCCACTAATATATCGATATGTGAAAGCGGGAAATCATTCTTAGGGCTTGCTTTATTTAGGTCGCAATAATCAACGCACACCCATATTCGATCATATTTCTTTATTACGGGTACTATATTGACAACCCAGTTTGGATATGGTACTATTTCAATGAAACCGACTTTGAACAATTTTATCAGTTCTTCTTCTATCATCTTTGCCAAATTCAGCTTTGTTCGCCTAAGTTTTTGCTTCTTTGGTGGAATACTTGGATCGATTGGCAAAGCATATTTAACTATGCTTGGATCAAGACTTGACATGTCGGCATAAGACCATACGAATATATCTTGATATTCTCTCAACAAATCTATGATTCTTTCTACTTCTGCTGAGGGAAAACTTTCTCCAATATTAACTTCCTTGGGATTCTCTTTATCGCCCATATTAATAGTGATCGTTTTCTCTAATGTGAGTGGCTTTGATTCTTCATAACGAATCCATTCCTTTCTCACCCATTTCTCATCCTTATTATCCTCTTTAATATCGCAAGTGATCTCCTTGAAAAGATTCGGGCCACATATGAATCTATTATGGATATATAGATACTAATGCCTAACATGCAACAAACATGATTAGTAATTACATACGAAGTAAGTAACGTACGTGGTCCTATGAAAAACCTTTTGGAAATTCATTTTAAACTTTATTTTAAAAAAAACAGAAAGACAGAGTTAGTCCTCGTATCATCAGACTTCCTTACTCTTAAAAATCATTTTCATAATGTGGAGCAATATAGAAACCTAAAGCTTCAAGCCTCACGAATGAAGATAATATTCATCATAGGTTTGGTTTTGTTTATTCATGTCCTCAACAAAATATTTGACTACTTTTATTAAATTGAAAAACGTGATTACATCTATATCAACAGGAATGTAAATTGCAACTTAACTAAAATTGCAAATAAAATCACAAGAAATTTGAAACTATAATCAACAAAATGCAATGGAAAAGGCTAATAGCAAAAGTTCAAGAGAATCTTCCTACTCTAGTGCATAGGTATCTTCTGCTTCGGTTATGATAACGTTGATGGTATTCTCTTCGAATAAACTAGGCAGAATAGATTCTTCCACTGCATGTAAGTTTTCTTCTTGTAGTAATTTGGAAGGTCCAGGAAAAATTTCTTTGATATGAATCTGATAATCGGGAAGCTCTTTAGCTTTACCCTTCCATATGAATAGATTAATGATGCGATCACCTCAGCCTCTATAGCCTTCACGGTTCTTTCAACCTCGGCCTTGGCCTCCATGGTAATCTTTAGAGCTATTTGGAATATAACATACTCCATGTTTCATTCTTGTGGCAAGCGGAGTGATAGGTTCTTTAATTCCTTGAGATTTCAATCCAAGACCATTACCGGGAGTAAATCCATACTGGCACAATACCCTTTCAGACATAATGGATGATGTTGAGAACTCTAGAGATTTTATGATGCAACCTGCAAGGATTTGCACCGTTGAGATCATTTCAAAGGAATGATAGATTGGTTCTTCTTTCACTTCGGGTTCGACATACGGTATTGCACTCTCTTTGTAAGTGGTGAAATCCGTTTCCTCGTGTACGGTGATCATCTTGCCATTAATGATGAACTTGACCTTCTGATGGAGATTTGAAGGAATAACACCAGCCATATGAATCCAAGGTCTTCCGAGTAACAAGTTGAAAGTCCTCGGAATATCCACTACTTTGAAGTCAATTAGGAAAGGCACAGGACCTATGTTCACCTCAAGCTTGATATTGCCAATAACGTCTTTCTTCATTCCATCAAATGAACGCACAGTTACCTTAGATGGTTTGATAAGCTCTTCGCTAATTCCTAAGCAATACAGTGTACTTAGTGAACACAAATTAAGTGCGGAACCATTATCGATCAGCACACGTGATACCTCTTTGCCCCCGCATTTGACGGTAATATATAGAGCCTTATTATGGGAATGCCCATCAATTGGAAATCTTTATTGGAGAAAGCAATTTGATCTTTCATAAGAATAATGCCAACAAAGTCTTTCAATTGTACTTTATTAATTATCTCCGGGACATGTACTTCATTGAGGAGCTTCATAAGCACCATTTTATGGCTTTATAAAGTCTTGAAGAGATCCAACCGAGAAATCTGTGCTGGCATCTTTCTTAACTATTTAATTACCTCAAATTCGCTCGTCTTCATAACTAAAAGCAATTGTTTGACATCTTCTTCGGTTACTCTTTTCTTTTTGTGCTCACCTTATTTCGGGATATAGAATCTCCTCGATTAGGTGATGGTATCAACTTCTTTAAGAGAGTAATCCTAAGGTACACACCTAGTATCAAACTTTTCTTTTGGAGGGAGAGTAATGATCACAGACTGTGTTTCTTCTCCTTTAATCCTTAGTTGATTAATGAGAAGTTGGATAGTGATTGGTTTGACAGGACCTTCTTTCTCCTTATATTCATCTACCTCATCAAGCTTGATCAGAAATGGTGTAATTATGGATACCATGCTTCTATTGGCTTCGTCAGTATCCATTCCACTCCAGCCATCAGGTGTGATCGCTTCATTCTTAAATGCCCACGGAGGGGTGGGTGTATATTTGACACGGTAATTATACCGGTTACTATCTTGACCTAGAAAATCAACAACTTCACCTTATTTTTGTGCTTTTCGAGCAAATTGCCTATCATCTTGGTGAGTCTTTTTCTTCTTTTTCTCTTCTCGATATTCATTCTCTTCGAGATTTAGTTGGCTAATCGGGACCTCACCATGCCACCCCATCCATCAGTTACAATGTCTTCATTTTAAACATCCATGGTAGTGGAATATATTTGACACTGTAATTATATCTACCGCTGTCTTGACCGAATAAGTCTACGGTTTCTCCTTCCTTGGATAATTTCTGGGTGAAATGCCTTTCACCCTATTAGACTTTTTTCTTCTCCTTTTCATCCTCATCTATTTCATCTTGGAACATTTCCTTCTTAGAAGAATCTTTCTCCTCAAGATCGATTTCGTCATACATATCACCCTAGCCATCAGGCACAATTACTTCATTTTTGAATGCCCATGGCGATGGGGTATATTTCACTTAGAAGTTTTATCTTTCGAAATCTTCTCCCAAGTTATCTACAATCTCACCTTTTAGGAGTGCTTCTTGATGAAACCAGGCATTTCCTAATCGAGAAGCTTTAATTTTGACCTGATATTCATCTTCATTGTCAGACTTGATCATTGCTTCTTCATCGTCAGACTTGATCATTGCTTCTTCATCCTTGATCATATTTACTGTATTTTGCTCAGGAAGAGGATTCTGATATATATTTGGCTCTGGCTCTTAGAAGTTCAATATCTTATTGTCAATGAGCCGTTGAACTTTGTACTTTAGAGTGGGACAATTATCTACATCATGTCCCCTTTCTCTCATGTGATAGGTGCAGGTTTTTGATTCATCGTACCAAGAAAATCTTATGGGATTGTCTCTCGGTACTTCTTTAGCCACCAAATGCCTTTCTAGAAGCATTGGTAATAGCTTTGACGAGGGTCGGGGCAACAGTGTGTATTACCTCACAGGCCTTTTATTTGGCTTGAACTGCCTTAGGTTTTTCCAAGCGACATTTGATTGCTTTGGAAATGATGCTTGATGAGTATTTGGGCTAGACACCATAGCCACTTCTTGGATGGGCTCTTTGTCTTTTTTCTCAGGGTAAGGCCTTCGTGCTGTTGTTTATTGAGCCTTCTTCTCTTTCAATCCCTATTCAATTCTCTTATCCACTTTTACTAATATGGTGAATGTTTGACAGCCTGATACATGAAACTTGTCGTAATATTCAATTGGCAATGATTTTAGAAAGAGCTTAATGAGCTCATCTTCACTTATGGCGGGCTTTACTTGTGAAGCAATAGCTTTCCATCTCTAAGCATAGGTTCTGAACCCTTCATGCTTCAATTTTTCGGTTCTGACGAGATCTTTCTCTAGTTGGGAGTACTTCAACATTAAATTTGTACTGGCGAAGAAATTCTCCCACTAAATGGTCTCATTCAGTGAAGTCTTCTATGTCGAGAGCGGTGTATCACGCGAGGACCGCTCCTCTTAAATTATCTTGAAATGTGCTAATAAGAAGTAGCATATTATCTAAATATCTCGCCATCTTACGAAGATAATACTTTAAATGGCTTTTGGGACAACTAGTGCCATCATACTTGATCACGAACTCTAGTTCTTTATAATTTTCTGGAGCAACCACCTTCCCATTCAGCGTGAACTTGTCAAACCTTTGAAATTTATAGCCTTGACTTGCTAAGAATTTTTCAATTTTAGCTAATCTCTTGGCCTCTTTCTTGTCCTTTGTTTTGGATATCTTCATGATTTGATCCTCTTTCAAATTTACCTCCTCAGGCGTAGTCTTTGGAGGATTTTCTTGAATAGGTTCTTTGCTTCTGATTGGGTCTTCAATTGGTGTTTCAGTAGCATTTAAAGTACCCACATTTGGAGTAGTAGGATAAGATCCTCGAGATGTGAGAATAAAAGCCTTCATGTCTGCCATCATGGTGGCCATCTGGGTCATTTGGTTCTCAACTTCAGCTAGTCGAGTTCGAGTTTCTTCTTCCGCCATTCTTATTTGCAAGCGAGTCCAAGGTTTGTTATCTTTCGTTGCTAAACAACTGTCGCGACCTAAAAATTTCCTCTCAGGCTAATGGATTATTAGGACTAAACCTAACTCGAGTCCTCCCAAGCCCTACCAATTCGCAACTTTGGGTTTAAGTTTTTAACATGCAAATGTTTTCATGCTTGGAGTCGCCACTAATCAATTTGTGGTAGGTCGATTAGAAACCTAAATAAAATATAGGGAGATATGTTTTATTCCTACGAACCAGAGATTCTAAGCTCGGGGACTTAATTACGCTAGACCTAGTCTAACGCCCTTTCGGTACCTTTTCTTTCCAAAAAAAATGTTTTGGCAGACAGTTTGGATTTATTTTAACTTAGTCACTAACATGTGAGGTGTTCATGCGGGTGCGCAAACCACTAAGGTAACACCCAATAATCAAAACAATAAATAAATTGCAAGATTGGGAGAATTACTTACCTCGAAGCAACGTAAGCATCTGCATGGTTAGCTAGAAAATCACATCAACAACCTAATATGATTTCTAATTAACAAGCAGTTCACTCAATATTTTTGGATTTTCGCTTATTTAAATGAAACCTAATCTATATGCAATGACGTGCAAAAATGACATGCGAATAATGCAACCTAACATGCAAACTATGTGTCATGCGACGACGTGACCTAATTCTGATGACGGGCAGATGATTTATTTTTGGTATTTTCTGGTGAAATTCGGAATAAAAATATGCCTAAATTAACATGCAACCTATGATGACCTAATATGTCCTAATACGATTTATTTTTTGGGATTTTTGTTAAAATTCGGAATAATAAATTACTTAAATTAAGAATGCAATCTATCCTAATCTACCATAAAACAATTCATTTTTTTTAGGGTTTTCTTGAAAATTCGGAATAAAAAATAATCTATCAAGACTAGAAAATTATTTAATTTAGACTAGGAAATAGATTATCTCAAATCCTAATTTAAATTAAATAATTACTCTATCGTCTAGATATATTTAAGATTCCTAAACATAAAAAATTCAAATTCTAATCCTAACTAATATTTTTTGAATTTTCTTTTTATTTGAAAAGGAAAAACAATTTAAGCAAAGATAGCATTCACATTTAAAACAACCACGCAATCCACAAGATTCGTTTCAAATTCGGATTAGGCACAAAAATCGAGCTATCAGTCATATCTATAGGGTTATAGATATTAACGGAAAGTCGATCATTCAAATCTGGAAAGCAGATAAAAATCATTATCGTACCCAAGTGATTATAGATAGGATAATGATTTTCCGTATCGCCACGTATCATACCTTAGGGATAAGGTCGGATAATTGTCCAGATACGTTGCTGAATTAGGAAAGATTCCTAATTTTGAATATTTTCAAATATTGCGAACAAGGCAAACATTATCCTAAGATATCTAGCAATCCACGCCATATTCACAGAATATTCAAACATTCAAAATTAAGAAACGAAATATTCTAAAAATATTGGATGATGTTCAATTACCTAATTTGCGGATAATTTCCAAATTCGAACTTGCGGATCGGGACGAACGATGAACGGCGGATCGGCAGCGCGGTGTCGGGAACGACGACGGAGCAGCGGCGACGGAACAGCAAGGCAGCGCCGGCGTGTGACGGCTCCGGCGAGGACGGCGGCAGCAGCGTCGGGCTCGGCGGGGACAGCGGCTGGGACGTCGGCAGGGCGCAGCGACGGAACAGCAAGGCAGCACCGGCATACGACGGCTCCGGCGAGGACGGCAGCAGCAGCGTCGGGCTCGGCAGCAAGCAGCAGCGGCGTCGGCGTTGGCGGGAAGGGCAGCGGCAGCAGCAAGCAGCAGCGGCGTCGGTGTCGGCCTCAGGAGCAGCGGCGAGCAGCAGCACCAGCGGTGTCTCGCGGGAGACAGCGGCAGCGGCGTCGCGGGGGGAAAGCAGCAGCGACACCGGCGGGCGCGACAGGGAGCGGCGCTCGGCAGCAGGCGCTGGCAGGAAGCAGCGTCGGTGGCAGAAAGCGGCAGCAGGTCCGGCGGGGAGCGGCAGCAACAGGGGCGTCCCGCGGGACGTGCGGCGGCAGCAGCAGCGGCAACGGCGTGAGGAGGAAGCAGCAACGGCGACGTGCACGGCAGCAGCAGCGTCGGCGTGAGGTGGCAGCGGCAAGCTTGGCGGCGGCGTGCGCGACGTGAGGGGGCGGGAGCAGCGGCGGCGCACGGCGTGGGATGGCTCTAGCGGCGGCGGCGGTGTGCCGGTCTTCTTCTCTCTCTCTCTTTCTCACTCTCTTTTTTCTCTCGCTCACGTGTGTCTCTCGTGCTCTCAAAAATTCTGATCTGAAAATTTTTTGTCCCCCCCTCCTCTCTATTTTCTGACCTAATGAAGTATTTATAGTATTAATCTAGGTCAATTAGATGGGCTTTCTGGTCCTAATGGGCTTAGGCTTGGGTTTTAATTCAAATGGGCTAAATTAATTAATGATAATGGGCTGAATTAATTAATGACAATGGGCTGAATTAATTAATGACAATGGGTCGAATTAAGTTCAAATTAAAACAACCGAGCCCGTTTGACTTATAATTCCCGACCTTTGCATTTCAAGCGAGCCGAGTCCCATTCGATGAAATTTAAGCTCGTTCATTCACCGCCGGTCCGATGCAAAAAATGCAATTAATCTAAAATGAATTTAAACTATATGTTATGCAAATTAAATATTTTTTGTTTAGGGGTTAAAAATTTAATCCCTAATTTTCTATGCAAATTACACTAAATGGTTGCTAAAATTTAGGTGTCAACAGCTGCCCCTCTTTGAAGGTGAGCTCGCAGAGGTTGCATTCAAAGACTAAATGATACCTAAATTTCACTTATGCAAATGCAATGAATGTTGTTTTTGTCGGGATTATGAGTCCCATTTTACAATGCATTAAGAAATGATGCATGCTGACATGAGTAGAAAACGTACTTGGAATCACTTACCTGATATGAACAATAGCGCGATTCGAGGCACAACTTTAACTTGTATGTTGTTTTGGCAAATGTATGGGCTTCAGTCCCATAGGTATTGCCTGATATACATTGATGAACTTCGGTGATCTGCAATCAAGTCAAAACACACACGAAGAAAGCTCGACGTATCCAAACATCATCTGGATTCGTGAGAACAGTTCCGATCTTTACGAACTACCTATATATCTCCATAGGTGTTTGCAAAGATTTGACCGCTTCACTTATACCTGCTCATAAGTGAATTGCGGGGGAAACTTTTGACATCAAGAGGATATTCCGACCTTTACATATACCTGCTCATATGCAACGATTTGGCCGCTTCACT
Organism: Syzygium malaccense; assembly: GCA_031216405.1. Taxonomy (NCBI): domain Eukaryota; kingdom Viridiplantae; phylum Streptophyta; class Magnoliopsida; order Myrtales; family Myrtaceae; genus Syzygium; species Syzygium malaccense. The sequence goes on along the minus strand of CM062259.1, from coordinate 21,297,973 downwards.
TATACCTGCTCATAAGTGAACTGCGGGGGAACACCTGGGGTTGAGAGAACATTCCGACCTTTACATATACCTGCTCATATGCAAAGATTTGGCCGCTTCACCTATATCTGCTCATAGGCGAGTAGCGGGGGAACATCTGAGATTTGAGAGAATATTCCGACCTTTACATATATCTGCTCATATGCAAAGATTTGGCCGCTTCACCTATACCTGCTCATAGGTGAGTAGCGGGGGAATACCTGAGATAAAGAGAGTATTCCGACCTTTACATATACCTGCTCATATGCAAAGGTTTGGCCGCTTCACCTATATCTGCTCATAGGTGATTAGCGGGGGAATACCTGAAATTTGAGGAAAACATTCCGATCTTTACATATACCTGCTCATATGTAAAGATTTGGCCGCCATGGCTATACCTGCTCATAGTCATGTAACGGGGGAATCTTCTCGAGATTGTATAAAAATCTGTGATTTGATGAACAAAGGGGCTAGCCCAAGTGTTCAAGAGTTCCTTGACAAAGTACCTGGATATCATCAGAGGTACCTGAAAAGGTTTGATCAATAGACACCTGAACACAATCAAAGGCATCTAGAGATCGCCAAAATGATCAAATGTGGGACCTGACAATTGCTTGAACAGGTTAGGGATACCTAGATAGTCATAGACATCCTAAGGATAGAGATATACTTACCTAGTGATATCTCCAACTCTGAAGGTGTGTCTCCTGTTAAACACGATTTTAAGTAACATGTAATATGCATTCGCACACTGTCAAGAACACATATACACATGCACTATGATTTCAACTGATTTTCATGCACGATGGTTTTGTCAAATCGGCATTACAAACTTCGCTGGGGAAAAATCATGACAAGACAACCCGAACTCACAAGCGGATATCTTGAAAATGTCGAATGAGGGACTTCCGGTCCAAAAGGGCTTTCTCTCATTCTCATCGAAAGGCTGATTTATGGAGAATCGCTCCATCTCACCATCATCATGTTGACAAGGGTCCGAGTATTCTTGCAAGCAGTACGACTTTACCAATCTGAGAGGTCTTTGTTAGGACTGTAACATAGGGCTTGGTCAATGGCTTAGCAAAAGAGACTCTTCGAGTCGAGGCTATTGAAAGAAAATACTCTGCAATTGTCTCCGGGTTTACAAGTCAAGAACCCTGTAAAATGAGATAGAAATGGACTTGCTCGCACTTCTTCGAGCTAAGCTTATAAACATCAGAAACTCTACGTTAGTTCAAGTGCCCTAATCTGAAGAGACTTTGCAAGGGACGTAACGCAGGCTAGGCTCATGGGTTGAGAAATGAATGGATCATAAGGCTCAAAATGTGTATAATTGGGGTGAGAGTTGGTGATCATCTCAGCATTGTCACTGGTGCTCTTTTCCATCAGGGATTATCTTCTCGGTAAATGCTCCATTGGCTTCGAGAATTCATCACTTGATTCCTTAAGACTCTGGATATTTTTGTGACTTTGACACATCTCAACATTTTCTAAAGTCGTCACTTTTTTCCATTTTTCTTCTCTTTTTTCTTTTCTTTTTTTTTTCACGGGCATCGGCCTTGCTTTTACCAGGCACACTGCTTTTTCATGCCCTCTAGTTTTTTTTTTTGACACACACTGTCTACAATGCATGTATTGGCCAGTCACACTTTGGCTTGTTTTGACCGAATGACTAACATTTGGACTTTCAGGGTCTTCGTCTTTCATCGGCGCTCCGGATATGCTGCTTGAACAATGATGACTTTTGCCTTGCCCCAGTGTGGGGGATGATCACCAACTGGGTTTAAGAAATGAATTTGCAGGCTCAATTGGGCTTAACAAAGGATAAAGTGTGTATAGGATAGAGAAAGAAATGCTCTTCGTCATCCTAAGGTACTTGAACTTCACGTGAATTCATCTGAAAAAGCAACACTCGAAGATTGATGCAAGTGAGAGCATGAAAATTTCTACTCATTTTTCACCTTATGACGCTGACTTACCTCCAGTTTGCCCCGATGTGGGGTGGTTCTTGACAGGGGTAATTTGAATGAATTTCTCCAAGTGTTTAGGCTCAAAGTGGCGAAACAATGGATAACCTGTAGTGTTTGGGATAGAGAAATGAACCGCCTCTCGTCATTTCAGTTGCCGTACCTTTTGCGAGATAACCCTTTACCTTGCAGACATGGAATTTTTCCACTCAACTCACTGGGGATTAGTGCACGGGACTGTGTATAGGATATGGCTTGCCTTTCATCATCCCGATGTACCTCATTCAACACATTCAATTCATTCCACATGAATTATCATATTGTCTAAATAGATTCCCCTTTTGAAATTGATAATGTAGACTAACAAAATGATCAAGCACAATTTTAAGCCAAGGCAGACATTCCATCTTTAAATTGATTGAACTCATTTATTCATAAGTGAAATGTTTTGCAATTCGGAATATAAAACCAAACACTTGAAAACTTTCACCGCAAAAATGTTAGATCTTATCAAGGATAATATATCTTCACAGCATCAGAATTAACAGGAGTGGAAAACTCACGACCATCCATTTCTGCGAGAATCAGGGCACCTCCAGGAAGCACCTTTTTAACCACATACGGACCAATGTAGTTTGGGGCAAATTTTCCTCCAGGAACAGGAAAGACTGGCAGTACCTTCCTTAGGACTAGATCATTTACCTCGAAGTGTCTTGGACGCACCTTTTGATTGAAGGATCTAGCTATCCTCTGCTGATAGGTTTGACCGTGGCAAATGGCTCTCAATCGCTTCTCATCAATTAGGTTTAACTGCTCATGCCTTTGTCGCATCCATTCTGCCTCGGACAACTCCACTTGAGATAATACTCGCAAGGAAGGGATTTCTACTTCGACGGGTAGAACTGCTTCCATGCCATACACCAAGGAAAAAGGAGTCGCTCCGACAGAGGTTCGGATCGAAGTTCGATACGCCATTAATGCAAATGGCAACCTTTCATGCCAGTCGCGATAGTTTTCAGCCGTTTTGGCCAAGATCTTCTTGATGTTCTTGTTGGCGGCTTCAACCGCTCCATTCATCTGTGGACGATAGGGAGATGAATTCAGGTGCCGGATTTTGAACTCGTTGAACAACTGATCAATGAACTTATTGTTCAAATTTGTCCCATTGTCAGTGACGATAGCCTCAGGGACACCATAGCGAGCGACTATGTCTCGCCTGATGAATTTTACAACATTCTTTGCGGTGACGTTTGCATAAGATGACGCCTCAATCCACTTAGAGAAATAGTCAATCGCGACCAAGATAAATCGGTGTCCATTTGATGCCTTGGGATTAATCGGGCCAATCACATCGATGCCCCACATTGAAAAGGGCCATGGCTCAGACTGCTGATGTAATTCCGTCGGGGGAACATTTATTTTATCCCCATGAACCTGACAACGATGACATCTTCGAACATGTTGGATGCAGTCATTCTCAAGACTGAGCCAATAATAACCCAACCTCATAATCTTCTTAGCTAACATGTGGCCATTCATGTGTGGACCACATATCCCTTCGTGTACTTCTTGCATGATTCTGGTAGCTTCAGCTGCATCCACACACCTTAATAGGATCGAATCATATGATCTTTTGTACAGCTTTTCACCACTAACAAAGAATTTTGAAGCCATTTTCATTATGTACTTCCTGTCAGCCGGGGTGCTTCCCTCAGGAAATTCTTGTCTCTGGATGTAACTCATGATATCGTAATACCATGGCTTTTCGTCAGGCTCCCCGGTCACAACCATACAGTAGGCTGGCTTTGTCAGGACTTCAATCTTCAGGGGTTCTACCTCTAACCCATCAATCACTTGCAACATGGATGATAACGTAGCTAGCGCATCAGCAAACTGATTATGAGACCTCGATAAGTACTCAAAAGAGATATCTTCGAATTCCTTTATGATTTCTTCGAGGTATTCATGGTACGGCACTAGTTTGGTGTCTCTCGTCTTCCACTCTCCCACAGTTTGGAGAATAATCAAAGCAGAATCACCAAACACTTTTAACTTGGTTATCCTCATTTCCACTGCGGCTTGGAGTCCGAGGATGCAAGCTTCGTACTCGGCTATGTTGTTGGTACAGGGGAACATCAACTTTGCTGCTACAGGATAATGTTGCCCATCGGGGGATATTAAAACTGCCCCAGTGCCGGAACCGGCCAAGTTCACAGCTCCATCAAAAAACATGGTCCATGTGTCTTCCTTTATTACCAAAATGCGATCTTCTGGAGAATACCTATCATCATCAGGGACTCCAGGATTTTCAGCTAATACATCAGCAATTACTCGACCTTTAACTGACTTTTGTGGCTTCATCTGGATATCAAACTCTGAAATTAAAATCTGCCACTTGGCTAACTTCCCTACCAAAGCTGGCTGATCAAGTAAATACTTAATGGGATCATTCGCAGTCACAAGCAAAGTCTGGTGATGCAGTGTATATTGTCGCAGCCTATGGAGCACCCATACTAGCGCAGCGCAAGTCTTCTCGGCTTCAGAATAATTCAACTCCGAGACGGTGAACTTCTTGCTTAGGTAATAAATGGCTCGCTCTTTTCCATCTTCAGGACTTTCCTGGACTAGCATCGCACCTAAAGACTCACTATGAATCGTGAGGTAAAGGATCAAAAGCTGGCCCGGCATTGGTGGGACTAGCACTGGTGGTTTCATCAGGTACTGCTTTAGTTCGTTAAACGCTTCCCGACAATCCTCGTCCCATTTTACTTGAGCATTCTTCCTTAGAAGTTTGAAGAATGGCTTAGCAGTTGCTGAGAGCTGAGACATAAAACGGGCTATGTAGTTCAATCTACCCAGGAGACTTCGCACTTCTTTCACGGTCGACGGGGGTTGTAACTCACATATAGCCTTCACTTTGGAGGGGTCAATTTCAATGCCTTTACTGCTTACTATGAACCCAAGTAATTTACCCGAGGTTGCTCCGAATACGCACTTGGTCGGATTGAGACGGAGCTTAAACTCACGGAGCCTCTCGAATAATTTCTTCAAAGTATCAACGTGACTCTTCCCAGGTCTAGACTTGGCGATCATGTCATCGACATAAACTTCAATCTCCTTATGCATCATATCATGGAAGAGCGTCACCATTGCCCGTTGATATGTTGCCCCGGCATTTTTAAGGCCGAAGGGCATGACCTTATAGTGGAATGTCTCCCAAGGAGTGATGAACGCCGTTTTCTCCTTATCATCGTCCTTCATTTTTATCTGATTATAACCCGAGAAACCATCCATGAAGGAAAAAAGCTCGAACCCTGCTGTACTATCCACCAAAACATCTATATGTGGCAATGGGAAATCGTCTTTAGGACTGGCCTTGTTTAGATCGCGATAGTCAATGCAAACCCGAACTCGACCATCCTTCTTCATGACTGGCACAATATTAGCCACCCAGCTGGGGTATTGGGTGACTTCGATGAATCCCACTTTCAAAAGCTTCATGACCTCCTCCTCTATTTTCTTAGAAAGTTCAGGCTTGGTCCTTCGCAACTTCTGTTTCTTGGGCGGCATGTCTGGATTAGTGGGTAGACTATGCTCCACGATAGAAGAATCTAGACCCGGCATATCGACATACGACCAGGCAAAGATATCCTGGTAATCCTTCAGCAGTTGGATCAGGCGTTTAGCTTCACCTTCGGGAAGGGTTGCCCCTATCTTCACCTCTTTGGGTTCTCCGGAATCACTCAAGTTGACGGTAATAATTTGGTCTACCGTTAGGACTTTAGGTCTTTCATGATGCTCTATATCACGCTGGAGGTCCGAGGAATCTTCAAGTTCATTGGTGTCATCGAGATCAGGTTCGGTGGCACATAATTCATCAGATTGGACCGTTCCCATACCCTTTCTTGTCACGAGATTGCCCCTGAAACATAAAGTAGGAGGTTCAGTAGGACAAACAGGGCTAAGCAGTGTATTTTTATTTCTTTTGATGATTATTTATTTTGAAATTTTTTTCAAAAAGGTTTTAACACGAGGAAGCATGAAGAAGCCCAGGCCTCAGAATTCTCCTTGGACTATATTTTATTTTATCGGTTGGATATCATCACCGGGCTGGTTTGATGTACCTCAACATGCCCTCAAAAAATGAGAATAATTTGTAATTTCATTGATTATCACCAAATGAATTACATTTATTGAATGGAAATTGCAACGACGAGTCCTAGAAATGAAAAATCCCAAAAAGCAGCTCCCGAGACGGGACAAGTCCTAGAAAGCAATAAAAATTCCCGGCAGGGGAAAGTGCGAAAAAGGTAAATGTGTTACTCTTGCGGGCCAATGCCCATTCCCTTCAACGGTCCTTCCTCGATGGCTCCAATTAAGAAATTATCGAACAGGGCAGTGATTCCCTCCATTGCATGATCAGAATCTTCTGTCACTAGAGGTGTTGAATCATCCATACCTCCCCATCCATCCGGGACAATGTCACGGGGGTCAACATAGAAGCTCGGGGGTGCTGAGTATTTCACATAATAATCGAACTTGCCGCTTGGCTGCCCTAGAGTGTCGATCATCTCTTTCTCTTCATGCATCATTCTTGCAGGGCCCGGGAATGTGGTACGGATGTGTGGAAACAACCTACCACGCCCACGTTCTTCACCATTCGGCTCTTCTTCGGATCGCAATCTATTCTGTCCATTTCCTCGACCTTGATTTCGACCGCGTCTGGGTCCACGTCCACGTCCCCCATTATTTGGCTCACTTGACCCTAGGTATCCCAACCCAGTAATGCGGGGCCTCCGAAAGACTTCCACTGGTTGGCGGATACCTTGACCATTCCTACCAAGGCCTTCACCTGGAGTAAAGTCATGGGACACCATTACTCTGCCAACCATGACTGCAGCATTTGACACCTCAGGAATAGGCGGTGATGATCCTCTTGACGCATGTATGGTTGATACGAGCTCGAGCGACTGATAGCTCGATTCTATTTTGCAATCCGGCTCAACATAGGGGATAGCCATTGCGTGGTAGATTGGGTGTTCTTCTTCACCGTGGACCGTGACTAACTTTCTCTCCACGACGAACTTCACCATCTGATGTAGACTGGATGGCACAGCTCCAGCAGTATGAATCCATGGATGACCCAACAGAAAATTGAATGCAGTGGGAATGTCCATAACTTGAAATAGGACATTGAACATCGTTGGTCCTATCTGTATGTCAAGGTGTATTTCTCCCATCACTTCTTTCTTCGTTCCGTCAAAGGCTCGTACGGAGGTTCTTGCAGAACTTATCCTAGAAGGATCTATCTTAAGGCGGTGTAAAGTCGCCAAAGGACAGATGTTCAGGGCTGATCCGTTGTCAATGAGTACCCGGGCAACATGTGAGGCCTTGTATTTGACGGAAATATAGAGTGCCCTGGTATGCCCCCTCCCTTCTAGAGGGAACTCTTCATCTGAAAAGGCTATGAGGTCCTTGAGGAGTATAGAGCCCACAAATTCCTCTAATTTGTCATGATCGATCGTTTCTGGCACGTGGACTTCACTTAACACCTTCATTAAGGCCTTCTGATGCATGACAGATGTCTGGAGCAGCTCAAGCAGGGAGATTTGCGCGGGCAGCTTGCGCAATTGTTCAACTATGTTGTACTCGCTAGCCTTAATCACAGCTAGAAATTCCTTGGCTTCTTCATCAGTAACGGGTTTTGCAGGTTGGGCATTAGCTTGGCCGTAGGAACGCCCAGATCTGGTAACTAAGTCGACATCGATACTGTAGGACCAGGGAACCGCCTTATTGTCACTGTACTCATACGGTTGAGGTATCTCGATCACTATTCCTTCATCAGTTATAGGCGTGCTTACAATGATCTCCTCATTATCGGACGCGTCTTCAAGCGGAGGCATGTCTTCAGGCAGAAGGTCGCCCTTGTCGCTCCTGGTGTTCAATGTAGCAAACTCCTCCTCCCAATTTATAACCACTTCGGAGATAGTGGAAACGATGCCAGTGTGGTCAGCATAAATAATCATCCCAGCTTCTACCATTCTTGAGATTCTTTCTTTCATGAGAGCCAAGGGCAGGTCCTCATTACTTGGGTAACAACCGGCTTTCACTAACTCACCATAGACGTCGGTGGTATACACCTTAACATTCTTGACTCGACCAGCATCGAAGCTAAATATGGCATTCACATTGCCTGCGTGATCAGGGAGTGGGTTGCTCTGAACATTCGGCTTAGCAGGTTGAAATGAGAAAGCCTTCGTGTCTAGGAGGTTTTGGATTCGGTGCCTGAGGGCATAGCAATCATCGGTTGAGTGTCCCAGCTCACCCATGTGATAATCACATTTCTTTGACGGGTCGAAGTTATAGAACCGCTCAGGATTGGGCCGCTTTGGCTCAGTAGTAAGCAAACCTTTCTTCTGGAGCACTGTCAACACTTGGGACAACGATCCGGGGAGGGGAGTGAATTGCCTCTTGTTGTTCCTCCTCTGAAAAGGTTGACGACCCGAGTTTTGTTGCTGAGCTTCTACTACTTGGATTGCTGGGGCGGAGTTAGCATTCCGCCGGCTCAGTTGGTTATAAGCCACATTCACTTCAGCTGCCGGCTCTTTCTCTTTTCTCGCACCAAATCTTCTGGTCGAAGAGGACGGCTCGACAAACCATCCATCTTTCAGCCCTATTTCAATTTGTTCGCCCATGGGGATGAGTTGGTTGAAGTTGTCAGTCGGAATGGCAACCATCCGATTACGGTATTCGAACAGGAGAGTTTTCATGAACATCCTCTTTAACTCACTGTCTATGGGTTCTGGGACAACCTGAGCAGCTAAATTTCTCCATCTGATAGCATAGTCTTTGAAGGACTCAGTCTTTTTCATCTGGGCGCGTTCGAGATCATCACGGGTAGGAATGATGTCTGTTATGAATCTGTACTGCTTCAAGAATGCCTCACTGGCTTCTTTCCAAGTTTTGAGGCCATTTATCTTCTTCATGAGATACCAGCTCAAAGCAGGACCCGTCAAACTTGCTTGAAAGGCATGGATCATCAGGAGTTCGTTATCGACGTACGAAGTCATTTGTACGTGATAGAGCTGTAGGTGGGCCTTTGGACATGTGGTGCCATTGTACTTGTCGAAATCCGGCATTTTGAACTTCTTTGGGATTTTGATCTGTGAGTACAGGGACAGATCAATCGAAGGTGAATCCTGCGAACCTTCCAGCTGCTTCACTCTTTCTTCAAGTTTATTGACCCGTTCATCAGGTTTGTCCTTGTTGACGATAATTTGGACAGGGTCATCTTCTAAATCAGGAATATCGTCATCTCCGTCAACATCGACACTATTTCTGATTTTCTGCTTTGGGACTGATGCTTCGAGGGCTGCCGAAACAGGATCCGACCGGAGAGCTTTGATCTCAGCGGACATTTGTTGCATCGCGATGACAAGTTGCTTGATCTGGTCTTCCATACCAATAACACGCTCTTGCAAGTCGGTTTGATCGGCCATTCTGGCTCTCGACCGTGTACGAATGGGCGATCGTGATCGGTCCGTAGCTACCTAATGTAAAAGAAATGAACCAAATAAGCACATGGTCAAGACAAGGTTGGTCCATGACCCGCTTCTAGTCTTTTTTTGTTTATTCATGACAATATTCGTATATGGACGAGACTTTATGAAAAGTTATCTAGGAAAAGAAATATAAATGATGCCCTAGACACAACCTAGGAAATAGAAGCACCAAAATCCCTAATCATAAAATTATGAAAAACAAAAAGTGAGACTCCCTAGAAACTATGGACTGAAAACTAATTCTCTAAAACCCTTTTTTTTGTAAAAGAAAGATGACGGCAAACTTTGTAGGAAAATAATTACCTATGACACATCTAGGAAAATAAGGACATAGATTGAAAATAAATTCTCTAAAAGAGCTTTCTTTCTTTCTTTCTTTCTTTCTTTCTTTTTAAAAAAGGACTCAATGATTATTACTTCCAAATTTAAAACCAACCTAGACCTGTCATGGACCGACCAAAGAAAAAGACGAAACATAAATAAATTGCGAGATAAAGGTTTAGAAGTCTTACTTCACCCGGTAGAATGATGGCAATCACATAGACATGCGCATGAAACGTGAGGTTCGATTTCTACCTAGACTCTGGCTTGCAAAATGGAGACATGAGGATTACCGAGCTAAACCAGTCATGGTGGTGGTTAGGCTGAGATTCCCCTGACTCCGGCTTAGTCAAAGAGCCGACCTGGGTTGCAAAGGGAGCAACCGTGGCAGGTATTCAATGACACCATGAAAGAACTTTCGGGACCAAGAAAGGCGACCCATACCACGCGGGTGTGGTCGGGGTGTCCGTTTTCTCAGTACCATCCTAAACCTGTGCCGCCCAGGTCCGGCAGCGGGTAGTGTGTGCGGTGTAGTGTAAATGTAAGGCATGCACAATAGGTTATATCATACAGCGCTTCGTGCATAAACTAAACCATTCATTCAAACACCTCCCTGCAAAACAAGGGTTAACAATCACGCCTCCCCTTATACCTCCCATACTGCAAAAACATTTAACACCTAAAATGTTAGGGACGTACCTGGGATCCTCGCTGCCAAGCAAAAAATATTTTTTGAAAAGAAAAACTGGCCTAAGTCCACTAAGAGTTTTAACTCAAGTCCCCAACGGAGTCGCCAAGCTGTCGCGACCTAAAAATTTCCTCTCAGGCTAATGGATTATTAGGACTAAACCTAACTCGAGTCCTCCCAAGCCCTACCAATTCGCAACTTTGGGTTTAAGTTTTTAACATGCAAATGTTTTCATGCTTGGAGTCGCCACTAATCAATTTGTGGTAGGTCGATTAGAAACCTAAATAAAACATAGGGAGATATGTTTTATTCCTACGAACCAGAGATTCTAAGCTCGGGGACTTAATTACGCTAGACCTAGTCTAACGCCCTTTCGGTACCTTTTCTTTCCAAAAAAAATGTTTTGGCAGACAGTTTGGATTTATTTTAACTTAGTCACTAACATGTGAGGTGTTCATGCGGGTGCGCAAACCACCAAGGTAACACCCAATAATCAAAACATTAAATAAATTGCAAGATTGGGAGAATTACTTACCTCGAAGCAACGTAAGCATCTGCATGGTTAGCTAGAAAATCACATCAACAACCTAATATGATTTCTAATTAACAAGCAGTTCACTCAATATTTTTGGATTTTCGCTTATTTAAATGAAACCTAATCTATATGCAATGACGTGCAAAAATGACATGCGAATAATGCAACCTAACATGCAAACTATGTGTCATGCGACGACGTGACCTAATTCTGATGACGGGCAGATGATTTATTTTTGGTATTTTCTGGTGAAATTCGGAATAAAAATATGCCTAAATTAACATGCAACCTATGATGACCTAATATGTCCTAATACGATTTATTTTTTGGGATTTTTGTTAAAATTCGGAATAATAAATTACTTAAATTAAGAATGCAATCTATCCTAATCTACCATAAAACAATTCATTTTTTTTAGGGTTTTCTTGAAAATTCGGAATAAAAAATAATCTATCAAGACTGGAAAATTATTTAATTTAGACTAGGAAATAGATTATCTCAAATCCTAATTTAAATTAAATAATTACTCTATCGTCTAGATATATTTAAGATTCCTAAACATAAAAAATTCAAATTCTAATCCTAACTGATATTTTTTGAATTTTCTTTTTATTTGAAAAGGAAAAACAATTTAAGCAAAGATAGCATTCACATTTAAAACAACCACGCAATCCACAAGATTCGTTTCAAATTCGGATTAGGCACAAAAATCGAGCTATCAGTCATATCTATAGGGTTATAGATATTAACGGAAAGTCGATCATTCAAATCTGGAAAGCAGATAAAAATCATTATCGTACCCAAGTGATTATAGATAGGATAATGATTTTCCGTATCGCCACGTATCATACCTTAGGGATAAGGTCGGATAATTGTCCAGATACGTTGCTGAATTAGGAAAGATTCCTAATTTTGAATATTTTCAAATATTGCGAACAAGGCAAACATTATCCTAAGATATCTAGCAATCCACGCAATATTCACAGAATATTCAAACATTCAAAATTAAGAAACGAAATATTCTAAAAATATTGGATGATGTTCAATTACCTAATTTGCGGATAATTTCCAAATTCGAACTTGCGGATCGGGACGAACGATGAACGGCGGATCGGCAGCGCGGTGTCGGGAACGACGACGGAGTAGCGGCGACGGAACAGCAAGGCAGCGCCGGCGTGTGACGGCTCCGGCGAGGACGGCGGCAGCAGCGTCGGGCTCGGCGGGGACAGCGGCTTGGACGTCGGCAGGGCGCAACGACGGAACAGCAAGGCAGCACCGGCATACGACGGCTCCGGCGAGGACGGCAGCAGCAGTGTCGGGCTCGGCAGCAAGCAGCAGCGGCGTCGGCGTTGGCGGGAAGGGCAGCGGCAGCAGCAAGCAGCAGCGGCGTCGGCGTCGGCCTGAGGAGCAGCGGCGAGCAGCAGCACCGGCGGTGTCTCGCGGGAGACAGCGGCAGCGGCGTCGCGGGGGGAAAGCAGCAGCGACACCGGCGGGCGCGACAGGGAGCGGCGCTCGGCAGCAGGCGTTGGCAGGAAGCAGCGTCGGTGGCAGAAAGCGGCAGCAGGTCCGGCGGGGAGCGGCAGCAACAGGGGCGTCCCGCGGGACGTGCGGCGGCAGCAGCAGCGGCAACGGCGTGAGGAGGAAGCAGCAACGGCGACGTGCACGGCAGCAGCAGCGTCGGCGTGAGGTGGCAGCGGCAAGCTTGGCGGCGGCGTGCGCGACGTGAGGGGGCGGGAGCAGCGGCAAGCTTGGCGGCGGCGTGCGCGACGTGAGGGGGCGGGAGCAGCGGCGGCGCACGGCGTGGGATGGCTCTAGCGGCGGCGGCGGTGTGCCGGTCTTCTTCTCTCTCTCTCTTTCTCACTCTCTTTTTTCTCTCGCTCACGTGTGTCTCTCGTGCTCTCAAAAATTCTGATCTGAAAATTTTTTGTCCCCCCCTCCTCTCTATTTTCTGACCTAATGAAGTATTTATAGTATTAATCTAGGTCAATTAGATGGGCTTTCTGGTCCTAATGGGCTTAGGCTTGGGCTTTAATTCAAATGGGCTAAATTAATTAATGATAATGGGCTGAATTAATTAATGACAATGGGCTGAATTAATTAATGACAATGGGTCGAATTAAGTTCAAATTAAAACAACCGAGCCCGTTTGACTTATAATTCCCGGCCTTTGCATTTCAAGCGAGCCGAGTCCCATTTGATGAAATTTAAGCTCGTTCATTCACCGCCGGTCCGATGCAAAAAATGCAATTAATCTAAAATGAATTTAAACTATATGTTATGCAAATTAAATATTTTTTGTTTAGGGGTTAAAAATTTAATCCCTAATTTTCTATGCAAATTACACTAAATGGTTGCTAAAATTTAGGTGTCAACAACAACCTACTTCACAAAAAGAACCATCGTTAGCATATTGAAAGAATCATGAAACCCTACATTCTTTCAATTGTATGATTTCTTATGATTAACAAGGATAAGAGCTTTTATGCAAGTCTTAGCCTTGCATAGAATTTCTTATCAATATTCTTCTTCAAGCAATCATACAAGTCAAAGAATTATAATCCATGGTGACTTTTTATAAAACGTAGTTTGAAACTTCATTAAGCAATTGTTTCAATTTTGAAAATTTTTATTACAATGATATTCATCAAAATAGGAGAACACTAGCTTAAACAAGTCTAGGCTTTTTGCTAGCTAAAGTAGCTTCAGCCTCTTCATATTCGTTGGCTCGTGTCTCCCATTCTTCCACATCGATTACAACCTCTTCGGGAACATACGGCTCTACACCTGGCATGCTTGGCACAATGTACTCTGGGATATACGACTCATCGAAATGAGTAGTAACACTCAAGGGTACATATGGTTTGACGTCGATTGGTCGCTTAGCCTTTAACCACTTTATATACTCATTGATGCCAAAAAGAGTTTCATTTCTCCTTCCAAATATTCAGGCCATTGTACTTTTTGCTTGGTTGATTTCTTCAAAGAATTCACGATCCCATCAACTCTTATTCGTAGCTCTTTTCCTTCCTTTTTCGATAGGGGTTTTTGTGGTATCTCAAATGTGAACTCCTTAGGATGCCAAATAGGTGGAACTTGTTGAACCATTCCGAATTGTCGTATGACTCTTAGTGGGCAATAAGCGGTTCCCTCGCTCAATTCAAGCAAAGGCACCAAATTGCTGTCTTGGTAAGTAATTTGAGCTTTCGCTATCTTCGGCCATTGAAATCTCCATTGAAATTGATCGGGAGTTAACGCTCTAATGAAGTCTACCCACTCATGAAAAGAGTATTTTGGCATTTGGTATTGGAGTTTCAAATACTTCTCAATAGAGTTGATAGATGAGTGGATCTCTCGAATGCACGTATAATGCTCCCAAGGTCAAATATGGGAAATAAACCACACAGAAAGTAACCCAGTTGAAGCTTGCAGTACACCTTTTTGTTGATTTTGGTATTTGTTCAATGAAATGATAGTCTCCGCCAAGAGCATATTGGAAAAGTCCTAGATTACTGCAACGAGAGGATTTAATTCGGTCTTTGATGTAGGGAATAAGACAAATCTGAAGAAGGTAAGAATGAAAACCCTTGCGGAAGTATTTCCAGTTTCTTTCGGCAATTTGGAGTAATTGGCCATCAAGTAAGATAGAGAAAATCTCTCGGTATTTGACTTAATCAACTTTTCCACTTGAGGGGTCTTCAAGTTTAAGAATTTAGCTATAACACTTGTGGGTTTTAATTCAATTGGGGGCTCAACGGTTCTTGACTCGAAATCAATCCCAATGGTTGCCTTATATTCTTCTAGTGTAGGTACCATCTCGTGCTCGCCAAATTGAAATATGACAGTGGCAACTTCCCAAAAATGGGATAATGCTTGAATTAAACTCACTTGGTACTCCAGATTGATGAGCTTAAACAAATACCCGAGCCTTGGCCCCACGTATGCTTTATTGTCTTTTATCATGTTTACCTACCATGTCAAAAGCTCCTTCCTTGGAATCAGAATGACTTATATGTCTAGTTTCCCCATTTCAATCTAAAGCACGTAAAAAAATTGATTATTATTCACCATGAATTACCGATTGATTTTAATGCCTCCATTTCAATTATATCTCCTTTTAAGGTAAGACGAAGGTAAAATACACTTGCATGTCTAGAAAGTAATGCAAATGTCACTTTAAATCCGTTTAGACCTTAAAAGAGCATATACTTGAAATCATGGACAAATTCAACGTGTGATGTAAATTGCCCATTCTGTCATACTCCATTTAGTCCATAAAATCCTAAACTATGGTTTACAACTTCGAATACATTGAAATGAACTAATAAGCACTTGAATTACATGGAAAATCCATTATGGACCTATACATTTCATCTAAAAATGAAAGAATTTTCAAATGGAGTATGACGCCCTTGTCATGCATTCTGATATGAAAGGGCATTTAGACCAAGCATTGAATGTCATTTAGGCATTTTTTTTAAAATGTGCTAACTAACTTGCATAATTGTAAAAGAATGGAATAGAACGATACTTGCTTATCGGGACATTTTTGTTTGGTTTTAGGTATACCAACCACAAAGACAAGCGAAAACAAGCAGTGAAGTTTTTACGCCTAAAAGGATAGGATATGCTAAAGGCTCAAGGTTACCACCTTAATGGACAAGGAATTCTATTCCAATAGGCAATCAGCCTAAAGTAATGGAATATTATTCCACCTCGGTGATCGGCATTGCATTTAAATGATCCCATGAGCAATCGGCTCATAGTTTCACCTAAACACATACCTCCTCAGGGTAATCCTAAATATAGCTAGGATTAGGCCACGGGTGGTGTGTGCTAATGGTGTAGTGCTAAAACTATTTAAAGACTTGCACATCAATTAATGACCAAACAGCACTTCTAAAATTCATTCAAATCACATTCACACCATCCTACAAAATAAGGGTTAGGAAAGACTACACCTTTTATACCACTCGCTTGCAAAATAATTTAACACTATCATTAGCAAGACGTACCTGAGATCCTTGCAAGCACAAAACACAAGCATATCGTTCTATCAAAGTCTAAGTCCACTTAGAAAAGGTAAACTCTCCGGCGGAGTTGCCAAGCCTGTCGCGCTGCGTTTTTTTTTGGGGACTTTCAGAATTTATGCATTAAGGAGGTATTTCTGTGTAAGGATCTCTCCCAGACCATACCTCACGTGACAGCGGATGGTAATTTCCTATTTGGTCTAAGTTTTTGATTTTGGAGTCATCTCTAGTCATTATTGATAAGTAGACTAGAAACCTAATCGGGGTATGGGAGAAATACCACGATTCTACGAATCAAAGATTCTAAGTACGAGGACTTAGTTACGCTAATGATCCCAAATGAAGATCCCTAATGTGTGGCATCCCGAATTTTCATGGCCAAAGATTAAAGGACCATGATGGATTAGGGCGCTCGTCGACGAAATTAGGAAAATGAAATTGGAAGTTAGCTTCGCCATTAACGTTTTTGGAATCATAGGTTTGGAATCTTATAATCGTTATCATTGAGCCGACTAAATCGACGTCGCATCGTTCGCACTACCCAACTCCGTGCAAACTCGTCGCCGTTATTTTTCCTTACTCACCGCCCCCTCTCTTTTTCTTTCCTTCTTTTCTTTCTTTTCTTTTCCCTCTTTTCTTTCTCGCTGAGAACCCACGCCAGCAGCTGCCCCTTCCTCTCCCTTTCCTTGTCTTCTTTTCCCCCTGCACTTGACAGAAGAGAGGTGCCACTTGGCACCCTTGCCTGCCCATGCACGCAAGGAAACTGAAGACTTAAGAAAAAAATTTTCCCTCATCTCACTCATGTCCAGCTCACTTCCTCGCTCAGCTCACTCTCTCTCTTGCTCAACTCTCCCTCTCGCCTAGCTCACTCTCACTCTCTTGGCTCCCTCTCTCTGTCTGCCTGGGAGCCCGCTTGTTCGACGACCAGCAGCTGCTGCTCCCTATTCCGTTCGTAACCAGCAACGTAGCTAGCCCTCACCTCACTGCCGTGCCGTTCTCCCCGCCTCGGTCTCGAGCCCTACTCCGCAGCCACTACTCTCACCGGCAAGGCAAGTACTCTCTATGATGTTTTACTAACCTCGATAATGGTCGCATGTCAGTTTGGGTCTTGGATGAGCCGTTGAGGTGGCTGGAAGAGCGAAAGGAGAGGGCGATATGTGACAAAGTTGCTGTTCTTGTGTATTCAACCCCTAGAACGATTTTTTTATGGATCTAGATAGCTAGATTAAGTTGGAAATGATGTTGTATGTTGTTTTGAACTCTTGGTTTGATGTTTTCTTGGCTGGGAAGTGGCAGATCTGAAGTTGGAAAAACGTTCTGGAAATTGTGTCACGGATTCCAGATTGGACCTTCTTGGACGTCCCTTGTTTCCTATTTTTATAAAAAAATTTTGTGGCCTGAATCTTGCTAAAACGTTCTTCAAAGTTGTTCAGAAGATCTTGATTTACAACATACTTAAATTTCAGATTTTTCTGAGTACAAATGGATATTTCGAAGAACCAATCTTTTACGGGATCAGAACTGCGTTTTCGGTGGAGACAGCGACCTCTGGACTTTCTCGATTTTTTATAAAAATATCCACTTCGAATTTGGCCACGGTTTCTTCACAAAATTTGTTCATAATTCTCTTGTTTATAACATATAAAAATTTCGAAGTGTTTGAAGATTGTTTGGTCTGTGAAATGAGAACACTTTTGGGTTCAGTTTTACTGTTTCAGCGAACCCGTAGTAGTCTGTTTTCGTGCCCTCAAAAGTGCCCTTTCCAGGAGAATTTTGGGATTGTTTTCTTCATGAAAAATATATGTTAAGGTCTTGTTAATATCATATTAAAATTTCGGAATTTTTGGAACTCATTTGCCATGTCTTTGAGATTTATTTCCCAGGGTCTACAAAACTGTCCAATATTGCCGAAATTCCAAGTTTCATTGATTCTTATTTGAGACATCATAATTTCGATTAGGTGTCTTCAGGAAATGTAATGTACACACTGTGGACCTTCTGATGAGATGTTTCCTTTGTGTTAGATTTTGTAAATTACATTTCTAAATTTCTGTACTTTATATGCCGAAGGGTGTGGAATTGTAAGTGTGGTTGTTCCGTCGGTCCCCATGACGACGGTGCCGTGGAGTTGGGATGCCTGAGGGGGTAACTGGGTTCCCTCAGATGCCTGGGGCTATAACACGGTTCCCCAGATGTCCTCGCGATGCCGTGGTAAGTGCAAGATGCCTGAGGGAGTAACTGGGTTCCCTCGGTTGCCTAGGTGTGTAACACGGTTCCCCAGATGTCCTCGTGATGCTGTGATGGGTGCGAGATGCCGGGGGGGTAACTGGGTTCCCCAGAGGATGTTGTATCTTGAGTTACTAAATCAATGCGAATTAAAACGGCTTGTGATCACATAACGCATGCATTGAGAATTCATGTGAATGGCTGTTAGTCGATTGGAAATCTTGTTTGGTGGTTTATGCCCAAATAAAAAGGGAGTCTTATATGCTATGGTTGGTTGAGAATTGGTTCATCTATCTACCTATTTGACTTGATTGAAATGCCTTTCATTATCCATTTAGTATGGCATAATAGAGTTTACTTGGCTGAGTTTTCGCTCACTGTTTGTTGATGACATTTTTTTTTTCAGATTAGTAGTTATGCCGATCCTCCCTGCCTCCACCTCGATAAGCTATGGGGTGCCGGTTGATTTTGAGAGCCGTCTATTTGCATTCGTGGTCTCGAAATTTCCTGGAATTGTTTTCATAAAATGCATTTCTATTCTGACCGTGGATATTGGGTCCCCAGGGAGACTTATTCTTTTGGGCTTTGTCAGGGTTTATGCCCTCAACGGGGGACGGTTGGTAGGGCCCCTTCCATATCATGGGTCAGATAGGAATGATGGTGATGCAAGCGGCGAAGTCCTTTGAAGATAGGCCCGGGAGGAGGAGTAAGGAGCCTTTTTTTTTTGGAGAAGGCACGACTCTTTGTTTTTAGGATGGAGTCATGAAAGCATGGGTGATAGCTGCTAGTTTTTGGTTAAAGTTGGTGGGTTAAGGTAGATTAGCAGGGTTGGAATAGATGTGTTGTTTCTTGAACTCACCTTGTATCACCCGCAGTATTATATGTTATGGTTAATATTTTCTGAATCCACGTGTCCTAACAATTATACATTTCTATGCTACTATGCCGCATTCATGTTATAAATGCTTACCTCTTTAAAAAGAAGCATCTTTCGCTTGCGAAAAATCTGATGACTAATGAAGATTAGAGGATAAATCTTGAAAGGGGTGTGCCTGGGATGCTACATAATGCCCTTTCGGTACCTAAGAATGATACAATGTCTAATGTGTCATGCAAGCTTCCGACCGAGGCTTACCTACTAGTTCTATCCATTCTAATCATGGGGAAAATCAATCAAGAATTGAATGCGCAATCAATATCAATCAAATCAATCAATCCTAAATTGTCTCTAAAAATGAAAATCAATCAAAACCTCCAAATCCTAGTGAAACCCTAAAGGCTTATTCATTTCATGATTTGTGCCTTTTTAGGGTTTTAGGGTTTTTTAGGAGTTATAACCTCTGAATTTGGAATTTTTCTAAAAATGCCACTTGAACACTTTCAAAAATTCAAATTTCACTTTCTAAGGTTGGCCACAGCGTTTTTGAATCATTTTGCGAATTTTTGAAATTTTTATTTTTTTTTCTTTTTTTTTTTCTGAAATTGAATTTCTGAGAATTTCATTAACCGAGAATTGGTTTTTATGAATTTTTGAAAAATTTTATGAATTTTCCAATTTTTTTAGATTTTTCTGAGTTTTTCGCATTTTTTTGTTTTTTCTGAATTTTTATGAATTTTCTGAAAATTTTTATTTTTCTGTGAATTTCCTATTTTTCTGAAATTTTTTTTATGTTTTCCAAAATTCTTCTGAATTTTTATTTATTTTTCTGATGATTCTTTTTTTATTTTTATATATTTTTTGTTTTGATATTTTTTTAAAGTTTTTTTAAATTTTTTAGATTTTTTTATTTAAATTTTCCCGCCGAGAAAATGAACCGGACAGGCCCGGTTCAACCCGATTCGGCTCGAATGAATCGGGCCTCGCTGGTGCCGATCGCCGATCGTCTTCTCCGTCGGGCACGACGCCAAAACGGCGCCGTTTCAACCCCCTGTTCATTGAGGCATTTTGCCGAACAGGTGGTGGGCATGCATCCTACCTTAACGTTCTCAAGGCCATGACTTTGGCTTGGAATCCGACGACCTTCCGGTGTGATTCCGACCATGATTTTGGGTTCTATATTGAGCCTACATCATCTATTATCATCTTCAACTTGTCAACTCGTCATCGGGCCATCATCAACCAGCGAGAAATTGGTCAGAAAATGCTAACATGCTACTCACTTAACTAACACCATCAAAAGCTTTAAATCTTGATTTTACTTGCCATAACCGTCTAAATCGTTGAAAACAAGCATCAAATCCTCAAACAAGGTAAGAGACTACTAACTTGAGCGGCGGTTTGCCGCAATGTGGTGCTTCGGCGAAGCTTGGAATTTCTGGCGAAATTCAACAACCATGGCCGACTTGGTTTTTATACGTTTTTAATCATTCAAAGTGCAAACAAGTAATGAAAATGAAATCAGAATACATTTTAAGCATCTAGTAGGACAAAATCATGAAGAAAAATGCACGAACGAGCCAAAAATGTATTTTGGAATTCTTTAAAAAATGAGGTGACGAACGATTTTTACCCGTTCCGTCCGACAATCAAATGACTTTTCCGGGATGATTTGCCTCTATAGAGTCCCTCCCTAACACTTGAGCTTCGATCTTGAAGCTTCCGTTTTCACCGGGAATGGTCCGAACTCACCAATCGATCGAGATTTTCAAGCTCTGATGACCAGCTTTAACAATGGATCTCCAAGTGTGGAGATCTACGATCAGTACCAATTTGCCGGTGTTTTTCCGTCGGAAAAATGCCGATCGCTCAGCCCTCGAGATCTCAACACACTTTGTTCGCTGGTTTCCTCTTGTTTCTCGCTCTAGTTCTCTCTTTCCTCTCTCTGGCATTTCTTCGAACATGTTCGTCTTGTCACATTCAGTTTTTTTCTCCTTTTGTAGCTTGATTTCTCGCCAAATTCTTGTTACAATCAACCTCCAAATCGGTTATGATGAATAACCGATGACAGCTGGAGTGTTAAATCGGTATTTCGCACGTGTTTGTGGTGGGATTAAGGTCGGTGAAGTCGTGGGCATGAGCTGATTTTTCTGGGTTTATAATGCTCTAGGTAGGTCGAGTAAGGAAGAAGACCGACTCGGGTCGGGTCGAGTTGACCCGATTGACTTGATTGACTTGGGTTAGTCTAAATTCACAAATTAAGCTCAATTTTGACCTAATTTTCAAAATTAAACCCCAAAATTGAATTTCCTACCACATTTTGAATCCAAATATGTAATTTTTCCCAATTTTTTATAAAATCATTTTAGGATTTTCAAACTTTTGTATTCAGGTTATTAGGGTTTTATTCAATTTGATCTCTTAATGACCTAATTAGACAAAATTGATATCAAAATTGAATTACCCACATCAAATTAACCCTAGAAATGATAGTCTCATGGTTTGACAATTTCAAATTGGACACGATTCCCAATTTGGGCTCAAAATTCTTAATTTTCAATTGAATTTTGGGGTTTTCTGATTTCTATGTCAAATTATGCAATTGGATCGACCATTATGTAATTCAAGGTCCCAGAATCATTTTTTGTGAAGACACTATGACTTAAAAATGACTAGAAAAGATTTAATTGCATTTTTCGTTCAATTCGGGTTTAATTTTGCCCAATTTGGTGAAAAACACATACCCGATTGAGATTTTTTAAAATTGATGATGTATTAATGAAATTGGATTTAAAATAAGACTAATGACTATTTTTATGGAATTTTCTGATTCCATTTGCTATTTTTCTTGATTTTCTCACTTATTTTGACTAAAAGAAATTAAAGAAAAATGCAGGAAAATGCCAAAAAATTTATTTTTGGTTTAGAAGTAGGTTTCTAAGCTTGGCCAAGATTTCCTAGTCCTAATTTTGAGATTTTTGAAAATATAAAAAAAATAAGCTAAAAATTAGGTGTCAATAGTAGGCATTCTTGCAATTCGTGTCTTCTTTAGCATGCACTGATCTTCTTATGTAGTCTTCAAGATCCAAGGTAACCATTATATAATTTTTAGGAGGATCAATTTATTTGTTGAAGATAAACAACACAATTACCAAGAGATTTGGTCGTCCATTCAATCATATCTTCCGAGCAATAGTGTGTGTTTTTCACAAATAAAGTTGCTTATATTGGGAAATAATCATTTCCACCAAATTTACTAAAAAATAGATTGGATTCTTCTTTGTGTATCTTTTTTCGAAGTTTCAGACCGGTGGTTTGCTGTCAATATTCCTTGATAATTGGATTTATAGTCGATGGAATATTTGGGTCTTCATTATAATGTATAAATCTGTAATGCAAACGTTCTTCTCAAGTAACATAAGGAACCGCTTCTATCAACAACGAATGAGTCTATTAGGGCTTTCGCCTGTAATTGACTTACATACAACCTTCTGCTTTATCTTCCTTCCCAAGTGCATCTGAGACTTGTTCACCTAGTTATAATACCTCCAAATCCTCATGAACTTTCTGTCCTTTGACTTGTTCACCTTCATTAAGGTCTATGAAGTTAACATATCTTTTACTTCATACATTAGATCAATAGTGATAAAGCTCTCCATGTATTAGTGCATCCTAAAGTAAAACATCTGCATTTATCCAATATTGAGATAGTTAGAAGGTTGTGTTAATTTCAAAATATCATAAGAGGTTTTCCTAATAAACTCCCCCTTTTAATGATGACAAAACTATTTGTGAATATGCAGATGAAACAGGTAGACATATTGTTTATAAATTTGATATAGCAAGTAAAGTGAAGATTAAATTGCTTGTTTAGCTCTGAAAGGATAAGTAATCAAGCACTATTCCAGCCTGTGATTTAAAACGAAATGCCTTTTGTCATTTCAATCCATAGGTTCGATGCGAATAAATCCTATGTCTTAAGGCATGGATTTTCATTTTCACTCGACTCATAAAATGTGTATAAGGGACGTGTTTGAAAAAGGCTACTTTCGTAAGTGCTCCTACTTAGCATGCTTAACATACCATATTGTTTTCAAAAATTATTTGTTCAAATTACCCTTCGTTGGGATATTAGATGCATGATGAATGTACCAATAGATGGATGAACAACTAAAGAATGTCATTTGACAATTCTAAGGTTTGAAAATTGAAGTTATCTTTTAGCCAAAACTTTTGGAAAAAAAGATTTCGAACAGTCACTTTGAAATTCCAAATTTGGAAAAGCGCTAAATGTTTTCTTTTCAAATTTCATTGGAATGATTTGAAAAGGATTATTACCAACACCATGTTGGGGGGTCGATCCTACGAAAACATCAAAGAGATCGTGTAAGGGCATATCTCTTACAGGGTGACAAATTGGGAAAGATATAACGTTACCATTGAACTTCTTCCTCAAATGATTGACGTTTCCCTATCAAAAGATAAGAGGAAATCATGTTAGAATTGGCATTGAGAAGGGAGATTTTCAATCGAAACAATTGTTGTGACCTACCTCTTAAGGGCCGCCTTGGGAAGTGGGTTTAGAGGTAATCGTTTGAGAGACATTCCAAATGACACATTCTAAAAGGCGGCTTTAAAAGCGTCATCTTTAAGTTCATCCATAGGTTGACCAATCTCGAATGTGGACTCTCCCACAGTTCATATCTCGTGTGACATGAGATTGTTTTTATGTTCTTTATCAACCTAAATATATTTCTACGAGTTGGCACTAGCTTTTGTCAGGGGTCGGCTAGAATATCCAATCAAAATGCAGGAATTTCATTTCGATTTCCATGAAACCAGAGATGTCTAGGTATGGGAGCTTGCTTATGTTAATGTTTCCACTAATGCCCTTTTGGTACTGCTAACTAGTTGATTGTTTTATAAGGTGGCCATGCAATCTTGAATTATCGGTTTCATGTAAAAGTCCTAATCCACTAAGCGTCCATTCATCTTGTTTTTGTGATTTTCCGGGACAAAAACATTATAAGTGTTATAACTTTCGTACAACGCTCACTTGAGTGCCATAACTATTTTTTCGATCATTTGAGGGTCAATTTTTTTAAAAATCGTTCACTTCAGTGTCATTGGCGATTTGGATGGCCGGAAAATTCAACGTGGCATTAATTTTGGAGGAAATGTTCAGGCGAAGAGCATGAAAAGGGGGAAAACGTGAATTGAGAGGGAGCTGAAAAATTGCGAAAGCTGAAAAGTGAAAGGTTAAATAAAAATAGCAAGGGAGCTGAACTGGAAGCAAGATGAGTCGGCAAAACAGAGGGAAAAAAGAGAGAAAGCAGTATTGGCTGAGAAGAGATGTAAGCTGCTGGTGATTTTCCCCCGATACAGCCAATGTAGCATCTCCATCCCCCTTATTTCTCTTCGATTTACAGGATTCCAACGAAGACCATAGCGATTCATGTCTTAGACCCAACAATTTCTTTGCGATTCCTCCAAGCGCAACTCCTTGCATCATGCTAATTACACTCGTCATCATCTCAATCTAACCGAAGCAAATTTGACTGGTCCCCACTTTGCTATCTCGTAAGCTTGAACTCTCCGATGCTCATCTCAACAACGAACCTCTCAATTGCTCAAGTTTATTGCAAAAACATTCCCCTTTCTAGAATTTAGGGTTTCATTTTGAACTGAGTTTGGGGAAGAAAGGGTCAAAACGACATTGCTTTTACCCTGTCTTGCCATGTCAATCGAAGATTAGCCAACTTGGACTTAAATTTCTTTTCAAAAAGCCAAGTCGCGATAAAAATTTAATTTGAAATGCCATGTAGGACAATTCGCCGGAATAGATACTCACGTGAATGATTCTCAACCGATTTGGCACTTAAGTGAACGAAAAAAAAATTATGACACTCAAGTGAGCGTTGTACGAAAGTTATAACACTTGTGCTGTCCTTATCCCATGATTTTCTATTTAAGATTTTATACTAAACCTATCTTAGTTTAAAAAAGAAATTAACAAACAATGCATTGAAAAACGGTGCGTAAAGTAAACATTCAATATATTGATAGGCGAGCTAATATAAGATTTAAAAAAATAACCCACAACTCGTCAGGTGCTTACTACATATTTGAATCGAAAATCCAAAACATAATTCGGGCTAAAATGAATTAGTACAAGATGAGACTGAATTGGATATTATTCTTTGTACTCCATTTTCAAGAGTCTCGGCCACCTCCTCTATGGTTCGCCTCGTACAGCCGTCTTCGAGGTGTCAATTCCCATTCATTGTAATTAGGGGCTTTATATATGGCAGCGTGTAATTATTTTCAAGATCCATCGTCATGAACAAATATTCCCGATCCAATTTTTCAGTTAATTAATGTTAATGTCTTTTCAATTTCCATCATTACAGTCTTTTTCTTATAAATATATCATTCTTCTTCTTGCTTACGCCGCTCGTCCAAAATCAAGGTCGAACCCATCTCACAAAAAATTAAAGATCAGTTTTTTTTTTTGTTAAAGATTTTTTCACTCCTTGGGTCAACGCCCATTTTTGGTCAAACGGAAAGTTTGCTTTTAATAGGGATGAAGAACAAAAGTAACATAGTCTTTGGTCCCTAAATCAACCCTATAGGGTTGAGCGCTATTCATTTGCCACAAACAATATGATTTTGCGTTATCGACAAGTAAGGGTGCAAATGAAAACATTTCTCTTCCACGGCCTTATTTCTGGCTAGAAATAGAAAATTTTATTTCTCTTTTCCAGATAAGTTTCTGAACAAAAAGCAATGTTAGATAACGACACAAAATTTCTGCTCTTACCGGCCGGAGAATGGCAGCAGCAGGCAGGCCGGCGGTCGGTGGGCGGTGGCGGATGGGCCGGCGAGCGTCCAGTGGCAATGGCGGGTACAAGTGAGTGGCAAGCAGGCGACGGCGGACGGTTGGTGAATGGTTGACAAGCGGCGGCAAATGAGCGATGGTAGACAGTCGGCAATGGTGGCAGGTAGGCAGCGAGCGGCGACGGTCGGCGATGGGCCAGTGGGTGGCGACGAGCGACGGTGAGTGGGCGACGACGCATGGCCGACGGGCGATGGTAGGTGGGCAGCGAGCAGAGGTGAGTGGCGAGCGAGCAACGGCGTATGGCTGGTTGATGGGCGATGGCGGATGGCAAGCAAGCGGCGATGGTAGGCGGCAACAAGCTGGCGGCAGCAAACGGCCGTCGAGTGGCGAGCGGCAGCAGAAGGCTACCGAACGGCAGGCGTCAGCAGAAGGCCAGCAAGCGACGGGCGGCGGCAACAAACGACCGGCGAGCGATGGGCGGTAGCAAACACCCGGCGAGCAGCAGGCAACGGCGACGAGCGAAAAGGGTGAGCAATAATATAAAGTTGTTATTTCTGTTTCTGTTCGAGAAATAGAAAAGTAGAAAATTTTAACTTCTCATTTCTGTTCCAAATCTATTTCTGGGCCAAAATTTATCTCAGAGATAAAAAAATTAAATTATTCTACTAAACGGATTTATGTTCTAAACATATTTCGGAGAACAAAAAAGTAGAAAAATGGGGAAACAGAATGGTTATAATTCACGCCCTAATGAGTTGGGTCAACAAAAATCGAAGTTTGGTCAAAATAGAAGTCATTATTGAGCAAGACGATCGACAAACTACTGGCTTATTGATAATGAAGGAAATGAGCAACACACAATGTATAAGTTATTGACAATGTGGGCAAAGTTTTAGAGAAATTAATAAACAAAGTCATTGATAGCAAGCGATATGAGCTCTTGGTTTACTGTTAAGGAAGTGCTACCAATGAACATAATAGAGGTCTGCCCACATGTTAGTTGAAGACTGATAGTGGATCGACATGAATGCGCTGTTGTTGAGTGGTCACACCAATAGTCTCGAGATTTGTAACATCTTGCTGATAATCATTTCTAGATAATAAGAGATTGTGTCTAGAGGTTTTAACTTTTTACCAATAACTATAGATAGCGTTAGGAAGTTCTTTGTAGATACAAAATCAATAACTACTTTGTAAAGGTTCACTTAGGGGTGAGCGATTTCAGGTTCCATAGTGATTCGACCCAGAACCTAGAACCTATCTATTGAAATAGATTTCTCATATTTTGAAACTTTGAACCTACCATCCTGAAACCTGGCACCTATCCCGTCACAAGTTTCAAGGTCAGTTCTAAGGTCAACTCAGGTTTCACTTGTATTATTAATTGAACAATCAGAGTAAATCATCACCTTTAATGATCACTATTTGCAGTTACAATCTACTGATAATAACTTATATATTTATACAAATGAAAAATATGAAACATTAACAAAGTTAAAGTCTCAGTCATAAAATGAAATCTCAGAATAGTGGTTCCAGAATATACACTCATCATCGAACGCCGTAGAATACTGCAGGATCACACAAAGGTATTGACTAAGAAAAACACAATTTTTTTCCATGTTCCACTTACCTAAAACACAGAATCTATCCGTTGAAACAGTTCTCTAATTTTTGGAACCTGGAACCGGACAGGTTCCATTGGTCCAGTTCTTCGGTTTCAGGTTTTACTCTAGAACCATGCTCACCCCTAGGTTCACCCAATCAATCACAGAACATGTGTTCTTGCATATTTATGTTTAGAGCAGATTTAGGTAAAGCACTTTGATGACTTAATTAAGGAAAAATTACTGACACATACTGTAAAATCAATATGTAAGACCTTTTTTCGTTGATTGGCAGAATGTGTAAGGCTTAAATAGTTCAAAGGGAAGAAGAAAATGAAGTGTTTCCTTGGCTTTACGAAACGATGACTTCTCAACTAAAGTATGACTCTTCGTCTGGCAAAGCTTTTCTTTGATGTAAACTGCTATGACTATAATCGAAGTAAATTACCAGTTAAAAGTATCATCTAATCCATCCTCTGATATGAGTTAATTGTTTTGCACAGCCCTAAAGGATTGTTAGGAAAATATTCGAAGTATGTTGTAACAGATTTCCAAGCCAATTCGCCAAAGATAGAAACTTTGTATCTCAAATCACCTAACTCTGTAGTAGTTTATTGCAAATGGGCGAAGTATAGTAGCTTCAGAAAGGCCAAAATTACCTTAGCTTACCAAATACAGGAAGCTGAGAAGAGTAGATTCCATATGATATATGGATGGCTCGGGATCCACGTGTTGCCCAAGAAAAACAGTTTAAAATTGAAAATAGGAGTTCGTCAATTATGTTCGGATGCTTCAAACATATATAAATGCCACACATCGAAAAGCAAGATACAAACATATATAAAAACATAATTCCGCAATTGATGCATCTGCATTGACACGCTCCATGACTTGCTGGTGTTCCCACAAAGTCCATCCTGCACAAGAAAAAACAAAATTGTTGGACAATGATAGGACAAGTTTGGAGCAATCTTAAGGTCGAGCTTAATATGCCAATAGAACTCACATTAGTTACTCTGATCGGCTTGCGGAGAGATGAGCGACCACTATTGCCAGTAGAATGAGCAAAACGACGACCTGCAATTTAGATCATGATAAGCTATTTTTTTCTCTTCTTTTTGGGTTACTGTTCACTGTTCAGCACATTGCTCTCAGACCAGCCAAATGATGCGAAATGAATGGCTGTAAGCTCACCAGGACAGAGCTATTTGCGGGTTCAGTTGCAAGGATGTAAGATTTCCTGTCAAAATCAACAAAAGGAAGTTTGTTTAAGTGGAAAGACGTAATCAATATCGATACCAGAGAGAGAGAGAGAGGAACCTTTTGTTTAGGAGGCCAGAATCTCTGCAAGCCTTCTGTATACCCTC
The DNA here is from genome assembly GCA_031216405.1 of Syzygium malaccense. Taxonomy (NCBI): domain Eukaryota; kingdom Viridiplantae; phylum Streptophyta; class Magnoliopsida; order Myrtales; family Myrtaceae; genus Syzygium; species Syzygium malaccense. The sequence goes on along the minus strand of CM062259.1, from coordinate 21,268,940 downwards.
GATTATGCGTAATGTTTTTGTAGCATTAGGATCATTCTTGTCAACCTACAGGAGCCAAAAGCGTAATTTGGTGAGCAATGTCTCCGACTGTACGTTTAAAGAATCATAGCGCGAAAGGCATGGAGATGGAAAAACAGGGTAAAAAGCGAAAGCATCAACTACTGTTGCAGCCAAAAGTTGCAATAACAGATTATCAAGCAAGTTCTGCCCCACAGTCGGGAAGCAGAAGGGAGAAATCCGCGACACTACTGAGACTTAAGTTATAATCCCTTCTGCTATTGAGCGCTGCCACTAAAGGAGAAGTGGTTCCCCATACAAAAATATCTTTGCAGAAGACAAAACTTCAGTTCATTTTTTTTCACTTCACAGGCATAACAGAGCACTGTTGCGTCCACTTCGGATTCAAGATAGCTAGCCTTTACAATCTGGTTTGCTGTATCCCAATCAGATCACCGAAGATTTTGCAGGTTATAAGGTCTAGTACATTTTCAAGAATAAATAAATAAAAACACGTGTATAAAAGACGGTGCATTCTAGTTTTTGACATCCATACCTTGGACTTCAGCATACAAGAAAAATCATAGAAAGCACCATAAACATCAGCCATTGTCCTTGTGCGATCCCTAACTTTAGCAGCAAGACCTGAAAAGTATAGGTAGACAAATGGAATAACTGGGCAATCATTATCTCGGAGCTATACTACGGAACATACACAAAAGTATAAAGGCTCATCGATGGACACCGCATTAACAAATGATGAATGGTGATAATCTTACAAGCTACATTTCCGTCAAGCCTCGATCTATTTCTTCGCTATGCCTCATTATTTCCTCAAGTCAAATGGCCTGGAAAAACTATCTTTTGAATGCCTAGTGCCATTTAAGTTCTTCAGTATGCCATTTCATCGTGTCTAGGATAGCTTTAATTTCAATGATGAAAGAAAATATCAGCGAATCATTTTCTTACCTGGCCTGATCTTTACTACGCCTCTGAAAACTTCAATATTGTTGTAGGATAAAGCTAAATTTCCAATTGCCATTATCTAGAAAAAGTAGAAAATGTTGGCAACGGAGCTTCTCCCAGATAATCAAAAGATTAATGGAATTGACAAGAAAATGTCAACATTAACGCCTTGAAAGCAAAAGAACCACGTACGGAAAGTCTTAAGATTATGCAGAGTAAGTTCAGAATATAAACACCTGATTATAGTAGGGAAATTTTGCAATGTCAACGTGTCAAACCAAAAAGAGAAGCAACCATCTGTTTAATTCACACTCGTAAAGGATGCACGCACGTGTACAAGGAGAGAGAAAGGGACAATTTGTGTGTCTGTGCACCCATTGCGCCTGCGCACAAGTGTGTGAGAGAGGGGAGGCGGGAGAAGAAGTGCAGATATTGGGCTTGTAGTATGTTCATGAGAAAAATTTCAAGGGAAATTTTATTTGGGAAAATTTTGAGATTGATAGCTACCACCTATATTTTTAATTATATAGGAGAGATGTAAGGCAACAACTCTTGTTCCCAGGTAAGAAACACTGTTGTCTTGAAGAATTGATCATGTACCTGAAAAATAGCCCAAAACCGGAATATAGCAGTATCCCTTAAAGCAGACATGTATGTCAAACAGTCTTCAACATGTGTCAAAGCATCTGTGACCATCTCATTCAAACATTGCACTGCCTTCACTGAGTTCTCCTCATACTTCAAGTCCTGCGTAGATCGGGCCAATCACAGAAAAGAGAAAATAAAGACGTGCATGCGGCACAATATTCAGCATTATAGGTGCAAAATATCTTAATAATTCATCTACAAATTAGGCAATAGAAAATCAACTTTTTGTGGTTAAAGGGCTAAAGCAATCTATGCAAGCACTTAAGAGTCCTGAATCATGTTGAAGAGGCATACCTCGAGTTTGTTGACATATTTACTCCAAATCTGACAAGGCCAAAACATGCGTGACTTTGGAATCTCATTGATATCTTCCAAATAATCTCGAATAATGTCTTGTTTCTGATATTCACATCCAAAAAACAATGTCAGAAATCCAAAAAAGGATATGTGGTCATGTACATGAAACACTAAGTACCTGTAGAATCAAAGCCATTGAATTGCATAGACAATCCGGTGCCAGATCTTCAGCTCCAGAAGCATGGAAAAGCTTTGACAGACCTATACCTATAAGTCCTGACACATAGTGGCAATATTCATTGTAATCATCAACTGTTTCCACCTGCAATAAGGAAGAAATCAGTGGAACTCTTCGTAGGATAAGTAACTACGTGACCTATTAAACAGATTAATCTCCACTGCAAGCAATTCTTCCGGAAGGCGCAACACTACAGCTAGCCTTGAAATGCTTTGTGCAAAAGAATATTGCCAGCTCTTAAATCCTCTTGATGATAGTATTTGGTCAAACTCGTTCCAATCTAGCCAGATCAGTTACCATAAACAAGGCACATATTAGAGTCAATAGTCAGTTCACAAGCCTGTGAACCTTGGACGATGGAAGAACGGTCATTAAGGCCAAAATGCTACACTTCTAGACGAATTCTTTGTTTTTGCAAGCGAGTGAATACTTTGAGGAGTTGTACCAAACAGCTAAGGTCAAATCCTTACTCCACCGTGGCAAAAGTAAACAGCAGGATGGGCTACCCGTTGTATGTGTCAACCATTTAATAGATAAAAGGGTTTATAATAGTAATAAACAATATCATATTCATTTTCAACTATTGGAAGCAAGGATTCTCCTCATGAAAGGCTTATACAATAGGTGCATACTGACATAGTCCAAACAAAACCAAATACCATAATCTGTGTAAGAGTTCCTTCGGTTTGGCTATTTATCTAGGTAATGTCTTGGAAAATATCAGAAGTGTCACATGACAAGATCACAAACCTCTTTGCAAATAAATTTTGCCATTCCTGCTCCCATACTTTTAGTAATATCCTCAATTACCTCTTGATACCTGCAAGTATAGACAAAAGCCACGGTTTATAAAGGAAAAGCAGTCAACACACCAATCAATAGAAACAATTCAACAATTGTGGGTTAATTGCAGGAAAGTTCTGGTTTTGAGTTTTCATTCTCAATGATAGCGCAAAACTGATTGGAAAGAACATTTGGTTGACAATGATAATACAGTTGCAGAACTATGACGGTTAGGTATGTTGGTGAAGGAAACACACCTAGTTAAGTTGAGAGGCTAAGGTAGAAGAAGTGAATATCCTGATCTCACAAAAGGTGTTCACATCATAATTACAAAGAAAAATCATAAGTTAACCTTTTCTCCAGCTCCAGGAAAGCAGTTGAAACGTGATGAAATTCGCCCATTAAAACCTTGTACTCCTTTGTACCACCTTAATACAGCAATAGAAAACTCAAGTCAGTGTACTCAATAAAATTCTGGGCGGCTAAATAGTTTGGAGCCTAGCTCCAACTTCTTCGTAGAGGCAACACAGACTTCTGGATAAGCACCATTTACAGATTGTGTAAACTAAAACAGCAAAAGATTATAACAAACACTAATAACAATTACAGGGTAACAACAGTTGCAACTTTAACCAGGCTTCATAACCAAGTTGTGCGTGCCCCAAATGTTGCGAATTGGTGGAAATCAGTGGTATGATGGAATCTAGATAACCAAGAAATACCTTATTTCCCAACTTGACATCAGAAATATTTTGACAATCATTTAACCTATGCTAGGACATCCAAATTCTTCATATGCTGGAAGTATCACAAGAATTTCTCATAGCGAGAGAGCATTTATCGTACTTTAATATTGGTTTTTAAAGAAGTTAGTAAAAGAATGCACAATAAAAAATGTAAATGAGACTATTTGTAGAGTTTCTCATGTAGAATCACAACGTAAAGGCAAAATATCCGTGATATATCTTGTTCTGCAAATAGCAGTGTTACAGAAAAATATTTTGGTCAATTTGAAGTCAGTCTCAAACAGTCTATCACAGAGGGAAAGATGGATAATTGCTACAAGATACTGTTAAAGATAGAATCTCCATGTAGCTCTGATGATCATTTTTAATGCAAAATGTAGAGGACATCAATTATTTACACATATACACATATTTCTATGGGATTACCATTAAGAGAGACGAGTCAAACAAATTTTTTTCACAATACATCTAACGTACACTTCCTGAATTTTATGTAAAGGTCAGGAAAGGGCAAGGATACTGAACAAGCATTTAACTACAAGGAAAACCAGTCTCAGATCACCAAAATCTTTAACTGGGAAGAAAGAGGCAGCATGATAGCATGTTTAACTCACATGAAAAATGCCACTCCTTATACACGTGGTGATGAAAAGCTTTCAGGGTAGGCACTTTGACATCCTTAGGTATGCTTGTGTCATCCTCTGAAAAAGGAACATTATAAGAAATAAGATTCCAGCACAAAATCACATACTAATGTCATTATGGAGCTGGAAACAATTATTCAACTTGATACTAACAAGAACTAGGCAGAGGAACTAAGGACTAATCCTGAAACTGATTCTTTTATGGATTACTCAACTGGTAAAACTATAACTCAAAACATCATCATTGGATAAATAAACAGGGGCCTTAATAACTAGAGCATAGCATACTCCACTTCCATTTATGATGGTTACTGGTGACAAATAAACTCAAGTTTAGACGTGAAGAACACGCTCCACACAGATATTTCCATAAATGTTATCAACGTAAAAAGGAAATTCCAGTGGGTCGCATTATAGTTAACCTACAACTGACAAGGAATAGCTGGCTCAGATTGACCAACCAAAAGTGCTAATGGAATGAGGGTAATTTAGGACAGATGCACGATGCTTGATAAACAGCAGAATATCTTGCAAATGAAAGACAGAGAATTAATGCAGTGTTATGGGACAAACCAACTGTATCAAGTGCTCGCAGGACCAAATAGAGTATGCACACCTGCAAAAATGCAAAAGAAAAGTTTAAGAGATAAATAGCACATTGAGAGAAACTAATCAAACCATTCTACTGGAATTTGCATTGGTTACCAGTGGCATTTGCACTAACTAATATAACAGTTCATTAGATTTCTGCATTTGGATTAGCAGACAACCGAAGTGGGGTAGAAGAAAGTATCAGAAGAAAGCAAGAAGTAACCACATATATCTGCAGAGGAGGACCGCATTGGCATCAGCAGTAATATCACGCAGTTCCATTCGAGATCACATTTAGATTCGGTTCATGTCAGAAGAGCCTATAGCGCTGTTCTTTGACTTTTCAGATTTAACAGTCGTATCATAAAAAGTGGTTAGCTGTAAATGACAACATAAATGGGTGAGCTAATAATATGCACTTTCACAGCTGATATAGCTGATATTCTAACTTTTAGGAAGGGAAAGAGATCAGCCCTTGGAGCTTGTTCACTAATATACGTGTCATCTTCATGGTTATATAACCAAATTGTTGTCATATCAAGTCCATCGGAGTTGTTGGATCTCGAGGTGTAATACCGAACGGTATGATTAAAGCCGCTCCGAGCAAGAACATTCCAAACATTAACGCATGATATAACCTATGACAAAAGGGAGCCCAGGCAAGAAACGTTCTAAACATTAAGATCTCGTGTTGATGGCTTTTATGTCGGGTTTTGGGTTGTCGCCACGTTGCACCTCCTTCCGTCCTGCATCGATTTTAATTATAGTTCCTTTTTCTTATGAATTTAAAAATCCTCGTATTCATTTAGGCTTCCCATGTTTTACAAAAATTAGCTGTCGGATTAATTTTTTCTTTGTTTTCTGAACGACTAGGTGATTTTCTATCCGATCAACAAAGGGTACATGTATTGTTTATTCTATTGAGCAAACACGTTTATAAATCATCATAATTCTCCGCGAAAATGATGGTGGAGCAAGAATCACGAAAATGAGGGGTTGCTCGAAGCCTAGAATTGGGACACGTATCAAAGCATGGCGATAATTTTTCGAAGCTACAGGTAAGGCCACTGAGAGCTTAATGGTCTTACGTCATCATTAATATACTTCATCTCCTTTGGGTCGTCCCTTATAAATATCAAGCTACTTGGCAAGTTGCAAGTACTTCCATGCGACCTAAACAAGCATGACGCTTTAGTTTTGTTCGATTCTGTTGTCAAGTCTTTTTAGTAATTTATGGGGAAGTTTTCAGATAATGTTGTGAGAGTAACGAATTAACCTTTACAGAATACAATGATACTTGGCTTTATCTAAGTTGTTGTGCCCGCTGTTTCCGGTAGCAGGCACAACAACTTGGTGCATTTGAAAAGTTTTGGGAAAATGATTTTCTATCTAAATTTAAGCTCCGTTCTTTTCACGAAAAAAATGACATTTTTGGAACATATTTTTTAGAAAGTCATTTTCCAAGAAAATGATATAATTTTCTTGTGTTTGTCTGAAATATGAAAAAGATCCGAAAAATATTTTCCGCCGTTTGGTACAGAGAATATGGTTTGATTTTCCTTCATGCATTACTTTTAATAATATTTTTTATTTTATTCTTTAAAAATCAATTTTTTAATTATATTTTTTTCTCTGTTTTTTTACAATTTTCTCCCTCTAGTCATCGGCCATGGCAAAGGTCGATGACCGGCCACGGGCCAGCTAGAGCATCACCATAGGCGGGCGAGGTTCCAGCATCGCCAGTGGGCGGCGAGGCACAAGCCTTGCAGATCGTCGACGCTCTAGCGTCGCTAGAGGGTGGCGAGGCTCAGATCGGCAAGCTACCTTTCGGTTTGGCAAGCTCACTCGCTAGACCACAACTCATGAGGCGACGGCGGCAAGCTTGCTTGCCGACCTCTAGCAAGGTCTAAAACCTCACCGGCCACGATGCTTGAGCGTTGCTAGCCTGTGGCGAGGCTCAAGCTCGCTTGTAGCCAATCGCCAGCCTCACCGTGGCCGGCAACTGGCCAATGAAGAAGAAATAAGAAAGGGAAAAAATGTTATAATCTTAAAAAAAGAAAAAAGAAAGTAATTAAAATGAATGGTGAATGAAGAAGGAGGGAAAAGAGAAAATCATTTTCCCCATTTTTTGAAGGTGTTTTATCTATTGAGGAAAAATGTTTTCCTTGATTAGTTTATTTTCTGTAAATCGAACGCCAGAAAATCCGAAAAATATTTTTCTAGAAGTAATTTCCAGCGAAATGAATGGTGACTTAGTTTTTTTATCTTAAGGTGTATTTGTTCAAAACAAATAGCATTTGGACAATTGGCAACTAAATGAAGTAAAAGTTATGGGCCTGAAACTTAGGACGCTTCGATAACACGAGAGATTTTGTGAGATAATTGTTAACTATTTTAAAAGCTTAAATCGTTATATGAAGGCGTGGTATAATATCTAGATGTTATAATAAGAACTTTGAAATCAAAAACCACGCTTACTGCACTGCGAAGCTCGGTGGGGAGCTGTTCGATGACGAAAGCGAAGGTCTTGGAGAACTTGCGGAGCATGGAGTAGCAGAATCGCCAGTGAGGCTGCTGAGGGAGCTGCTTCTCGGTATTTCTCGCCTCCATCTTCAGCTTCAGCAAGGGATAGAGTTCATCCGGATGCTTCAAAATCGCTCCCAAACTCCCCATCTCTCTCTCTCTCTCTCTCTGAACTTGAGATCGGAGAAAACAGAGATTGAATTTGGCAAAAAGCTAATGGAAAGGTATTTGTAAGGAGAGCGAACTAGAATAGTCTAATATGAAGTCTCTGGAATTGGAATAAACGATTTTATATTGTCTTCGAAGTGTCCGCCCATGTCTTCAAATCATAGTACAGGAAATCATAGTACAGCCCACTTGTTTCGTAGTTCTTGGGGTTAAAAACGTGATTTTTCATTTTTAAGTAACTCAACCATCATGGATTCTTACCTTACTAACAAAAAAAAAAAAAGCCATCAGCGATTTACTGATCTCCGGAAGACCTCTAACCTCATCTAGTCCAGCAGCCTCGAGGACCTCCATCAAAAACTCAAGTTGTGACTTGTCTTACCAGAAACTGGAATTCTCCCCAGAACACTCTGGAGGACGAAGATTTCACGTTCGAGGCTGCTCGAAAATTTGTATGCCGCAGGTCAGGGAAATTTCCAAGTCTTTTTTTATTAGGACCTATTTGAGATTGTTCCCCAAGTGGTGACCTGAACATTCATGAAGCTAATTGCTAATCCTATGGCAAGAAAAAATTCCAGCCAAACTGACCTTCGGCCACGGTAATGTGGCTATTCTGAGACTAACTTCATTATTAGTTTATGTAGTATAATTTCGTTCATTCGTTCTTATATCATCCGTCTTAATGAGATCGACATAAGTTTTTGTTGCAGAAGCAAGCGATCGAACAATAAAATAGACAGAACAAAAAGAATAAATCGGACACCAGATGTACGTAATTCGGTCGTAGCGACCTACGTCTATGGCAAGAGCAACATGAAATTCCACTATAGATCAAGCAACACAATAGAGATTATAACCACAGTCGAGTTATTCAAATACTCTCGGTGTTTCTCAAGCTCCAATTACACCCAATAACTCACGCAATGTTTAGCCCCACAATTACTCACAAAATAATCTCTCAATCTCACGAATGAATTATACATAAATTCTTACCACAAGATTTAATCACTACAATCACTCGGATGTCTTCAAAGTGTAATTCATTAGCAAAAACTTCTCATAACATCCACTTCTTATTTATAAGTAAGGATTTGATCCAAATTAGGAAACCTCTTTTTTAAGAAACATTCTCTAATTAAAAAACATTTTCCAACTAGGAAACCATTCATTAGGAAACCTACTTGAATTAGGAAACCTTCCTTCTCGAGCTCAAAATCGAGACATAATTTTAACAATTCCACCTTGGCTCGACGTTTGAGCCAAGTCACAATCGCTTCATCAGAACTTCGCTACTATTCTACCGCAGCCCCCAATGGGCTCAACTACCACAGCCCCCAATGGGCTCAACTACCATAGATATCTTTCAAGTCCAAGCTGTGCTTGAACTTCACTATAACCATAGGCCTAGTCAAAACACCAACTGCACATGTACCTTTAATTGCTCTACAAAGATTGTCTAACACAACCTCCTTAAATGCAGATAGAGCAAAACCATTGTTGCATCCATATTTATCATGTGACATTCTGAAATTCGACTCATTTTTCAAGATTCACAAAATGATTGTATCTTCGATGCACTTTAGTCAAATCTCACTCGAAAATGATCACTCTTGAGAAAACTAACCATTAGGGAATGACTAACTAGGAATTAAGTACGTGGACATAAGAACTTGGCATTGAATCGACACTTCGACCATAAAGATTAATGAGGAAATATTTTGGGCCATTATAGACCAATCCAAGGATGGTTATGGAACGATTTGCGAATGTTGTATAATTGGAAAGCGGGTGAATTCGCTTGATCATTGTATGAATTTCAAACAATCCTAAACCTAATCCAAACCACCAGTCATTTTTCAACTTAAAGCAATCCCTTCTAAGTAAGATACCCCGTCTTGCCACAATTCCAATAGATAGCGCCACCAGTCCTAAACTGATTTCATTTATTCATGTTTATATTACTTCTACTAACACATGTACCTATTCTTTCTTTATTTTCACCTACTAAAGCAGCAAATATACATTCATCCGATTCTCTTCTACAGATGCCTCACTCAGAATTAAATCTCAAACACCATCAAATGTCAAACTTGTTGACCTAGAAGAATTACTAACGGCAGAAATAGTAGTATTCTAACTACCAGGCAACGAGGATAATAGAATCAAAGCACATACCTCATCATCAAAGTCGATATCAACTGAACTCAATTGACTAACGATCACATTGAATTCATTGATATGATCAATAACTAACGTACCTTTGCTCATCTTCAAATTATTTAAAAAATCAGAAAAATAAATAAAAATTCAGAAGTATTTCGAAAAACATAAAAAATTTCAGAAAATTAGAAAATTTCATAAAAATTCAAAAATTTTCAGAAAATCATAAAAATCAATTCTCGGTTAATGAAATTCTCAAAAATTCAATTTCCGAAAAAAAAGTCAAAAATTTCAAAGATTCACATAATGGTCCAAAAATACTGTGGCCAACTTTGGGAAGTGAAATTTGAATTTTTTTAAAGTACCCAAGTGGCATTTTTAGAAAATCTCAAATCCAGGGGTAATAACCCCTAAAAAACCCTAAAATGACATAAATTATTAAATGAACAAGCCTTTAAGGCTTCATTAGGGTTTGGATGTTTTTGGATGCACTTTGATTTGTAGAGACAATTTAGGATTGATTGATTTGATTGACATTGATTATGCATTTAATTCTTGATTGATTTTCCCGCAATTAGAATGGATAGAATTTGTGGGTAAGCCTCGAAAACTTGCATGACACGTTAGACATCGTATCGTTCTTAGGTACCGAAAGAGCGTTAGGGATCTCGTTTCGGAATCATTAGCGTAACCAAATCCCCATACTCAAAATCTCTGATTCGTAGAATCGTGGTATTTCTCCCATACCCCGATTAGATTTCTAGTCAACCTACCAATAATGACTAGTGGCTACTCCAAAATCGAAAACTTAGATCAAATACGAAATTACCATCCATTGTCACGTGAGGTATGATTTAGGAGAGACCATTGCACTGAAATACCTCCTTAGCACGCAAACCCCGAAATTCCCAAAAAAAAAGTGCAGCATGACAAGTAGGCACTTCTCATTAATGAGCTCAATGCATAGAAAATTCAAAATATTTTAAATATAATTTTCAACAAAGATCGAAATTAAAATATCATTAAAACAATTATTATGTACTAATACATAAGCAGTGTTAATTATAAATTACATCATTCACCTCTCCTTTTTCCCAACCACTGTACAACCCTTGACTCTGGAAACCCATCATACTCTCTCCTTATTTTACTCGCATCAACTCAAACATAAATAAGTATGTTAGGTTTAACATTAAAATGAGCAATTATGTGAAAAAGATAAACACATAAAGGTGTTTTTTTCCATCCATTTTTTGACTTCCAACGCCCCCTATTACCTTAAATTGACCATAATATCTCTTGTGGGTCTCAAATTTAAGATTATTTCTTACCTTTTCTTTCTTTGGAAACTCTTATGCAATTTAAAATTGACAAAAAAAATATGTATTTGCCAAGTTTGATTGGATTGTCTTATAATGTAATTACAATTATCATAATTTCCTTGTCAATAACTAATTATTACACTTAATCGGCCCTACTTTTTCAGTTTTGTCAATGTAGTCCTAAATTTTTTAGTGATATTTCAATGTGGTATTTCCCGCCAATTGCCACAAAAAATCACTGACGTGGCGTTAGTCATCACCGGCCGTCCTAAGTAGCATGCTAAAGTGGACAATTCAATGATTTCCACGACGCAATTTGCAGCGACAATTGGCCGGAAAGATTTCATTTAAATATCATGCTAACGTGTAGGACTATATTGACAAAATTGGAAAGTTAAAACTCAATTGACATCCATTCGATAGGTTTAGGACTAAATTGATAATTTTTCCAAATATTTAAATAATCACTCCTTCAATGGACACATATATAAGCATTTTTGGGATAAGTACGCTAGGAGTGCCATAATTTTCGTACAACGCTCACTTGAGTGCTACAAATTTGAAGAATCAATCACTTAAATGTCATCGGTAATTTGCCTCGCCGTAAAATTCAATGTGGACGTTGGTTATTCGACGTGGCATCGCTGGTGCTAATGTGGATAATTAGTACAAAAATTTAAAAATAAAAAAAACATCCACGTTAGAATGATAAATTAATTTAAAAAAATCTACACATGACACTCAGGTTATCAATTTTACTCCGACGTGGAACTTGAAAGATTGGGCATGCATTAGTCTCTTAGAAGATGTGAAAGCGATTGTCTTATCCCTTCACCACCTGTCATCCTTAGGTCATCGCCTGTCGTCATTCAATATTTCATTAATAGAGCTACCTATGAGTAGTGTTTTGTCAAGTTCCATCTTTCGGATGACTCGGTGTTGCCATCTGGTAAGGCTACCAAACTTTTAACTGGGATACATGTCGGAAGCCAATTGATTAGTGAAAAGACTCAGAAACCATATTAGTCGATGTTAGTACTAATTCGCAAGGATAGGATATAGAACCCATGACAATGACCTTGAACCAACCGGAAAGAAAAGGAAAAGGACATCGACAGCAGAAGGCGGTCCAATGATGAGATTAATTTTTGAATTGAGACCGTGCCATCTTCTTCACTGTGATGAAGATTTATAAGTTCAGTTTCTCTTTTAGGGTTTCACTTTAACAACGCTACACCGCTTCAGATAGGTATAAGTGCAACTTCTTGTTACAAGCATGGAGAATTACTGCTCTTTGACATTTTTGTACTGGACTTATGTTATTGACTTTGGTTTTTGAAAGAAACTAACACTCCAAGGAGAATTTCTCTATAGAGGGAAGACGCTTAACTTATGCTAATACCTCAGTAGCTAGGAAAGCTGTAGATCATGAAGGAGGACAGAAGCTGGACAGTTCTCTTGCGGCTTATATGAATTTCAAAAATGTGTCTGAGTACGGTATTACTATCTGGAATAAAGCTACCTGAATTTGATAGATTGAATGTCCGAATTCTGATGTTGGCGTCTATTTTTTCCAGGTGGTGTTGTTAAAACTTTTAGTTTAATAACATTTCGGAAAATTTTAGGACTGACAAGATAGAAACATGGTAAGACGACACGAGATTACACACGAAAGAGCTATTGAGCAAATGGGGGTGAAATTGTCCAATCAGTCGTAAACATACTGTGCGGAGTCCTAAACTTTCCAATTTTACCAATTTAGTCCCAAACCTATGCATGAAATTCCAATGTAATCCTTCCGATCAATTTTTACTGGAAACCACTAATGTGGTGGTGTATCTTATAGGACAGCTGGTGATGTCTGGATCATCACGTCAGTGATTTTTGACGAAAATAGGCCGGGAGGGATAAAAAGATATTGGACTAAATTGGCAAAATTGAAAATTTTAAGACTAAATTAACACTCATACAATAGATTTTTGACTAATTGGATAATTTTTTTGAGCAAATGGGTTGTAAAATGTATGCGGAAAGTGTGATAGGGAAATCCACAAAGATTGCATGGATCGAGAAACCAGAGGAAGTGTCACACCCCGGATCCTACCAGAATGGAGGAGTGACACGGCCATCCTTCCACCCAAAGGACACGCAGTCTCAAACACAATCAAAGAACTAATTCCCAAAGATCCCCGTTAATATCACTCTCACTCTATTTGCTACTAACTGAGGGACCTGAAAAAACTTGGGAATGAGAGGGGTGAACAATCACAGCCCAAATCTTACAAAAAAAAAAAACAATCACAGCCCAATGAATAATGCATCTCTTTTAAGCGGATCAAACATTCACTATACACCTTTACAAAAACAATATCAAGAGTCACTTGTCTCAAATCCAGTAGATAAAACACGTACAAGATAAGAATGAGTTATGTCATTTTAACATAACCAAATACAAATAAAAAAAATTCATTAAATAAATAATATCGTAACAAACACTAATGGTCCAATCCAATTATCAAGCTCAACAACTCACATATCAATGGTTTATTCCATTGATTAATCTCATCAAACCACACATCGATGATACATTCCATCGTCTAATCTCAAATCACATATCAATGGTATATTCCATTGATCAAACTCGTGCTCGGATATCTAACCACAATCACATATCAATGGTATATTCCATTGATCAAACTCGTGCTCGGATATCTAACCACGATCACATATTTCCCATGATAAGGTGACCAAGATTCCCTCCTTGACTAGGTCTCCATCTTATTGTCGGTGGCTCAGTTCACAAAAATATCCTAGACTAGTATACGCATACTGACAAACCTTCAACTTGACACCAAACCCACATCCTCCAATACTAAGAATCATATCGAAAATCAATACCACCAATTGATTTCACAAAACAAAATGCATGATTTTTTCTCAACTCTGTTTATCAACCTTTCATAAAAAATTTCTCAAACCACTTCAGAATTCTTCATAAAACTGAATTCACAAATCAATGTATATAACCTTTCATAATATTTTTCATAAAACGTTTCTCAAACCATTTTAGAACTCATTCCATAAATCAGTTCGCAATGAAATACATATATATAACTTTCACAACACCTTCCAGAACACAAATTTCAAACCATTCTCAAATAATTGAAGAGTAGTAAATGCCCAATCTAGATTTTTATACAATAAAAATTTTATTTCATAACTCATAATATATCACTTTTGAAACATGAGATCTCAAATTTGAAAAAGAGATAGCATTACTCACTTGGGAAAGTCGAAAACCAACCTATGATAGTTACTCAAGCCCACGCACTCGAATTCCTAACAATTATTTGAAAATGATATAAAAAATCGAGTAATACCCTACTCTAATCAACTAGACTATGCTTATCCGTCAATAAAACGACACCTACGCACTAATGAGGAAACTCATTTTATAACAAATGTTCTTCTTTTTCCTTACACATATTATCCGTTACACGAAACTTCTGAATTTCGTTCCAAACAAACTATACTTCGAAATCGATTTTCATCTAACCCCATTGTTGGATGTGGAGGTAAGAAGAAATTATGTATTCGAGGAAGATACGTAACACTATTTGTTGTAACTAGAATAAATTCGAGAAAGTGATAATAAAAATAAAAACAAGAGATGAGGTACGGATAACCGAATCTCCTTAAGGTGATTAGTTCCTGCCAACGGTACTAAACAGCTTCACGAACTATGCCTCTCAAAATACAACACCTCGAACCCGTTTGAATTAATACTATGCAAATAGAACTCGATCGAACACTCTCAAAACTGACACACTTAGAGGAATATTGTTGAAGAGAAAACTCAAGAAACGCTCTAGAAGTACTTCAAAGAGTTCTTTTTCTACCTCTCGATCGAACTAATAACAGACATCTATTTATAGACGAAGGAAAATAACTACAAAAAACTAAAGGAACATGAACTCATCGGTTATGCTCACATTAGTAGAGCCATTAATCCGCAATTAACAGCTATATTAAATGCTCACATTTGTAGAGCCTAATCCACAAAAAATGCAACAATTAGAACATAACGGTTACACGTGAATTAATGTTGAGCCATTAACACCTATAATTACAATAATCCTGTGACATTGTGAATTTCAATCCACTTTTGGGATAAATGAAATGTGTATATTCTTCAATGCACTTGTAGTTAAATCTCACCTGGAACTGATCATTCTCGGAATACTAACTTTTAGAGAATGGCTACCTAGGAAAATATACGTGGACCTAAGAACTCGACCATGAGTCGACCTTCGGTGATGATCAAGGTTGCCATGACTTAAGTAATCATAGGTCAATACGCGTAAACACTAAAAAGCCGCATGTTAGTCAAAGATACACTAAAGTTACATTTGAGTGAAATTGACCGTCATTTGAATCCGAACTTGGATGGCAAATTTCTCGAAGTGTCATGACTAATTTATTTGGACGACGTCACATAAGCGTGGCCAACCTCGAGATTGCCCGGATTTGTCGGAAAGTGAAATTTGGATCGAGTACGGATTTAGATCAGTATACCTCCCTCTTGGTTTATTTTATTTAGTGTCTATCTAGTCTTTTCTTTGATTTTTAAATTCGGAATTTTCGTGGCCCTTGGATCTAGCTTGCCCAACAAGACCAATTGTGAGCTCTTGGATTGCACTTGCTATTATGTTGACTTTGGTCTCTCTTTCTCTCTCCTCTCCTTCTCTATCGCTGAAAACCCCTTACGCTGGCTGACCTCTTTCCCCGCTGACTTCCTCCTACTTGCTCGCCGAACACCCCATGCTTGCTGACTTTCTACTTTGCTGACCATGTTGACTTTCCTCTGCTCCCCCATGTCCTTCACGTGCTGCTGCCTTGCTGCTTCTGTTTTTGCTTCTGTTGTTGCATCTGTTCTATAACTAACCAATCCCCACCAACTCTACCAGCTATCATCATTGAGTCACCCATGCTACTGCTTCTGCTTTCCCCCTGCTTGGCTGACTGTTGACACCAAGCTGCCCCATATTACTGCTGCTTCTTCTTCACCATGGCTGTTTCTTCTTCTTCGGTTTCTGCTTCCTTTCTCTTCTTCTTTCCTCTCGGTTTCACACCCTACAGCTCACCGACCAGCAACACCGTTTAGCCCCCGTCTCCGTCCAACTTCGCTGTGAGCCACCGCCTATCCGCCAAGGCTGCTGCTACTCCGGCGATGCTACTGCTGCTTTGCCATGACTGAGCTGCTTCTTTGCTCGATTTTCTAGCTTAGGCTCTCTTGTAAGTGGCTTCCTAACTCTTGACTAGGCTAAGGGGTGACTAATGGACATGTTAGGGATGGATTAGAGGCTATGGATAGTTGGTTTAGTGGCTGGTTGTGCTTGGTTTGCTTGGTGGTGTTTGTTGGTTGATTTTCGGTAGGGTTGCTGCTGCATTGCTGGATTTTGCTATTTTTACTGTGACTTGTGTGGGCCGAATTTGAGGAAATTTTTTTCATGAAAGTTGTTCAGAACATCTTGTAGTATAACATAATTTCATTTGGAAATTTTTGGAAGTCATTTGAGGCAATTCGGAAGTCCATCTTTGGACCGAAATAAGTCTGCAAAAAACACTGTTCCTCCGACCTTCGGGTCTATTCGAATTTTTATAAATTCTTCCAGACCTATTTTCAAAATACTTCATACACAAAACTTGTTGGGGACATTTGTGGCTATGACATATAAATATTTTAAGGCTTTCCAAAGTGATTTGGGTACTGGATAAGATGCATTTTGATGGTCAGGCGGCCTGACCGAACGGGTTGAATTTCGTCTGACTTCAAGTCACAAAAAGAGGTGTTTACAGTTGGAACTGGGTTTCGAGTTCTACACAGAAAATGTTTATCAAGATATTTTATACGACATATCCAAATTTCAAATTTTTGGAGTTGATTTACTATTTATTTCAAATGGATTTCTGTCACTGCGCAATTACCCAGTTTGGACCCGATTTTGTATATTCTTGTTTTTTTTTCTCTCTCTCGAGAATTATTTTGTGTTATCATGGCATTTTGATGGATTTAGTTGATATTGGGCTAATTTACAAAGATAAGAATTGGTAATGATTGTTGAGGTGTATGCATGGTCACGACACGTTCCGTCTAAATGGGGGTTCTAGACGATGCCTAACGGGGGTTCAGATGTCGTCTAGGCGGGGGTTCTAGACATTGCCGATCGTGGTGGAGGTCAAATCGATGCTCCTTTGTGGAATGTCGTCTGGGCAAGGGTTCTAGACGTTGCCGTCGCCGAAGTAGTAGGACAATGCCTGATTACGTTAGAAGACCGACGGGAGTTCGATGGCCCGAGGGGTCGTTAATAATCTGGACTTAACGAGTGCGATTTGCATTGGAGAATGCTTTGTCTGAGTTAATTGATGAGCACGTCTCGATTATTAACCATGTTATGCTTGATCATGCCATGAATTGCTTTGCGCGTGCTTGATGGGCAATTGGCCATGTTATGGCAATATTCTAACGTGTAGGGCTTGTGTATGCACCAAGGCGAGGTAAGGATGCCTGTGATTGTTTATGGCACGTCGATTATTTGAATCGCATGTTTAGAATTGTTCGGAAGTACTCTTTAGCCAAATGAGGCTTAGGAAGTTACTTATTGAGAAATGTTCTCATGGTTGTAGAACCAAACTATTTCATACCCGCGACCATGATTGATCCGAAAATGCTACCAGGATACTACGGGGATTGAGGATAGATCGAGTTACCCCATCATTTGAGTGCCCCTTTTTGTAAAGGAGTTAAGCTTACCAATCACCCGATCCTTGTTGTTGTGCATGGTTCATAGATGGTGGCATCGTAGAAGACTTGCAATTATATGTGTTGTAATCGATGTTATGTTTATAAAAGTATCTTGTTGATGTGTATTCTTTATCTCTCTACTATCCCGTTATTTATATGTTGTACGGAGAGTTCGAGGTTGCTTCCGCATACGTTACCCGTTAGTGTTTCGATTGGATAGGCGACAAGTCCTGGGATGTCGTGTACATTACGACCATAAAGGGATGATCGCGCGCTCGTAGGATTCAGGACGTGACATCTACGTTGATTTGGTATCAGAGCAAGGTCAGCTCAATTCAAGTTGATCGAAGCTTGGAGTGATAAGGAGCGATAACTTTGGGTTAGTAAATTAGGGAGACTTATGTGCCATGCGTACCCCAGACTGTGTGATTGTGATTGCCGAGTGATTTTATGCAATACTATGTAAAGTGCAGGTGCGGCAGGACTTGAGGTAAGTGCACGAATCCTATTGGTTGTGATTGGGTGTTGTTTGTGATTGGCTGCCTGCTTCGTGAATTGTTGTTATAATTCACTGCCTAGGGCTTTAGATTGGTATAGTTGGCCTAGGTCTTTAATTCCCAAGGGGAATTATAGCAAGTAAGTGAGTGGTGTAAACCTTATGAGTTTGAGCAGTCGAGGTCGAGGTCAAGGTCAAGGTCATGTGGGTCCACAAGTTGGAGTTATAAAGGATCTTAGAGTGGATGGAATTCTAAGGGCATTCAAGGAAATTGAAATTTTAATGAGAATGATGGAAATCAAGGTTAATGATAAGTTAATGCAGTCAGTTAGATGCATCAATAGGTTGAGCAATTTTTGAAATTGAAACCTCCGAATCTCGATGGGAAAAGTGACTCTGAGACTGCATCACTTTGGATAAAAGAGTTGGAAATAGGCTTTGAGGTATTGAGGTACCTTGGTCGAGGCTTTCAATGGGAAGTACTTTTCGGAGAATGCGCGAGTACAGAAAATGGCAGAGTTTCTTCGGCTTTGCTAAAACCAGAAGACAGTGGATCGGTATGAGATGGAATTCGCAAAATTATCTAAGTACGCATCGAGGATGGTCAAGGACCCTATGGATAGGGCAAGGAGGTTCTAGGATAGTTTGAAACCGGAACTCCGTGATCAATCAATGTCCCTGAATCTTAAAGGATTACAATGAGCCGTGTGAGAGGGCTAAATTGGTTGATAGGGATATGAATGAAAGGGGTACCGCTTTTGGATCGCGATACATGCTGACTAGGGATAATAGGAATTTCGAAAAGAAGCCTATGACTGGGAATAGGCAGTTTGTTCCTCCTGTGAGAAAGAATATTGGAAAGCCGGACTATTATTCTAGCGCCGCATGTCGATCTTGTGGAAGGAGGTGCGGGAATGGCTTTTGCCCAGGTGGACCTAGAGCATGCTTTGGATGTGGCCAACATGGTCACCAAGTGAAAAACTACCCGAACTGACAAGCTAGACTGCCAGTACATCAACAACAATTGTGGGTAGGACATCAAGCCGAAGTTGCCTCGCAAAACAAACAAAATCGACTACGGGCGTAAGGAAAGGTGTACGTTGCAGCTAGGAAGGAAGTGAAGGATTTGTCTTGAAAGTCTAGATGCGTTGTGTGATGATATTGGGTGCAATAGGAGATGATTTTGAAGTTATAACTTGAATGGTCATGTATGACGTATAATTACCTATAGTTGATAGGCGCAATTAGTTTATGAATTTATGAATTGGTGATGATATTCTTTGACGGGGTTTGGAAGGATGAGTGTTGCTTGGGAATTTCGGATTTTGTAAAGAACCGGGGTGACTTTTGGGAGACTGTTAGATTGAAAATCGATGGATTAGGCTTCGTCTTTAAGAGGTGGAAAGATAATTATCTTGTGGTTGATTAGTTGGTTGAGGAACTAAAGCTAGACGATATAGCTGAGGCATGTAATCTTCCCAAAATCTTTCCTCAGGAATTGTCGGGATTACCACCTAAGAGAGAAGTGAGATTTATGATTGAGTTGGCCATGGAACTGAGCCAATCTCTAGAGCGCCCTACAGAATGGCATTGTCGGAGTTGAAAGAGTTAAAGGTGCAGATGCAAGAGCTGCTGGATAAAGGATTTGTCCACTCGAGTGCATCACCGTGGGGAGCACCAGTATTAGTTGTAAGGAAGAAAGATGGTTCATTGCATGGGTGCATTGACTATCGGCAGTTGAATTAAGTAACTATCAAGAACAAGTATCCATTACCAAGAATAGATGACTTGTTCGATCAACTACAATGGGCATAAGTATTCTCCAAGATAGACTTAAGAACGGGTTACCATCAGTTGAGGATTAAGAAGGAGAATATATCAAAAATGGCCTGTCGGACGAGATATGGACATTATGAGTTACAGTGATGCCGTTTGGACTGACTAATGCCCCAATCGCCTTTATGGACTTAATGAATTGGGTGTTTAGGGAATTCTTAGATCAGTTCGTTATTGTATTCATCAACGATATCTTGGTGTATCCAAGGAGCCTCGAGGAACACGAGCAACATCTACGGATGGTTCTACGGACCTTAAGAGAACACGCACTCTATGCCAAGTTTAGTAAGTGCGAGTTCTGGCTCACATGAGTGGCATTTCTTAGACATGTTATCTCCGAGGATGGAATTTCAGTGGATCCGACTAAGATTGAGGCAGTTACGAATTGGTCAAGACCTACGATAGTGACGGAGGTTCGGAGCTTCCGAGGATTAGCAGGTTACTACAGACGATTCGTGGAAAGGTTCTCCACGATAGCTACTCCTCTGACTCGCTTACTAAAGAAGGAAACAAGATTTGAATGGACAGACAAGTGCGAAAGAAGTTTTCAGGAACTTAAGCATAAGTTGACGACTGCGCCCAGTGTTGATAATACCATTAGATCCCGGAGGATATGAAATCTATAGTGATACGTCGCTAAAGGGATTAGGATGTATGTTAATGCAACATAGAAGAGTGGTTGCTTACGCATTGCGACAATTGAGGCCTCACGAGCTAAATTACCCAACGCATGATTTGAAACTTGTGGCTATCATCTTTGCACTTAATATTTGAAGGCATTATTTATGTGGAAAAATGTTTAAAATCTACACAGACCATCAGAGCCTAAAGTACTTGTTTTGCCAAAAGGAATTAAACATGAGACAACGTCGTTGGACGGAGCTTTTGAAGGATTATAATTGCGATATTTCTGTACCATCCCGGAAAAGCTAACAAAGTGGCGGATACACTTAATCAAAAGTCAAGCATCGCGCAAATGATGGTTAAAGAGTGGACTTTACTTGAAGGGGTGTGAGATTTGGAATTCAAGTTTGAGGTAAGTCACATCTCGAGTCTGTTAGCTACCTTGAGGATTGAACCAGAAATTCAGGCGAGGATTAAGGCATTACAATCTACGGATCCTGAGATTCAAAAGATTCTACAAATGGACGAAACTAAGAGAAAGGCTGCCTTTCAAGTATCCGAGGACAGAATCTTGAAGTTTCGTGGACGTTTGTGTATGCCCGATGATGCAGAGCTTAAGGAGGAAATCTTAGTAGAAGCTCATCGTAGCAACTACAGCATTCATTCGGGCAGCACAAAGAAGTATCAAAATTTACGTCAGCACTACTGATGGAACGGAATGAAAGTAGATGTAGCCAAGTATGTGGCCAGGTGTTTGACGTGCCAACAAGTAAAGGCACAACATTATAAGCCCGGTGGACAGTTGCAATCCTTGGAAACTCCCGAATGGAAATGGGAGTATATCACGATGGACTTTGTTATGAGATTACCAAGGAGTCGGAGAGGTCATGATTCCATTTAGTTTATCATCAACAGATTAACTAAATCAGCACATTTTCTGGCAGTGCAAAAGGATTTCGTAATGGATAAGTATGCCGAGCTTATGCGATAGATAGTCCGTCTCCATGGAGTGCCAGTGACAATAACGTTAGATAGAGACCCTAAGTTTACCGCAACCTTTCGGAAAAATCTTCGGACAGCTATAGGGACGAAGCTGTAATATAGCACGGCCTATCATCCACAAACGGATAGTCAGTTTGAAAGGACAATTCAGATGCTCGAGGACATGGTACGAGCGTACGTTATAGACTTTAAAGGAGGTTGGGAAAAGCAATTGCACCTTGTCGAGTTTGCCTACAACAACAGTTATCAGCAGAGTATCAAAATGACACATTTTGAAGCGTTGTATGGCAGAGCATGCAGAACTCCAATTTGTTGGGATGAAGTTGGGGAACGGAGTACAACGGGTCCGGAATTGGTCCAATAGTCAGTCGAAGCGATTAAGGTTATCCGGGACAAACTTAAGACCACTCAAAGTCATCAAAAGAGTTATGCGGACCGGAGACGTCAACCTTTGGAGTTTCAAGTCGGAGACCATGTGTTTCTCAAAGTATCACCGATGAGAGGATTATCTTGATTTGGTAAGAAGGGGAAATTGAGTTCGAGCTATGTAGGTTTATTCGAGATATTGGAAAGAATTGGAACCTTAGCCTATCATCTTGCATTGCCGCTGAATTTATCTCAAGTTCACAACGTCTTCCACGTGTCCATGCTGAGAAAGTATGAACCGGATCCGACTCACGTACTGAATTATGAAGTCATAGACGTGGACGACAGGGTGTCATATGTGGAGAGACCACCTGGATCGAGGATAGAAAGGAGCAGGTTTTGAGAAACAAGACAATCCCGTTAGTTAAAGTCGTATGGCAGCATCATGGCACGGAAGGGGCCACTTGGGAAAGTGAAAAAATCATGAGGCGTCAGTACCCCCATTTATTTGAGTAGTTGGGTTGGGTTGTAATTTCGAAAACAAAATTTTTGTAAGAAAGGAAGAGTTGTGATATTCTGAATTTCGATCCACTTTCGGGATAAATGAAATGTGTATATTCTTCAATACACTTGTAGTTAAATCTTGCCTAGAACTGATTATTCTCGAGATACTAACCTTTAGGGAATGGCTACCTAGGGAAATATACGTGGACCTAAGAACTCAACCATGAGTTGACCTTTGGTGACAATCGAGGTTGCCATGACTTGAGTAACCATAGGTCAATACGCGTAAACCCTAAAAAGCCGTCCGTTAGTCAGAGATACACTAAAGTTGCATTTGAGTGAAATTAACCGTCATTTGAATCCGAACTTGGATGGCGAATTTCTCAAAGTGTCATGACTAATTTATTTGGACGACGTCACATAAGCGTGGCCAACCTCGAGATTGCCCAGATTTGTCAGAAAGTGAAATTTGGATCGAGTGCGGATTTAGAACAGTATACCTCCCTCTTGGTTTATTTTATTTAGTGTCTATCTAGTCTTTTCTTTGATTTTTAAATTCGGAATTTTTTTGGTCCTTGGATCTAGCTTGCCCAACAAGACCAATTGTGAGCCCTTGGATTGCACTTGATTGTTGTGTTGACTTTGGTCTCTCTTTGTCTCTCCTCTCCTTGTCCACCATTGAAAACCCCCTACGCCGGCCGACCTCTTTCCCTGCTGACTTCCTCCTCCTTTCTCATCGAACACCATATGCTTGCTGACTTTCTGCTTTGCTGACCATGTTGACTTTCCTTTGCTCCCCTATGTCCTTCACGTGCTGTTACCTTGCTGGTTCTGTTTTTGCTTCTATTGTTGCATCTGTTCCACAGCTGACCAATCCCTACCAGCTCCACCAGACATCATCATTGAGTCTCCCATGCTACTACTTCTGCTTTCCCCCTGCTTGGCTAACTGTTGACCCCCAAGCTACCCTACGTTGCTGCTGCTTCTGTCTTTCATTTCTGCTGCTGCTACTTCTTCTTCACCTTAGTTGTTTCTTCTTCTTCGGTTCTACTTCCTTGCTCTTCTTCTTTCCTCTCGGTTTCACACCCTATAGCTCATCGACCAGCACCACCGTTCAACCCCCGTCTCCATTCGACTCCGCCGTGAGTCGCCGTATGTCCGCTGAGGCCGCTGCTGCTTCGCCATGACTGAGCTGCTTCTTTGCTCAATTTTCTAGCTTAGGCTCTCTTGTAAGTGGCTTACTAACCCTTGACTAGGCTAAGGGGTGACTAATAGATATGTTAGGGATGTATTAGAGGCTGTGGATAGTTGGTTTAGTGGCTGGTTGTGCTTGGTTTGCTTGGTGGTGTTTGTTGGTTGATTTCCAGTTGGGTTGCTACTGCGTCGCTGGATTTTGCTATTTTTACTGTGACTTGTGTGGGCCGAAGTTGAGGAAGTTTTCTTCATGAAAGTTGTTCAGAACATCTTATAGTATAACATAATTTCATTTGGAAATTTTTGGAAGTCATTTGAGGCAATTCGGAAGTCCATCTTTGGACCGACATAAGTCTGCCGGAAACACTGTTCCTCCGACCTTCGGGTCTATTCAAATTTTTATAAATTTTTTCAGACCTATTTTCAAAATACTTCCTTCACAAAACTTGTTGGGGACATTTGTGGCTATGATATATAAATATTTCAAGACTTTCCAAAGTGATTTGGGTATTGGATGAGATGCATTTTGACGATCAGGTGGCCTGACCGGACGGGTTGAATTTCGTCTGACTTCAAGTCACAAAAAGAGGTGTTTACAGTTGAAATTGGGTTTCGAGTTCTGGATGAAAAATTTTTATCAAGATGTTTTATACGACATATTTAAATTTCAAATTTTTGGAATTGATTTACTATTTATTTCAATTGGATTTCTGTCATGTGTAACTGCCCAGTTTGGACTCGATTTTGTATATTCTCGTTTTTTTTTTCTCTCTCTCTCTCAAGAATTATTCGGTATTATCATGGCGTTTTGACGGATTTAGTTGATATTGGGCTAATTTACAAAGATAAGAATTGGTAATGATTGTTGAGGTGTATGCATGGTCACGACACGTTCCATCTAGGTAGGGGTTCTAGACGATGTCTAACGGGGGTTCGGATGCCGTCTAGGCGGGGGTTCTAGACGTTGCCGATCGCAGTGAAGGTCGAATCGATGCTCTTTTGTGGAATGCCATCTAGGCGGGGGTTCCGAACGTTGCCGTCCCTATTGCTGTCGTCGAAGTAGCGAGACGATGCCTGGTTACGCCAGAAGACCGGCGGGAGTTCGGTGGCTCGAGGGGTCGTTAATAATCTGGACTTAATGAGTGCGATTTGCATTGGAGAATGCTTTGCCTGAGTTAATTGATGAGCACGTATGGATTATTAACCATGTTATGCTTGGTCATGCCATGAATTGCTTTGCGCATGTTAATGGGCAATTGGCCATGTTATGGCGATATTCTAATGTATAGGGCTTGTGTATGCGTCAAGACGAGGTAAGGACGCCTGTAATTGTTTATGGCACGTCGATTGTTTTAATCGCATGTTTAAAATTGTTTGGAAGTACGCTTTAGCCTAAGTGAGGCTTAGGTAATTGCTTATTGAGAAGTGTTCTCATGATCGTATAACCAAACCATTTCAAACCCGCGACCGTGATTGATCCGGAGACGCTGCCAGGATACTACGGGGATTGAGAATAGGTCGAGTTACCCCGTCATTTGAGTGTCCCTTTTTGTAGAGGAGTTAAGCTTACCAACCACCCGATCCTTATTATTGTGCATGGTTCATAGATAGTGGCCTCGTAGAAGGTTTGCAAATGTATGTGTTGTAATCGATGTTATGTTTATAAAAGTGTCTTGTTGATATGTATTCTTTGTCTCTCTACTATCCCATTATTTATATGTTGTACGGAGAGTTTGAGGTTGCTTCCGCATATGTTACCCGTTAGTGTTTTGATTGGGTAGGCGACAAGTCCTGGGATGTCGCGTACATTACGACCACGAAGGGATGATCGCGCGCTCGTAGGATTTGGGGCGTGACAAATCCCCCGCATAATGGCTCAATAGAACTTTGACTAACTCGAAGAATTCCAAGTGTGCCGTGGAGATAAACTGCATCAAGATAAGTAGCTTTCACTTTGAACTGTCTTTAGTAAAAGTCTATCGGGCATACCTAACTAGTCGATGGACTAGGCCTTGAAGTACCAGTTGTTGGTGTAAGCCCAGACAGTAGGCCTCACACAGAGTATCTCCGAATCAAGATTAATTCTCGGTTACATTCATTCTTTCAGCCCTGAACCTCTCAGGATCCACGTGTGCTTTAGAAAATCTAGCCTTTAAAGATTTTCATAGAGTCGGTCAGCTCCATGCATATAGGTGCAATCCTATTAAAGGTGCCCTATCATACCTTACTAAGGTGTTGAATTCTTAGTTATAGGAATCATTAAACATATAGCGTACCTTTCAAATGCTGTAGGAAGCACTATTGCATCATAGGAGTGGGAGACAGTGCGCACACTAGAGTTTTCAAAATTTGCGTTATCTTATTGAACCTAGTCTATGGGATCTCCAATCGCTAGGTTAGTTTACACCCTGGAACCTTTTTATTGAGTTAAGACTTTTAACCCCATTCCCCTCAACGAGTAGTTTACCAGCTCTCTCGATAAACCTTTTGTCAACGAATCCATAATATTTTCCTTTGACTTAACAAAGTCCAAAGAAATTATTCCATTTGAGAGCAATTGCCTTACTGTATTATGTCTACGATGAATATGTCTAGACTTACCGTTATATATTACATTTTGTGCTCTTGCAATCGCTGCTTGATTGTCATAGCGAATGCATATCGGAGGCACAAGTTTTTGCCACATTTGAACATTCTCTAAAAATTGTCAAAGCCATTTTGCTTCTTCAGTGGCTTTCTCTAAAGTTACAAACTTTGATTCCATCGTGGAGCGTACTATTAGAGTTTGCTTTGAGGATTTTCATGACACTACGGCACCTCCTAGCATAAACATATATCTGCTAGTCGATTTCGATTCATCATAATCTGAAATCCAGTTGGCATCACAGTAACCTTCCAAGATAGCAGAATATTTGCCATATTGCAAAACATAGTCTTTGGCTCTTTGCAAATAACCCACAACTCTCAAAAGAGCATTCCAATGCTCTTGACCAATATTACTTGTGTACCGACTCAGTTTTGCTATTGAGTGTGCAATATTTAGTCTACTGCAGTTCATGATGTAGATTATGTTGTCGATCACTTGAGAGTACTCTAGCATCCTGATATTGTTTCCAGTATTCTTTCTTAAAATTTGGTATGGAAGAAAAGGATTATTCACAACTTTAATACCAAACCCTTTAAATCTCTCAATTACGTTTTCAATGTAATGAGATTGTGTTAAACCTAGACCATTAGAATTCCTTAGAATTTTAATGTCGAGTATAACATCTGCAACACTTAAGTCTTTCATCTCAAAGCTCTTCTTGAGAACTTTCTTAGTGATTTTAATAACCTTAGCGTTATCGTCAAAAATCAACAAGTCAACGACATATAAATAGACAAGTACACATCCAACGATTATGGATTTAGTGTATACACATTTGTCACACTCATTGATTCTATACCGACGTTGAGTCATCACACAGTCAAAATCCTCATGCCATTATTTAGGAGCTTGTTTAAGTCCATACAATGATTTGACAAGGTTAATATTTTGTGTTCTTGTCCTTTAACTTTAAATCCTTCAAGTTGTTCCATATAAATCTCCTCATCGAGATTACCATTCAAGAATGCAATTTTTATATCCATTTGATGTACCTGCAAATTGTATAATGAAACTATAGTAATTAACATCCTAATTGATATTATTCTTGTTATAGGTGAATAAGTATCAAAGTAATCCAGACCCTCTATTTGTCTAAATCTTTTTGGCAACAAGCCTTACTTTATACTTATCTATGGAACCATCGGTTTTACACTTCTTTTTGAAGATCCATTTACTTCCAATTGGTTTATTTCCTGATGGAAGATCAACCAATTCCCAAGTGTGATTACTTAAATGGAATCATTCTCATTATCAACAGGTTCTTTCCAGTAAGGAGCTTCTGGAGGTGACATCACCTCTTGAAACGTTTGAGGCTCACTTTCTAACATGTATGTCAGAAAATTAGATCCAAAAGATTTTTCAATTCGCGACCTCTTTCTCTTTCGAAGTTCGATTTCTTCGGCCTTAACTTTTTCATTCTCAAATTTTGAAATTTTAATTCACTTCTGAGAAGGTTCACCCTGATTTCTTTTCGCAAGATATATACATCAAAAAATTCAACATCCCTTGATTCTAGGATAGTATTGGCATAGATTTCTGCATTTTCAGATTTGTGAACCAAAAATCTGTATGCGCTGTTATTTTGAGCATAACCGATGATTATGCAATCCACCATTTTAGGTCCCAACCGAGTTTGTTTAGCATAGATTTCTGCATTTTCAGATTTGTGAACCGAAAATCTGTATGCGCTGTTATTTTGAGCATAACCAATGAATATGTTGTCCATCATTTTAGGTCCCAACCGAGTTTGTTTAGGAGGAGGAATCACCATTTTGGCTAGGCACCCCCACACTTTCAAAAAATTAGAGAATGGCAACCTTCTATTCCATAACTCATATGGAGCCTTACCCATCTTCTTATGGGGCACTTTATTTAAAATATAGTTTGTAGTTAAAAATGCCTCCCCCACAAGTTCTGAGGTAAACCCGAACTCAAGAGCATGGCATTAGCCATCTCCTTTAGAGTTTTACTCTCCTGTTCAGCAACTCCATTTTGCTGCGAAGTATAAGGTACGATTGTTTAGAGAATTATCCCCATACTAGCACACAACTCCTTCAAATTGGAGGAATTGTATTGTCCTCCTCTGTCGGACCTAAGCGCTTTAAAAATGATGAAGTACTTCTTTCCAAGGACTCCCATAATTGTTTGGCATTTTCAATGTTAAAATGAAGATTGTATAGAGAATTCACCAAACAGTTAAGGATATAGTTTTGGCATAGGAAGTCCCCATGCATCCAAGCTTCCAATGACCATACGAACTTTTCTAGAAACATTTTGGATGCCATTTGGTACTTGATTGTTATCAACCATCTCGTTATTGTGAAAAACCCAACAAATAGTTAATCGCCTTAAGATTGTTGGATGTGGAGGTCAGAAGAAATTACATATTCAAGGAAGATACGTAACACTATTTGTTGTAATTGAATAAATTCGAGAAAGTGATAATAAAAATAAAAACAGGAGGTGAGGTATGAATAACCGAATCTCCTTGAGGCAATTAGTTCCTATGAACGGTGATAAGCAATTTCACGAACTATGCCTCTCAAGATACAACACCTCGAACCCATTTGAATTAGTACTATGCAAACAGAACTCTGTCGAACACTTCTTGAAACCGGCACACTTGGAGGAATATGTTGAAGAGAAAACTCAAAAAACGCTCTAGGAGTATTTCGATGAGTTCTTTTTCTATCTTTCGTTTGAACTAATAAGACACGTATATTTATAGACGAGGGAAAATAACTACAGAAAACTGAAGAGACATGAATTAGCACTATATTAAATTAGCATATTAGTAGAGCCATTAATCCACAAATAACAACTATATTAAATGCTTACATTAGTAGAGCCATTAATTCACAATAATTGTAACAATTATTAGCACATAACGGTTACACATGAATTAATATTGAGCCATTAACACCATAATTACAACACCCACAGCTCCGCAATGCCATTATCTACCATTTCCACAAAAATTGCAACTCAAAAACTCCTCGATCGAACTTCGTAGTTCAAAATCTACATGACTCCAAATTTTTGCCCTAACTTTAAACATTACTCCGATTAGACAAATAATCATCTTGAATACTTATCTGGCGTTGCAATTCATAGTTGATTAGACTCGTCAAGACGTCCGGATCGTGATCGTGTGGAAATTCTCTCTTTTCTCATTTTTCTCTCCTCTTCGTGAGCGAGCTTCTTCCCTTTTCTTTTCTTGTTCTTTCCGCCACTACATCTTTGCCACTTCAATGCTTGCGTGGAAGCTATTGAAGGATATGGGAGAATGAGTTAATGGGCTGACCCATATATTACAGGAAGTATCATGAAAGTTTGACCGAGAAACCAGCGAAAGTATATAGATGAATCCTAGGAGAAAAGAAACAATAAAGAAGCGCGACAACTTGATATCTCCGTAAATTAATTTATGTAGCTAGCTTTCTGTCGGATGCATTGTTAGATCAAGTGGTATGATTGGCCGTGATAACTTGGATGTTTTCCGATTTGTGATTGCGTCTTCGACCATTGATAATAAGTGCATCAATGAAGCAATCATTAATCATGGGATGCAAGAGGTATAGTTTCTCTATTTCCAAAATTCGACATTAGTATTAGAGTAAAAGTGCTGATTGTTTTCCATGCACGGTGTCTGATAATTTGCACGGTATAATATATTTGAGTGAAATACCATGTTCTATTATCATTTTTTTATGTCCAAGGATTGAAGTGTGTTCCCCCTAATTCTTTTTTTGTACATTATACGATGGAAAATGACAGCAGTTATCAATGCTCTGATATTCTATGCTTATTAGAGTTGTGTACTCTCCTTTTCATGCTTAGAATTTGCATTAGATAACATTTTTTCGTTATATTTGCCCATGGAAAGGTCAACTGACATTTTGTATATATTGGATACCTTCTTTGAAAGATGGATTTCGTAAGTGCGTTTGTTTCACGGAAAATGTACCATTTTTGGAAAATATTTTGCAGGAAGTCATCTTCTAGGAAAATGAGTTCATTTTTCAGTGTTTGGCTAAAACCTAAAAAAAAACTTAGAAAGTATCTTAAGTTGTTTGGTGAGGAAATTTTGATGGTAAAAATTATTTTAAAAAATCGTATTTTTTAAATTATTTTAAATTATTTCCTATCGCTGGCCTCAAAAAGAAAAGAAAAGATAAAGAAAAAAAAAGAATGAAAAGAAAGAAAAGATATTAACATATTCAAGATGAGCAATTCCTGTGACGTTCTGAAATTTGACTCATTTCAAGATTTATGAAATGATTATCTCATCAATACACTTTTAGTTAAATCTCACTCGGAATTAATCGCTCTTGAGAAGACTAGCCATTAGGGAATGTTTAGCTAGGAATCAAGTACGTGAACATAAGAACTTGGTTATGGATCGACACTTCGACCATAAGGATTGACGAGGAGATATTTTGGGCCATTATAGACCGATCTAAGGATGACTATGGGACGATTCGCAAATGTTATACAATTGGATCGCGAGTGATTCCGCTTGACCCTTGCAATTACATGACAACCGAGGTCGCTATGGCTCGAGTAAACTTAGATGTGGCCCGATATTAAATCAGCCACGAGTCGATACGCATAACTCTTAAAAGCCGTCCATTAGTTTGAGATACACTAAAGTTGTGATTGTTTGGTTTTAGCCATGAATTAAGATCCGAAATGGGATGTCGAACTTTTAAGATTTCATGAAAATTTATCAAACGTCGTCTCATTAAGCGTGGCCAACTATTACATCGCTCAGAATTGTCGGAAAAGTGTAATTTGGACCGGGTATGGAAAAAATGACCGTTTTACCCCCAAGGATATTTGAATTCATGTGAAAGGTTGAAGGGAAAATTGGACTTTGGTGCTTTCCATCCTTGGCCGAAAATTGTGGACCTTTATGCCCCCCTCATCTTGCTTTATTATTTTGTTTGGCATTTATGAATTTTGGGAAATTAATGAGAGGAATTTTGTGGACCCTTGAATCTTGGCTTAGAAAAGGGCTTAGATTCTTGGCCAATGGATTTGAGTGGGTTTTGTGTGAGTGGGGTTAGTGAGATCAAGATCATGTCTCCCTCTCTCTCCTTCATTCTCTCTTCCCTTGTCCTCCCTTATTCGACTGAACCACCTTCCCCCTTACCTTGCCGATGTCGCGCTGCGCTTTTTTGGGCTTTCGGGATTTACGTGCTAAGGAGGTATTTCCGTATAAGGGTCTCTCCCAGACCATACCTCATGTGACAGTGAATGGTAATTTCCTATTTGGTCTAAATTTTTTATTTTTGAGTCGCCACTAGTCATTATCACTAAGCTCTTTTTCAGGGCTTTGCGATAAATTTGTCTGACTGAAATGACTAGGGGAGAGTTGCGGCCTATCCATGATTCATCGGTGCTCCGCAGTCTACAGTGGTGCCGGACACTCATAAGGGGACTCTCTGCCCTCTCTCTCTATAAACTTCTCTTTGATTTCGCTCTTTTCTCTCTCTTCTCTTCTCTCGGTAATTTCGTCGAACACCTTCTCCCCTCGTTCAGTTTTTTTCTTTCCTTTTTGTTCATTGATTTTGCCCGCCCAAAGTTCGTTCCAACGATTTCCGATCGATTGGAACGAATATCTGGTGCCAGCTGGAGATTCTCTAGCTGGCCATCTTAATTTTCACATGCTTATTTGCTCAAGGTAAGTCGGCAAAGTCCTAGGCTTGAGTTAGAATTTTCTGGGTTTTGCACGTTCTGGGGCGAACCGGGTGAAGAAGACAGGTCATTGGGTCTAGTCGGGTTGACCCTGTCAACTCGGCCAGCCCGGTTTTGATTAAAAACTCAAATTGAGCTCAATTTTGACCTATTTTTTCAAATTAAATCCCAAAATTGAATTTCCCATCCCATTTTGAACCCAAATATGTGATTTTTCCCAATTTTTGTTAAAATCATGTCCAAGATTTTCACATTTTTGTATTCGGGTTAATAGGGTTTTGTTCAATTTGATATCCTAATGACCTGATTAGGAAAAATTGATGTTAAAATTGAATTATCCACATCTGATTAACCCTAGAAATGATGGTCTCATGGTTCAATAATTTCATACTAGGCACAATTCCCAATTTGGGCTAAAAATTCTTAATTTTCAATTGAATTTTGGGGTTTTCTGATTTCTTTGACAAATTGTGCAATTGGACCGACTATTATGTAATCTAAGGTCCTTAAATCATTTGTTGTGAAGGCACTATGACTTAAAATGACTATAAAAGATTTAATTGCATTTTTGGTTCAATTCGGGTTTGAATTTGCCCAATTTTGGGAAAAACACATTCCCGATTGAAATTTTTCAAAATTGATGATGTATTAATGAAATTGGATTTAAAAGAAGACTAATGACTATTTTTATGAAATTTTATGATTCCATTTACTATTTTTCTTGATTTTCTCACTTCTTTTGACTAAAAGAAATTGAGGAAAAATGCAGGAAAATGCTAAAAAATTTATTTTTTTTTGTTTAGAAGTAGGTTTCTAGGCTTGGCCAAGATTCCTAGTCCTAATTTTGAGATTTTTGAAAATATGAAAAAAAAATGAACTGAAAATCAAGTATCAACAGCTGCCCCTCTTTAGGATTGAGCTCGTTAGAGGTTGACCTCAAAGATAAAGTGACACCTGAGTTTTTAGTTGACTCAATGAACAAGATAAGATGGAAATTTCACAACAATTGATTAGGGATCTTGCTTTTGAAATTCATGATCTAATCCAAAGGTTTTCTTTTCAAAACATATTTTGAAACGTTCTTAATGATTGAGGAAGAAAAACTTACTTGTTTATGAGCGTCTCTTTGTTGCTTTATCCAAGGGCATGAATTGATGATGGTGATGATTATAATGATTATTCAGATTTCGTGGTTTAAGGACAAACCCACGAATCATGAACACCTGAGGCTCCTCGCCTGAGGATTTAGAAATTTGCCTAGTGGTTCATCATCAGTAGGACTTTAAAATTTGCCTAGTGACTCCTCATCAATAGGACTTGAATTTACCTAGGGGCTCCTTGCCTGTAGGACTTTGAATTTGCCTAAGGGCTCATCGCATGTAGGACTTGAATTTGCCTAAGGGCTCCTCGCCAATAAGACTTTTAGAAGACTTTAAACAATGAATGCCTTAACCATGAGTTATATGATTTTGAGGTTTCACTAACCTTTGTTTGGTTTTACTTGACCAAAAACTATTTTGAAAAGTAGTTTTGAAATTAATCAAAACCGTTTGAAGCGTAGTTTGTTTTTTTATCACAAACTATTTGAAAACTTGGTTTTAAGTTGACCAAAAACTTTTGAAGCCTGGTCTAGAAACGTGCATTCTTTGCATTAATGCATTTCAGACAATCAAATTTCATTTTCGAGAAATTATTTGAATAAAATGCTTACAATCTTTCAAGAAATGTTTGGAATGATCGTTTGGAAGACCTTCATTAGAAATGATTTGTTTCAATCTATAAACTTGGTCTTTTCTCTATTTGATTGAAATGGGATTTGTCTGATATCCCTCAATTTTATCTCTCTTAACCAATCCTTAGGTGTTCGGAGATGTTCGCAATGTATATAATTCAATTGATCTGATAAGGTCTTTCGGAGGACTGTAATGTTGGCTTGATCAATGACTATTCAAAGGATAAGCATTTTGAGGCCAAGAAAAAGGATTTCATCATATCTGACTTCGAGTCTACAAGTTATGAACCTCGAGGACAAGATAAGATATTATTGCATACACTTCTTTGAATGATGACTTTTTGTCATAAAGTGATGTTTCTACTCTCAACATCCCAATCTGAAGAGTCTTTGGGGAGAGGTTATATTATTGGTATTGGGTAGGCTCAAAAGGCTCATTTGTTTGAATTCAGGGTTTTTATAAAAATTGGTGATCTTCTTAGCATCACCACCATTTCCTTTTTGCTCACTAGGATTTTTATGAACATCAGAGTCCCCTAGACATTCATTACAATCTCTTTTTTTTTTCTCATTCTCACTTGTTGTGGTCTATGATCTCTCATGATCTTGGCTTTGCTTTATCATGACTTTTTTACGATATTTTGAGCTTTCTGTTGAACTCTCTTTTTCTTTCTCATTTTACTCGAGCATTTGGCCTTGCTTTTACTAGGTACACTGCTTTGTCATGCCCTTAATTCTTTTGCTTTTGACCTTTTTGAATTCTAAGGACTTTGTGTCATGCTCTTTTGTTTCTTATTTATTCAAGGTGGATCATATGCTTATGCTCTAGTGTGAAGAGATGATCACCAATTTAAGGTTCTGAAATGAATATTCAAGCTCAATTAGACTTTGCCAAAAGTAATGTGTTTGGGTATAAGAAATGAAGTGCTCTTCTTCCTCTTGGGATGTCTTGAGCTTCCATATAACTTCATCTGAAGTTATTATAGAAAGATTGATGCGAGAGTATGCAATAAAATTTTTCTTGATCCTATTCTCCATATCTGTCAATCACAAACCTCCTGATTTGCCCCAATGTAGGGTGGTTCTTAACAGGGTTGTTTTGGAAAAATCTCTCCACTGTTTTGGCTCAAATTTGGTTGCAAGGGATAAGCATGTGCTTGGGATAGTGAAACGACTGCCTTTCATCATTTCAATTTATGTAATCATTGCGAACATCCCCTATTTTCTTCTGATGAGTTTTTCTCACTCACTTCTCCATTTTGACTTTAAGTGTATAGAGGACGTGTTTGAATATGGCTTACCTTTCATTATTTGAAGGTCTTTCCATTCGATTTGATCCAAACTTTTTCTTTGAAATTTTTCATAGCCTTTTGTCAAATTGTCCCTTTTTAGGGAATTTTGATGCTTAGTACATTCTCAAAGAAAGCATGTTTCAAAACTTTTGATTGAAATATTTTTGAGGTATTTTCCTTTCAAAACAATCTATTTTATTTTGCTCAATCTTAGTGTCATTCTACTTGGGGAAGAGAAAATTTGATTTTCTTTTAGAAAGGCAACTTTTTTGCACATGCACTCACTATTGGGGGATACCTATCTGATCAACTTACCAAGGTCCCTCTTGTTTGTATGTTTTTGCTTTGGTTCCATTGGGGATTCTTCTTTTTGTTGCTCCCTTTTTCTTTGTCTCCCTAGGGATGATAAAAAGAAAAGTACATTAGGGGATATCAACGGGAAATTTGAATTGGAAGTGATACTTCCCTCTATTATTTAATAACTCCATTGGAGATTCTGAAATCATCAACTGGTTCAGACTCCTTTTACTTTCTTCTGCAAAACAGATAAACATGTTCATGAAATGCATGATATGTATGATATGCATGATATTGCACATGTTCTAAAGTGACCCAAATCTCTTCTTGAAAGTTTGTTTTCATTTCATGGATAGAAAATCTTGACAGCATCTGCATTTACAAGATAAGCCAATTATGTTCCTGCCATATCTATAAGAATCAATGGTCTTCCAGGAAGAACTTGCTTGACAATGTATGGACCCTTATAGTTCGGAGTGAATTTGTCACGAGAATCTGAATTGTTGAAGATGACTTTCTTCACTACTAAATCCTCTATTTTAAAATGTCTTGGTTTCACTTTTTGGTTAAAGGATTTAGCCACCCTTCTCTGATAGGCCTGCCTATGGCATATAGCTCTTAATCTCTTTTCATCGATCATGTTGAGTTGTTCATATCTTTGTTGAATCCATTCAGCTTCTAAAAGCTTCAATTGAGATAATATCCTTAAGGAAGGAATTTCTACTTCAATAGGTAACACTGCTTCCATTCTATAAAACAAGGAAAACGAGGTTGTTCCAGTTGATGTTCGAATTAAACTCCGATATGCCATTAGAGCATACGGTAACCTTTCGTGCTAATCACGATAATTTTCAGCTGTTTTGGCCAATATTTTCTTGATATTCTTATTTGTCGCTTCAACTGCTCCACTCATTTGTAGATGATATGGAGATGAGTTCAGATATCTGATGTGGAAGTGTTCGAGTAAATCAACCACAATCTTGTTGTTTGGATTTGAGCCATTGTCCGTAATTATTGCTTCTAGAACTTCATATCTAGCAATGATGTCCCGCCTAATGAATCTTGCAACATTCTTGGCAGTAACATTCATGTAGGAGTTTGCTTCATCCTATTTAGTGAAATAGTCAATAGCAACCAGGATAAACCGGTGCCTATTTAAGGCTTTAGGGTTGATTGGACCAATCATATTAATGCCCCACATTGAAAATGGCCATGGCTCAGACATTTGATATAGCTCATTTGGTGGTGCATTAATTCTGTCTTCATAAACTTGACATTGATGGCAACATCTTAAATGTTGGATACAATCTATTTTCATTGTCATCCAATAATATCCCAACCTCATAATCTTTCGGGCTAAAAAATGTCCATTCATGTGTGATCCACATTCACCCTCATAAATTTCTTTAATGATCTGTTCAGCTTCTGCAGCATCCATACATCTTAGTAGGGTTGAATCAAATGATTTCTTGTAGAGGGTTTAACCACTGAGGAAGAATTTGTTGGGTATCTTCCTTATAAATTTCCTGTCACCTGATTGATTTTCTTCAGGAAATTCTCCTGATTGAAGATACCTTTTGATGTCATGATATCATGGTTCGTTGTCAAACCCTACCTGGACCATCATGCAATGAGCTGGTCGTTTAAGAATATTAATTCTCAATGGTTTTATAGCCGTACCATCTTTAACTTGTAGTAAGGATGATAAAGTTGCAAGGGCATCTGCAAAATGATTCTAAGCGCTTGGGAGATAATCGAATGTTTCTTCTTTGAAGTTTTCTATCATCTCTTCTAAGTATCTGTGATAAGGAATTAGTTTGGCATCTCGAGTTTGCCATTCACAAGTTGTTTG
Organism: Syzygium malaccense; assembly: GCA_031216405.1. Taxonomy (NCBI): domain Eukaryota; kingdom Viridiplantae; phylum Streptophyta; class Magnoliopsida; order Myrtales; family Myrtaceae; genus Syzygium; species Syzygium malaccense. Next base: position 21,231,510 of record CM062259.1, on the reverse strand, counting down.
CAATATGATGAGCATAGAATCTCTATATACTTGTAACCTCTTTACCTTCATTGAAAGGGCTAATTGTAAGCCGAGAATGGACGCTTCGTATTCAGCGACGTTGTTGGTGCATGGAAATACCGATTTCATAGATATCGGATAGTGTTGGCCTTATGGGGAGATCAGTGCTACCTCAGTTCCCAATCCAAATAAATTGGTTGCACCATCAAAATTCATGGTCCATTTATCATCGAACAATGCCAATATATGATCATCAAGTTGTTCTTCGGGATTGGCAATATTCTACGAATTTTCTACCAACATGTCTGCTATTGCTCGTCCTTTGATTGACTTTTGGGATGAACTTTTGATGTCAAATTCAGATAACAAAACTTGCCATTTTGCTAATTTCCTGACCAATGAGGATTTCTCAAGAAGATACTTGATCAGATCATTCTCAGTTACTAGCAAAATTTCATGATGGAGGTTATATTGCCTTAATCTATGTAATACCCAAATCAATGCAACGTACGTCTTCTCAACTGCCGAGTAATTTATTTATGATGTTGTAAACTTCTTGCTCAAGTAATAAATGGCTTGTTCTTTATCATTATTTGGTCTTTTTTGTACAAGCACCACTCCTAACGACTCATAGTGAATCGTCAAATATAAAATCAACGAAACTCTAGGGATTGGTGGTACCAGCATTAGTGGGCATACCAAATATTCTTTGATCTTATTAAAGGCTTGTTGACATTCCGCTTCTCACTTCACTTTGGCATTTTTCTTCAACAATTTGGAGAATGGTTTAGCAGTCTCATAAAGTTGATAGATGAAACGGGCAATGTAGTTTAATCGCCCCAATAGACTTCTCACTTCTTTTATCGTAGAAGGAGTCTTTAAGTCCTATATTGCCTTGATCTTGGAGGGATCTATTTCGATTCCCCTGCTACTGATCATAAATCCTAGCAGTTTGCCAGATTTTGCCCCAAATACACACTTGTTGGGGTTTAGTCGCAATTTGTACTTTCTAAGTCTTTTGAACAATTTGCGAAGCACCTCAACATGATCTTCTCCTTGTTTGGATTTTGCGATCATGTCGTCGACATTTACCTTGATTTCTTTATACATCATGTCATAAAACAAAGTTACTATTGCCCTTTGATACGTGGTACCAGCATTTTTCAAACCGAAAGGCATTACCTTGTAACAAATGTGCCCTATAGTGTTATGAATGATGTCTTCGCCTTATTCTCTTTCTTCGTGAGGATTTGATTATATCCTGAGAAACCATCCATAAATGAAAATATTTCAAACCCAGCAGCGCTATCTACTAATACATCGATATGTGGAAGCAAGAAATCATTCTTAGGACTTGCTTTATTTAGGTCGCGATAATCAACGCACACCCATACTCGACGATCTTTCTTCATTACGGGTACTATATTGGCAACCCATTCTGGATATGGTACTACTTCAATGAAACCGACTTTGAGCAATTTCATCACTTCTTCTTCTATTTTCTTTGCCAAGTCTGGCTTCGTTCATCTCAGTTTTTGCTTCTTTGGTGGAATACTTGGATCGATTAGCAAAGCATGTTTAACTATGCTCAGATCAAGGCCTGGCATATCAGCACAAGACCATGCGAATATATCTTGATATTCTCCGAACAAATCTGTAATTCTTTTTGCTTCTGTTGAAGGAAAACTTTCCTCAATCTTAACTTTTTTGGGATTCTCTTTATCGCATAAGTTAATAGTGATCGTTTTCTTTAATGTGAGTGGCTTTGATTCTTCATGACGAATCCACTCCTTTCCAACTCATTCCTCATTCTTGTTATCCTTTTCAATATCACAAGTGATCTCTTTGAAAAGATTTAGGCCACATATGAACCTATTATGAATATGCAAATGCTCATGCTCATGCCTGACATGTAATAAACATGATTAGTAATTGTATGCAAAGTAACTAACGCACGTAGTCCTACGAAAAACCTTTTGGAAATTCATTTTGAAATTTATTTTGAAAGAATATAAAGACAGAGCTAGTCCTCATATCAACATACTTCCTTGCTCTTAAAATCATTTTTACAAAAAGAAGTAATATAGAAACCCAAAGCCTCAAGCCTCATGAATGAGGATAATATTCATCATAGGTTTGGTTTTGTTTCTATATGTCATTAACAAAACATTTGATCACTTTTATTGAATTGAAAAACGTGATTACATCTATATCAACAGGAATGTAAATTGCAACTGAACTAAAATTGCAAATGAAATCACAAGAAATTTGAAATTGTAATCGACAAAATGCAATGGAAAAAGCTAGTAGCAAAAGTTCAAGAAAATCTTCTTACTTCAGTGCATAGATATCTTCTGCTTCGGTTACGATAACATTGATGGTATTCTTTTTGAATAAGCCAGGCAGAACAGATTTTTCCTCTGCATGTAAGTCTTCTTCTTGAAGTAGCTTGGAAGGTCCAAGAAAAGTTTCCTTGATGTGGATATGATGATAAGGAAGCTCTTTAGCTTTGCCCTTCTATATGGATGGATTAATGATGCGATCACCTCGGCCTCTACAGCCTCCATGATTCTTTCGACCTCTGCCTTGGCCTCCATGGTGATCTTTAGAGCTATCTAGAATACAACCTATTCCGTGCTTCATTCTTGTAGCAAGCATAGTGATAAGTTTCTTGATTCCTTGGGATTTTGATCTAAGGCCATTATCGGGAGTAAATCCATATTGGCATAACACCTTTCCAGACAAAATGGATGATGTTGAAAATCTGGGGATTTTATGATGCAATCGACAGGAATTTGCACCATTGAGATCATTTCAAATGAGTGATAACTCAGTTCTTGTTTTACTTCAGGTTCGACATATGGTATTGCACTTTCTTTATAAGTGGCGAAATCTGTCTCTCTGTGTACAGTGATCATCTTACCATTAATAATGAATCTAACCTTCTAATGGAGACCTGAAGGAATAGCACCAGCCATATGAATCCAAAGCCTTCCGAGTAACAAGTTGAAAGTCCTCGGAATATCCACCACTTGGAAGTTAATTAGGAAAGGCACAGGGCCTATATTTACCTCGAGCTCAATATCGCCAATAATGTCTTTTTTTCATTCCATCAAACGAGCGCACAGTTACCTTAGAAGGTTTGATGAGCTCTTCGCTAATCCTCAAGCGATGCAGTGTGCTTAGTGGACACAAATTAAGTTTGGAACCATTATCGATCAGCACACGTGACACCTCTTTGCCCCGGCATTTGATGGCAATATATAGCGCCTTATTATGGGAATGCCCGTTGATTGGGAAATCTTCATCGGAGAAGGCAATTTGATCTTTCAGAAGAATAGTGCCAAGAAAGTCTTCCAATTGTATTTCATTAATTGTCTCAGGGACATGCACTTCATTGAGAAGCTTCACAAGCACCATTTTGTGACTTTATGAAGTCTTGAAGAGATCCAACAGAGAAATTTGTGCCGGCATCTTTCTCAGCTACTCAATTACCTCAAATTCATCCGTCTTCATGACTGAAAGCAATTGTTTGACATCTTCTTCAGTTACTCCTTTCTTTTCGCGTTTACCTTCTTTTGGCACATTACATCTCCTTGATCGGGTTATGACATCGACTTCTTTAGGAGAGTAATCCCAAGGTACACACTTACTATCAAACTTTTGTTTTAGAAGGAGAGTGATAATCACAGGCTGTGTTTCTTCTTCTTTTATCCTTAGCTTATCAATGGGAAGTTAGATAGTGATTGGTTCGACAAGACCTTCCTCCTCCTTATATTTATCTACCTCATCAAGCTTGATCAGAAATGGTGTAATCATGGATACCATGCTTCTATTGACTTCATTAGCATCCATTCCACTCGAGCCATCAGGTGTGATCATTTCGTTCTTAAATGCCCATGGAAAGGGTGTATATTTGACATGGTAATTATACCGGCCACTATCTTGACCCAAAAAATCAACAACTTCACTTTGTTTTTGTGCTTTTCGAGCAAATCGCCTATCACCTCGGCGAATCTTTTTCTTCTTTTTCTCTTCTCGATCTTCATTTTCTTCGAGATTTAGTTGATTGATCGCGACCTCGTCCATACCACCCCATCCATCAGGTACAATATTTTCATTTTTGAATGCCCATGGCGGTGGAGTATATTTTACACGGTAATTATACTTACCGCTGTCTTGACCGAGTAAGTCTACGGTTTCGCCTTCCCTAGATGATTTCCAGGTGAAACGCCTTTCACCCTGTCGGACTTTTTCTTTCTCTTTTTCATCCTTATCTATTTCATCTTAGAGCATTTCCTTCTTAGGCAGGGCTTTCTCCTCAGGGCTGATTTCATCATCCATATCATCCCAGCCATAAGGTACAATTACTTAATTTTTGAATACCCATGGCAATGAGGTATATTTCACTTGGAAGTTATATTTTTCGAAGTTTTCTCCCAAGTTATCTACAATCTCGCCTTTTAGGAGTGCCTCTTGATGAAAGCGGGCATCTCCTAAATGATAAGCTTTAATCTTGACCTCATATTCATCTTCATTGTCAGACTTGATCATTGATTCTTCATCTTTGATCATGTTTACTGTATTATGCTCAGGAAGAGAATTCTGATGTACATTTGGCGCAGGCTCCGTAACATCCTGAATTTCGACCCATTTCCGGGATCAATGAATCAGATATTATTTCTCATTTAATTTTAGTAAGTCTCGCCTGAAAGTGATCAATCGCAGGATACTAACCAAATAGGAATGGCTAAATAGAAAAAAACGGTACGTGAACTAGGGACCCAATCACGAATCGAGCACCGATGCCGAGAAATGTTGATGAAATATTTTGGGCCAATGTGAGCCGATCATAGGAGGGTGACGAATTTGGTTTAGCCAATAACGTACGATCAGATCGTGGGTAATTCCGCACGATCGAGAATATGCGTGGCAAACAAATCCCAAACTTAAACTGAACGATCGCGACCTCCGGAACTAGCGATAATTCCTCACGTTTTCCCGGTAATTGAGATCGTTACGACTCGAGTAACCCTAGATCGATATGCGTAACCCCTAAATAGCCGCCTGTTAGTGAGAGACCCTCAAATTTTAAATTGAGCAATTTTGATCGCGGAATTGAATTCGGACTTAGACATCGATTTTTGGGGTCGTGTGTGATTATTTTGGTGAGGACGACATCGTATTATGTTGGCCAATCATATTTGGGATTAGTACGGCCGAAAAATGGAAATTCGGCCCGAAATCGAAAAATGACTATTTTGCCCCTAAGCCCTATTTTTGTATTCCAAATTTTGGAGCTATTTTGGAGTTTATATTAGTGTTTTAACTAATTAGTTTGGTCAGCCCAATAATTCAGCCTTGGACATTTATGCGCCTCCATTATTGGATAAGAACTAGTCTAAGCTCTTGGATTAAGGGCAATTTGGTCAAGTCATGGAAAATTTGACACTTGGATTCCACTAAGCCATTATTTGACCTTTGACCACTCTCTCCCCTCCCCAAGCCAAGACACACTCTCTCTCATTCCCCTCTCCCTCTCCACCGCCGGCTCTCTCTCCCTTTCTCTCGCCGTGGGCGTCGCCACCACCGGAGCCGAGGACTGCCGTGCCGCCTATCCAGCCCAGCCGCCGCAGCTCGTCCACTCAGTCCATCACCACCACCGTCTCACTCCCTCTCTCATCTCATCTCTCTCTCTCTCTCTCTCTCTCTCTCTCTCTCTCTCTCTCTCTTCCTCGCCAGCATGAGGAGCACGCCGGCCGGCCTTTTTGGGCCAAACCGCTTGCCAGACCACCGCCCGTGCAAGCTGCCGGCCGCCATGCCGCTTGTCCGCCATGACAACACCACCCTCACCTCTCCCTCACCTTGAACCACCACCAACCAGCATTATCACCATCATCGGTGCCTTTTGCCACCGAGACCACCGCCGCCCGAGCATCACCGCAGAAGCCACCGGAATGCCGCCGCTGGTTTCGCCGCTCGCCGACGATCAGCCACTCGTCCCCCGTCGATTAGCTCGATTTAGAGCTTAGGTTTTAGGTGAGTATTAACCTCTAAACCTTGATTATGACTAATTTTGCCTCTCTAGATAGGATTAGTTGGTTTTATGGGGTTAATTAAGGTGCTTAGGAGCTAATTAGTGTCCAATTAATTGCTAATTGGTTTGATGAAGTTGTGGGAGTCTAATAGAGTTATTGAGGACGGATTTTGGACTGAAAAAGGGGCTGGATTAGTGGCTGTCCGTGATGGGCTTGCTCGGATTAAATTTGATGAATTTCCTAGTTAAATCGTACATTTGCTGAGCATGGCTAGATTAATTGATTTAATGGTTGATTTGTGCTTAACTGTGTTATTTGTGCAATGCCATGTGAGGATTTTAGGGTGGCTGAATATGAGTGGCATGGCAAACCTTTGGTGCGCAGATTGTGATGCGCAAATTACGTGATTTATATGTACCGTGCCGAATTATGCTTAATTAAATATTGAGTGTGCCGATGCAATGTTATTTGAGCATGTTGTGGCTTTACTGAATTGTATACTCGTGATTGAAATTGAGTGCCCAATATGTGTGGCCTCGTATGTCGCAAATTGAGTTTGGGTTTGAATCATGAGTTTTGAGAATATACGTGCCTAATGTGAACATTTGATCGTCTAATTGCCCTGATGCATTTTACGCGAGGTTCAAATAAAAATTGGTTGTGTGCACGTGTGATCATAATAAGCCCTGATGCATGTTACGTAGGGTATTAATTTCGTCCTAATGCATTTTACGCGGGTTGATGCCCGGTTCATCCAGAAGATGGCTAGCCTAATGCGTTTTACGCGGGTTTTGGTCCATAAGGAGATCGGTGTTGCACCTGATGCGTTTTACGCGGGCCAAGAAATGTTGGTAATTGAGAAATAGACCTGATGCGTTTTACGCAGGTCGAGCTCTAAAAGATAAAATGAGCCGTGTGCTAGAGTGCATTAATTAAGCCAAATCATGAGCATGGTAAATGTGTTCCAGAGTGTGTGGCAGTCGTGCGTATCGGTGAATTATGTGCGATATGAACATTAATTAGGATGAGCATGCGTATGGCGTACGTGTGACTAGTGTGTTCGCGTATGTGCCATGGTTATATTTTGACGTGCCTAACCTGCAGGGTTAATTACGTGCTCGATTTGGGCCCGAGGGGGCCTAGGTCAATTGTTTGGTAACTATTATTATTGTGTGTAATTATTGCCTATCAAGAGATGCATGTTAGCCTAGTTTAGGTTTAGGGGTTTTACTCGCTGAGATTCATTTCATTGTTGTATAAACCCAAACTTTTCAGACCCCCGGACCTGAGGATGCTAGATACTCCAATGCGTTTTGGGATTCCATACCAGCTAGGGCAAACGTCGATCGAGTATCCCTTATGGAATGGGGATATGTACATTAGGTATCGTACTGTAGTATTGGTTGATGTGGGAGAGACGTACTACCAACACCACGAGTATATAGCCTGGTGTTTTATGGACCAATTCGGAGAGCATGGACCTCTTCGTACTTTTGATGTCCCGACCAACAGGCTAGGTGAGGTAGACCCGTAGTGTCCCGACAGAGACTTAGTTAGCCCCAAAGCCACGCCTAATGGGAGTTCAAGTTGGGGCGCCGAACTAGTTGTCTGGGAAGTAGATGAGCTAGAGCCGATGGAGGCGGATGAAGAACCCGAGCCCATGGAGCAGGACATAGAACAGGAGGGTGAAGTCGAGCCGATGGATTTGGAGGAGGAGGCCGCGGAGGCCGAGTTCGAGTTGGACTTATTAGACTCCGAGGTGGAGCTGTCTGATAGCTCTTCGTCTTCTGAGTCTTCTGGATCTGACCTGGACTGGGTCCCATAGGTTAGCCTCAGCTTAGTTAGGTCAGGCCGTAACTTTTTTACTAGAGCTCACCTTAACTTAGTACCCCTGGCCATTGACCCTTTTTGACTTTTGTGGCCGTCAACCCATTTTTGGTTGTCGTTTGTATTCCCTATAAATGGATATTGTATAAATTTTTAATAGTAATGAAATGTATATGTTTTTAATCATATCGATTTCCAGTGTTGTGCTATCCATGGTTATGTTTTTCATTGTATGGGTGTATATATATACGTTGCTTCCGCATGTGCAATGATATGTGTGTTGGGCGTTGGGTTGGCGACACGTCCTGGTACGTCGCACCAAATTCGACCTTTGCGTGGAATGTCACGCGTCGTAGGGTTCGGGGCATGGCAGGCTCTTGGAAGTTCAATATCTTCTTGTCAATGAGCTGTTGAACCTTATACTTTAGAGAGTGGGACAATTATCTACATCATGTCCCATTTCTCCAATGTGATAGGTGCAGATTTTTGATTCATCGTACCAAGAAAATCGTGCAGGATTGTCCCTTGGTACTTCTTTAGCCACCAAAATCCTTTCTAGGAGCATTGGTAATAGCTTTGACAGGGGTCGAGGCAACGGTGTGTATTGCCTCACGGGCCTTTTATTTGGCTCGAACTGCCTTGGGTTTTTCCAGGCGACATTTGATTGCTTTGGAAATGATGCTTAATGAGTATTTTGGCTAGACACCATAGCCACTTCTCGGATGGGCTATTTATCTTTTATCCTGGGGTAAGGTCTTCGTGCTGCTATTTCTTGAGCTTTCTTCTCTTTCAACCCCTATTCAATTCTCTCACCCACTTTTACTAACATGGTGAATGTTTGACAGCTTGATACATGAAGCTTGTCATAATACTCAATTAGCAATGATTTTAGAAAGAGCTTAATGAGCTCGTCTTCACTTATGGCGGGCTTTACTTGTGATGCAACAGCTTTCCATCTCTGAGTATAGGTTCTGAACCCTTCATTCTTCTATTTCTCTGTTCTGACGAGATCTTCTCTAATTGGGAGTATTTCAACATTAAACTTGTAATGGCAAAGAAACTCCCCTGCCAAATGATCCCATTTAGTGAAGTCTTCTATGTTGAGGGCGATGTATCATGCGAGAGCTGCTTCTCTCAAACTGTCTTGAAATGTGCTAATAAGAAGTGGCGTGTTATATGAATATCTCGCCATCTTACGAAGATAATACTTTAAATAGCTTTTGGGACAATCAGTACCATCATACTTACTCACGAACTCTGGTTCTTTATAATTTTCTAGAACAATTACCTTCGCATATGGCGAGAACTTGTCGAACCTTTGAAGTTCATAGTCTTGACTTACTAAGCACTCTTCAATTTTGACCAATCTCTTGGCCTCTTCTTCATCCTTTGTTTTGGATGTCTTCTTGATTGGATCATTTTCTTCAAAATTTACTACCTTAGGTGTAGTTTTTGGAGGATTTTCTTGAATCAGTTCTTTGTTCTGACCGATTCTTTAATTGGTATTTCAGTAGTGTTTGAAGTTCCCGTATTTTGAGTAGTAGGATAAAATCCTCGGGATGTAAGAATAAGAGCCTTCATTTCTGCCATCATTGTCGACTTCAACTAGTCGAGTACGGGTTTCTTCTTCCGCCATTCTAACTTGTAAGCGTGTTCGAGGTATTTTACCTTCCGTTGCTAGAAAACCTATTTTGCCAAAAAGACTTGATATCAACATAGTAAAATAATCATGAAACCCTACATTCTTTTAATTGTATGGTTTCATGAGATTTTCAAGGATAAGAAATTTCATACAAGCCTTAGCTTTGTATAAAATTCTTCATCAATGCCTTTCTCAAGGAATCATACAATTCAAAAAATTGTAATCCATGGTGATTTTTTACAAAATATACTTTGAAACTACATTAAGCAATTGTTCATTAAGTTATTGTTTCAATTTTGAAAATTTTTATTATAATGCTATACATCAAAATAGGGGAACACTAGCTTAAACAAGTCTATGCTTCTTACTAGCTAAGGTAACTTCAACTTCTTCATATTCCTTGGCTCATGTCTCACATTCTTCCACATCGATTACAACCTCCTTAGGAACATATGGTTCTACACCTGGCGTGCTTGACATAATGTACTCTGGGATGTACGACTCATCGAAATGAGTAGTAACACTCAAGGGTACATAGAGTTCGACGTCGATTGATCGCTTCGCCTTCAACCACCTTATATACTCATTGGATGCCAAAAAGAGCTTTATTTCTCCTTCCAAATCTTCATGTCATTGTACTATTTGTCTTGTTGATTTCTTCAAGGAATTCACGATCCCATCAACCCTTGTTCACAGCTCTTTTCTTTTCCTTTCCGATAGGGGTTTTTGTGGTATCTCAAATATAAACTCCTCAGGATGCCAATAGGTGGAATTTGTTGAACCATTCCAAATAGTCATATGACTCTTAATGGGCAATAAGCAATTCCCCTGTTCAATCCAAGCAAAGGCGCCAAATTGCCGTCTTGGGTAGTAATTTGAGCTTTCGTTATCTTTGGCCATTAAATTCTCCATTGAAACTGGTCGGGAGTTAATGCTCTAATGAAGTTTGCTCACTCATGAAAAGAGTATTTTGGCATTTTGTATTGGAGTTTCAAATACTTCTCAATAGGGTTAGTAGATGAATCGATCTCTCGAATGCGCATATAACGTTCTCAAGGTTGAATATGGGAAATAAACCACATAGAAAGTAACCCAGCTGAAGCTTACAGTACACCCTTTTGTTGATTTTGGTATTTGTTCAATGAAATGAAGGTCTCAGCCAAGAGCATATTGGAGAAGTCCCATTTTAGGCAAGTTTGCCTAGCAATTATTGTACCGAGAGGATTTTATCCAGTCCTTGATGCAAGGAATAAGACGAATCCGAAGAAGGCAAGAATAAAAACCCTCGCGGAAGTATTTCCAATTTCTTTCGGTAATTTGGAGTAATTGGCCATCAAGTAAGATAGATAAGATCTCCCAGTATTTGACTTGATCAACTTTTCCACTTGAGGGGTCTTCAAGTTTAAGAATTCAGCTATAACGCTCATGGGTTTCAATCCAACTGGGGGCTCAACAGTTCTTGACTCGAAAGCAATTCCAATTGTTGCCTTATATTCTTCTAGTGTGGGTACCATCTCGTGCTCACCCAATTAAAATGTGGCAGTGGTAACTTCCCAGAAATGAGATAATGCTTGAATTAAACTTACTTGGTACTCTAGGTTGATAAGCTCGAATAAATACCCGAGCATTTCCCTTACGTATGCTTTGTTGTCCTTTGTCATGTTTACCCACCATGCCAAAAGCTCCTTCCTTGGAATCGGAACGACTAGTATGTCTAGTTTCCCCATTTTTATTTAAAGCACGTAAAAAAAATTAATTATTATTCACCATGGATTACCAATTGATTTTAATGCCCCCATTTCAATTATATGTCCTTTTAAGGTAAGATGGAGTTAAAATACACTTGCATATCTAGAAAGTAATGCAAATGTCGTTTGGAGTCCGTTTAAACCTTAGAAGAGCATATATTTGAGATCATGGACAAATTCAACATGTGATGTAAATGCCCATTCTGTCATACTCCATTTAGACCATGAAGTCCTAAACTATGGTTTACAACTTTGAATACATTGAAATGAACGAATAAACACTTGAATTACATGAAAAATCCGCCATGGACCTATACATTTTATCTAAGAATGAAAGAATAGTCAAACGGAGTATGACGCCCTAATCATGCATTCTAATATGAAAGGGCATTTAGACCAAGCATTAAATATCATTTAGGCATTTTTTTTGAAAATGTGTCAACTAACATGCATAATTGTAAAAGAATGGAATGGAACAATATTTGCTTACCAGAATATTTTTGTTTGGCTTTAGGTATACTAACCACAAAGACAAACGAATGCAACCAGTGAAATTTTGACGTCTAAAAGGGTAGGATATGCTAAAGGCTCAAGGTTACCACCTTAATGGACAAGGGATTCCATTCCAATAGGCAATCGGTCTAAAGTAATGAAATATTATTCCACCTCGGTGATCGATATTGCATTTAAACGATCGCATGAGCAATCGGCTTATAGTTTCGCCTAAAAACATACCTCCTAAGGGTAATCCTAAATGTAGCTGAGGTTGGGCCACAGGTGGTCTGTGCTAATGGTATAGTGCTAAAGCAATTTAAAGACATGCATAGCAATTAATAACGAAACAACACTTCTAAAATTCATTCAATTCACATTCAATCCCAATACCATCCTACAAAACAAGGGTTAACAAAAACTACACCCCTTATACCACCCGCCTGCAAAACTATTTAACACTATCGTTAGTGGGACGTATCTGGGATCCTTGCAAGCACAAAATACAAGCATATAGTTCTATCTAGGCCTAAGTCCAGCGGAGTCGCCAAGCCTATCGCACCGCGCTTTTTTGGGCTTTCAGGATTTGCGCGCTAAGGAGGTATTTCCGTGTAAGGGTCTCTCCCAGACCATACCTCATGTGATAGCGGATGGTAATTTCCTATTTGGTCAAAGTTTTTGATTTTGGAGTCGCAACTAGTCATTATTGGTAGGTAGAATAGAAACATAATCGGGATATGGAAAAAATACGATGATTTTACGAATCAGAGATTCTGAGTACGGGGACTTAGTTACGCTAATGATCCCGAATAGAGATCCTTAACGTGTAACAACCTGAATTTGACCCATTTACAGGATCAATGAAATTGATGTTATTTCTCATTTCATTTTAGTGAGTCTTGCTCGGAATTGATCACTCTCGAGATACTAATCGAAAGGGATTAGCTAACTAGAAAAACGGTACGTGGACCCAGGAACTCGGCCGCGAATGAAGCTCTGATTTCGAGAAATAACGAAGAAATATTTTGGGTCAGTATGGGTCGATCCTAGGAAGGTGACGGATTTGGTTTGGCCAACGACGTACGATCGGATCGTGGATGATTCCGCATGACCGAGAGAGCGCATGGCAAACAAATTCCGAACTTAAACCGACCGATCGTAACCTTTGGAACTAGCGATAAATTCTCGCGTTCTCTTGGTAATTGAGGCCGTCACTACTCGAGTAACCACAGGTCGATAAGCGTAACCCCTAAACAGCCACCCGTTAGTGAGAGACCCTAAAATTGTAATTGATCAATTTTGATCGTTGGATTGGATCCGAACATGAATGTTGAATTTCGTGGACGTACGCGACTATTTTACGAGAACGACGTCGTTTTAGTGTGGCCAACCATAATAGGGATCAGTACGGTCGAAAAATGGAAATTCGGCCTGGAATCGGAAAATTACGATTTTGCCCCTGGATCCCTAAGTGATAATTCCGAATTTTGGAGGTTTTAAATTGGTCTAATCAACCTCAATAATGCTGAAAATTAGTGGACCAAATTGCCCTAGATATTTTAGACTTGGATTAATCCTAGCCCTTGATGCAAGGGCAAGATGGGCATTAATAGAAGGTTGGCCAACCACCCCACTAAGGCCAATAATGCATAAACCCTCAACCCCTCTCTCTCTCTCCCTCATTTCCTCACCCTCACCATCTTCGACCACTCCCTCTCCTCCCACGCCACTCTCTCCTTTCTCCCTTCTTGGTCAGCCGGGTAAGAAGCCACGCCGGAGCACGCCGCCGGAGCCACCGCCCGTCCGGGTGCCCACCATGCACCGTTACCACCCAACCGACCCTCAACTCTCTCTCTCTCTCTCTCTCTCTCTCTCTCTCTCTCTCTCTCTCTCTCTCTCTCTCTCTCTCTCTCTCTCTCTCTCTCTCTCTCTCTCTCCATCCTCTCTTCTTCCCCTTCAACGGTGAGGGGCCAGCCGAGCCGGAGCGCCACCATCCGTCACCATCGCGCACAAGCACCGCTGGCTGCCATCCACCCTCACGGACCACCGCACCACCCTCAACCGACCTCACCCTCTCTCTCCTGTCGCGATACGCCACCGACCAGCACCATCACCCCTTGCTGCCACGATCGCCGTTTGGGCCGCCGATCGCCGCCGTGAAACTAGCTCAGCCGCCCATTTTTCCCACCAGTTCAACCCACTAATTGGAGCTTAGGAGCCTCGGTGAGTATTAACCCTAAACCCTAATTAGGCTAATTAGCATTTCTAGATAGGTTTAGGGCAAATTAGGGGTTAATTAAGGTGATTTAGGGTTGATTAGTGGACTGATTGTTGGAGGCTGATTTGGTGATGATTTGGGGAGCGTAATGAAGTATTTTGGTGTTGATTTATTGGCCTAGACGGACCTGCCTAATGGCTGGAAATTATTGTATTTTATTTGGCCTAAGTTCGGTTAAATTAGGGTTTATTTGTGGAATCCCGAGCATGCCTTGTTTAGTCGATGTGGTGGTTGATTTATGCTCATTGGTGATCAATTTTATTATGACATGCCGTGTGTTTGTGTGGCCGAATGATGCGGTGTGTGATTCACCAATATTTGGCATGAATTCCATTGATTCAGTAGATGAAATGTAAATGCCAATTGTATGTTATGCCAAATGGAATTAAATTAGCTAAGTGAGGATGTGGTTATGATTAATTGGGCACGTTGTGACTAAACTAAGCATGTCGAATCGTTATTTGAGCACGTCATGGCATTTGTTTGAGCATGGCTTGGCATGAATTGATTATGTGCCTAGGTGAAATTGAATGCTCATTGTGAATTACATTGTTGCCCAAGTGCCGGATTGCATGGACACGCATTTCATATGCCGAGCATTGGCCTGATATGAGAATTGTGTGAGTATGTGTGCCTGACATAAGCATGTGATCACCTAATCGCCCTGATGCATTTTATGCGAGATTCAGATAAAATTTGATGTGTGTACGTGTGATCACATTAAGCCCTGATGCGTGTTACGCAGGGTATTGAACCCGTCCTGATGCGTTTTACATGGGACGATGCCCGGATTGCCGAAAGACGGTCAACCTAATGCATTTTACGTGGGTTCGGTCCGTATATGGAGATCGGTGTTGCGCGTAATGCATTTTACGCGGGCTAGAGACACTGGGCCTAATGCGTTTTACGCAAGCCAGGAAGTGTTGGATATTGTTAAACCTCATGCATTTTACGCTGGTCGATTATAAATGAGAAATTGGCAATGTGCAAGTGTGCATTATTGAGCCGGATCATGAGCACAGACATATTGATGGCATATGTGTACAAGAGTACATTGGCAGGTGTGCAAGCATGTGCTTATCGGTGAACCATGCATGATGCAGACATCAAGCAGTATGAGCATGTGCATGGCGTACGTATGGCCATGTATGTTTGCGTATATGCCATTATCGCGATTATTATATGTCTAACCTGCAGGGTCATTTGTATGATCGATCTGGACCCAAGGGCTTAGGTCAATTGGTTGTTATACTGATTATGTGTGATTGTTTGCCTATTAAGAGGTGCATGTTAGCCTAGTTTAGGTTTAGAGAGTTTACTCGCTGAGATTCGTTCTCACAGTTGTTAAAACCCACATTTTCAAACCCCCGGCCTTGAGGATGTCAGACGTGCCTATCCATTTTGGGATCCCATCCCGGATAGATCGGGAGGTGATCGAATACCCCGTAGGAAATGGGGATACGTATATTAGACATTTTACTACCGTATGGGTTGATGTGGGCGAGCAACACTTTCAGGCCCACGAATATATAGGTTGGTGTTTCAGTGACTACATCGGGACTTTCGAACCTCTTAGAACCTTTGATGTCCCGTTCAACGAGCTAGGTGATATAGATCCCCAGTGTGCCGATGGAGATCTGGCGAGCCCCGAGGCCTCATTTGGAGACGATTCTGACGACAGACATGGACTCGTCATTTGGGAGGTCAACGAGCCAAACCCGATGGATGAGGAGCCGGTAGACTGGGATTATGACTGAGAACCTATGGAGTCGGATGGTGAGCCGGAGCCGATGGAGTAGGACCCCGAGCCGGAGGGCAAGCCAGAGGAGGGTGATTCTAAGGACAAGTCGATAGAGGCCGAGTCCGAGCTGGATTCCATGGACTCCGAGGTCGAGTTGTCTGACAATTCTTCCGAGTCCTCGGGATCTTACCTGAACTGGGTACTTTAGGGTTTAGCCATTGTTGACACCTAATTTTTAGCCGACGCGTCATTAAAAATAGAAAATTCGAGATTATGGTTTCCGATCGCGACGAAACCCGTTTCTTGAACAAAAAGTGTTGTTTTTTAATTCTGTCTATTGGCCTAGCTTCTGTAAGCGATTTTCTATTCATTTCATGCAAAAACCCGAAAAGTCAAATAGTTGACTTTTGAGTTGACTTTTTGGTCAACCATTTGACCAAAAGTCAACCCCGAGTCAAATTGGATCTTTTCGCATAAAACGATTCCTTTCAAGTCCAATTTCCCTTTAAAAGTGGAAATTTTAGAAAAATTCAGAGATTTGATCATAAAATCAAGCTCCTAGTGAAAAGTCAACTAGGGTTTGACTTTTGATCAAACCTTTGACCAAAAAAATTGAAAAATACAAAAATCTCAAAATCATCTTATTTTACATTCAATTTACCTTTGGCATTTGAAATTTTATAAAAATCGATTTGGAATCAGCTTTTTCCCAATTTGCGGAATTTGATTCAAATCGGCCAAAAATAAAATTACTTCATTTCTAGTCATTTTTTAGGTTAGTTTCCTTCATGACATTTGATCTAGAGGTCATCTTATATGAAATTTTTGAACCAATTTTGTAATTCCAAGCCAAACACAAAAACCCCCAATTTTGGCCCTAATAAGTGATTTGGATCGATTCTTCATTATTTGCTCAATTGAGACACAAATGAGCCTAATTTCTTATTTGAAATCCAAATTCAAAATCAATTTTGGAAGTTTCACATGAATTTGAGTCAATTTGATCAATTTATTAATCCAATGATTAAGAAGTCTAAGAGTATTTAATCCAATTAGTGCAATTCAACTTGACCCACTCTAGACTAATTTTCAATTTGATGCATTGAGACTCAATTTGGTTAATTGGACTTCAATTAAATTTGTTAGTCTAGCTTGGCCATGCAATTACCCAAATTCAAGATCAATTGAGCTAATCAAGTTAAATTGAATCAATTTGTGCATGAATTTCAAATTGGTTCAATCCAATTTGATCGAATTTAATACTAACGGGATCAATTAATCATGATAGAGATCAAATTGTACAAAATTGGAACAAATGGAATCAAGAATTGAACCAGTTCAATCAGGCCAAATTCGGGGCTAACCAGCTTAGCCCGGTTTGATTCAAATTGAACCGGTCCGCTCAGACTAGCCATTTTCCGGTTGAAAATCCGGCGATCGACGGTCCATTCCGACTAGCCAAGGTCGGCCACATCCTTTTGAGCCCAAAAATGACGAAAATGCCCTCAATTGAAAATTACGAAAATGCCCCCTAAGTGAAAATTACCAAAATACCCTTCATTAAGGATTAAGCAAATTAATCGCAGCCATTCATTTAGAATTGATCACGTCCATCCATGATGTCATGTCACTAATCCTTAGCCCTTAAAGAATATTTTTAATCATTAAAAATGCATTTTGGGCCATTGGATTAATCTAAGTGCTAAGATTCAAAGTTGAGGGGGTATATAGTGTTTTTTCCCTCCAAAATTTGGGGGGGACACTCATTTTCAGATCTGAATTCTCTCTCTCTCTCTCTCTCTCTCTCTCTCTCTCTCTCTCTCTCTCTCTCTCTCTCTCTCTCTCTCTCTCTCTCTCTCTCTAGCTCTCTCGGTCGCAGGCCTTCCGCCTCTTCGCCGGCTATTTTCTGGCGAACTGCCGCTCCACTGTCGTCCCCCACGGCGGCATAAGGCTGGTTGCAAAACCAGCTATCTTCGCTGGTGGCTGGAGCTTGCTGTTCCGGCTCGATCTTCTTCTAGGCAACATCATCGACGTTGCTGCCGGTGATGTGATCAGCCAGTTCAAGTGGCTAAACTGGCTGATCGGTGTCTCCCTTGGCGATCCCAAACCTCCAGCAACGTTCCTCGACGTATTCGTGTGGCTATGGTGGCCGTTTGCTCATTGAATAGCCACCGGATCGTGTTTTTTTTTTATTTGATTCTACATTACTAGTTCATTAGTGCGAAAACGGATCGATTCTCACTATAGTTTGTGCAATCTATTATCATAGGTTGGCCAAGCTTTTCGAGACTTCTCCGTGCTGTTCTTGATATGAATACGGAGGCCGGATCGCTCAATTGCGCGTCGGAGCATCGTTAAACAAGGTAAGTGCACTTGAATGTGATTCTGCAAATTCGTATCCTGGAAAACCTGCATGTTTGCAATGCTGATTTGAGCTCGTTAATGTCGAAATCTCGCGAAGTGATGAACTAGAGAATCGTAAAATGCGTTTTAAGATTCAATTTGATATATTGCATGCCTCGATCGGACTTGATTTGCTATGTCAAAACACTTTTAGAAGTTAGGATCAGAATCTGGAATATGATGTTTAAGTCTGTTATGATATTTTCCTGAATTGATGTTGTGCTGTTTGATGATTTTTTATGATTTTCTACGATCATTTTTTGAAAAAAAACTTTCTTTATAAAAGTTGTAGAGCACATCTTAATCTGTTCATCATAAAATTTTCATAAAATTCCAAGCATATTAGCATTTTACGATTTGCAACATCATGTATGCATGAATCTGGTAATAGACTAGTTTCAGACTGACCTTCGTGTGTTCTTCGATTTTCATAAATTCGTGTGTTCAAAATATGAAAAGGTTTTCTTCACAAAAGTTCACACTGAGATTGAGATCTTTCTATTGATACTAATTTCATCAAAATCGAAGGTCATTTGAATTTTCAAAAGGAATTTTCACAGTCTCATCAGTATCTGTGTCCAGATCTGATTTTCATTCCTTTGGAATTCAAAAGATGTTTCTCCGAATTTGATAAAGTTAGAGTCCTTTTTTGCAAAAAATCAAAATTACAAATTTGTTCATTAGGGTCTCATTATGTTGATTGGAAATTTGGAGGGTCAATTTGCTTAAAATTTCATAAAAGGTCTTCACAGGTTAAAATTTGATTTGCAATTGAGTCCTTTGCGAAAACCGAATTTTATAAAAATTTGGAGGACTTTTTAGCAAAACTCAAAACATGAAAGTTGTTACACACGGGGAATCCTAACTGCACAAAAATTTTCACGTGTTTTTTATTAGGTTTTTTATTTTTCCCGCCATTATTTTAAAATCCATAATAGAACCGAGTCCACCCTGTCACTGAGATCAAATTTGATATTTTCGGGAAAATCGGCTAGGATTTAGAAAAAATGGTCTTCTTGACTTTTGATCCTCATTTCATAAGCTTTCTAATGACGCCTAAATCATTTCATTTGGACGTCATTAGAATAGTTAATCATATCTGAACAAAAGCAATCCGAATTAGATAATAACTGAATAAGTGGTCTCCTTATGAAGCCCACTTCCCATTGTTTGATTGGCTTCGAAATAAGGCCCATGGGCCTGAATGCATGCTTATTTCATTGCTATGCATGTGTTTGTTAGATGAATGTTAGGCCCAATGCATGTTCGGCAGGTAGCCCATTGTGGTCATTTAGAACCCGACTTTAGGGGTTAATTGATATGAGTTATCGTTTTGTGAATGCAAATGGTAGCCCATTATCGTTAACCATTAATCAAATAATATTATATGATTAGGTGGGTGATGAATCGAAATGCATGAAAAATAAAGGCCGATCCTAAGGCTCGTGTTTGATTAGTGAATTGTTTACATCATTTTTTTTTCTTGGATCATTCTTTCAGATATTATTTGTCGTGAATGAATGTTATGAATGTAAACACCGACACCTAAGAGATGGTCCATGGAGAAGATAATCCAAAATTGGAAAAAGCCAAGGCGATTGATCGATGTCCAATCCGGTCTCAATTTGTATTCATTTAGTGGTGGCAATAAACCGATGTCCGATCCAGTTTCAATTCAATTCATTCATCCCAACTATGTCTCGGGTTTTCAATTCGTGTTGTAATAAACACCCGACGAGTTGCGGATTTTTACTTTCTCGTACTTAGAATTAGCTCGTCCTTTCAATAATTCGAGTATTTACTTTACGAAATGTCTTTCAATACAATTGATTGTTTCTTTCTTTTTTTAGACTAAGATAGGATTAGCTTAGAATCTTAAATGAAAATACAAAAATAAGATGCATGATCACCTAATGGACTAAGACTTTAAACATGAAAATGGTAAAGAACAAATGCATGACGACTTAAATAACAACCATGTTAAGTTTAACGGTACCGAAAGGGCGTTAATAGAAATATTAACGTAAGCTAATCCCCGAACCCATGATCTCCGGTTTTCGTGGAAACCGAAACGAAATTCTCGCGTTTCAGTTGGGTATTCTAGCCGACCCCCGATCTAGGCTAATGGCGACTCCTAAAAAAGATAAAATCGATCCGCTGTCATGTGAGATATTGATTTAGGGAAAATCCACGTTCATGATCAACGGGCCATATGGATAACCAAAAGATTTATGCTTCAGTAAAATCATTTTTATGATGCGCCATATGAACCGTCTCATGAACACTTATCTCTAAACCCAACTCATCGAGTTCGGCCCTCGAGGGGTAGGTCGCGACAGCCATAACCCTAGTTAGGTTGGGCTGATACCTTTTTTATTGGAGCCCTTCCTAAGGTTAGTGTTTAGACTGATCGCCCAGGCCACCTAACCCTTTTTGTCAGTAGTGGCCATTGACCCGCATTTGGTTTATTATGTATTTTGCGTAATGGATATTGTATATGTTTCCCTGATGTTAATGCAAGTGTATATTTATAATGTTATTTGTTGTTTATGCTATCCTTGGTCACGTGTTTTAAATTGTATGGGTGTTTATGTTGCTTTCGCATGTGTCTTGATCTCTATGTTAGGTGTTGGGTCGGCGACGTGTTTTGGGACGTCGCACATATTCGACCTCGGTTGGGATGTTCGCACACCGTAGGGTTTGAGGCATGAGATCCCCCGTTGATTTGGTATTAGAGCAAGATTAGGTCGGTCCAATTCGGTCGAAGCCTGGAGTAATAAGGAGCGATGACCTTGGGTAGCCAATAGGGAGACCTTGTATGCTACGTGTACCTCCCGACTGTTTGTGTCTTGATTGACTAGTTGTTTGAACTGACCTGTAAAGTGCAGGTGTGGCAAGACCCAAGGTAAGTATGTATATCTCCTTGGTTGAGGTCTTATGCTGCTTGTGTTTGGCCACATGCTAAGTGATTGATTGCTGTTGTGTTAGTTCCTTGCCTAGGACCTTAGACCGGTTTAGGTTGATTTAGGTCTCTAATTCATGAATGGAATTATAGCAGGTATATGGGTAGTGAGGACTGTAAAGATGAGAGGAAGACAAAAGGAAACCCAAAGGCAGTCGAGTGCTATGGGCTAAGAGGCCACAGATCCAAGATTGGATGAGGTTATCCAGACCCTACAAGAGATAGGAAATCTGATGGGCAAGCAGGATCAGGAAAGGGCCACCAATATTACCCAGGCTACTGAGGCCGCAGCAACCGTTGCTATTAACGGAAACAATGCCCTTCAAGGATAGGGCTAGATAGTTGTGAATAGACAAATGCCCCAACTGGTGGAACAGTTCCTAAAGTTGAAGCCACTCAAGTTTAATGGAAGAGGTGACCCCGAGGCTGCGCAGCATTGGGTAGAAGAATTAGAGAAAGCCTTTGAAGTTCTGGGATGCACTGAGACTGAAAGGGTGACTTTGACTATATACTAACTGTAGGATAATGTAAATGACTGGTGGAAGGCCACCAGGGAAAAAGTATTCCCAAAGGGTACTGCCCAGACTTGGGCTATGTTTACTGAGAATTTTTATGGAAAATATTTCTCGAAGAGTGCCCAGAAAAGAAAATTGGCGGAATTTATGCGGCTCCATCAAGGACAGATGACCGTAGACCAGTATGAAGCGAAGTTCGCTAGATTGTCGAAGTTTGCACCTAGGATGGTGGAGAACCCACAGGATAAGGTTCGGAGATTTCGAGACAGATTGAAGCCAGGCCTTCGAAGCCAGATGATTTCCTTGAATATTCGAGACTACGGGGAGATATATAAACGGGCTCAAGCCATAGAACGAGATCAGTTGGAAAGGGCAACCGCTTCTAGGTCGCGGTTCACCTAGAATAGGGATAACCGCCGCTTCGGGAAGAAGCCGATGGCGGGAAACAGGCGATTCGTCCCACTAGCTAGAAAGAATATTAGAAAGCCGAACCACCAATAGAATAGATTTGGGGCTTATTTCAAATGTGGGAGTTTGGAGCATCAGATCAGGAATTATCCCCAGCAACGCCCCACAGGACCTTCGATGCAACCGCAATAGCCCCGAGTTGGGAATCAAGCCAGAAATCCCCCACCGGCTAATCAGGGTAGACCGCCAGCGCATGGAAAAGATTATGCAATGGCGTGCAGGGAGGCTGAGGACGCGTCGGGCGTGGTCATTGGTACGGTTTCTCTCTGTGATCATGTTGCATATGCCTTATTTGATCCGGGGGGATCCATTCATTTATTTCGGAGCAATTTATTAGATTGATTGGAATCGAGCCGGTTATGCTTGAAATTATGCTTTGCATGACTACCCCACTGAATGATAAAGTGTTAGTGTCGTTAGGGTGTCCTAACTGTAAGATAGTGATCGGAGGTAGAGAAGAAAGGATTGACTTGGCAATGTTGATCATGTTTGATTTTGATGTGATAATCAGAATGGATTGACTAGTAAGGCAGAAAGCCGTAATGGATTGCGGCAATAGGGTGATCCAATTTAACCCGATTGGACATCCTAGATTTGAATTTCAGGGAAACTGAGGAGGAACCTCGATCCCTTAGATTTCCTCGCTTGAGGTGACTAAGTTGTTGGATGAGGGTTGTGAAGGGTATTTGGTGAATGTGGTCGATCTGACAGTGGCAGAACCTAAATTGGAAAAGATACCTGTAATGTGCAACTTTTCCGAGGTCTTTCTCAGGAATTGTCGGGATTGTCACTGGAAAGAGAAGTAGAATTCGTAATAGAATTGGCCCCAGGTACTGAGCTGATCTCAAAGGCGCCGTATCGAATGTCCTTATCGGAACTGAAAGAATTGAAAGTCCAAATGCAAGAATTATTAGACTTTATTCGTCCTAGCGCATCTTCGTGGAGAGCGTCGGTCCTGTTTGTAAGAAAAAAGGACGGGACCTTAAGGTTGTGTATCAACTACCGGCAATTGAACCAGGTGATAGTTAAGAACAAGTACCCACTGCCAAGGATTGACGACCTATTTGATCAATTGCAATGAGCCTCGATGTTCTCTAAGATCGATCTACGGACTGAATATCATCAGCTAAGGATCAGGAAAGAGGACATACCTAAGACCACTTTTAGAACGAGGCACAGGCACTGTGAGTTCACAGTGATGCCCTTTGGTCTGACAAATGCCCCTGCTGCCTTTATGGACTTAATGAATAAGGTATTCAAGGAGTTCTTGGATCGGTCCGTCATCGTCTTCATTGACGATATACTGGTATACTCGAAGAGCCCCGAGGAGCATGAGGTACACCTGACTGAGGTACTACGAATCTTAAAAGAACACGTACTCTACGCCAAATTTAATAAGTGCGAGTTTTGGCTCAACAGAGTAGCGTTCCTTGGACACATAATTTTGGAAGATGGAATTTCGATGGACCCGACCAAGATTGAGGCCGTGACTAAGTGGCCAAGGCCGTGACTAAGTGGCCAAGACCAATATCAGTGATGGAGATTCAAAGTTTCTTAAGTTTGGCTGGCTATTATCGACGTTTTGTAGAAGGGTTCTTGTCAATAGCCACGTCGTTGACGCAGTTACTTAAGAAGGAAACCAAGTTCGAGTGGGATAACAAGAGTGAGAGGAGCTTTCAGGAGTTGAAGCATAGATTGACAATCGCCCCGGTACTAACCATCCCATCCGGACCAGAAGGATTTGAGGTCTATAGTGACGTGTCATTAAGAGGACTCAGATGTGTATTAATGCAGCACGAAAGGGTAGTTGCATATGCGTCACGCCAGTTGAAGCCGTACGTGACAAATTATCCGACGCATGACTTGGAACTACCAGCGATCATCTTCGCCCTCAAGATTTGGAGGCACTATTTGTGCGAAAAAAAGTTACAGATTTACACGGACCACCAGAGCCTCAAGTACTTATTTTCGCAGATGGAATTAAATATGAGACAGCGTAGATGGATGGAACTTCTTAAGTTTTATGACTGCGACATCTTGTATCATCCCGGAAAGGCGAACCGAGTGGCAGATGCGCTAAGTCGAAAGTTGAGTATGGCGCACATGATTGTCAAGGAATGGACCTTATTGGAAAGGCTAAGAGACTCAGAGTTTAAGTTCGAAGTAAGCTGGACGTCGAACCTAATGGCTGCATTGAGGATTGAACCGGAGATCCAAATCAAGATTAAGGCACTACAGTCTACGGACCAGGAGATTCAAAAGATTATTGGGATGGACGCTGCTACAAGAAAATCAGATTTCTAAGTGAGCGAGGATAGAGTTTTAAAGTTCCGAGGACAATTGTGCGTGCCCGATGATGCAGAACTTAAGGAGGAAATTTTAAGGGAGGCTCACTGCAGTAATTATAGCATCCACCCAGGTAGTATAAAGATGTACCAGAATTTGCTGCAACATTACTGGTGGAATGGACTGAAAAAGGATGTGGCCAAACATGTGGCGAAATGCCTGACTTGTTAGCAAGTTAAGGCACAACACTGTAAGCCTGGAGGATTATTGTGACCATTGGAAATTTCCGAATAGAAATGGGAGCATATCACCATGGATTTCATAATGGAATTACCGAGGAGCCAGAGAGGGCACGACTCTATCTAGGTAATAGTGGATCGACTGACTAAGTCAGCGCACTTCCTGACAGTGTGAAAGGATTTTGAGTTGGAAAGGTACGCAGAGGAGTTATACGTGTGATAGATTGTCCGACTGCATAAAGTACTAGTAATGATCACCTCAGACCGTAATCCGAGATTTACGTCCAATTTTTGGAAAAGTCTACAAACGGCCTTAGGAACGAAGTTACAGTTCAGTACGGCCTATCATCCACCGACGGATGGCCAGTCTAAAAGGACAATCCAAACCTTGGAAGACATGTTGCGTGCCTGTGTATTGGATTTCCAGGGCAAATAGGAAGAGCAGCTACACCTGGTGGAGTTCGCCTACAATAATAGTTATCAGCAAAGTATTCAGATGGCGCCGTTTGAGGCCTTGTATGGCAGAGCATGTAGGACGCCAGTGTGTTGGGACAAAGTTGGAGAGCAAAGTATCACGAGCCCAGAATTGGTACAAGAAATGGTAGAAGCTATCAAGATTATTCGGGAAAGGTTAAGGACCGCTCAGAGTCGCTAAAAAAGTTATGCCGATCAGAGACGACGACCTTTGGAGTTTTAGATTAGGGACCATGTGTTCCTTAAGGTGTCGCCAATGAAAGGACTATCTTGATTTGGCAAGAAAGGAAAACTAAGCCCGAGAAAAATCGGTCCGTTCGAGATTTTGGAAAAGGTTGGAGACATGGCCTATCGACTTGCTTTACCGCCTAACCTGTCTCAAGTACACAACGTGTTCCACATGTCGATGTTGAGAAAGTATGAACCGAACCTGACCCATGCTCTGAGGTACGAAGAGATAGACGTGGATGACAAGGTGTCGTACGTAGATAAGCCAGTGAGGATCGAGGACAGAAAAGATCGAGTACTACGGAACAAGACTATCCCGATGGTCAAAGTCGTTTGGGAACACCGCAGAAGAAAAGGCGCCACCTGGAAAAGCGAAGACACAATGCAACGTCAACACCATCATTTGTTTGAATAGATAATTTTAGATTACAAATTTCGA
This sequence comes from Syzygium malaccense, assembly GCA_031216405.1. Lineage (NCBI taxonomy): Eukaryota > Viridiplantae > Streptophyta > Magnoliopsida > Myrtales > Myrtaceae > Syzygium > Syzygium malaccense. The sequence continues at coordinate 21,205,730 of CM062259.1, read as the reverse complement.
GGACGAAATTTTTGTAAGGGGAGAAGAGTTGTAACATTCTAAATTCGACCTATTTTCGGGATCAATGAAATTGATGTTATTTCTCATTTCATTTTAGTGAGTCTTATCCAGAATTGATCACTCTCGGGATACGAATCGAAAAGGATTGGTTAAGTAGGAAAATGGTACATGGACCTAAGAACTCGACTGCAAATCGAGCTCTGATTTTGAGAAACGACAAGAAAATATTTTGGGCCACTGTGAGCCGATCCTAGGAAGGTGACGGATTTAATTTGGTCAATAACGTACGATCGGATCGCAGGTGATTCCGCACGATCAAGAGTGCGCGTGGCGAACAAATCTCGAACTTAAACCGATCGATCATGACCTCCGGAACTAGCGATAAATCCTCGTGTTCTTTTGATAATCGAGGCCGTCACGACTCGAGTAACCCCAGGTCGATACGCGTAACCCCTAAACAGCCGCTCATTAGTGAGAGACCCTAAAATTGTAATTGAGCAATTTTGATCGTTGAATTGATTCGGACTTGAACGTCGAATTTCGTGAACGTACGCGACTATTTTGCGAGGACGACGTCATTTTAGTGTGGCCAACCATAATAGGGATCGGCACGATCGAAAAAATGGAAATTTGACCCGAAATCGAAAAATTAAGATTTTGCCCCTAGACCCTTAAGTGATAATTCCGAATTTTGGAGGTTTTCAATTGGTCTAATCAACCCCAATAATGCTGAAAATTAGTGGACCAAATTGCCCTAGATATTTTAGACTTGGATTAATCCCAGCTCTTGGTGCAAGGGTAAGATGGGCATTAATAGAAGGTTGGCCAATCACCCCACTAAGGCCAATAATGCATAAACCCTCAATCCCTCTCTCTCTCCCTCATTTCCTCACCCTCACCATCTCCGGCCACTCCCTCGCCTCCCACGCCACTCTCTCCTTTCTCCCTTCTTGGTCGGCCATGTGAAAAGCCACGCCGGAGCATGCCACCGCCGCCCGTCGGAGCCACCGCTCGTTCGGGTGCCCGCCATGCACTGTCACTACCCAACCGACCCTCAACTCTCTCTCTCTCTCTCTCTCTCTCTCTCTCTCTCTCTCTCTCTCTCTCTCTCTGATCCTCTCTCCTTCCCCTTCGGCCGTTAGGGGCCAGCCGCGCTGGAGCGCCACCGTCTGCCGCCATCGCGCGCAAGCACCGCTAGCCGCCGTCCGCCAGAGCGCACCACCACGCCACCCTCAGCCGACCTCACCCTCTCTCTCCCGTCCCGATACGCCACCGACCAGCACCATCACCCCTCGCTGACATGATCGCCGTTTGGGCCGCCGATTGCCGCCGCCGCAGGAGCCACCGTCTGCCGCCGTGAAACCAGCTCAGCCGCCCATTTTCTCATCGGTTTAGCCCACTAATTGGAGCTTAAGAGCCTAAATAAGTATTAACCCTAAACTTTAATTAGGCTAATTAGTATTTCTAGATAGGTTTAGGGTAAATTAGGGGTTAATTAAGGTGATTTAGGGTTGATTAGTGGACTGATTGTTGGAGGCTGATTTGGTGATGATTTGGGGAGCCTAATGAAGTATTTTGGTGTTGATTTATTGTCTTATTGAACTAGACTAACTAGATGTCCATCAGGCCATCGCCTTAGTCGAAAAAACCTAAATCATCACTAACTTAAGCTAAAATTTTCAAACTTCATATGACTAATCTAATCGCCTTAGCCATCTAAATCGTTTTAAAACAATATTCAAAACATCAAACAAAAATCAAGAATTACTGACTTGGATGTTTTAGGGCCAAAATGAAGCTCCGGCAGGGGGTTCTCAAGCTTTGGTGAGGTTCAACAATGGTGGCCGAGGAGGTTTATGCTCATTTTCCAATTAACAATGCAATGAAACAATACCAAATGCGATTAGAAACGTATTTTAAACATCAAGGACCTCAAAATCATCAAAGAAATTGCAAGATTGGCAACATCAAGCTCAACTTCATTTTATGAGAATATGGAAAAAACCGAGGTAATGATCGAAGTTCACCTGCTTTGTTTGATGATCAGATGGAGTTTCTGAGCTATTGAGGTCTTCAAATATGTTCCCTAACACTTGATCTTCAACCTAGTAGCTTCGGATTCGCCGGAGTATCGCTCAGCACGCCGGACGAAGCTCGTTTTCAAGGCTTCGCGATCAATTTGTCTGACTGAAATGACCAGGGGAGAGTCACGACCTATCCACGATTCACCGGTGCTCCGCCGTCTACGGCGGCGCCGAACACTCGTGAGGGAACTCTCGACCCTTTCTCTCTAGTTCCTTTTCTTTGATTTCGCTCCTTTCTCTCTCTCCTCTTCTCTCGGTAATTTCGTTGAACACCTTCTCCCCTTGTTCAATTTTTTTCTTTCCTCTTTGTTCATTGATTTTTCCCGCCCAAAGTTTGTTCCAACGATTTCAGATTGGTTGGAACGAATATCTAATGCCAACTGGAGATTCTCCAACTGGCCATCTTAATTTTCACGTGCTCATTTGCTCAAGGTAAGTCGGCAAAGTCCCAGGCTTGAGTTAGAATTTTCTAGGTTTTGCACGTTCTGGGGTGAACTGGGCGAAGAAGACAGGTCATTGGGTCTGGTCGGGTTGACCCAGTCAACCCGGTAGGCCTAGTTTTGATTAAAAACTCAAATTGAGCTCAATTTCGACCGATCTTTTCAAATTAAATCCCAAAATTGAATTTCCCATCCCATTTTGAACCCAAATATGTGATTTTTCCCAATTTTTGTTAAAATCATGTCTAAGATTTTCACATTTTTGTATTCGGGTTAATAGGATTTTGTTCAATTTGATGTCCTAATAACCTGATTAGGCAAAATTGATGCCAAAATTGAATTATCCACATCCGATTAACCCTAGAAATTATGGTCTCATGGTTCAACAATTTCATACTGGGCACAATTCCCAATTTGGGCTTAAAATTCTTAATTTCAATTGAATTTTGGGGTTTTCTAATTTCCTTGACAAATTATGCAATTGGACTGACCATTATGTAATCTAAGGTCCTTGAGTCATTTGTTGTGAAGGCACTATAACTTAAAATGACTATAAAAGATTTAATTGCATTTTTGGTTCAATTCGAGTTTGATTTTGCCCAATTTTGAGAAAAACACAATCTCGATTGAAATTTTTCAAATTGATGATGTATTAATGAAATTGGATTTAAAAGAAGACTAATTACTATTTTTATGGAATTTTATGATTCCATTTGCTATTTTTCTTGATTTTCTCACTTATTTTGAATAAAAGAAATTAAGGAAAATGCAGGAAAATGCTAAAAAATTTATTTTTTGTTTAGAAGTATGTTTCTAGGCTTGGCCAAGATTCCTAGTCATAAATTTGATATTTTTGAAAATATGCAAAAAAATGAGTTAAAAATCAGGTGTCAATAACCGATCAGCTCAGCCCATCTAAGCCTCTATCCAGCCACCGTGACGCCGCCGGAGACCTGCCAAAGTAGCCGCCGATGCCGCTGCTACACCCCATTGCTACACCTCTCTCTTTCCCTCTCTTTCCTCACCATTTTCAAACATCACCGGCCACCACCAAAGCCAACACCACCCCTCACCGTGACCACCAACCTGTGTTTGCCTTAGCCGTGGACCGCCGTGACCAGCACCGCCGCCGATCCTCCCATCCGACCACTGGAACAGCAGCTCATTGGCTTGGCTTGGCTTGCCTGGCTTAACTTAGGACTCCTAATAAGTACTTCCCAAGCTTTGATTAGTATAATGGGTTACCAATGGCATGTTTAGGGGCTGATTAGGGGTTGATTAGAGTTGGTTTAATGACTGGTTGAACTTGGTTGATGATTGGTTGTTGCTAAGTTGTTTCTCAGATTTGGTTGCTATTGTGCCTTGTTGTTTTGTTATTTTTGTGAAGACTTATGTGGGCTGAATTTGAGACGGTGTTCTTCATGAAAGTTATCCCTAATATTTTAACGTATGTCACATATTAAATCTGGAATTTTTGGAGACTGTTTTGGGGCATTCGGAAGTCCATTTTCGGACCGTCTCAATTCTGCCGGATATACTGTTCACCCAACCGGCTTGTCTTTCTGAATTTTTATAAAATTATCGAGGCCTCTTTTCAATAAACTTCCTTCATGAAAGTTGTCAAGAACACTTGTATCTATGACATATAAAAATTTCAAAGCTTTCCAAGGAAATTTAGGTATTAATTGAAATGAATTTTGAAGGTTAAACGGTCTGTCCCAGCGGGCTAATTTCGGTCTGACTTTGGATGACAAAAAAGAACTGTTTGCAGTCAGAATTAGATTTCATGCTCTCATGAAAAATGTTCATCAAGATGTCTTCTAGGATGTATTCAAAATTCAGAATTTTTGGAATTGAATTACTATTTATTTTGAAAGTATTACGATCTCTGCACAATTGCCTATTTTTGCCCCGGTTCTGTCCAATTTGGTTTTCTCTCTCCCGGGATCTATTCGATGTTGTTGTTGCACGTGAGGGGAACGATTGGTTGTTAGTTGAGTATGGTTGCGTGGTAATTGGCCAATCGAAAAGATGAGAATTAATTTGAGTGTTGAATGCTTGTATGATCACATAATACCCTCAGGCGTGTTACACGGGGTTGTAACCCATCTTGATGCGTTTTACGCGAGACGATGCCCGATTTATCGAATGCCCGATGGGAGCCTGAATGCCAATCGCGGTGGAGGCCGGATTGATGCTCCTCATGGAATGCCATCTTGATGCGTGTGACGAGGGACGATACCGTCGCCGACGTAGCGGGACAATGCCCGGTTACGCTGGAAGCTCGATAACCTTATGCATTTTACGCGGGTTCGGGAACCTGAGGGCCGTTAATAATCTGGACTTAGTGAATGTGATATGCATTATGGTATGCCATGTTGAGATAGTTGTTGGGCATGTCTAGATTATTAAGTGTGCTATGCATGTGCTTGCCCCAATTTGGGTTGTTATGTGCAATGAATGGTTACCATGTTATGGTGATTTACTAACGTGCAGGGCTCGTGTGTGTGCCAAGACGAGGTAAGGACACCTATGATTGATGTGGCACGTTAAGTGATAGAATTGCATGCTCTGAACTGTCTTGCGATACGCATTAGCCTAAGCGAGGCTTTGGTAGTTACTTATTAAGATTTATTCTCATTATTGAATTATAACCATTTCAGACCCCCGAGCCTTATGATGATATGGAAGATCCGGGGACGCCGCCAGGGTACCGCGATGATTGATGTTAGGTCTAGTCCTCCGTCTTTTGAGTACCTCATTTGATAAAGAAGTTAAGCTAACCAACCGCCGATCCTTTTTGTTGTGCATGGTTTTGGAATAGTGGCCTCTAGTAAGGCTTGTAGCTATATATTTGTAAGTAACGTTTTGTTTATAAAAGTGTTTGTTGATGTGTTTCCATTGTCTCTTTATTACCCCGTTCAATTGTATGTTGTATGGAGAGTTCGAATTGCTTCCGCGTGTGTTGCTCTTTAGTCCGTTTGTTTGGGTCAGCGATAAGTCCTGGGGTGTCGCATTCTTAACGACCCTGGCAGGATGACGCGTGCCCACGGGGATCGGGGCATGACAATTCCGAAATGTATTTTCACATTCTTATATTAGGGAATTTATTTTCCTAATTTTATACATGAATGTTTTCCTTAATCAGTAAGTGTTTTCAGTTGACTTATCATTTTTGGCGAACCAAATGGGTGAAAGTCCATAAAAACTTTCTCTCAAACAAACGCACCCTCCATTTGTTTCGTGGCAAACATTTTCCTCATTTTCCAGTGTTTGATTTGCTTAGGAAAATAAGTCAACGAAAAATGTTTTCCTAGTCAACGGAAAACCTATGCTTAATTCAAGAAAATGATTTCTTCTTCTCAAAAGTCAGAAAAAATTTCCTCTTTAATTTTTTTTTTTATTTTTTTCCTTTTTTCTCTTTTTCTTTTTTTTCCTATTTTCTCTTTTCTTTATTTTTCTTTTTCCTTCGCCCTCGACTAGTGACCAGCCATAGGTGAGGGACAAGGCTAGTGAGGCTTGAGCTCACCAACTGTTGTCGTGGCCAGCGACCAAAAGAAGAAGAAGAAAAATAAACAAAGAAAAGGAGAAAGAAAAATAAAAATTATTAAAAGGAGTGCACTTTCTGTTGATTTTCAAGTTTCAGCTAAACATTTTAGCAAAAAAAAAAAAGGTTTCAACCAAACACCAACAAATATAACTCCTGGAAAATATTTTCCAAAAATACCACATTTTTCGCCAAACAAACGGAACCTTAAATTTTCCCCAAAGGCCCTCTTACACTTTTCTTTAAAAAAAGAAGAAAATGAAAAAAGAAAGAATCAATGCAAATCATAGATTTTTTGGCACACGGAGATTCTTTGCTCATTTTGATTCATGCATTCAATCGGTCGTGGTTATGATGATGAATCCTATCCAGAGTTGAAAGCTTGGCAAATCAATTCAGTTACTGATATCTGATCTGTTCAATTAACAATTTGATAACGGGATTGATTTTAATTTAATTTCAAAAGAACGCTATATTTTTAATTGTTTTCGCCAAAGAATTTAATTGACGATACGACTGTTGGCAAGACAAATTATAAGCTTAGAGTAAGAATGTGAAGAAATTGTCCAAAAAAAGTATTTCTCTTTTTGTTAAGATTTGCGAGGAGAAAATTCTTGAACATTTGGGAAATCAGCCTATTGGTTTTCCTATTGCATGGATACCGAAAATGAAAGAGTTATGAGTACACCGTGTTGGTGGGAAAATTACTCGATTAGTCCTGGTAAAATATTGTACGAATATCAATTTAGTTTTAAACTTTTCATTTTTATCAATTTAGTCATAAACATTTGTGCGAAATTCTAATGTAGTCCTTCCGTTTAATTTACACCGCTGACATGGCTATCCAATCATTGTCGACCGTCCGATATAGTACGTCGCCTCATTAGCGACTTCAATTGAAAATTAATCAGAAGGATTATATTGGAAATTCGGGATAATTACGAAAAAAAGTCCTACATTTATTGTTCAGAAGTCAATAAAGTCTTAAACCTTTCAATTTTGCCAATTTTAATCTTAAACATTTTGATTTTTTGTCAATATAATCTTTCCGATAAATTTTGGCCAGAAATAGCTTATGGTCATCCTACGAGACATAACTAACGCTAACGTGAATAATTTTTATAATTCTTTTAAATTTTATGAATTTTTCTTTTTTCCCCATTTCCCTCCGCTAGTTGCCTCGTTGGTGACTAGCCTCACCTGATTCAACGAGGGTCTCTTATAGCAAGCATCAGCTTCACCCAATCTTACCAATCTTATGAGGGCTCGCCAAACCGTTGTCAGCCTCTAGTGAGCGTCAGCCTCGCTAGAAGGTGGCAAGGGCATCTTGATCCTCACTGGTGCTGGCCAACTTCCCTAGCGACCAGCAGAGGGAAATAGGAAAAAAAATTTGGAAAATACTTACAATTTTTGCATGCAGGTTAAGCCACGTAGGACGGTCGGCGTCCAGGTCAGCAATTTTTTGATCAAAAGAACTACATTGATAAATTATCAAAATATTTATATGACCAAATTAAAAAGTTCAAAACTTTTTTTGATATTTTTCCCTTCAAAACTCGCACAAAAATTTAGAACTAAATTAAAAAATAAAAACTGAATTAGCATGATAGGTTTAGGACTGATTAGCCAATTTCCCCCAATAATGATGCTATGAGCATAATTAGATACAATGTGATATATATACATGGAATGAGTTACAAGGTATTAAACGAATTCAGTGATAGTTAATGGAAAGTTATCGAGAAATCTAGAGACATTACTTAGCAATGTTTACATTTATTTATATCTCGTGAGTCTGGATTTGTGCTAATTAATACTGGGAATACCGACGAAGGTAGTGACCCGCCCCAAATAAGCACAAACATATCAAATATACTTTACTTGCTATATCTGACAGTATAATACGTAATAGCAAGAAGCATGATCACAACCAATTGATAATAAGGAAAGCTGAATTAACATTGTTTGCAGCGACAGTGCTAAAATTTGGTTAAGAGGTTTTTCAACAAGAGGTGTCGTAAGTGATTGAAAGGTATCGCCAGCATGTGTTGTCAAAGTTACGCAACCTTTGTTCAATTATCATCATCATCTCGTACATTAAACAATATCAGTAATTATGCATGATTGAGGATGCACACAGCAAATCAACTATCCATCAACCAAAAAAAGAAAGAAGTTAATACATAGATACCTATTTACAATACATCTATGATGCACAAATGGATACTGTCCAGCAGAAGAATTAACTATTGAGAGTCGTGAGAATCATAGAGAAAGTAACCCAATTGGAAGTTATTGTTCGTACCCGAACTTCGCTCATCAGATTAGATAGTGAAAATCATCTAGAGAATGAGGCAAGTAATCAAAAAGATTGGATTTGGATTGGACTTAAAGAAATCCATACTATCAAAAACCATTTTTTCCCTAGACTACCATGCAAATTTAAAACGAAAAAGCACGCACAATGTTCACCACATCGACACAAAATATTGATATCCATGTACTTATAGCTATAGCCTTCACGCTGTTCCAATTCTTAGCATACCCTTTTCTCGTGAGATGTCGAGCCATATACATCCTCTTGAAAGCAAGAAGTACCAAATGCATCATTTTCTGTGAGCTTCCTATAAAATCTTTCAATCCATCTTATTTCTGAGCAGGAAAACTGTTGGGTCTGTATTTATGCCGCCCCGACCTCATAACTGTTGCTTTGAATGAAACCTATGATTCTCCTCATGTGTAAAACAAAAAACCTTAATCACCTACATGAGACAACCGACATACTCAGCCCGAGGATATTTCCTATGCAACTGTGGCCATTGCACGAAGAACTGGTCAGCTACTCTCAATTTGTACAGAAGCAAGCCACTTAGAGACAGTCTTCTAACTCTAGCTATGCTCTCCACGTAAAATATGGACGACCATCTAATTCCCAGAACCTGCCATAGTTTCAACCGTCTTTCAGTGCTTATGGCAAACTGGTCAAGTATTAATTCGTCGACAAATACACCGAAAACGAAAGAACTGAGTGTGGGCGTGTATATTATTGTGTGTGTGTGTGTGTGTGTGAGAGAGAGAGAGAGAGAGAGAGGGCAAGCTTCTAAACCTTGAACACGAAGGCAATAATGCAAAGTGGAATGCATGTCCCTGGGCCATTACAGAGGATCTGCATTTCCAATGTGACAGTTATCAGTCAAGTGAGTAAAGCAGTTTTTAAAAACAACGAGAGATATTAAACTTTACAGGAAGAATTTACCACTTCTGGTCTGACTTGAATCATGATATATAGTGCATGAGCAGTGGCAAGTAAAGTCGTCCAAACAGAAGTTAAATACGATTGACCAACCTCTCTGCTTCGGTATATCTGCATGTACTTTGCAGTTTCCCCTACCTTGACCCCAGCCTAGACATTCAAGAGATTTCTCAATAACTTGTGGTATATTATGAATGTCAGCTGCAATTAACAAAAGACAGGATGAAGGAACGACATGGCTCCAGCTGAGCCAGCGAAAGAAAACTGCACTACTGGAAGCCACAAGCTTTCCTAAATTTAGTGTCATGTCCTTGTTGTGTATGAGTGTGTGTGTTTTGTCCAACTAAACTAGTGATAACTGAAATATTGGCACCCCAAATCTACCAAATGAACCCATGGAGGATCACATCTTGTAAAAGGAGTACTCTGCATGTTTGTTAAAAGCATAATGAGTCATGATGCAAAGATGATGACACTGAGCCAGGCGTGCTATAGACCCTGCACATGTAAAAGAACAGAATGGAAGAAGAAATCTCAAATGCACTGTAGTTCCCAAAGGTTATTTAAGCAAAACTGGATTTCGCACTATCTAACTAGCAAGTTGAGCACCACGCTTTCTTTTATCTATCTCATTAATAAATCTTTGCCTCATTGTTTCCCATAAAAGATGATTTAACCCTCAGAAAGCCAGGCCAATGACCACTTCATTATAATTTACTCAGATTGAACTCATATAATTTGTTGGCATGGAGTGGTTCAGTGTGAGATTGCCTCGCTCTATGAAATCAGGTTATACAGGAGCGTGTCATTGCAGGAGTCAAAAAGTCATAATAGGCTACATATTTGACTGGGGCTGTAAAACAGTTTACAGAGCAATCTTTAGCTACAGGATTCTCTAACACTTCGGCGACAATGTTATATTTTATGCTCCATTGTGAGGACACTATTGACTGCTTTGATATCTAAATTTTTTATCCTTATTTGCACGAACATGAATCAAATGCAGTCAATGGATAACTCTGCCACTCACTTCACATAAGACCCTCTTCCAGTACTTTCCACAGACAACTGAAGTAAGATATCTGATATGCAAAAAATGTTATTACAAACACAACCAGTAGTTGATTCAAATACAAGTGACGCGTCCGTACACATGACTAATATTTTTCACATCTCCAGCTCAAATTGGTTTCTACTCTCCTCAACAATCTCATCCTTTCCAGTATATACACCTTCACAACCATTACCAATGCCAATACTCTATTATGACCTACAAATGACCTCATCCAATATTCCTATTCCATATGGAAGGAGGTCCCGCCACAATCAAAATTTCAAATTTAATGTGAATCCATTCATGTAAACCATATCTTTGAAGCATCTTTTGAAAGAATAATGATGTAATTGCAGTTCTACAAGAACAAAAATGACAACAATAGAAAAGCACCACAAGCATAAAGTCAGAAATGAGTTACTGTATCATTAAAGTATAAGCATAAGTGCTTTACCGCATCAACCAAGGAGTCCTCCATCACGCGAGCTTTTTGAAGACTCATATTATCAGTGGCAGCTGCAACATAGAATCTAGGTGCAAATCGATCTTTCTGCAACACAGACAAGAGATTCAACATCTCAGCCGTATGACCCCCTGCAAAAGTCGATGCACACACATGATTAAACCAGGACGCATTCACTGCGAATGAAATACAGAAAGAAGCTAACGAGTACATCATCTACGAGCTTACCTGAGCCTAAGATAACGAGTGTACTATAGGGCTTTTGGAATTTCCCATGAAGCGACTTTCCAGTCCGAAGCACAATGTATAGAAACCGGATCAGTATCAGAAGAGCAAGAGCAGTAACAGCAGCTACAACAGAGCCAAGAGCCATAATCTACAAGAAGTGGCCTGTGCCTCCTTTTGCTAATTCAAGATCGAAACTTGGTTCACATAAGTCCTCTCAAGTTAACCTGCGGGATCATATGACACCATGAAGGAGAAATGAAACATGCCCTTGACAAGATTAAAACCCAAGAACACATTTTGGAGCTTCGACTGCCACCATCACAACATAGTCTTTTGAGCCCAATACCTGACCCCGCACTTGGGTTTTCATTTTAGCATCCAGGGTCTCAAGATATGAAAGAGTCTCGACAATTTACGACGAAACAGATGCCACCCAGACCGAGTAAATCACACCGTGCGGAAACGCGGCTCAGAATTTCTATACCCAAACAGCAAAAACCAAAATCGACCCCCCAAAGAAGAAGAGGAACAGAAGAGGATCGGCAACAGATTCACGAAAATCAAGGGCACAGAGACGCGAGCTGAATCGACGAATCCGATAAGAACGAGACAAGTCCTGAATCGGTCCGGCGAACTAGAAATCGCTGAATGAGGGAAAAAAAACGCAAGTACGAGTGAAAACCTGTAGGAGATTAGGCAACGGCTCACTGCCGCCGATCTGCGACGTCGTCGCTCCCGTCCGACGGACGCGCTCATACATGCACTCACAACAGAGAGAGAGAGAGAATATTGTCAAAAATAAATTGGGAACGTTTTTGCGAAGGGCCGTGGACTTTTATCTTTTGGGCTGTTTTTTTTTTTTTACTGAGGATGACAATGTTTCACGAAAGATAAATAATTTAAAAAATATTTCCTTAAAAATAATATTTTTCTATTACTTACAAAAATAAATAAATAAAATATTTCATCATCCATGAAAATATTTAAGTATAAATTGTCGTCGGTAATGAAAATAATTTTCATTTATTAATCCTTTCAAGCAATATAGACAATTATTTTTAGAAAAATATTTTTCAAATTATTTATTTTCGCAAAACAAATAGAGTTTATGGTGCATTTGTTTTGTGGAAAACTCAATGATAAAGGAAAATAATTTCCCAGAAAGCATTTTCTGGGAATACTATTAGTTTTCCTTTCTTTGGTGATATATGATCAAAATCATTTTCTAATATTTGGATTTCATTAAAAAAATAATTTCAATCTCATGACTTCATCTTAGGCAAAAAAAATCAAAATTTTTTAATAATTTTTATTTTTATTATTTAAAAATATAATTTTTTAAAAAAGAACAATAAAAGAAAAAATAAAATAATAAAAATAATTTTTTAAATAAAAAATGATTAAAATTATATTTTTAAAAAATATTTAATAAGAATAATAAAAAAAGAAAGAAAAGAAACAGAGAAAGAAAGAAAGAAAAGAAAAAATAAATATTAACAAATTCAAGATAAGCAATACTGGAAAGTATTTTCACATTTTTAGATTAAGGAATTCACTTTCCTAATTTTATAAATGAATGTTTTCATTGACTTATCATTTTCAGCAAATCAAACAGGTCAAAGTCCAGAAAATGAATTCTCGAAAAATACTTTCGCTCAAACAAACGCACCCTTGTCCAACCTCGGTTTCGTATATAAGCAAATATTTGGTAAAGAGGTGAATTAATAAGAAAAGAATAGGAGTGGGAGCAGGTGGAGGTATATCGCCCCGTGTTGTGAAAAGCTGCCCCGTGCGGGGCGGCGCGGGATGGCGTGGCTCCTTCTCCTTCTCCTCGCTGCAGGATAGAGTGGTGGCTCGTTGGGTTATCACCCAATGATTGATACAACTAAGACCCCAACAAATTGCATAGCGACTCAACGGGAGAAAGAGACCCTGAGAAGAAAATATCCGGTGATATCAAAGCGACACGTCAACGACTAACGTGGCACACGTTTCCCTATTCAGATCCAATAGATGCTTGACCTGTGGCGACATGGTATAATTGGATAAAGCAAAATGAAAATCTGACCATCCGCAAAATACCCAAAATGCACCACCGTGGCTTTTTGGGGAAAAAAACTCGAATGCCAACCCAACCAATCTCTCTTCAACCCACCTTAGTGTTTCGTTTCATAGAGAGAGAGCGAGAGCACGCTTTCTCATTTCATACGGACTCCATCGGAGAAAAGCAAGCTTGTCTTCCATTTTCGCTTAGAAGACCTCCATTGAGCACAGTCAAGAGGCGCTCTCACAACTAACGGAGACTTCTTAGTCAGGAAAAAAAAAAAACTAACGGAGAGCACGGTCGATTGCCGCTCAACCGTCCATTGTTAAATAAAGCTGATAGGCTAAGTATATAATGTAATTTTTAAAATAAGATCTCACCGTCCATGCTAGTAGATTTCAGCATCGAAGTCATGTTAGGACAGGCTGATATGATAAGTCAATTGTAAAATAAGGATTCATCGTATATTTGGGAGGATGTTGGTATCAAAGGCATGTTAGCGGAGGTTTACATTATAATATATGCATAATTTTTTCATGCATTTCGGATTCTTAACGTCAATTACGGCTTTAACAATTTGAAACATCTAAGGTGGATATAAACAGCTTTGAACACTACAAGAACCATAATGGATCTCCCTCATCGTATAAGTACCGTTTTGAAATGCTAGCAAAGTGTAATTAACCCAAAATAAATAAATACCTTAAGACTTTTTTTTTTTTGTCGAAATACCTTAAGACTTCAAGGAGTTGTTTTACCACTACACGTTTCTGTCGGGTGGTTGAAAGCATTCAGTGTCCTTTCGGGCAAAGAGTAAAAATGCATACTTCGTCCTTGTCCCCCAAGATATAACACATCACACGCTCAAAATCAGTCACAAGTAACCCCTAAATAAACTGATTCATGTAACAGAAGAAAGGTTTTCCCACAACTTAGCCGGAAAAAAACGTGACCATCAAATAGGGTCTGTCCGCTCTTAGGTTGAGCGGTAAAGGCCCTATGATGGGAAACTACCACACTAGGTCTCTACGCATTCTTGCTATCAGATATTTCCGGTGCACAATAATACTCTCTTACTTGTTTCCCCTCGTTTATAGGTGGGTAGGAATTCCTAAAAGAGGATATAAGGTCATTTTGTCCCATCTTTCGGCTAACCTAGCCTCCTCCGTCCCTCGGGACCATGGACAAAGCAAGTGACCACCTCTGAAATTATTGAAATATTGGACCCATTCAACCATGGATGCTTGATGCTTAGCGGGGATCCTCGTACATGGCTTTAATATAGCTTTTCCTTTTATATGGGATAGGGCAAAATGTGGTGACACCCTTCGAAAGGGGTAAATCAGTATTTCAAATAGAATCCAAAATAACCTGTCAGCCTTGGGTGGGGGTAAATTTATCCCACTAGCATCTGATAAGAAGAGTTTTCAAAGAAAAATTGGGAAGGAACGATCGTTCCATCTTAGAGATGCCGCCATCACAACCTCCGGTGGCACCTGCGACTCTCAGGAGACAACCCTGGGGAGAAGATGCACTCCCCACACAACAGAGACCACCTTGTGGTGGTCACATTAGTCGCCTAATTCTCTCTTTTCTACCTCTCGCCTTCACTCCTTCTGTGATGTTTCTATTGCGGTGGGATCACCACAACACAGCAATAGAGGCAACCACCGCGAAGGTGGCTGCCTTAAAGATGCAACAACCGTAGTGAAGATAATCTTTGTTCGACTATAGTTCCTAGATCTAGGGTATACATTTTTTGTTCTTTTTATTTAATTTATTTGGGCCAGGCTGGAAGGAAATATGGTTTTGACAAATATAAGATGGAGCAACATCACAAATTTTGGCATCCAAAAGACGGGACAGTTGTGATTTAACAAAATCCAGAATCCCGTAAAGAAGCACCATTGGCTGCCTAGAAGTCCATATCAGTAAGTGATTCTCAGCAACAATCCAGTACGTAAAATTTATCTCATGGAACCAAAAACGATCGACGCCAATCAAAATCTGAGTCAGCTTTTGGTTTATATGTTTTTTGGTACTGCACTCCACCCCAGTTTCTAAATCACATATGATGGATGAAAACAACTGTCAATTCCATTTTTATGCGGCTAGACGAGCCAAAAATAAGACGATCTGCAAAAATGTTTCAAAATAAAAAATTTTGAAATGATATGCAGAACAGACTTACAGAAAAGGAAAACTTAGAAATGGTACAGGTAAATAAGATTTCACAGTACTGTCCCACAGCCAATCAGTATCAAAACCAAAACTCCTGAGCCATCAATTGGATTAACGCAAATGTGCAAAATGCAATGCCGTCACTGACATGCTACTTGCTAGTTCCATCCAGCCTCAAGGCCATACTATAAACATCTAATAGCCCATCACAAAATTCAAAATTATGGTTATCAAAATAAAAATCTTAACATCTACTTAAAGGAAAACTAAATGATGATATAGGAGACAACAACCAATTCACCATAAGATTTGACATGTAATTTCTTAACTCTTAACTGCTGCACATGTCAATGAGCCAACATGTGCAACTACAGGTCGCACCGCAAAAAAAGAAGGTTGGAAGTGTGTTCCTTGGTTACATAGACAGATCATCGTACCTGAGATGGGGAACAGAGTAATCCTGAAGCATCTGCCCCAACCACAGCAAGATCACACACACTACAAAGCTGTCCTTCCTGGCTAGGCACAAACTGGGAGCTGCAGAATGGGCAGGAGACATGCTTCTGTCCTCGGTATATCGGCACATAGGTAGCCCCACATACCACAAATGGGTTTCTAAAATCATAATTTAGCTCGGCAACATCTGTCATATTCCTCTCAGCCGCCTGCAGAACTTGCCTTGCCGTCTTTGCTTGGTTTTCAATGGTGGGATTGGTCTCTAGAAGTCGCCGGGCAAAGTTTGCTGCTGTAGCAAGGTTTCTCGCCCTGTAGCATACATTAATTGCATTCAGCAAGGCCAGCCTCAAGTGAGGCACTTGAAGATTGCAGTGAGTGAAGTAGGCTGCGAGTTCCTGCTGGCGCACAGGATTGTCCTTAATTTCTCTCCTCCTGACCTCCATTTGCAGACCCAAGACATACTCTTTGACTATGACGATCAGCTCCTTAACTTCATCAACTTCCCTTCTTGATTCCACCACAATAAGCGGAATGGTGTGAAGAACACTGAGGAAGAGCCTCAAAGCCTCAGTAAATTTCCCTGCTGTTGTGGCGCGATAACCAGCCCTGAGCTTCTCTTCCAGTTGAGAAAAACTGAAAATAACTGCTGGTGGACCCCGAACATTAGGGGTTGCAGAATCACTCCAACCACGCTCAACAGCCAGAGATATCACTGGAGCAGAAGAGAAGGCACGTAGATAGGTATGGCTGCTACTGTGAAGATCAAGGAACATGGATCGCAGGGGAGTAAAATTACGAATTCCGAGTTGCCTGTTCAGCAACCTCATCGCTGTTTCAAAATTACCAGCAGCTGCATGTTCAGCAGCAAGAGACGATTTCTGGATCCATATTTGACTTACTGGCATGCCCGGAGTTGGGGCAACAAAAACAGTTTGGCGAGAACTGACAGAAGCCCTAGGGGTTTCTGCCTCAGGAGGAAGCTCCAAATCTTCAAGGTCCCAGCCTCCCTCTTCCTCGTTTTCTTCACCAGCTTCACCATCCTCCATAATAGCTGTCACATCTCCATTGGGTAAACCATTCGCATCAACCATTTCCAGTTCCTCTCCCCAATCACCTTCAACATCCTCTTCATCTTCATCTTCAGTACCCTTGCCGACATTATCCAACCCACCTTCAAATATGCCTTTCATAACTCTCAAAAGAGGCCAATCACCACCGCACATTACCGGCATTGGGGGCATCACAAGGGAAGGTTGCTTCCCATCTGGCAAAGAAGGAATAGAATCTCCCAATTCAGCTGCTAGCCTTCTAGCTACATCCTGTAACCCATGCACTGAAGCGGCTGTATAAGCAAGATGCAAGTGCCCAGCATTCTCTAATATCTTAACACGTTCTCGAACATCTCCCAAGTACAAAGCATTATGAAATTGGCCCATAACATCATTCTTCACTTCAGCGATTTTCAGCATTTTGGTCAATTTGTCTATATTTCCAGTTATAAGATAAAGGAAAGAAAGCCTCTCAAAGTTCTTAGTCCTCTGATAAGCATACTCAACAATGCCGGCATTTCCTTGGCGAAGAGCCTCAACCCCCAATCTGTACCAATGATCCTTCTCATCAATTTCCTTAGCTGAGGCAACTGCAATTTGGATGTTGCCACTCTCTAGAGCCAAATTGAACCGTGTCCTCTCGTCCTTAACAAAATGAAGAGCCACTTCAGGAAACCCCTTTTGCTGCAGATACGCAATCATAGCCTGCCCACAGAGTTGAGAGTTCTTTATCATGCTCATGACATGATCATATCTCTTCTTCAGCAAAGACAACTTGAAAATATACTCAGTTGCATCAACAACTATAGCTCTGCTCTTTCCATCACGATCCAAACAAAATATTGTATTCCCTGTAACCTTAGTAATGTAGATAGGCACATCAAGAGTTCTAATTATTCCAGTATCACCATTGGGGAGGCAGTACTTAATGTGGTTCAATGTAGTATAGACAAATACCCCATTGTCATCCCAGGCTCCACTCTTTACACGAATGGTCTCATGGATAGTGCATTTGTGGACAAGGCTCTTGCTAGCAATAAGAATTGCGTGTTTACTTAGCAAGGCAACACTTTCCATGTCATTTGACCACACAACATATTTGATAAAGGGGGTTTGCAGCTCACCAAGAACCAACCTCTGCTGCAGATCAAATATGTAGACTCTGTCTTCTGCCCTGCACAGTAAGTTACCTGTTCCAGCATAAAAAATTGCATCCGCAGCAAAAGGAAGCCCACTCTTCTTAACAACTTCATTCTTTAGATTCTTGACCATTACTTGATTACTACTTTTGTCAAGCACTGCAAACCTATTTCGAGCCACGAAAACAGCAGATCCCCCAGCACCTCTCTTTGCCTCTTGAACACTGTCACCCCTCCCAGCACTGTCTTTCGGTATGACATACAGTTCATAAGATCCTCCATCCACATCAGAGCAAATAAGAACAGCATTTTCAGTAGGACTGTAAGAGAGTGTCTTTGGACTTTGGTTGAGGCTGGTAGTTCCAGGGCGTCGAATAGGAATAACCTGGGTGTCCCGTTGACTAGAAAACTCATAAAAGCGCAAGAAACGCTCTTTTGTGTAAAACAGCATATCATTGCTCGCAGCAAAGGCAGGTCGCTCTCTCTCCAACTTAAACACTATCATGCCACTGTCATGACCCGCTGCCAAAAGATTCATCTCGGGATGAGAACCAAGTACCCAGAAACGGTCATGCTCCCGTCGAAAAGTTTGAATTCCAGTTCTCTTTGTCGCATCCCAAATGCGGATACTTTTGTCTTCCGAATTGGATACAATTATGTCTTGTTTTGCATGGAACATAACACAAGACACGTTGTTCATATGCCCTCTGAGAGTGTCCACTTCCCAAGCCTTTGTATCTGGAGACAAACATGTACATCACTTCAGAGTTAACTCAATTGAATCTTATGATTCATAAATTAAGAAATTTCAAAGTTCTTCTAACAAATAGTATGCAAAAATGATTGCATGATCACAACTAGGTGTTTTGGGATTAGCTTTTGGCTTTTATTTTGACTCTTAAAGTATGAAATCAAACTTAATTTTTAATAATTAACATCGAAAGTAAACCCTTAATCATATTTTACGTAACAATCCATTTACTTTTTTTTGGTAGGAAATCCAAAAAGGAGATAAAAGAAGCACCTCCATCATATCACTCTAGCCTACGTGCATATTATTCGAAAAAACGTGTTATGTCTCTCACAATTTACTGCATTTAAGCCTACACCATAATCAAGAATCCATTCTGCAGATTCTTAAAATTCATTGCAAGGGATGACTTTAGAGAGAAACCAATGTCTTTGGAACAAATACCATTCATGCGCCACAACTTTACTTGGCGATCATCTGCTCCAGAGACAATTAGGGGAAGGGTGGGATGAAATGCAGCCCAGTTGACGCCTCGATCATGGCCTTCCAAGACATACTTCACAACAGCATCCACACCACCAAATAAGTCTGTATTCATCTGACTCAGCCGCAACAAGTCATCACCAGGGGAAGCTGTCTTCTTTTTTAAGGCACTGATATCCCATACACGCACGGTCTGATCAAGGGAAGCTGACACGACAAGGTCCTCTTTTGGGTGGAATGAAGCACACATGACATAATGATTATGACCAGTCAAGACAGATATGCAAGTTCGAGACTGCCAGTTCCATATGCGAATAGTCTGATCATCGCTGGCACTCACTATCCATGGATGCTCATGATGGAACTGCACAGTACGGATGTAATCAAGATGTCCTAGAAGGGTGAAAAGACACCTGCATGTCTTGTAGTTCCAAACTTTAATTTTGTAATCATCTCCTGTAAAATGGCAAGAAATTTATGTTCATTGTTGTACACACCATGATAGTTACTCTAAGAAAAAGTAGTATACAACATAGTAATTATCCACAGAAAACTTTATTATACACCAGAGCACATCTTCAAAAGACTCGAGTCCAGTGTACTTAAAGATGAAAGAAGCACCTAAGGCCCTAGCATACTAAAATGCACCAGGCCAGAAGGCCAAAAAAGAGAGTAGGGAGGGGAGGACCAGCATGCCCAAGCTAATCAACATGCAATTGCAAAAAAAAAAGGAAGCAGCAATACAAAATCTCAACCATTAAAACTATGTCAAATCAAAGGATAAATTGAAGGGGAGTAAGAGCACTAGTGTTGCAGACTTGAGTAGTGAGAAACTTCAGACTCTAAAAACAAAACAAAAAATGCTTTAGCCCCAAATTTGCTTAGTCAACCCTTGACCATGGCTGAATAATTTAAATGGAGGAGGGCGTATTTTTGAAAGATATATCAAGTGTTAAGTTTCTAAAAACAGTTGAAGTCGACAAGTGAGGGACTAAGCATTTTGCCCCGATTGCTTCTGTGCAAAAAGTGTGTGCCTTGCTGAATGCTGTTTGTCTTGGTAGGGGAAAAACAAGAAGCCGTCCCCTTTTTACTGTAAACACCAGGGCCACAGCAATCTGGCTCTTTAGACCATTGATCGAGTCTTCAGTAAATGAAGAATCTATCAGGCAACTTGCTAATAGAGGACAAAGGTCACGTTCAATAGCAAATCTAACCTATATAAGATCAGTCCAACTATACTGCAGATGCTACAGGGAGGAAGTGAGAAAATTTTGGAAAAATCCGCAATTAGATGACAATAATCTCAATGTATTGACACATTGGTTTTTGGACCAAGACTGCCAAGAGAATGGCTCACTCTAGAACATGAGGAAAAAACACGAGCATAAAACTCAGTTTGTCTGAAAAGTTACTAATTCATGGCACTTGGTTTGGACTTGACATGATTATTCAAATTCTTTTACAAGAATATACATTCTGATTATAGGGCTTGCTACCCAAACAATCTTCAGGAGTATACAGATTCCAATACAGGATATATTGCTTTCTACACAACGAATTGTTTTTCTAAGACATTATTAAATAACTGCATATATTGCGCATTGTATGAAAAATGTTGGAACATTGACTGTCATTTTAAATTGTAGGGATCTATGAAGGCAATATCAGATCCAAACAGTAAATTGCTAGAGTAACACCTTCTAAAGTCAATTTGATGAGAAAGTGAGAACCAGCAATTTTATCTAGAATCTGTGATTATCGATTTAGAAAACCAGAGAGAGAGAGAGAGACTGCCATCCTCCACATACCATTAACTGAAAAATTCCCTCTCCTATCTTTCCATGCATATAAGTCATATCCCTGCTGAATTAAATTCTTTTTTTTATTAATATCCCTGTGGAATGAACAATAACAAGGAACTGGAGATCAAACCTAAGCTACACGAGAAACTAAAAGACTTTTAACTTACTCTGCAGGACAGTTATCTTTCAGATCAACATGGAACCACATTGATAAGGACCTTAGGAGAACGACAACCCAAAAGCTAACTATTGAGGTGGGAGAGCCTGAGGCCATATAAACCGCACATTGAAGTCCCATAAGATCTATGAGGGATCCAAGTTCCATGCCTTGCAATTAGGATCCTAACAATCCACCATGCTCCACGGTCCTTGCACCCCCAACAAGCTGGCTTGAATAGCCATTTGCTAGTCCTGGGCAAACACTACAATACCGACATCACCGCTCCTGCCACTCAATTACAACTAGACCTATCAAATAAGCGGGCTCGGTTGGTTTGGCATGAAAAAGCTTCAATAAATTGTGAGGAAAATGAACTAGATACTGAGTACACAATTACAGGATCGACATAATAAATAAGGACATAGATACCATATCCACTATGTTGCAATATCAAGTAAAATACATATTTCACTATATTCTAAATAGTGATTGGAATAAAGTGCATTTTAAATGGACCACTCTTCCTCTGATTTCTACTTTTGGCTCAATCAGTTGTTGGACAAAGAACAAAATGCAAAAGAAAAAACTAAACTTAAAATTTTCCCTTTCAGTGTAAGTCTAGAAAATGACAATATATAATTTAATTGTGCTAGCAGAAACCAAAATAAGGGAATAAATTTCAATGTTTATTACTTTTAAGTGACATCACAAATACTGAAAAACACATGTGCTAATTGGAAGATTATTGATCGCTTAGCACTGAGATTCTAAGAAATCCTTCCAAAAATAAATAAATAAAACTTTCATTGGGTGAACTGCTTTGTGATGCATTCTTGA
Organism: Syzygium malaccense; assembly: GCA_031216405.1. Lineage (NCBI taxonomy): Eukaryota > Viridiplantae > Streptophyta > Magnoliopsida > Myrtales > Myrtaceae > Syzygium > Syzygium malaccense. Next base: position 21,183,759 of record CM062259.1, on the reverse strand, counting down.
TGCTTGGTGAACCGGTTGTACGGTTTAGACTGTTTCAATGTAGCTAACAAGTCTAACCCATTCAGACCCATTTTTGGTTGGTTTTTGTTTCTTACGGCTCATTTAAAGCCATTCATAAAGTTAAATGACCCATTTTAAACCCAAATGCAGTAGTATGAGTGGATCTAGTAGACCCATTTTGCCACATTTAATTGCAACTGGGAGAGATGGCCGACGGCTCTATTTCCAGTTGATAAGGACTTCAGGAGGATGATATCAATTGATATGGACCTCAGGAGAACCACAACTCAAAAGCTAATGCAGGAGCTTTTCGAAGTCCCATACCGTCGATGTGGGATCCAACTCACATACTTTGCAATTAGGATCACAACACACTGCCAAACAGCAGCTAACACGGAAGATGCATTTGATTTTATGTAAGTAGATCCATATCATATAACTGAATAAAACATTACCTCCAGACACAAAAAGAGGTTGAGACTTGTGGAAATGCACCCCACGGACAGGGCCATCATGTTCGTCGAACCGATCGATCAGAGTCCCCATGCGGTAATCCCATAGCTGGATCACGCCACTGTGGAGAGACGCAAGGATCCACGGTCTCTTACTGTGGAAACTGAGCCCCTTCACCCTATTACTCTTCGTCTCGAACTTCGTCAACATCCTCTCCAATCACTGAAAGCTCCGCCCGGTCCACCAACCGCAGCCACGCCAAAATTACCAACTGCGGCAGTCACAGCAGACCAGAACACGCCAAGCGCAAACCAGATCAAATCAAGCACGACCCAAATCAACGCAAGCCCTTATTCAAAAAACCCGCCATGTCCCTTCACCCAACTCGAGAAATCAAACGAACCACGCAAAATCTCGACAATAGAAACTTTACGGGAGACGACGAGCGAACGCACAATCAAGCAAAGCCTAACGCACGGAATTCAAAGAGATCTAACGCCTACGGCAGCATTGGACCAGACAAACGAGATTCGCGCGTCGGCGATGGAGATTTACCTCGGGGATCAGCACACGTATACGCGAAGATCGAGCAGAATCGGAAACGCCAAAAACCCTAGATGAGCTCGCATCGCATGTTGATACAGTAGAAGAAGAAGAAGAAGAAGAAGAAGAGCAAGCAGTTCTCTCTCTGTAGATCTGGTCTGTTTGTAATTTCCTCGGTGTTAAAACAGAGCGCAACGTCGAGGAGGAGGAGGAGGAGGAGGGAATTGAGTAGCTTGTGGAGGGCAAAATGGAGAATTCAGCACCCTCCAGTCCTTGAACATGGTCCTGACCGCTGGATTGGGTCTTTGAGGGCTGGGATCGCTGTGCCGTGTCGTCGTTAGGACAATCTCTATTTGTTTTAGCATTTTGTGCCCATCGGCAGATCCACAAAACGGCGCCGTTTAAACTCGTCTCTCCCTATAAGAAGCTGCGTCGTTTGATGTGGAAATGACCGGAAGAGATGAGATAATAATAAGGGTTAATATAACGAAAAACTCCAAATTGATATACGTGAGTGAGATAAATTTATCCCAAACTAATTTCGTAACTATCAAAAATTCCAAACGGGTATGCCAGTAACTAATTTATCGTCAAATTGCTGAGTTTGATAATACAAGACAGTTGACAAGTGTATTAGTTTAGGGTACTGTCCGTTTGTTAAAAGTGTACCAATTTGTAGTTTTTCGTGGTATTAATATAATTTAGGAAAAATTCCAATTAAGGACCCCAAGTAGGGTCTTTTTCTCAAAAAATGACCCTTAGTGGATATAGTGTCAAATAAAGACCTGAAGTGTCTAATCAGTCTCAAATAAGGATCCGAAGTGCCCAATTAGTCTCAAGTAAGGGTCTGGGTTCGCCGGCCGGTCAAATGCTCACCGGCCATCGAGCACGTTACTGTTCCGGCGATCGGAATAAGTGTAGTTTCGTTTTTTTCTTTATAATTTTTTTCTTTTTTTATCCTTTTTGTGTTTTTTTCTTTTTCCTTTTCCTTTTACTTTTCCCTTTCCTTTTCTATTTTTGTTTCCTCTCTTTCCTCTACCGACCATAACTGGGGTTGGCGGAGGCTGCCCTCGCCGGCATTAGGCGAGGGCCGCCTTCACATGGGTGTTAACACCTGATTTTCAGCTCATTTTTTTCAAATTTTAAAAAATGTCAAAATTAGGTCTCAGAATCTTGGCCAAGCCTAGAAACCTATTTCTAAACCAAAAAATAATTTTTAGCATTTTTCAGCATTTTTCCTTAATTTCTTTTAGTCAAAATAATCGAGAAAATCAAGAAAAATAGCAAATGGAATCAGAAAACTCCATAAAATAGTCATTAGTCTTATTTTAAATCTAATTTCATGAATACATTGTCAATTTTGAAAAATCTCAATCGGGTACATGTTTTTTTCCAAAATTGGACAAGATCAAACCCATATTGAGCCAAAAATTCAATTAGATCATTTCTAGTCATTTTTAGGTCATTGTGTCTTCACAACAAATGATCCTGGAATCTTGAATTTCATAATGGTTAGTCCAATTGCACATTTTGCAAAAAATTCAAAAATCCACGGAAATTAATTGAAAATTAAGGATTTTGAGCTAAAATTGCAAATCATGTCCAATTCGAAATTATTGAAACATGAGACCATCATTTCTAGGATTAATCAGACTTGGGTAATTCAATTTTGGCATCGGTTTTGCCTAATTAGATCATCAGGACATCGAATTGAGCAAAATCCGAATAACCTGGATATGAAATTTGGAAAATTTTGGACATGGTTATGTCAAAAATTGGGGAAAAACAAATTTTTAGGTTCAAAATGTAATGGGAAATTCAATTTTTGGGTCAAATTTCAAAAAGTCGATCAAAATTGGGCTTAATTTGCATCTTTGGTTAAAATCAAAATTGACGAGTCGGGCGGGTCGACCCGACCCGACCTAACCCGAACAGTGCATCTTCTTCGCCCAACTCACCCAACAAGTGATAAAACCCAGAAAAAAATCAAACCAACCCGGGACCTTGCTGACTTAATCCAAGAATTCTAGCACGTTTTTATCGAATCGGCCAACTGGAGAATCTCCAGCTGGTGATAGATAATGATCCTAACCAATCGAAAGTCGATGATAATCAACTTTGGGCGGGAAAATTTGATGAACAAAAAAGGAGAAAAACATGATCATACACAGACAACCCGCTCGAGAGAATTTTAGAGAGAGAAAGAGCGAGAAAGAGAGAGAGAAAGTTCGAGAGACGTGTAGAGGGTTTGATGACCAAGCGATCGGCGTTTTCTCCGACGAGAAAACGTCGGCAAATCGGCTCCGATCGTGATCCTTCACGTCTGGTGAGCCGATGATGAGACTCAACCACGAAGGCCTGAAAATCAATCTCAGTTAGCATTTCCAGAGCGCTTCCGGTGAATCCAAGGCCACCGTTGCAAAGCCGAAGTGTCAAGGAAGAAGTCCAAATCAATCGTTCAACTCGGGAGCCTCGTTTGATCCACTTCCAAAAAAGGTAAAAATTGTTCAAACCTTAGTTTTTATGGTTTTTCCCAGAAAACGTGTTTGAGTTCGATAACATTGATCAAGCGATTTCATTGATGATTTTTAGCCATTTGATGCTCAAAACACATTTCTGATCATGTCTTGCTTGTTTGATTGCATTTGAATGACTGAAAAAGCATCAAATCGAGTCGCCCACATATGAGAATCCCCTCGCCGAAGCCATTTTGCCTTGCCGGAGCCATTTTTGCCTCGCCGGAGCGTCGCCGTGACCATAGGTCACACAAGTCGGTCTTTCTCTTACTTTGTTTGATGTCTTGATGTTATTTTGAACTAGATAGACAGCTAGGGCGATGTAGATTGATGATCTAAGTTCTGGAAATATTGATTTTAGTAAGTTTAGGTTAGCGTTTTTGAACTCAGTTCTCGCCGGCTGGCGGAGTTCCAGTTAGGCTAGATCAATAGCTGGTAACATGGAGATTATCCAGAACCAAAAATCAACTCCGGAACACTACCGGAAGGTCACCAGATTTTGATCCAAAGTCGCGGCCTTGAGAACTTTAGAACGAAAATCATGCACACCATGTGCTTGGCGAAACGTCGAAGAGAAATCAGGCCAAACGGCATCGTTTTTGGCGTGCCGTGCCCGCCAAAGAGGAAGACCGGAGCCGGCGCCAGTGCCAGCGCCGGCTGGTTCGATCTAGACCGAACCGGTCTGAACCGGTCCGGTCCAATTCGTTTCCCGGCGGGAAAATAAAAAAAATGAAAAAATTCATAAAATTTCAAAAATTCATAAAAATTCAAAATTTTCAAAAAATTCATAAAAAAATTGAAAAATTCGGAAAAATTCAAAAAAAATTTAGAAAATTCATAAAAATTCAGAAAATAAAAAAATCAAAAATCAAAAATTGAAAACATTGAAAAAATTGGAAAATTCCTAAAAAATTTCAAAAAATAATAAAAAAATCAATTCCCGATTTAAAATTTTTTCCAAAAAAAAAATCAAAAATCAATCAAAAAATTTGAAAATTCACATAACTGTCCAAAATCATCGTAACCAACCATAAAAAGTGAAATTTGAATTTTCAGAAGTGCCCAAGTGGCATTTTTAGAGAATTCCAAATTTAGGGGTTATAACCCCTAAAAAACCCTAAAATCCAAAAAATGTATAAATCATGAAACGAACAAGCTATTAGAGCTTTGTTAGGGTTTGGGATGTTTTGATTGATTTTTGTCTTAGAGACCACTTAGGATTGATTGACTTGATTAATTTTGATTGTGCATTTAATAATTGTTTGGCCTTTCCTGCGATGAGAACGAATAGGATTAATGGGTAAGTCTCGGAAAATCGCATGACACGTTAGACATCATATCATTCTTAGGTACCAAAAGGGTGTTAGGGATCTCAATTTGGGATCAATAACGTAACCAAGTCCCCGTACTCATAATCTCTAATTCGTAGAATCGTGGTATTTCTCCCGTACCTCAATTAGGTTTTTAGTCTACCAATCAATAATGACTAGTGGTGACCCCAAAATTACAAATTTAGACTAAATAAGAAATCACATTCTACTGTCACGTGAGGTATGGACTGGGAGAGACCTTTACACAGAAATATCTCCTTAGCGTGCAAATCCCAAAATATCTCCTTAGCGCGGCTCGACACTGGGCTAGGCAGGCAAGGGTCATCCTCGCTGGACGCCGACGAGGGTCACCCTTGCCTGCCTAGCCCAGGCGAGGGCTGCGCTCGCCAGCCCAGCCTAAGTGAGGGCTGCCCTCGCCAGCGCCAGGCAAGGCGAGGGCTGCCCTCGCCAGCGTCACGCAAGGGCGAGGGCTGCCCTCGCCGAATCTGGCGAGGGTCACCCTCGCCTGTAGGGGTGTCAATAAAGCCCGACCCAACCCATACCGGACCGGCCCGACCCGACCTGGTCCGGAAATTTAGGGCTTTTTCGGGGCGGGCTTCCTTTGGATTGGGTAAGAGCCTAAATTTCAGATATTATTCATTTTTCGGGCCGAGCCGGTCCAGGTCGGGCTTTTTTTACGACCGGCCCGAGACTTAAAAAAACCCTAGATATCAACTCCTTCATCTCTTTCGTCTTCAAGCTTCCGCTCACCCCTCGCGAAGCGTAGCGCATGGAATCAGAGTCGCTCATGGAATCAGGTCCTTCCTCATCATGACTACATTGCAAGTAGGATTGCGACGAACCAATTCATCTCGCCGGAAGCCTGTCTGCACATGGAATTAGAGTCACTCTTAGCTCTAGCTGCACCACAGATGCTGAGAAGATTCAATCTGAGCCACCGAGCCAGAATGCACCTCATACGTCGGTGAAATCGCCCCAACAGCAAGCTTCCAGTATCACTCCTTCATTTATCTTCAATCGTGGAACTCCCGGATGAATGCCTCTTTGAGATCTTCATACGGCTTCCCAGCTGTAGAGAAAGGAGCTCCTGTGCCTGTGTTAAGATCTTCGAGCTGTTGAGCCTTGGTGTGAGGTAGAGCAGACTGCCTATCTTTGCTTGTCGCTTTCGCCAGTCTCGTTTTGGTCTTTGCTCGGTGTTCTGTTTCAATCTAGTGAAATTCTGAGTAGCCTTTTGTCTTTCTTGGTTCAATTCTTCCATGTTCTTCTTGGTTCTTTCTGTTCCAATCTCGTGCTGGATTGTGTTTATGATGTCGGAAGTAGCTTTTCGTCTTTCCAATCTGTGATCATACGTCGTAGGATGAACAGGAGGGTGTGAAATTTGGGTATATTTCTGTTGGGTTGAATTAAATCTTGAGAAGTAACCATGAAATTGAGAAATCCATCTGGTGGTGCCTTTTTGCTTTGCTAGCAACTGATGGTGTGTCATTTAACTTGGGTCAAGTACAGCGGACTTGGTCACTTGTGATCAAGATTTTTGCACTTCCACGTACCATACCCTCCTTCCTGATTATACTTTTCGGTTCCAAGACTGTTCAGATGGATTTATTGAACAATAAAAACGAGATGGTCCCAAGTAGCTACTTAATACACAAGCCATCTTTTCAGTCAAGACTACTTTAGAAGGATTTATTCCACAATAAAATTATTGAGATGGTACCCAAGTTGTAACTTGACGATGCTTACTCAATTGTTCAGGTTTGTACTGGACTTCAATCCCGTCTTCAAGAATACAAATCGGAAAACCAACAGCTCGAGGAACTTCTTACTTCGGAGGTAAACTTTAAGTTGCTATGGAGCAATTCTTCCTTTAGGTTGCAATGATGTTGAGCAACTAATGTGGAAACTTAACTTAATGTCCAATTAGCATGGAAGGGCATGTTTTTGTGTCATGTCCCTGAATTGCTGATATACTATATATGTCGTCTCGTTAATGACTGATAAAAGAAAGTTTTTTGTTGTGTGACCAAGTTTCGCTTTTTCATATCTTGGACTGAACTGAAAATTTAACTTCTGATGTCACGGGATTTATAAAGAATTTACATCGTGTTTGTGCATCTTTAAGATGTCAGTTCATGTGATGTAAATCATTCTGTTATTGGTCAGTTATGTCCAAGTCGTTCTAACGGCGGAAAATGCTAGGTGCCAAAGTATACTTATATTCTTTGAGGCGAAGAAGAAATAAATATGAAAGTTCTTAACAGGTGAAGAGATTGAAATTAAGAGGAAACAAGTTGAAACTGACTTATTTTATAGAGTGCAAAACGATGAGACCGGGGTGATAATCTATGAACATGTCCTAGATTGAAACTTGCCGCTCTGTCCAGCTAGACCATGAAAATATATATATTCAAGTGTTTGACATTAAATGCTTATATTTGACATCCCACTTTGATAAGCATCTCTTATATTGAGCTTTTCTGGCAAAATGGCTCATCATTGTTTTGGCTTCATCTTCGTGAATCGACAATGCTCTGGTGGGATCTGATGAAATTTAGGCACTCTATTTTTCACAGCATGTTTTTAGTCAAAGTAGCTGTTGCCATATTTCTTTGCCTTTGTTGGGTTATGGAACTTAGGATCTAGATGCCATTTCTCAGTTGTCTTGGTTGGTATCTGCTGGTATATATGATCTGTCCTTGCTGCAATTACATACACATGAATTTTGCACAATGTGAAATGATCGGCTTGCAATCTCTCATTTTTTTGCAAAATTTTGGCAATCATCAGTAAAGTTTAATATGTGGTGAAGGAGTATTATGGGTCTGCTGTGGTCATTCTTTTTTTTGCTGAAATGTTGTTTGGAGTGCAACATAGCTTTATATGTTTCTTTTGCTGCTCCATGGTGTGGCTGCGATTATTTGCATTATGCGCCTTGTGTTGATTGTGGTCCGTCAGTTTGAATCTTAATCTTGGTTCACTGATGCATCAAGTCTTTTATACACTGGAGCATGACTGACTTGTGAATATTATCTGAGACCTTAATTGTTTTTACTCTTTCTCTTACCAGGTGAATATGGAATCTATTATGAGAAATTGAGAATTGACTGAGACGAGGATGATGCAAGTAAGTTGGCCCTCTTGCGTCTCGCCTTTTCTACTTGGAACTGAAAAGTATAATTAGTCATGGGATGTCTTGTGCTGATTGAGAGCATGGGCGAGTTTTTATTGCTTTGATCAAGTACAGCATACTTGCTTTGATAAATAGAAGGATTACAAGATGTCTGAAACGAGTTCTACAAGTGTCACAGAAAGAAGGACAAGATCTGTAGTGTGGGAACACTTTAAAGAACATTTTATTGCCCTTGTGGGAATAGTTGGATTTCCATTTGTTATCTATCCATACATTCTTCTCGTGTGTGGGCTCTGTTGAATCCTGTCTTCATAGTCCATCTTGGCAAAGCTAAAAAGTCTAATGGCAATGATTAGCTTTGAATGCTAATGGACTTAGATCATATGTCGCTCTTAACTATCCTGCGCTTCCTTCCTCCAGTGGAGCTGCAGTTCAGTGGAGATGAAACATATATGTTTCAACTACCTGGTGTTCTTAGTCTATATAATTTGAATCATGCCTCACATATTGTAGCTAATTGTTTGCTGCAGAATATCTTTAATAAGGTTTCTACAGCATAGGGTGTTTTTGTTTATTTATTTATGTTTCAATCATGTTCTTTCTGCAGCTCGCTTCTCGCCTAATGATAAATACTCAAGGCCAAGAGTTCTTCTAAAGAAGCAATTTGAATTGTTGCCGACCCAACAACCGCCTCAGAAATACTAAATGGGGGATATCGCATAGGTGTTCTTTTCCTGCGAAACTAAGATTGCATGTAATAGATTTGGTTTCTCAGCATATGTCTCTATTTGGTCTTAGCTCTTTATTTGTGACACGTTGACAGGCGCAATTGTAAACCACTTCTTGGATAACAGGATCAATTTTTACCTTATACAGTCAACTTGACAAAGATTATAAGTAGCTTGCAATTTTTACTATGGCTATTCGGGGTTCACACCCACTTTGTATTGGTTTACATGTTTACCCAAAAAAAAAAAAAACCGAAAACCCGGCCCGACCCGACCCGGATTTTCGCTTTGGGTACTATGGGTTTTGGGCCGGGCCAGGTCAGAAAGAGCATGTGCCCCTTGTGATTTGGGTTGGATCGGGTATCATAGAAACCCGACCCGACCCGACCCATTGACACCCCTACTCGCCTGCCCAGCCCAAGCGAGGGTCGCCCTTGCCCGACGCTGACAAGGGCCGCCCTCGACTGGGCTGGGGCGGGCAAGGGACCCTTGTCCGCATCATGCGTGGGTGACCCTCATCTGTCCAACCTAGGCGAGGATGACCCTCGCTAGCCCAGGCGAGGGCAGCCTCCACCGGCCCTGGCTATGGCCAGTGGAGGGAAGAGAGGAAAAAAAAACATAAAAGGAAAAGAAAAAAACAAAAAAAAAGGAAACAAAAAAGACGAAACTGCCATTGTTCTGATCACCAAAACAGTAACATGCTCGCCGGCTGGTGAGCATTTGACCGGCCGACGAACCCAAGCCCTTACTTGAGACTAATTGCGCACTTTAGGTCCTTATTTGAGACTGATTGGACACTTCATGCCCTTATTTGACATTATATCCACTTGGGGTCCTTTTTTCGATAAAAAGACTCTACTTGGGGTCCTTAATTGGAATTTTCCCTATAATTTAACAGAAACTAACGAAGTTTATCATAGGTATATCACTTTGAGATTTTGGTTATCAAAAAATTAGTTTTTGGTAAATTTGTCACATGTATACTAATTCAAGGTTTTTTATGGTCAAAAAATTAATTTATGGTAAATTTATCACAAGTGTATCAATTTTGGGTTTTTTGTGATACTAACCCATGATAATAATAAGAATCAACAAGCTTAGTTGGAATAAGTTACTTTGTGCGTGGACATGTCCATTGGTGTATTTTTTAATCAGTAGTAATTCATTAACATAAGATGTGATGTAAGAAAAAGAGATGAGTTTCGTGCAATTTAATTTATGAAGTTCTGAAACAGCATCATACTTTATGAAGGCCGAAGATTAATATGGGGCCAAAAAAAAAACGTTACAATATTTAGCTTCTTGCAAACATAAAATACGAATACAAATGATTTGAAATATGTTTGTTTTTTTTTGGTTAAGGATTTGAAATATGTTTGTTCAAACATTAAAATATAAAAATAATTTAAATATAAATGATATGCTCTCGAACTAAATTGCAGTGTAGTCTTTTAAATATTTTATTGCAAGTCTAAAAAAGATTTATTTTTTTAAAGTGGAGTTATTTATTTCATCTAATATTCTCGTAATATTTTAACAAACCATGTTATGAAAAATCATTTATATCTCAAACTAAGTGAATATATATCTATTTGGTGTAATTCTTTTACAGGACTAAATCAAATTACTCGAAGAAAATCAATTATGCTTTAGTTAGTAATAATTATTATTATCAATAACATATATAGTTAGGAAAATTAGTTTGGAGTAAATTTATCACGGGTTTATCAATTTAGGATTTTTGTTAGTCAAAAAATTAATTTGAGATAAATTTGTCATATGTGTACCAGTTTGGGAATTTCCATGGTATTAACCCTACTTAGAAACACTTTCTCTTTATCTATTTTTCCAATTTGACAATCAAATATTTGAGTTGTAGATAAAAAAACGTTGGTTTGGTAAAACTAAAGCTTATGAACGTTGTCCACATTTTTAAAATATTAAATTAAATGAATTTATTTATAAGCGACAATAGAGTCACGCCACTACATGCAAAAAAAAAATGCCACGTTAATCAATAGCTAACTCAAATAAATGTTTTGGCGATATTATGAATTTTAAAACAAAACATCATGCGTGTTCTCAAGATTCGATGATGAAAATTTTAAGACTTAACCAATGAAGTACCAAATGGGCTTCATGGAATGCCAATCTGCCCCACAAGTGATACCCCCGTACCTAAGTTCTCTAAGTTTTCGTAGACAGATATCTTCATACATGCATTTAGGTAGTTGACTTTCCCTGTCAGCCCCTAAGCTTTTTAGGTGTCCAATTGACATAAGTTTTTGGAACCAATTAGTGGCGACTCTAGTCTGATAATTTAAGGATGTATTTGTTTCATTGAAAATTTCATGATTAAGAAAAAAAATTCTAAGGAAAATGGTTAATTTTCATTTGTTTAACGGGGTAGGGAAAGTGATTTCCTTCTTACCAAAAGGAGAAATTATTTTTTCCAATCTAAGCCTATTGTTTTGAGTCCATGGATTCCATAGATTGATTAATTTTCCGTCATTTAAACATCGAAAAGTCGAAAAATAATTTCTCAAAAATAATTTTCCTTCAAACACACAAGCCCTTAAGATAGGATAAAATTTAGGATAGGATAAAAATTATTTATCTTGTGTTTGGTGCCCACTCAAAATAGGATAAAGCCGAATATATAAAAGATATAGCCCAGATAAAATTATCCCATAAGGGAAGGTGGGATAAAGGTAGATAGGATTTCTAATATCCATAATATAAAAGTTATTTTTCTTGAATAGCAAACTTATTAAATTAATAAAATTTAAATTATATTTGAATTATAATATAAAAAATTCAAAATAACAAAAAATAATTCCAAATTTCTTTTTATTTATCCCTATTTTTATTTATATATTCAAAATTCTTTCTTTCTTACGATATAAGTTCCACTTATAAAAATATATATTTAGTATTTATATTTATTATATATTTTAGGTATATTAGTATAGTTTACTATTTAATAAAATTTTATTAGAGAACGATGGAAAGGGACAAAAGAAATAAAAAAGAAAAGAATTAAAAAAAGAGAGGGAAAAAATAAGCAAATAAAAATGAAGTAGGCAAGGGTGTTGTAAGAGATTCTTACCATCACTGTTTGTGCAATTTTTAGGTTTATTTACACTGATATGCCATTCATAGCAAATGGTGGACATTATAAGATTGAAAAAATTGCGACTTTATTTCTGCGATTCACCAAACAATTGATATGAAGCAAATCATCTGGATTTCATATCATATCTTATCCAGTTTTATCATGGTTAGAAATCCATACGATCAAACGCAGTCTATCTGATCATCTTTTTGCATCTAGTATATTATTACCCACAACACTAGGAGAAGCTAGCATCATCTCATCGAGAGTTTCCCCTGTTTTTGGCAACCCTCGTCGCTGAGTCCGCGAGTCCTCCATTCTCGACCCTCAGATGCACTCGATCCCGACAATTAACTCGTTTGTGCTTTATTTGCTCTGGGTAAGTGGCATTTGATTCGATTTTTGGGTGTCAAATTTTAGTTTTGAACATTCACAGCTCTTTATGCTCAGTTTAGGCTTGCTAGAGAGCTCTGGTGCAATCGTGGATGCTCCGGCGATCACCCACGTTGCTTGGATGGTCCTTGAGTGATCGATACTCAATTATTTGGGCTCCTTTCTTGAAGCTTGGCGCGATACCACGACTAGGCCGAACGTCCACCATGTGTCTCCATTTTTCAACAGGTGGCGGCGGCTCGGTTCCACTCGAGTGCCTAATGGTTGCCATCGTGCTTTGCATTCAAGGTTAGCGTCCAATTGGTCATCATTTAAGTTATGTTTGTCCGTTTCTCGGATGCCCCATGTCGGTCAAGCATCATATTTGTTTTACACCAAAAAATGACTTAACTTTTGGTGTTATCGACAAGTGACAATTGTTATGGCATATAATCTAGAGGGAGGGTCAATAGGTTATATATTGCAATCTGATAAATTTTTCAATAAATAAATAGAAACAATTGATATATGCAGGAAGAGATTGATATATGCAAGAATAAATTGCTAGTATTGAATGCGGTGCTTCTATCAAACACTTAGATAACAAGTCGAGAGATAATGATAGATGCATGTAGATTTATAGTACTTCAGGTTAGATCAAGCCTACATTTACTTTCTCAAACTAACCACCATCAACAAGATTGGATTTTACTAACAGCTCTTTAAGTCGTAACAGTTGTTGATTGCGTTGTTTCTACCCAAAGTTAGTAGACCATACTGCCAAGTTACATGCGCTACTTTAACACTTGTAGACTTCTCAAAAAACTTACAATCAGTGTATAACTCTCGATAAGTGATTCATTTCTCACATAATACGTAAAGTGTCCTTGTAATTTTTGCAACTCGTCTCTATCTACTTTGGCTTGCATTGATCGCTTTATAGCTGTCAATCTTCAAGTTAATCGTTGAATGATCTTCAAGATAATCAATTTAGTCTTTGTAAATTGTAATAAGATCACCAGAGATCCATTCGCTCGCACAAACAAATCTTCCCTCAATCTTGTTGCTTCCAAGTATAGAGTCTGCATATAAAGAGATAATTATTGTCCATCGATATAATAGATAATTGATTGGATTCTACTCGGAGTGAATAAATTCGTAATTCCAAACTTGTGATTGGCTATCAAATTCCTTTAGATGCGTAATAACTATCAAAAGAATATATGGGTCTTCGTTTATTATGCCACATGACTAATAATGATCTTCTCAACTTGATATAGGCAGTAGCTTCTATCAACCTTCTACGATTGTACTTAGTCATCCGGTTAGCAATTAATGTGTCCATCATAGTCCATCGATTCTTCTAAGCACATATGTGAATGAGATTTCCGCATATCTGTTTACTAATTGGTTTCTCCAAGTCCTCGCGAACTTCTTGTTCTCTTTGACTTGACGCTCAGAATTTTTACAATGGTTTTGAGTCATTAGTCAATGCCACCTAAATAGAAGCGATACTTGCATCTATCAAACCATAGATTGTGAGAGATTGTTTTGTTGATATCAAAATCTTTAGAGGTTTTCTCAACAAAACTTAACCGATAAAGACTGTTTGGTCAAAACAGTCAATAAATACTTTTGTTCAAAACAATTGACAACTTGAGGAATTGATAACTTGATGAATCGACAAATAGTGGAGTCGCTAATCTCAGATGCACCCGCCAAAATAACCATCAACATAGTGTTATAAAGTAAGTATCAAGGTCGTGGAGTCAATGTAACCATCAAGGTAATTGTCTAGTAATGGAGTTGACATAACTATTGAGTAGTGAAGTCTTGGTAACCATTGAAAAGTGGAGTTATAGTAACCGTTGTAACCTCTGTTTATAAGCTCCGCTTGTAACAGTCAATTGTAGGCTATAGATAGCCATATCGTACTCTTTGTAGACCCCTCCTCAACAAAACATGTTATCTTTTAATTATCTTACAATTCTTGTATCCTAGCTGCAGTTTCTTAATATCTCGTCATCGATTAGATTCGACATTTATCTTAGTTATAGCTTTCAAATCTTCGTCGTCAATTAAATTCTGCCATTGTACCTTTTAATCTTTATGCTTTGTCGTCGATTAAATTCCGGCAAAGTGTTATTTACTTAACATTGATTAAATTTCGTCGAAGCATCTCTATATGTATCCTTGTACTTCGGTGATATATCATGTTCAAAATCGCCACAAAACATGTCTCTACTTACAAAAAAAAAATCGAAGAATGACTTTTGGTGAAAGATATTTCATTGTCGAACACAATTTCGACGAAACATATTTTTGGCACGCCCGATGAGACAACTTATGGTTTATATTAAGGAATAACAATATTGAGAACATGGAATCACCTAAAACCTAATCATGCTATGGGTAACAACCTTAGTGAAAGAGTCACCTAGTTCGAGACCAAAGCCGTTCCTAGAGGGACAGAGACAAACCGAGGTGGGAACATCAACATCACAAGACACCTTACAGAAGAGCAGGTGATAGAGTCAGCACCGAATCCTACTTTGGTGGCCATCACGAAGAGGTTGTTCGAGGAATAGTAAAATGAGATGGGAAATTATATATGACGAGACATCTCTCTGATTTCATCAAGCCAATGGTCATTAAAGCGCTCAGTGATGTCATCTCGAGGCCCAGGACATCCAACTAGGCCACTGATGCAGCTGAACACGGCAGTTTCTAGGTATGTTCCTCCAACTCTTAGTCAATTGAACGGTGAAAATAATTTAGGCCAAGTGATCCCACCACCAGAGAGAATTTTCCAAAGGCCTGAAAATCCTAACCAAATTAATTTGGTCAATGGAAATAACCAAGTTAATCTAGTCCAAATTAGTCATGTTGACAATAATATGGCAAATCAAAATAGTCCACAGAATGGACCTCCTGTTGGGCCAATTCCAAATGGTGATAATGTAAGGCCTTATGGTGCAATCTTACCTCCGAATGCAGTAAATTTACCATATAGGCCAATTGTCGACAATCCAAATCAAGATCTCGACTTTTGACTCCTGATCTTAGGGGGTAGGAAGGTCAAGCCTATCACTACTATCCTGAACCAAGGTGGCAGCAAGAACAAGCTTATCAATCCATGAATCCAAACCAAGTAGTTAAATGGTGATACAACAAATAGGTGTTGATCAAGAGGTTGTCGAGCTTGTTTATATAAAGCCATATCCTAACTTTGTCGATAATGTTCCTTATTATAGGGGATTCAAAACTCCTGATTTTGCCATTTATACTGGCGAAGATGACCAATCGACCGTTGAACACATTCCACTCATTGCCCAATGTGAAGAGGCAAGAACAAATTCCTAAGACTTAGGTTTGTTCCCTTTGTCTTTATCAAAAATTGCATTAGCTTGGTATATGAATTTATCTCTTAATTAAATCCATACTTCGGTTGAGATGGAAAAATAATTACATTCTCCATTTTATTAAACAATACCGAGGTATCGATTGCTAATTTAGCCGGTCAATAAGTTTGTTGCTCAATTCAAGAAGGCTAGAAATAGATGCATTATTTCAATCTCAAAGGAAAAACTAACAAATTTGGCTTTCAGTGGATCAAAATTCAATCTTAAAGAAAGATTCGAAGGCTAAATTTTTGCAGATTTATTCCAATTGGCAACAAAGGTGTCTAAGTATGAGCAGTTGCTTAAGGACAAAGATAGAGGGCCACATGAAGGCTTACACAAAACGTGCCTTTAATGGAAAGATATGAATCATATGATGAATTTGACCAAGATAAAATTCGACAAATAAAAATCAAATTTGTAAATGACAAAGGGACACGTGATGACTCTTGATTATCTAATTCAAAAGAGTCGAATGATTAATAAATCATTCAATTCTTTTAAAAGGGGTAATATGTTTAAACCAAAAATTGACCTACTTTTGATGATTCTGAACAACAGACAAACTTAGTCGATAAAGACAATTTGATCAGAACAGTCAACAACTTGATATTGACAAATAGTGTAGTCGACGATCTCATATGCACCCGTAAAAAAAGTAACTATCAACGTAGTGAAATAAAGTAACCGTCAAAGTTGTGGACTCAATGTAACTATCAAGATAAGCATCAAAGTAACCATCCAGTAATGGAGTCGATGTAACTATCGAGTAACCAATTGTAACTATCAAGGTACCACCAAAAAATGGAGTCGTAGTAACCGTTTGTAACCTTCATTTGTAACAGTCGATTGTAGGCCTTATATAGTCACGCCGTACTCTTTGTAAATCCCCGAACAAACAAACAAAATATATCATCTTTCAATTCATGTATTGTAGTTGTAGTTTTCAGATATCTCATCATCGATTAGATTATAGCATGTGTCTTTATTGTAGCTTTCAGATCTTCGTCGTCGATTAAATTCCGATAAAGTGTGGTGTATTTTGCCATTAATTAAATTCCGTCAAAGCACATTTATATGTTTCCTTGTGCTCTACTGATATATCATGTCCGAAGTCGCCACAGAATCTATCTCCTCTTATAAAAAAGCGAAAAACGACTTTTGGTAAAAGCTATTTTGTTGTCTAGCCCAATTCCAACGAAACAGTATATCTTGAAGTGCAAGAATGATTGTGTGATTTTCTTGAACATGTTCTGTCTTTGATTTATGTAATCTCATGGTTCTAAGTAGATGGCAAATGTCATGGAGCCGCTAGTCCGACTAGTCTCCAGGTTGGAGTAGTAGCTTCGGATCATCCTTCAGTTGATCAGTTAGATGATGAGGGGGATGAGAACGCAAGTGCGGCTCCAATTGAGGCCTGGTATGCGCCCATCATTTCTGTAGATCCTGGCACGTTCAAGACAAGCCTTTTTTAGGCTCCCTTACTAGTCTTACTTCTATGAGTATTCGTAGTAACAAGGAAGAATCTTTAAGTTTGTTTTGATTCGATTCTGAATCCCGGCTTTTAACTAACCTCACCCTATTTTGTTTAGCCTTCATCTTTTTGTAAGTGTTAGGAAAAAGTTCGCAGAAGAATCAACTAACCTTTCTATGCATAACAAACGAATTACCTAGGAATGTGAATTGAATCATTGGTGAATGTTAGACAAATCTACAACTTCACACCGGTCTAAATATAATTACAAAGAAAATATTCTTGTTCAACAGCGTTAATGCCGATCGTCTTCTTAAAGTAATGATGGAACCCTTTTGTGTGTGTTTTCTAATTGAGAGGAAACGTACCTTCTTTTCTATACGTTGTATGTCTGTTGTCTCTATCTTTCTCTCTCATGAGGAAGTTATATTAACTTCCCTCAACGGACAACTAATGACACCTCTTCAAAGGGTGTTTCTCAAACACACGTCCCATCATGGGCAAAATGGTACCATTTAACATCTCTCAATCGAACATGATGAACTTGATAATGCTCTATCAAGAATATAAGGCATTTAACATCATTTACTTTAGAAAAGATTCATCCTAGCAAAAAAGTTGTGCAACCAGTGAGTACAACTGCACTTGAGAGCTCAAATTATGCACCTATTAGGGACAACATAATGACTACAACCCAAAAAGAAAAATAAGTAAGTAATGTCCCACAGTACCCCAGATATATTTTGTTACATCAGTCTAAGTATACATAACCTTTAAAGGCTCTACTTGACCATTCTCATAACACCATGTATTTACAATTATTTTTGAAGCCATAGAAGGCGAAATAATTGGTCGACCAGTGTCACGTCGTGCTTTCGCGTGCCTTTAGAGGTACTTTCATTTGTCACAAATGAGGAAATTGTCCCCGAATGAGCTACTAAGGTCCAAAATGGATAATTTGCCCAAATGTCTCACAGACACTCCATCACTAGACGCATGAGGGTCTTTCCCTGACCATAGACATGGCCACGGTTCAGAACTGGTCGATTCCGGTTCATGGCCATGTATGAACCAAAATCGGAACCGCCCCTGGCAATTTTGGGCCGATTCCGGTTCCAGCCTGGTTCGAAACCGATCGGTAAAAATTAAAAAATAAATTATGAAATAAAAAATAATGAATTATAAAATTATGAAATAATGAATTATTCAATATAAAATGTAATCAAAATGTATATTGTAATCAAATTTAGGGAAAAAAAGAGTTTCTTCACTTATCTGTAGTTTTTTTTTTTGTAACCGGGCCCTGAACCGGCGGTTCCGGGCCGGTTCCAAAATTATTGGAATCGAAATCGGGCCGTAGGCCATGGGCCGGTTCCGATTCCGAACCGCGGGCCCGATCAACGAGCTAGTCCCGGGTTTCACCCAAGCTAGTTCTGGGCCGAAAGTAGCCCGTGGCCATGTCTACCTGACCATACCTCACGAGACAGCGGTATTTATTTTTTAATTTTTTCTATTTATCCTAAGTTTTGTTTTAGAGTCGCCACTAGTCCTTATTGGCCGACTAGAAACCTAATTGAGACGAGAGAGAACCATCCTGATTTCTATGAACTAGCGATTACATAGGTAAGGGGACTTGATTACATTAATGATCCCAAATCGAAATCTCTAATGCCCTTTCGATAACTAAAACAATCCGAAGTGTCTAAACGTGTCATGTGAGTTCGCAAGGCCTATCTATGAATTCTAACTATTTTAATCGAGAGAAATCAACCAATCAATAAGGAAATGCGGAATCAATTTCAATCAAACACAGCAATCCTAAAATGGTCTCTAAATTGAAAATCAATCAAAAACACCACAACCCCTAGTAAAGCCCTAAGGCTTATTCATTCAATGGATTGTGTTGTCTTAGGGTTTTAGGATTTTTTTAGGGGTAAAGATCCCTTTTAGGGTTAAACCTCCTTTTAGGGTTTTTTGGGGGTTAAAACCCATTTTAGTGTCTAAACTAAGGAATTTCAAAAAAAAAATACTTGGGAACCTCAAAAAATTTAAAATTCACTCAAAGTGGATGGCTACAGGTATTCTAAGCCATTTTGTGAATTTTTTTTATTTTTCTTGGGAAAATTTTTATTTTCGAAAAAGCTAAACTTTCATTTTTTTTCCTGCATTTTCTGAATTTTCTATTGTTTTAGGATTTTCTGATTTTTTTATAAATTTTCTGAATTTTCTAATTTTTTAGGATTTTCTAAATTCTCATATTTTTTTTTATGAATTTTCTGATTTTTCAAAAAAAAATTATGATTTTTTAGTTTTTTTAAAAAATTTTGAATTTTTTATTTTCCCACTGCGGATGAACCCAACAGAACCAATTCAGACTAGTCCAACCAAGTCAGACCGGCCTAGTCGGTGCTGGCCGGTGCCCCGGCGAGTACAGTGCCAAAACGCCACTGTTTTCTCTCTTTCTCTTAGGCATGTTGACAAACACTTGGTGGGCATGAATCTTAGTTTTGCCGTTTCGGGACCACCACTTTGGCCGCTATTCCAGTGAACTTCCGACGACATTCCAACTATCATAATCGATCCCAAACCTTCACCGCATGACCCTCTACACATTCATACTCATTAGATGGTCACTGAGACTCCCTAAGCCATTGATATTCAAGCTCAAACTTCCCTATTTAACAATGAAAATCATACTCTAAAACTAAACTAAACTAACATTCAAATCAACAAACAGAGCGTCGTAACCATTTCTAGCGATCAAAATAGCAATCAAAACAATTAGGGAACAAGAATGACTGACTTGGAACAGCCACTGGCTGCTAGAAAGCACTCTGGCAAGGTTTAGAAGCTTCGGCGAGGATGTTCATGGAGGCTGACTCGGTGAAAATGCAACATCAATGATCCAAAATGCATCGAATGACAAATCACATGATCAGAAACATGTTTAAGGCATTACTAATCACAAAATCACAAATAAAATCTCAAGATCAAACTTAATGAAACTCGGATCATCATTCTGGAATTTTGTCGAACATGTGACCAGTGATAGGGAAGGATATTTACCTTCTTCACTGGAGCCTGAATTAGAAATTTTGAACTAAACTAGCACTTTGGAATGATTCTCTAGTACTTGCTCTTCAAAATGATAGCCTTTGATTCACCGGGAAGCTCCTTAACTAGTCGGTTGAAGCTCAATTTCAGACCTTCACGGCTAGCTACTTGACCGAAACGGGAAAGGGGAGGTCACAACCACGGGCTGATTTGTCAGCGCTCCACTGGTCAGGATGGCGCCAGATGCTTGGTTGGGGACCTCTCTCTCTCTCTCTCTCTCTCTCTCTCTCTCTCTCCCCGGCAAATTGTCGTACACCTTCCCCTTTTGATAACTAGTTTTTCTCTCCTTTTTATTGTCCTTTTGCAAGTTAGTTATCACCACTAACCGACTCACCAATCAGTAAGAGATGATAAGAATGGACAGCTAAAGATTCTCTAGTTATCCATTTTCGTTTTTCACAATTTCGATCCCAAATTTTGACTCAATTTCACGATTTCGATCCCAAATTTCGATTCCTTAACACTTTTTACGCTAGAATATGGGTTCAATTTGAATTTTCACTTTAATTAGGTCAAAAATCCCCAAATCCAAATTCAGTTCACTTGGGTTTTTGTTCAATTAAGTGTCTAAATGGCCTAATTAGGAAAAATTGAGGCCAAAATTGAATTACCCATGTTCAATTAATCCTAGGGAAGGTATAGGTTTAAATCGAAAATTTCAAATTGAATAAGATCCCCAATTTGTGTCTTAAAATCCCTATTTTTTCAATTAATTTCTGGGACTTTTCAATTCTTTTGTCAATTTGTAAAATTGTCCAGACCAATATGAAATTCAAGGTCCTAGAATCAATTTTTGTGAAGACAGTATGGCATAAAAATGACTAAAAATGATTTAATTAGATTTTTTGCTCAATTGAGGTATGAAATTACCCAATTTTGGGAAAAACATATCCCCAACTGAAATTTTCTAAAATTGAGACTGCAGTGCTGAAATTGGAATTAAAAGAAGACTAATTGCTATTTTTTGTGGAATTTTTTAATTCCATTTAGGATTTTTCTTGATTTTTTCTCTCTTTTAGCCAAAAGAAATTAAGAAAAAATTCACGAAAATTCTTTAAAAAATTATTTTTTATTTAGAAATAGGTTTCTAAGTATGGCCAAGGTTCCTAATCCTAATTTTTTGATTTTTAAGTAAATTTTTTAAAAAAATGGGCTAAAGATCTGGTGTCAAATAGCTAGTAAACACATGTTATAGATGTAAAACAACAATAGTCTTCCTTCACACTCATGTTTCTCTCCATTTTAGAATAATTGCTTTTCTAGACACATCCCATAAAGCTAGATTTATTCATGACTACTAGTAACATGCTAAAGTAGAAACATTGGTACGTTAATTTGAGAACATAGTGATAAGTAACATAGGGCACAAAATGAGTTAATCAATTCATAAATTACCTCAAGAACTCACATGATGAGTTAATAGGGATAATTTCACTCATCTCCATTATCGATCGAATAAAAACACATGTAGTATGAATTATATGCTATAGTGGATTTTTCTTTCTATAAGTACATATGTCATTTATTAAACATATTCATTATATAGATCTTAGCCTAAACATAGTCACATGCTTCTCACGTACATATGTTTAGCTCGAGTGCTATATCAGCTCGCTTTCTACGGTGCCCGATTAAGTACTCGCATTCGGCTTCCATCAGGCATACATGATTATAGGACTATCATATTCAGTCTTATTACATATAATCAAAGACCTCATCTTGATCCTAATCAAGGTGACGTAAAATTGTATTAAGTATTAAATTTGCTCTTCCAACATTTATAGTACATATTGTTTCATCTCAAGCCCCTTCCTATAGCATTTGAGGTGATTGCTTATGTCACGCCCCGTACCCCACGAAACGTGAGCATCCCATCCTAGGTTAAATTTGGTGTGACGTCCCAGGACACGTTGCCGACCCAACGCCCAACATGTAGAACATTGCACATGCGGAAGCAACGTATATAAATATGTACACCCGTACAATAAACACTATAACCATGGGTAGCTCAACAATGGACATCAATATGAATAAAACATATACATTTCATTACTATTAAAATATGTACAATATCCATTTATAGGGAGTACAAACAACGAACTCGAAAACTGGTTAACTGCCACTCAAGTCAAAAAGGATTAGTGGCCAAGGGTCAGGGATACTAGATTTAGAGGAGGCTCTAATCAAAAAGGTACAGCCCGATCTATCTAAAACTAGGACTAATCTAGGGGACCCAGTCCGGGTCAGAACCAGAAGACTCAGAGGATGAAGAGCTATCAGGCAGCTCCTCCTCAGAATCTAATGAGTCCAACTCGGACTCAGCCTCTACGACCTCCTCATCTGCGTCCATTGGCTCTACTACGTCCTCCAGCTCCATGTCCTACTCCATGGGTTCTGGTTCTTCCTCTGCTTCCATCGGCTCAAGATCATCTACCTCCCAGACAACAGGTTCAACTCCAGCACTCGAACTCCCATCAAACGAGGCTTCGAGGCTAGCTACGTCTCCATCAGGACACTGCAGGTCTACCTCACCTTGCCCGTTAACCAGGACATCAAAGGTACGAAGAGGTCCATGCTCTCTGAATTGATCCCTAAAACACCAGGCTACATATTCGTGATGCTAGGGATACCCTTCTCCCACATCAACCAGTATCATAGTACGATATCTAATATACACATTCCCATTCCATAAGGGGTGCTCAGTCGCCGTCCGCCCTAGCTAGCGCGGAATCCCAAAATGCACTGGAGCATCCGGCATCTTCAAGTCCGGGAGTCTGAAAAGTTTGGGTTTATACAATAATGAGACGAATCTCAGCGAGTAAAAACCCCTAAACCTAAACTAAGCTAACATGCACCTTCTGACACGCAACCAAACACATTCAACCAGTACGCAACCAATAATAATAACAATTGACCTAGGCTCTCGGGCCCAGATCACTTACCTCGCTGACCCTGCAGGTTAGACAATTCAATAAAATATCCACGGCACATATGCGACACGCTTAGTCACACGTACGCCATACGCATGCTCATGCTCATTAGTGCCTGTCTCACACACGAATCACCGGTACGCATATTATCCAACACACTCAGGCACACATTTGCCATGCTTAGGAATCGCCTCAAACAATGCACTCTGGCATATGGCTCATTTTCAGTTATAAACTGACCCGTAGGCCCACAATTATAAACCGACCCGAAGGCCAACAAATATTTCGACCCGCGTAAAAATGCTTAGGGCCCGACCCGTAGGCCATTTTCAAGTATAAACCGAGCCCTAGGCCCACAATTATAAATCGACCCGAACGCCAACAAATATTCCACCTCATGTCCATTCTTAGCACACGAATGCTTGGCTATGCAATTTCCACACTCGGGCGACAATGCTATGCATAATGAGTGTCAAATTTCTCAAAAGCACATAATCATCAAATGGCCAAATAGATGTGCGTTTCAACATGCCCAATCAATTCAACAATTCAATTCAACCACGGAATGCCCAATTATGCCATTTAATACACTTCGGCACAACACGTAATACACACAATTAGTGCACACAAACTTGCACAATCAAGGCCCGCCATACCTAGTCATACTCGGCCACTCTAGGCTCACGATATGGCATCATCCAATTGACCACCAATGAGTACGATTCAACCAATTAATCATCTAAACATGGCATAATCGGAAATTTGCAATTAAACCCCCAAATTGTCCAATTAATTCTTGACATGGCAGCCACTAATCCAGTCCAACAAGGGCACTAATTCAACATTAAATTGCCTCATTAAACTCCTCAACTAGTCCCAATTCGGCCATGACATATTTTGCCACTAATCGTTCCTGAAACCAACATAATTAACCCATAAAATCAACTAATCCTATCTAGAGAGGCATAATTAGTCCTAATTAAGGTTTAGAGGTTAATACTTACTTAATCCTAAGCTCCCACAAGGCTAATCGACGGGGAACGAGCAGCCGATCACCGGCGAGCGGCGAAATCAGCGGCGGCGTCCCGGCTTGCTCACGGCAGTGCTTGATCGAAGGGCGGCGACTACGGCAGTTCAGGGTGGCAACGGGACTGGTCGGCGGTGGTTCACGGTGAGGGAGGGGTGAGGGTGGCAATCGGATGGTGGTGGTGCGGTTGGACGGCGAGGCGGCGGCCGATTTGGGCGAGCGGCGATCCAGCGGCTTCCTCACGCCAGCGTCCATGGCTTGGGCTGGTCCGGCTGCCCTTGGCCGAACGGGAGAGAGAGTGATGGGACGGTAGTGGTGACGGGGATGGGTGAGCGGCGGCACTTGGTTGAACGGCGGCACAGCGGCGGCGCTCCACCGGAGTGATGCTCGCGCGGCCAAGGAAGGGGAGGAGAGAGAGATCCGGCGGGTGGAGAGGGAGAGAGGAAGGAGAGAGAAAATGCCTTGGTGGGGAAGTAATGAGGGTGAGACCAAGGGTATTTAATGACTTTGACCATCTTTTCCAAATTCCAAAATTGCCCTTGCGTACTTGGTCCTCATTAAATCTTATCCAAAAAGTTGAGGACAAATTGGTCCAAGGAAAATTGAATTATTGGGTTGAAGATTATCCTTAATTAATCCTTAAATTAATCCCCAAAATTATTCCAAAATTCGGAATGCCCAAAATTAGCCTAGGGGCAAAATGGTCATTTTCCGATTTCGGGCCAAATTTCCATTTTTCGACTGTACTAACCCCAAATATATGTGGCCACACTAAAATGACGTCGTCCTCGCAAAATAGTCGCACATGACCCCGAAATCCGACGTCCAAGTTCGGATCTAATTCCGTGATCAAAATTGCTCAATTCAAAATTTTAGGGTCTCTCACTAACGGGCGGCATTTTAGGGGTTACGCGTATCGACCTAGGGTTACTCGAGTCGTGACGGCTTCGATTATCGAGAGAACGTGAGGAATTATTACTAGTTTCGGAGATCGCGATCGTTCGTTTTAAGTTCGGGATTTATTCGCCACGCGTACTCTCGATCGTGCGGAATCACCCGCGATCCGATCGTATGTCATTGGCCAAACCAAATCCATCACCTTCCTAAAATCGGCCCACTTTGGCCTAAAATATTTCCTCGTCGTTTTTCGGAATCGGTGCCCGAATCGCGATCGGATCCCTGGTCCACGTACCGTTTCCTAATTAGCCATTCCCTTCCGGTTAGTATCCCGAGAGAGCTCAATTTCGGACGAGACTTACTCAAATCAGATGAGGAATAATATTAATATTATTGATCCCGGAAATAAGTCGAAATTCAGGATGTTACAGCTCGTGTGAGTAAGCCAATCATTACCTAGTGACATACCTTTCAACAATATATGTGTATTTGTGCTAGTCTCATAACATATTGTACTAATTGATAAAACACCAATTCATTAACAAACAAGTACAATACATATACACACATAATCCAATGATCCTCAACAATATTAAATATCACATTCTACGTAACTCTAAAGACATCCCGTGGGTCAAAAACACGTCGCTAAAAACAGCCTTTGTGAATAGATCAGCAACCATCATGTTCGTAGAAATATATTGTAGAACCATTTCCTTATGCATTATTATATTTTCGATAAAATTGTTCTTTACCATGATACTTTGGATCTTTCACATAGGCAATGGCTACTTGACTATCACAATAAACCATCACGGTCTTGAAACGTCAGTGACAATGGCTAAATTTTCCAAGAAACGTTTTAGCCATATTGCTTCTTGAACTACAGCAAAGCATGCAATAAATTCTGCCTCCATCGTAGATAGAGCTGTGCGTGTCTGTTTCTTGCTACTCCAAGAAATTACACCTCCATTAAGTAAGAAAGCATGTCCAGATGTCGATTTACGTCCATCCAAGTCTCCTTCCCAGTCAGCATCTGAGCAACCTAATAAGCGTAAATCGTTTCCTTGAAAGCAAAGTCGATAGTCTATTGTGCCTCTCAAGTATCTCAGGATTCTCTTAACTACTTTCCAGTGTGCTTGATCAGGATTTGATTGGTATCGACTCACTAACCCCATGACATAACATATGTTGGGTCGAGTACACATCATAGCATACATCAAATTTCCAACTGCACTAGAGTACGGAACAATTTCCATTTCTTTCTTTTCTTCAAGAATCTTAGGACACATCTTAGAGATTAGGCCTTCACCTTGCATAATAGGTATATCAATAGGATTACAGTGATTTATATTAAAATGTTCAAGAATCTTCATTATATAAGACTCTTGTGACAGAGTAAAAAGTTTCCTTGTTCGATCTCTTTCAATCTTAACACCCCCATGTCCTTAATTTCAAAATTAGAGAACAACCATTTTTTTATGGTGATAACCAAACTCTTATCATTCTCAGCTAACAAAATATCATCTACATAGAGCGATAAAATCACAAATTTATCCTCAGACCATTTAACATACACACAGTGATCTTCTTCGATCATCGTAAACCCAAAAGAAGTTATGGCTCGATGAAAATAAAAGTACCACTATCTAGATGATTGCTTAAGGCCATATATTGATCAATGAAACTTGCAAACTTTGCGCACCTAACCTTTAGCTGTGAAACCTATCAGTTGTTTCATATAGATTTCTTCATCTAGTTTTCCATTGAAAAATGCTGTCTTTACATCCATTTGATGTAATTCTAAGTTCAAATTTGCGACAATAGCTAGGATAAGGCGTATTGAGGCAAACCTTACAACTGGTGAAAAGGTTTCCTCATATTATATACCCTCTTGTTGAGTATAGCCTTTCGCCACAAGATGAGCCTTATACTTTTCAACAGGCCCATTCGCCCTACGCTTGATCTTGAAAATCATTTATTTCTGATAACCTTGTGGTAGATCAACTAAGTCCCAAACGTGATTTGCTGTCATAGACTCCATTTCATCTTTCGAAACTCTTCCCCATTCTTCCTTATCAATAGATGAGAGAGCCTCTTCAACTGTCTTAAGCTCCGCATTGTCTTGTGTAGCAATTATAAATGCTTCCTCTTCAATCTCAAAACGACAACGGGGAATGCTTTTATTATTACTTTTGCGTAACTGAATTCCATGTGGATTCAATTCACTAGGCAATGCAATACTTCCACTAGGTTTAGAATGTTGAGGTAAATCTCTATTTTCCTCAACAACATTGTGGATGTGTTATCAGGATCTTCCATCTAATGTAATTGGAAATCATTATCAATTTCACTTCTACTAGAAAAATTGTTCTCCAAGAACGTGACATCTCATGACTCCATTTCAATTACACTTCCATTAGCTTGTTCACCTATGAGCACATACCCTTTAGAGTATTCGGAGTATCAAATGAAGATACATTTCTTCCCTCTTGGACCTAATTTTTCAAATTTATGGGAAAAATCATTAACCATTTATGTGCCATCATAGACCTAACCATTTCCAACAAGGTTCTATTCCTTCTCTCAGCAACTCCATTTTGTTGTAGAGTACTAGGAATAGTCAAATGTCTTACAATCACCTTTTCATCACAAAGAAACTTAAATTGTTCGGATAGATACTCATGTCCACAATCAGTTCTTAATGCCTCTCTTGTTTTGTTTAATTAATTATCTACCAAAATCATATAACGTCTAAAGCAATCTAATGCTTCTGACTTATGGGAAATCAGGAAAACATAACCACAACACATGAAGTCATCTATAAAATTGATGAAATATGAGGCTCCATACCTCACCCTCACATTTAATGGACCACAAATGTCAAAATGCGCAAGTTGCAATGGAAATTCAGCTCTGGTTCATTTACCAAATGGTTTTTTAATTGCTTTTCCTACTAGACAATGTTCACATATTGGTAGTTGAATCGTAGCGAGTGACCCTAAAAAGGCCTTCTCTAGCTAGTCTATTCCTTTTTGTAACCCAATGTGACCTAATCTAGCTTGCCAAATATTTGCATCAACTTCCACATTACTAGAATATGCAATCAAAGAAAAACAACCATCATCATTAACATTGAACACATGATAGTCAATATCTAAAACCATAAAACTATTTAGTACATGACCAGAACCATAATAAACTGTTCCAAACTTAATATCAACACGATCATCATGAAAATTCAAAACATAACCTAAGCTTAGAAGAACAACTACATAGACCAAGTTCCACCGAATATTAGAGCATAGAGGACATCATGTAGGAATAAACTTCGACCACCACATAAATTTAATTTACATGTGCCGATTCCCTTCACTTCAATTCTTGAGTTATTTCCAACATATATCTATCTACTTCTTATCTGTATCCGACGATACTCCACAAATACTTCTCAGTCTCTAGCTACATGATCGATAGCTCTTGAGTCTATTGTCCATATATGATGAGATTCAGTAAGCATTTTAGTGCTAAAAACAAAAGCATTACTCGAAGTAATTGAGTAATTTGGTACCTCTTTCGATTCAATGCATTCACGAGCGAAATGACCCAGCTTGCCACAATTGTAGCATTTCATCTTTGCCCTATCCTTCTTCCCACCATGCTTCTTGCGGTGTAGGGTTTTAGCTCTCTTGGGCGCCTGACCAGTCTCCTTCCCTTTGTTATTGAATTTGTAGTTCCAATTGCGCTTGAAGCCCGAAACTTTGCGCAAACCAGATTCAACAACATAAGCATGTATGGAGGATCTCACAACCTCTAGACGTTCATCCTCTAATTCCAAATGACACGTTATATCGTCAAAAGTTATGATATTCTCATTGTGCGTTATATTGATTTTCATATGCTCTTAACTGTTAGGAAGATACCTTATATCAAACTGACTTAGTGTTCATCAGTTAGAGTATGACCTGCTGTCTTTAGCTTTCGTATTATGCTTGACATCTCCCGAAGATGTTGTCTCATTGTTTGATTTTGGCACTTTCGAAATGTGTCAAACTTGATAGTGAGCCTCCTCAATTTTGTAGCAGGCGTACCCCCAAACTTGTCTTTCAGCGCAGCCTACATTATCAAAACTTTCAAACTCGCACATAAGATCATCTTGCACAAACTCAGCAACATGATGCGAGCAATGCTATATTTCTTTTTTTAACCTTGATAAGCTTCATGATCTCTTTTGTGCTAAGCAGAAGTTCCATGCTCAGGTTCAACCATACTGTAGTTAAGGGTCTCCAAAACCTCTTATTCTTCAAGGATGTACTGAACCTTTCGATGCCATATATTAAAATTGTCATCGTTCAATTATTCACCCTTGTTGAGGTTAGCCACAATGGTCTTAGATGCTAAAGCCATAATCAATGACAATTACACATTGACATAATAAACGCAAAATGGATACTAGCACATTTTTCACATTAACACACATTTATTTTGCAGCAAAGACAAACTAAATTAATGATAATTCGATAAAAAACACTAAAATGAAAGTTCACTAAGTTCCCAATTAGCTTCTGTGTAACGATTGTCTCCTATCATTAATATTGTTCAATTTGCACAAAATTTAAGTTCTAGCTGAGGATCCCTTTGAATTCTACCAACCTATGAACTCCCACTCGAAAAGATGATTATAATATATCATGCAATGATCACATTCTCTCGTACAATCATAGAGAACAGTATGATGTTAACCAAAGTACAAGTAATTCAAGCATTGTTTACAATCCAATGCGGTATACAAGTAAATAGAAAATGAACCTCCAGCCATTGTTTGAGTCTGCTGAGAACTAAAATTGCAAGCACATTAAGCCTTATATACATGCCATCAATGAACCATGCTCTACACAATCTATATGTAGTCATTTACATGTAAAATAGCTTATGTATTTCCAAAACCAAAGGGAAATACAGGTAAACTGCAATAATACCGCAAAAATACCCGTATTTAGGATTTTGTACGCATTTTCATACCTTT
Organism: Syzygium malaccense; assembly: GCA_031216405.1. Lineage (NCBI taxonomy): Eukaryota > Viridiplantae > Streptophyta > Magnoliopsida > Myrtales > Myrtaceae > Syzygium > Syzygium malaccense. The sequence goes on along the minus strand of CM062259.1, from coordinate 21,153,702 downwards.
AAAAGCTTTAAACATGTAAAATAACTATACCACAATGTAGAGAATTTCAATACGAGCACAATGGTACCAACCACACTCCAATCAGAGCTCCCACCGCCCACACACGCTACCTAAGTGCACAATGCATGTGACACGCGCTTCGCGGTCAATCCACAGGTTCGACCGGTTTAACCAATTCAACCATTGACCAGTCTAACTAGTTGACTATTGACCAATCCGATCATTCTGATCGTTGACCAATCAACGGGTCGGGTCGTCGGGTCGTTGGGTCGATAATAGGGTCGGGTCATCAATTCAGTCAACATGTCGGGTCGTCGAGTCGGTCTCTGAGTTGGGTCAATGGGTCCTAGTAGCTAATGTCATCGATGACACATGGCTGATGTCACCACAATGTCAGTCTGAGCCAAAGCGCGTGTACCGAGGCAATACCAACGCTTGGCCGACAACCAGCAACTTCTTGCCCGCGTGTGACGTCCCCCAGAGGCATGCTACCTATCATTCTTCTCGTCTTGACAAAATTAATTTTCACCGAAAAATATTACGAGAAAATACCCAAGCAGTACGGCCCTTTTCAACTCGAGACCCGTCTTTCTCACCCGGTTCGTATCAATCATGCATATAGCAATTTCAATGCATCAAACATGCAGACAGTATGGAAATCATTTCACTAAATGATTTCCTTATTGAACAACAAGCGAAAACTCAACAGATAAACAAGGCAGAGATCATAACTTAGGCTCTGATGCCAATGTTGGGAAAAATTCATGAAAGAATCGATTAACCTTTCGGTGCACAATAAACGAATTAACTAGGAATGTGAATTGAATCATTGGCGAATGTTAGACGAATTTACAACTTCACACCGGTCTAAATATAATCACGAGGAAAATATTCTTATTCCACAGCGTTAGTGCCGATCGTCTTCGCAAAGTAACGATAAAACCCTTTTGTGTGTGTTTTCTAATTGAGAGGAAATGTACGTTTTTTTCTGTACGTTGTATTTCTATTGTCTCTATCTTTCTCTCTCATGAGGAAATTATGTTAACTTCCCTCGATAGACAACCAATGACACTTCTTCAAAGGGTGTCTCTCAAACACGCATCCCATCATGGGCGAAACAGTATCATTTAACAGTGAGCTAGTCATAGGGTCCCATCACTCATATGGAGACCACTTAGCCTCTGTTGGGTTTGGTCATTTCATATCTATTTGTTCGGACATGCTTGTGCATCAATACATGATTGCACTGATGAAGGGTTAGTTTAGTGAGTCCAGTTCAGTGCAACTTGCCCTTGTTGAGTTGGGGCCGACTCCACCAAATTGGCACGAGATTCTTGGCATTTGCTTCGAGGGTACCCCAGTTTCTATTACACATGTGGATATCACAGAGGCACTCGATCTACTTCGGATACCTAGCAATGGAAAGGAGGGGCTCTTCACTTCTAGTGAACTGGCTTTATGGTGTCAAGGATTATTTGGCACTTGCTCCTTCAGACACTAAAGCTCCATTCGTTTCACAGAAAATATTTTCCGGATTTTCCGGTGTTCGTTTCACAGAAAATAAACTACCCATGCCCTCAATGGACAAAACACCTTCAAAAGGGAAGAAAATATTTTCCGCTTTTTGAAAAGAGGAAAACATTTTCCCCCCTCCTTCTTTCATCATTCATTATAATTATTTTTGTTTTCTTTTTCTAAAATTCTAAATTTTTATTATTTTTAATTATCTTTTATTTTTTTCTTTTTTCTTTTATTTCTTTTTTCTATCTTCTTCTCTGACCGGTCGCCGGCCATGGCAGCGACCGGCGACCAACCATAGGCAAGCTCAAGCTTCACCTAAGGTCGCCATGGCCTCGTTGACATCTGGCAACCTCGAGCGAGGCTCGAGCTCGCCCAGCTCACTCGACCGACCTTGGGCAAGCTTAGCCTCGCCAGATCAAGCGAGACAAAGCCTCGCCACGGGTTGGCGAGGCTTGAGCTCACCTGTGGCCGGTCGTCGGCCGAGGAAGAAGAAGAAGGAAAAAAAAAAGAAAAAGAACATTAAAAATATTTTTTTAAAATAAAAATAAAAAATTATTAAAAGTAGTGCAAGGAGGAAAATCTTTTCCATACCAAACAATGGAAGATATTTTTTGGGACTTTTTTTTTTATTTCAGCCCTGAAAAACATTTTCCATAAAAGTAATATTTTTCGCGAAACGAACGGAGCCTAGGTTCAAAAAGTGATTCCACCACTTGTTAGTGTTCTCACTTGGGTCACGCTTTTTAACAAACAATAAAGACACTATTCTTACCGCTGTGGTTTCTCTTTTCAGGACATTGTTCGGATTAGGCCAATATGAATCGGAGGCAGTCACAATTGTAGCTTTCTTGAGGGGAACGCATCGTATTTTCGCAGCTAGTCTTGCACCTACTGGCTTTTGGTACTTTCTCCTATTTTGGTCCTTTGAGTATCTTCCTATCTTTACTCCTAGATCCCATTCTGGGGCAAAAGGACACTATAAGTGCTATAAGTTGTGTACGAAGATCATTTTGGTGTCATAACGTTTTTTTTGATCACTTTGATGCCAAGTCGGAGGAAAAAAGATCACTTTAATGACTCCGGCCAAAATTTCAGCCAAAAAAAGAGCCACGTCAGATTTCCAGTGAGCCACATCAGATTTTCGGCGAGCCATGTCAAGATCGAAAATTAATAATAAAAAAAAGCCACGTTAGATTTCCGGCGGCCGTGTCAACATTGGCACTAAAGTGATCGTTTTTCAAAAAAGTTGGCACCAAAATAATCCAAAAAAAAAATTATGGCACCAAAGTGATCTCCATACACAACTTATGGCACTTATAGTGTCCTTTTGCCCCCATTCTAGTATTCAGACGATTCCACATGCATTACTGGAGCATCGGGTTTAATCGATCAACTCTCAAACTCAAATCACGTTTTGTTGATGGAACCAACACCTTCGCTATTCATGCAAACAAAAAACTTGGTTACAATTTAACTATATGGGTTCAAGGATGAAGTTGCTGATTATGCGGTATAATTGTTGATTTACAAGACTTGTTGTTGAATTCAAGGCTTACAATTGACTACCTAGCAACTGGAGGCCGTTCTAATTTCCTTCGTTGTTTGTTCATCGTCTAAAGTGGCTATTTGGTTTCCAAGGCTGGTACAAAAATTTGGAGAGTTTTATCTAGTAACAATACATCTATTTGATCCTAATTATTAAGCGTCTTGATTCCTAGTTTTTATGAGTATTTCTATTTCTAGGATTTCAAGAGTCTTTTATATTATTAAGTAGAATCACATCATAAATAGAGCCGCCATCTCATTTGTATGTAGACAAGACTTGAATATTAAAAATATATGAGATTTTCCTCTGTGCTAGCGGATATCTATCCCGGTTCTTTATCCCTAAAAAATGGATTCTTTCTTGGTGATGAACCAAGAAGTCCTTTATCCTTAACGGGTGGCTTATCCTATAAGCCTTGGTGGTGAACTTCGTCAATCCCGATCTTTATCATTGGCTAGTGCTGCATCCTTTATGTCTTGAGGTGAACGTAATCCATTATTATCCCATTTATCATCTATCTCATCATCGCTCAAAACATATTCGCCCACCCCGCACTCACATCAATTACAATGGTTTTTTAGATATGCCCAATTCCCTTCTCAGTTCCGAACATACATGTAGGTGTTTTGTCAGCTCTAGTATATCCAATTAGGTGAGGAAATCGGCTTTGCCTCCGCTATTCTCATCGACCCTTTGCTTTCTTGTGGTGTTTTCCTGACATAATGGTTTTGCGCATATCGCAGTCAAACCTTTTTAGCGTATTTTAGAGGGCGATAACGGAGATGCCCTTTATGCTCACGGCCTATCAGCCAAGCATATTGCTTTTGTCGCGCTCGAGTCTACGAAGGTTTATATAGGAGACCGCTTCTCGCACCAATTTGGTTTGCTCGGTCGCATTCCATTGAGTCCCTGTTTTTCTACCTTTCTGTCATTTCGCGATGTCCCTCATCATCTTATCACCGTGTGGATGTAGGAGGACTGGTGATTGACGGTAATTACTCTGAGTGGTTTGCCTCTCATTCCCCTGGGTGCATAATCCCTATTACTTGGGCTCAGGGAGGATAGATTGTTGGTGGTCAGGCCCTTAGGGTGTTCCTCGATCCTCAGTAGTCCGGCTTGGTAAAGGAGATAGCTCGACTGAGGGTAGAGAATAAGTAGCTGCATCATAGGGTTGTAGATGTTGAGATTTCCAGGAGGGTTAGTGCCGATACGCAAGGCTCCACTCCTGGGCCTCACTTAGTTCATCCGACAGTCATTCTCCCGGGGTCAAATCACCGTTCCATCCTATAGCGTGTGCACCTCTGCTGGTTTTCATTATGATTTGTTCTCCTGCACCTTTACATGTTATGGCTACTATCCCGAGCTCAAGGTGGATGACTGCTACTGTTTTTGCTCCTCTGCCAAATGGCCCGGTTCTGGGATCAGAACCAGCGATTGCGCCTGTTTTTGTTCCTCTCCCGAGTCATGATCCTCTTTTGGGTCTGACATCTACTCGCGTCCCCAGCTTGGGGCCTCCGAACGGCTTGACTTCCTCACTGATTGCTGATCGTGCTGCATATCGCCTGGCTTCGTTACTACTCCTACCTTTTTAGAGGTTCTGGCTCATGGTGCTTTGAGGGTGATCATGCCCCGACTTTACAAGAGTCTCCTTTTGCTTTTGTGGAGAACTGTACAATCTAGACTGTCATTATCTTGTTCTCCATGCTTCTTTTGTTGATACCTACGTGACAGTTATTATGTTACTTATGCATACATGAGCTTTAGGGAAGCAAAATTTTGGAAAGATTACTCCCTTTAGAATCAGTCATTTGATGAAAAATCATTTCAGAAAAAAAAAAATTAGGATCAGTGTTTGGACAATGGAAAATTAGTGGATTGACGGAAAGCATACTCTATGGATTAAAAGCGACAAACTTAGATTGGAAAAACAAAATTCCCTTCTTGTAAGAAGGAAATGATGTTTTTTTAGATTTCTTGTTGCACGTCCAAATGAGAAGAAAGCATACTCTGTCTATTCTCTATCTCTGGGAAAAGTGCCAAAAAAGTCCTAAATCTTTTACATTGATACTAATATAGTCGTAAACCTTTTTTTGGTGCCAATTCAGTCCTAAACCTTTTGCATTTGTGCCAATTTAGTCCTCAATCTTTTTTTTATGCTAATTCAGTCCTAAACCTTTTAAATTGGTGCCAATTCAGTCCTAAACCTTTTGTTTTTGTGCCAATTTAGTTCTTCCGGTCAATTTTGATCGGAATTTGCTGATGTGGACGCCTGCCGGCCGGCGGCCGGTCACTGGCGCTGACGTGGCACTGATGTGGACAACTTAATAATATTTTAATATTTTTTGAATTTTTCTTTTTTTTCCTTTTTTTTCTTTTTTTTCTCTCCCTCCTTCCTCTTGACCTCGCCAGCCACTGGCGAGGGCAGGCTCGCCCTCACCGACCACTGGCGAGGGCGAGGGCGAGCCTCGCCTTGGTCGAGCGAGGCTGGACCTCGCCAGATCCAGTGAGGTCTGGCCTCACCCAACCATTCAACCCCCCGCCACGGCCTCCGGCGGGGGCTCGAGCCTTGCCATGGTCGAGCAAGGCCCGACCTTATCGGATCTGGCGAGGTCGAGCCTCGCCCAACCAAGGCGAGGCTTGCCCCCGGATTTGACGAGGTCGGGCGAGGCTCGAGCCCTCGCCGGAGGCCGCGGCGAGGGCGAGCCTCGCCATGGTCGGGTGTGGCCCAACCTCGCCGGAGGCTGCGGCAAGGACTCGAGCCTCGCCCGACCAAGGCGAGGGTCGCCCTCGCCAGTGGCCAACGAGGTCGAGCTTGTCGGCCTCTGGCCTTTGGCCGGTCGCCGGACCGGCGACCGACCAGAGGAAGGAGGGAGAGAAAAAAAAAGAAAAAAAAATAAAAATTCAAAAAAATATTAAAATATTATTAAAGTTATCCACGTCGGCGGCGTTGAACGGTCGCCGGCTGCCAGGGGTCCACATTGGCAAATTCCTGTCAAAATTGGCCGGAAGGACTAAATTAGCACAAAAACAAAAGGTTTAGGACTGAATTGGCACCAATTTAAAAGGTTTAGGACTGAATTGGCATCTAAAAAAGGTTTAGAACTAAATTGGCACCAATACAAAAGGTTTAGGACTGAATTGGCATCAAAAAAAGGTTTAGGACTAAATTGGCACCAATACAAAAGGTTTATGACTTTTTTTAGCACTTTTCCCCTCTATCTCTCATCAATTTTATTTTCCAGTAAGTCTTATCTGTTCTTTCCCCCATAAATCTTGTTTACTACTTCATTCATGCTTTGCTCTTCTACATTTTCAGAAGAAGAAAAAAAACATATCATATGTAATATTTTACAGAGACGGTTTCATTATTTATTTTCTAGTTTGTATTTGTATTTGTTATTTTGATGGATTACAATGTAAACAAATAAGATATTAACCTGAATTTATTAGTCATTACATTACATGTCAGTTTTATCAATAGAAGCTGCCTTCGGTGGATTAACTTATAATCAAATACCATAAAATCAGTTTTGGAATAGGTGCATCAGAAGTCCCAAAACTTGTCGCGAATGTGCAATTTAGCCCTAAAACTTGAAAAAAGTGCAATCAAGTCTTAAAATTTATCAAATTATTGCAATCAAGACCCTTCTATTAATTCCAACCATTTTGGCAAACTGAAAATACTGACATAGCTTATTTTAATCATTTTTCCCTCCTACCTAACAAGTAACTTAAGTGAGGAAGTTCATGTTTGCAAAACAATGCTGTTTTGGTCCATGAAAAAACGACATCTTTTTGCACTTTGCCCCAAATTGAACGCTGAGCTCTAGAACATAGGTTTGCCCCAAATTTGTTCATCTTTTCCTTTCGACTTGTGATCTTCTCCATCGATCTTTTCTTCGTCCGAGATCTCTTCGTCTCAGTTTCGTTCTGTGTCCTTGATTGCTTCTTCGTCCGAGTCCTCTCCTTCATTTGAAAGAAAAAACTTACAAATCATCGACAATGCCGCAATCTACAAAGTTGGAGGTCGTTCGAAGCGTCATTCGAACCCGACAGAGCAGCTTCGTAGATTGCTCCCCAAAATACTTCAAGCACAGCAACTTCTCCAGTTTCGTGAAGGAAGATTCTATTTCGAACCCGTGTTCTTCATTCTTTTTTTGTTTCGAAATATTCCTTTAGTTGTCAATGCTGTAGTTTTAGTGCGAGTAGGGGTTACTTGTAAGTTATAATTTGTTTTTTTAGCTAGCAAAAACAACTTACTTTCAAGCTTTGATCAGATTTATGAAGTTACCGTTAGATGTATGCCCTAAAGTTACCATGTAATAGTTACATGTTAGGGATTTAAGATGTACTATCAATTTCATTATTTATTTAACGGTAAGGACGTATTCATTCATTTGTCCAATTATTTAAATATATGAATGATTCTATAAGATCAGTTGTGACTGGACCTATTTTTGAAACGTTAAGAATATGTGTGACAAGTTCATAGTTAAACTGAATCTTTAAATTGTTCCCGATCGATGGATCATTAAGTGGATATTAATGATCCTGTTGAGGCCGGTGTGCTCTTTGTTTCACCATTAAGTATTAGATACTTAAGGGAATGCCGAGTCATGAGTCATAAGGTATTGTGATGCCCGAGTTAGAACACAGGTGCTTGTACTAGACAAATTCATTGAACGTGACATGCATAGAACGATTAGCAATATTGAAGCTTTTAGCATGGTCAATGTCTAATCGTTCATGCTCTTGTCTTGTGTAAATAATCCTTAGACCTGAGGCACAGTGTTGACTTGTATGTTGGTTGGCTATGGTTCATAGGTGTGCATATTACCAGTTCGTCAATTCGTCGCTATACTTGATGGTCATAGTTCGTTTGTAATGTCCTGAATTCGACCCACTTTCAGAATTAATAAAATAGATGATTATTTCTCATTTCGTTTTAGTGAGTCTCGCCCAGAACTGATCATTCTCGGGATACTGACCATTAGGGAATGGCTAACTAGGAAAACAGTGCGTGGACCTAAGAACTCGACCGTGAATCGAGTCCGATTTCGAGAAGCGACGAGGGAATATTTTGTGCCGACATGGGCCGGTCAAGGGAGTGACGGATTTGATTTGACCGACAACGTACGATCGGATAGCGGGTGGTTCCGCACGACCGAGAGTGCGCGCGGCAAAACTATCTCGAACTTATTTCGGACGATCGCGATCCCTGAGACTAGCGATAAATCCTCATGTTCTCCGGAAATCGGGACCGTCATGACTCGAGTAGCCCTGGATCGATACGCGTAACCCCTAAACAGCCGCCCGTTAGTGAGAGATGCTAAAACTGCAAATTAAGTTAAATCGATCGTGGAATTGAGTTCAGACTTTGGTGTCAAATTTCGTGGACGTACACGACTATTTCGCAAGAACGACGTCATTTTTATGTGGCCACTCATATTTGGGATCAGTGGAGTCGAAAATTGGAAATTTGATTCAGAACCGGAAAATTACCGTTTTGCCCCTAGGCCTAATTATAGGGTTCCGAATTTTGGGAGATATTTTGGAGTTTTATATTAGTTATTTCAGCCCAATAATGTGAGAAATGTTGTACCATTGTGCCCCTAGATATTTTGAGTGGATTTAATCCAAGCCCTTAGATGAAGGGTAAATTGATCAAAACTTTGGAGTTGCTCACCTACTCCCCACTAAGCCATTTTGATAAACTCTCTAGTCTCTCTCTCTCCTCTCATTTCCTCCTCTCCAAGCCAGTCGGCCACCTCTCCTCTCTCCCCTCTCCTGCGAGCTCTCCCCCTCCCGGCCTCACACCGCCGTTCGTCGAAGCCAGAGCCACCGCCCGCCGGCGCCGCCGTCGGGGACGCCGCCCCTCGCCTCACCACCACCAGCCAGCCGCCCCATTCTCTCTCTCTCTCCTCTCTTCCCGGCCACATGAGAAGCCCCCACCGTGGATGCCGTCTACAAGCCGTCGCCGCCGGTGCCGCCTCTGTGAAGGCCGCTCGTCACCGCTGCTTGCCCCGCCGCCGTCCAACCTTCCCCGCCACTCATTCAGCCTTGTGTGAAGCTTAGGATTTCAAGTGAGTACAACCATAAACCCTAATTAGGCTAATTTACACTTTTAGATGGGTTTTAGTGGTTAATTAGGGTATTTTAGGGGTTAAATTGTGGAGATCATTAGGGGTTGACCTTGTGGTTATTTTATAGTCTTAGTGTGATAATTTAATTGAGATTTAGTGGCCCGTATAGTGCTGTGCGATGGCTGAACATATTGGACTGAATCGGCCCAAATTTGGAGTAAGTTCGGGTTCAATTGTGGATTGTAGTGCGCGCCTAATTTGGTCCTCGAGGTGGCTGATTTGGGTGATATTTTGGGGAGCCAAATGGAGTATTTTGAGGATATATATTGGGCTAGAATGACTTGCTTAGTGGCTGTCCGTTCCGCGGTTGAATTGGACAAGGCGCGATCAATTTGGGGTTTAGTGGTGTATTTACTGAAAATGCTTGGATTGACTGACTGAGTGGCTGAATTGTACTTTATCGTGATTGATTTTTATGATGCCATGTCATATGCCTAGTGTGACTAAGGTTGGAGTAGCTTGGCGAGCTTCGAGTACGCAAACTCATGTTGATCTAATTTCGTAATTCGTGTGCCAAATGTGTGCCATGGCTGGACTGAATGATTTGATTACTTGGGCTTGTGATATATTGGATTGAGCATATTGTGTTGTGAATTGAATAAGTGGCGTTGCGCAATTGAATGCTCATTGTGAAATTCGTGAGTGCCCAAGTGTGAACTTTATGGCCATGGGTGTGCATCTTGAGCATTGGCATGGCATGTGCATATACGAGTGTGCACGATTGACATGAACGTGTGATCACCTAAAAACCCTGATGCATTTTACGCGGGGTTCAGATAATGACTGGTGTATGTGAATGTGTGATCACATAAAGCCCTGATACGTTTTACGGGGGTATTGAACCCGTCCTGAGGCGTGTTACGCGGGACGATGCCCGGACTACCGGAAGATGGCCAAACCTAATGCGTTTTACGCGGGTGTTGTGCCATGAGCCAGGTGCGTTTTACACGGGCTAGAGATCGATCTCGAAGTGATGGACCTGATGCGTTTTACGCGGGTCGGACCTGATGCGTTTAACGCGGGTCAGAAGAGAATTGATAAATGGCAAGTGTGCAAGAGTGCAAGTGTGCGATAATGCATTGATGAGGCATGAGCATGAGTGTGAGCACGAGCATATGCATGACATGCGTTTTGACTAAGTGATATGCGTATATGTGCCGTGATTAAAGTCTGTGGTATTATTGCGATTGTGTATAATGTGCCTAACCTGTAGGGTCAAGTAAATTTTGGATTTGGGCCCGAGGGCTTAAGTCATTTATGCTTTGAGCTGTGTGTTGTTTAATACTCGTCAGGAGGTACGTGTTAGCCTAGCTTGGGTTTAGGGAACCTACTCGTTGAGATTTATTCTCACTGTTGTTGAAAACCAATTTTTCAGACCCCCGGCCTTGATATGTTGACCGTACCTGTCCGTTTTAGGATTCCTTACTGGATAGACCGGGAGGAGTCGGTGTACCCCGCAGAAAACGGGGATTTTTGGGTTAGATATCTATCTACGGTTCGGGTGGATGCGGGCGAAGATATCAACCAGGTCCATAGATATATAGCGTGGTGCATCAGAGACCAGGAGGGGACCTACGGGCCTTTCCGATCTTTCGAGGTTCCGCTTACCGATGCCGAGGATGTGGACCCTCAGTGCCCCGATGGGGAATTGCTGAGCCCTGATCGCGTACCGGAGGGTGGGGATTCAGGTCCAGAGGCGATGGATTCGGAGGACGAGGAGCCGGAACCCATGGAGCAGGATATGGAGCCAGAGGACGAGGCTGAGCCGATGGATTCCGAGGAGGAGTCAGTTGGGGCCGAGTCCTAGCAGGATTCCCTAGGCTCGGAGGTTGAGATGTCTGACAGCTCTTCCGAGTTATCGAAATTCGACTCAACTGGGTTCCGTAGGTTTAGGCTTAACCCTAGATAGAGAAGGCCAGTACCTTTTTGACCAAGAGCCCTTCTAGTCTTAGTAATCTTGACCGCCCGGGCCATTTACCCCTTTTTGTTAGTAGTGGCCATTGACCCGTTTTTGGTTTTTGATGATCAGGCTGTATATGAATATTGTATATGGTTCCCAGTATTCATGCAAGTGTATATTTGTCTATGTGTTGGTTGCGTGGCTGTCCTTGGTTATGTGTGATTATATTGTACGGGTGTTTGATTACTTCCGCATGTGCTTTAATCTCTGTGTAGAGCATTGGGTCGGCGACGCGTCTTGAGACGTTACACTAAAAATCGACCTTCTCGAGGGATGTGGCGCGCCGTAGGGTGCGGGGCGTGACATCGTTCACATACGAAGTTACACGTGTGCGGAAAATGGAATATGTCTCCTTGTTATATGCAAGGTACAATAATGATGTCCTATGCAATATAATCTTGACACTGCATTGAAATCCTTGGCCGGGGTTATAATCGTGAATGAATTGTTCATGTCTCATATAAAATGCATGTCAATTAGGTTTGTACATATGATCAAATTGGTGGCTTGACAAATATTCCATGGTATTTATTCGATCGATACATAGTAAGGCAAAGAAATTGAATTACACTGTAACCAAAGCTAAAAGGTTCATTATGTTTTTAAAGCTTTCATACTGTCTAGATAGCATGACATATTGCTAGATGTCAATCATGGCTTGTAGGGCCTAGAGGTTGATTGGGACAATCAATTCTCTTGAGAATACTAATGTGTTAGTGCAAGTCTTACTACCAACTCGGTGATAAATCTACAGATGTCACACACCATAACCAATTTAGGATGGTGTTGTACGAAAAAGACAATATTGCAAATATGTTTGCCATCAAATTGAGTCAGGTTGAAATTAAATTAAATGTGATTTAATTTAATTTAAGTTTTGTCATGGGCATGTGTGCATATGATGCTCACGAAATACACATATGCTAGTCATGCACTTTTATATATTAAATTAATTAAAAGTGCATCACACGATCAACAACTGTTGCTAATGGTGTGAGGTTAATTTAAACAAAAAAAACAAATTGCTCATGCACATGTGGTCAGCAAGTAGCTGACCCTGTGCATGGCACACAATCAGCAAACGGTTGTTGATTGTGTGCAATGTGCACACATGCACGATCAACCGTTGATGATCATGCATGCGATCAGAAACTATTGCTGATCGTACATATAAAAAGGCGCAATCAGCAACAGTTGTAGGATGATGATGAAAATGAGCGTATGCAATATTATGTCCGCTTGTGAGTTAAAAAAAATTACATTTCCCTCTTCTGGTGCCGTGACTTGAAAATCGAGAATGCAGAGAATTGTCGCCACGAGATTGCTAACACAATTATAGTGGTGATTACCCGCAAGTTCTTTCTTCCGTTTGTTGTGCGATTGGTGGTGTGTCTGAACCAGAGGTCCAACGCTTGTGAGGCTCGAACTGAAGAACGTCCGAACTGAAATCGTTTTGGGCGCGCTATAAGAGGTAATCCGTTTAACCCCCTATGGTCTTTTGATTTTTTATTGAAACGCACGAATAACGCCTTTGAAGATATATGTATGGTTATATCTTTTCGCTGCGCTTATATTTAATTTAACTATGCATGTTCCGTAGAAAACGAACACTTACTTCTCTTGATTTCTCATGGTACAACGACATTTACATGACATTGTTAATAAAGTACATAAGAGATGGTAACTTCCTTCGCCTTTCATAATTGTCCTCACTATAAACTAAGGGCATGTTTGGTAATTGGGCAAATAATGCCTGATTATATTCTTTTATTCTTGAAAATAAAAAATTAACATAAATCCATTTGGCAAGTTTTTTGTTCCCTAAAACAAATTTGTTCCTGAAAATAGTTTTGGAACAGAATCAAGAATTAAAAAAAAGTTGATTCTCAATTCTAAGAGCAAGAATAAAAAACATAAGAGAAATTTTTTTTTCTTCTTCTTTTTTTCCTGGCCTGTGATTGGTGGCCGGCAAGGGCATCACGGACCGACGAGGGCGAGGGTTGAACCCTCACGGCCTGGGCAAGGGTAGCCCTCGTCGGATCTGGCAAGGGCTGGACCCTCGCGGCCTGGGCAAGGGTCGCCCTCGCCGAACCCTCGCTTGATTTGGCAAGGGCAGCTCGCGGCCTGAGCGAGGGTCCCTTGCCCTCACTTGTGGCCTACGAGGGCCGTGACGCCCTCGCCAGCCTCGGCCTGTGGGCACTCACCGACCATGGGCCAAGGAAGGAGAAGAAAAAAAAAAGAAATATTAAAATTCAATATATTATTGAAATATTATTAATAAAAAGAAATTTTGTATAGTTACCATATGCATTTTTGTTCTTTTTCTATTCCAGAAATAGAAATTTTGGGCAGTCACCAAACGCTTTTAAATGCTCATAAATTATTTCCAGGAATATGATGGTTATCAAACGCACCCTAATTTACCAATTAAATATACTTTTGTAACTTTGTTTTAGAGGATGTAATTTCCTTTTCGGAGTCATAAGTTCTTTGGGTCTTATTCCACAGTGTAATCTATCTAAATTAATAGTAAATTTCCTTCTTTTATTACCAGTAAATTACGCAATCTATCGTAATTTTTCTTTGGCATTCGTAATGGTCCACGCTAATAGTAAATTACCTATTAAATATACTTTCATAATTTTACCATGGAGGACTTAATTTTCCTTTCACCGTTGCACATTCTGTAGGTCCTGTAGTTGTGAGTAGATTACTTAATTGATCGTAACTTTTCTTTGAAATTCGTAATTTTCCTCACTAATAATAATTTACCATTGCATATCTTTTTGTAACTTCTCGTTATAGCACGCACGTTTAATATTGTCGTTGTAGGTTCTATAAGTTCTATGATTCGTATTATCCCGCTGAAAATAGTAATCTACCTAAGTTTATAGTAAAATTTCTCTGTCCTATTGCTAGTAAATTAACTAATCGATCATCGCTTTTCTTTTGCGATCATACCTGTCCTTATTAATAGTAATTTACCCGGAAAAAAAATTTTTCTCAAGCAACCTATGAGTCAACAACTTTCCCTTATTCCCGGTGACTTTCCTTAGTCAAATGAAATTGGTTTCGCAGATAACCGATTTCATTGATGCAAGGAGATCGGAAGGATGTCCTTTTTTCTCCTTCTATCCAACCGTCCAGATCTGCTGCGGGACTGATCTCGTACCATAGGACTTCCCCAACCACCAAATTCTGATATGATACCACAATCTGATATTCTGGGGTTAGCTACATTGGGTGGGGCCGACGCACTGGAACCGGCGCATCTGGGCCTTTGGATACAGTGGGTCCCAAGATCAAGGGCTGAGAATGGCCCACGGGCCTGTTGGGCCACAAAAAGTGGAGTTTTCGACCAGGTTTGAGGCTTTGATCAGGTGCCCAATGTTACTGAGGTTTTTGTCAAGGCTTTTTGGTTTGGCGACTTTGGTCCAACGGACGACCGGGATACGCGAAGAAACGAGTCGGTCGCAAGTGATTTGTTTTCATTTCAAAATCCGAGCGCAAAGTTGGTCAGCATGCATAATACTCGGGTATTGTGATTGCTGGGTTCTATTACTTTAGTCGTGTAAACGGTAGATGAAATATTTCCTCTTTGGATATTGACGTGTCGAAGTAATTTTAAGATGTACGTATGAGTAATCACTAGTTGCTATAATTCCTTTAATATTATTTCATAATTTTACTATGGAGCGCAAAGGTGGTCATGGTGATTTGGAGCTCGCTCACGAGTTGATTCTCTACAAGGCTTTAGACCTGGCGTTAGTTCTTTCATTTTGGTTGTGGACAAGTCATCAGGTCATAACATAAGCTCCTTTGAAATGAGCAGATGTGAGATGATGTAAATCCTTACAAAACAGAAGGAAGCATTTACGTGACAATGATATGGCTAGTGTGTCGCAGCAAAATTACTTTCTAGTAAATTAATTGAGAAATTTGCAAATATCATCCTCTATTTTACCGCGTGTATCGAACACCCTCCTCATGTTTCAAAACCTAAATTAATATCATCACTTTTGCATCTCATTTAGGCATGGTTTCTCAAATTCCACCCTAAAAAAGCCCTAACCCCACCCGCCTCCCTCCCTCGCTCCGGCATACAGGCTTGTTTATACGTCAGTTGAGGTCAGATGACCGTGATTTGGTGGCCTTGATCGTCGTGGTAGAGCCGTATCCTCAGATATGACATATAGAGCTCTAACAACTCGGCAACGATGCCCCTCACGACCATCATTGACCTTAGATCTGAGGCTAGCGATCGTCGTCGCACCAACTCAAGTGCAGATCAAGATTGATGAACTCAATTTGACGGCCATGGCCGAGCTCCATTAGAGATGCTCGTATAGCCTTGTTGACACCTAATTTTGCCTCTCCTCGATAAATTAACGCTTAAATAGTAAATGGGCCAAATTAGTGCAAAAGAGAGATAATAAGATAATATCATTAGAGGATATTTATTTTTAAAAAAAAAAAAGGAGACAAAATCGGGCGGGTGGGATCCGGCCCGTCGAAGCTAGGCCCTCGTATTCCTCCTACTTGTGATTGAGCCCAAATTTTGCACCGTTCAGCCCAGTCCCCTTTGCTCCTATTCCTCTCAGCCCAGCCCCTCTTCTTTCTCTCCCTCTCCCTCACGTTCGCTCACGTTCCAGGAGCGACGAAGAAAGAAGCGACCAATCGCGGAAGGTACAGAGGACGGAACGACCGGCGGCAGGGGAGCGCGCCGCAACGTCGAGCGGATATGCCAGGCCGGTACAGTCCTTTGGACGAGCACAAAAGAGGAGCTCGGTTTTAAAGCGATGGGGAACCAAGAGAGAGGGGGGGACGCTGGATTCAAAGGAGAGAAAAGGGGAAGGGGTCTAAGAAGAGAGTGCTCCGGTTCCTCCACCTGTGAGGATCGCCGGAAAATCTCTTCCCCCCTCCCGGTGAGCCGGTCACCGTCGCTGGACGTCCGCCGCCTCCAGCCGTCGCGTTCTGTCTCGGTCAGTCACGAACCAGAGAAGACAGACGGGGGGAGCAGCAGAGAAAGAGCGTCAAGGCCCGTCCCGCTCGTCGGAATAGCCGTCGTCTTCGTCGAAGATCCACCCGCCGGTCGCCGTTTGCCATCACAGCGGATACCCAAACCAGGTAACCCCCGAAACACCCTGTTTTCTCCCCTGTTTTGATAAGGTCAAATCGCTGAGACTCCTCCGACGAAACCTGTCGAAACCGAGGCTATTTTGTGGCTAGTGAGTAGTGAGGTCCATCCGGAGTGTAACACACCATGTCTAAGCCGGATGTTGCATAAAAGTCGAGCTAGAAGCCCCTACTCTAGTCGCACAGCACCTCGATAAAAGGTCTCAATGAAACAACATCGGCTTAGAACGTCGAATCTGTTTGTGATGATTGTTAGTGTTTCATTGTAAACCGAGACTGTTTTGTGGTAAAATATGGCCGTTTAGATCTTTAAATGTCACGTTTAAGTCAAAAATCGTAACGACTCTCAGTCTTAAGCGCTTGTTTGAGCTTGCATGTCATCTGTTGGACAAAATGCTCGAGAGAGCTCTGAATCTGTTTTTGTAAAACCGACACCCTAAAACTTTGTTATACACATGGTGTTCTAATCTTGCCGCGATTTCGTCGCGACCCACGCTCCGCTCGAGTCGACCATGCATTACCTTCGCCAATGATCCCCATGGTCAAGAGTCAGCCTTCTTAATCTCCAGTCCTTTTCATTTTGATGTGCGTAGGTATGAGTTTTTCTTTTTGCTGAGTGAGATGCTGTTTGAATGGTTTGGTGACTGTGTAAAACAAAACAAAAGGAGAGAAAGCTGCTGCTGGTGTTGGCCATTTGGTGGCCGCGGTTTTAATGGTCGGCGCTCGAGTGTGCATGGCGAGTTGGTGGCGGTCGTGGTGCTTAGCGTTGCCATGTTGACGGTCGGAAATGGTGGCGATGGCCAGGGAAGGTGATCCCGGTCGAGATCCGAGAAAGGGAGCTCTCGGTGAACCCACTAGGAAGAAGACGCCGTGAAGACGCCTTCAAGGCCGGAAGGCACGAAAGGGAAGGAAGACCAGTAAAAAGAAAAATTAGAATAGAAAAGGAAAAAAAAAAAAAAGAGGGAAAAAAATTTTAAAAAAAATCAGAAAAGAAATGGAAAATGGGGTCCCGGGCGGAGAGAGTCGGGTCAGGTGTCGGCCGGATCGGGTCAGGGGATCCGGTCCGAAATCCTTATTTTATTAATAAAAACAAAAAAAATTAAATATTCAAAAAAAATTAAAAATTCCAAAAAAATTCGAAAATGTTTAAAAATCCTAAAAAAAAATTAAAAAGTCTGAAAATCATAAAAAACATTAAAAAAATTCATAAAAAGTTAAATAAATTTTAAAAAAAAGAAAACATTAAAAAATTAAATTAAATTAAAAAATTCAAAAAATTTAAAAAAAATTCAGGAAAATCCCAAAAAATCCAGAAAATTAGGAATCATTCAGAAATTAGTTTTTGGTTTAATTTCACTAGATTTAGTGTTAATCTCATTCTGGGCTTAGTTTAAAACTTGCAAAAATTGAGAAAACCTTTAAAAAAATTCCCAAAAATCCGGATAAGCCATTAGGGCTTTACTTTAGGGCTTTTGATTGCCTTTTCTTTTTAGAGACGTTGCCAAGTCACTGGTTGTTTATTTTCTTTATGATTATCTAATTACACACTTTTAATACTTGGGTTTTTATTTTCCATTTTTAGCACGGTTAGGTGGAATCTTAAGCTTCTTCAATAGGCTGTCCGGTACGTTAATTTGCGAACGTTCAAGTTTAGGTACCGAAAGGGCACTAGTTAATTGCCAATGTAATCAAGTCTCCGATTTTTAGAATCTCTGATTTTCACGCATATCAAGATGATACTCCCGCGTCTCGATTAAGGTTTCTAGCCAACCCTTGATCATGACTAGTGACGACTCCAATCGAATGCATAGTTTAGACAATTATAGTCGCATGAGGTATGAGGCTTGTGAGTGCCTCAGTCCTTGGATTAATGAATTATTTGATTTGTCTTTCAAACGAATCAATTAATGTTCATATCCATTGACAAATAGCTCTTGGCCTACCCGATCAGGACGAGGTAGGTCGCAACAAGCCTATCGTGGCCAACGTGGATCAAGAAACTATAGCTAAGAAACACGTCGAAATTTAATCGACGACACAAGTCGGGAAAAATAAAGGTATGGTGCAAGAAAGTAAAGAAAATTGAAAGATACTAAATTGTTTGATTTATTCTGGGGGTCTCCAAAGAGTACGGTGTGCCTATTTAAAGCCTACAATTGACAATTATCAACAGAGATTGCAAAATGGGTTACAAACAGAGGTTACGAAAGGAGATTACAAACAGAGATTACAAAGGGTAGTTACAAATAGAGGCTACAAACGGTTAACAAACGGTTATATCGACTCCACTACCATGACTGTTTATTCAACTCCATTACCTTTACAATTTCTTTAACTCCATTACATTGACAATTTCTTTATTCCACTAAGTTGATGGTTACTCCTTTAATTGCTATATCCCACTACATCAACGGTTACATCCAATATTGTCGACTTCACTTTTTGTCGATTTGTTCAAGCTATCAATTCATCAAGTTGTCAATAATTCTATTCATAAATGACCAAACTCTACTTTCATCCATTAAGTCTATTGCATGTCGATAATAACCAAAATTTGTCATTTCTTTATGCAAGAATTGAATGATTCATCAATCATTTGATTCTTTAAAATTAGATAATCAAGAGTTATCACGTGCCCCCTTGTCATCAGTAAATTTGATTTTGTCTTTCCGAATTTTATCTTGGTCAGATTCATCATATAGATCATATTATTCCACAAAAAGCACATTTTGTGTAAAGTCTTAATGTGGTCCTCTATCTTTGTCTAATTGTTCATACTTAAACACTTTCGTTGCTAATTGGAATAAATTGGCAAAATTTTGGCCTTCAAACTTTTCTCTAAATTTGAATTTCAATCTACTAAAAGCCAAAGGCATCTATTTCTAGCGCTCTTGAATCGAGCAACAAACTAATTGACCGACTCATTATCATATTGATAGATTCTGACCAAATCAACAATCAATGCCTCAAGCATCATTATATAAAATTGAGAATGAAATTGCCTTTCCATCTCAGCCCAAGTATGGATTGAATTAGGAGATAAATTTGTATACCAAGTAAAGGTGGTTTTTTTATAAAGACAAAGGGAATAACCTAAGTCTTATGAATTCATTTGTTCTTATCTCTCCACATAAATCGACCAATGGGTTCAATGGTCGATTGATCATCTTCGCCAGTGAAAACAGCAAAGTCGGGAGTTTTGAATTTTCTTCGGTAAGGTATAGTGTTTGTTAATCCAATTAGGATGTGGTTTCCCATATAATGGTGTGACCATTATTTTGTCGGCACCTAATTGTTGTAATACAAGTTTAGCCACTTGAATAGGATTCGTAAGTTGACATCTTTCCTACCTCCTAAGTTCAGGGTAGATAGGTCGATAGACTTGACATTCTTGCCACTTAGGTTCAGGGTATATAGAATTTTTAGGCCTTTGTAAAATCCTCATTAGTGGTAGGATTACTCAGCTTAAATTATTTTTGCTGTTCAATTGATTAAGAATTGGAGGAATATACCCAAAAGCCACAATATTAGGCACCGACAAGTATCGTCCCACTAGTTTGGATCATACCAACAATTTCAGACCTATGCAAAATCTTAGAAGGTGCAGGATTGGTAGAATTCACCTGCATGTGAAATAAAGGGCTCAACGTTCCTGGTCATGCATGACCTCATGGAAGGTGTTGATGATCATGGGTTTGACCACGTCTATGAGTTATTTTATCATGTGGTTAGTCATTTCCTTATGGTGTTCATCAAGAATCCTCCTCATTGTAGCCAACATAAGAGGATTTGGATACAACAACCTTCTCTATTCATCGGTAAATTATTTTGGGATGTCGACATCTTACGGTGGCTTGACAGTGTGGGGGTGACTCGATGAACTTATTTCGCTGAAATTTCTTCAATGACGAAATATATTTTACCGAAAGTCGTTCTTTGATTTTCAATTGAAGGAGACAAGTTATGTGCCGACTTCAGACAGAAAATATCATAAGTCATAAGAAAATCGACAACTTGAATTCAAATGGGACTGTACAAACACAAACCGTGCCAGAATTTAATCGACGACAAAACTTGGAAGATACAAACTCTATGATAGAATCGAGCATAAACAAACTATGCCGAAATTTAATCGGTAACAAAGCCTAAGCATGTAAAGATGATACGCTAAAATATAATCAATGACCTAGCACCTTGGATAAAGATATACGTCAGAATTTAACCGACGACACGGATCTGGAAACTATAGCAAAGAAACACACCGAAATTTAATTAGCGACGCGAGTCTAGAAAAATAAAGGTACAATATTAGAAAGTAAAGATAACTAAAAGTTAGTATTTTTTTTTATTTGTATGGGGGGAAGGAGATCTCTGAAGAGTACAATATAACTATTTAAAGCCTACAATCGACTATTATTAACGGAGGTTGTAAAGGGAATTACAAACAAAGGTTACAAAGGGAAGTTACAAATAGAATTTACAAATAGTTACCTAATAGTTATATCGACTCATCTACCTTGACGGTTTCTTCGACTCCGTTATGTTGACAATTTCTTTATTCCACTACATTGATGGTTACTCCTTAGATTGCTTGATCCCACAACATTGACAGCTGCATCTAAGATTATTGACTCCACTTTTTGTCAATTCTTTCAAGTTGTCGATGATTCTGGTCATAAATGACCAAACTCTGCTCTAATCAATTAAATTTATCACATGTCCATAATAACCAAATTTGGTCATTTTTGGGGAAAACGGAACTAAGTGTTTGTTGTATGCAAGAGGATTAAGGAGATAGAAAAGGTAAGGGGAAGAGAATGAGGTGAGAGGGGTTTAAATGTAAATTTTCAATGTGTATATAAATAATGGGTTTTTCCATGTCAGATGATATATGCAGAAGAAAGTTAAGGATTACGATTTTTGTAAGGAAAAATGACATAAATGATTTCTAAACTTTCGTCCAAGATGTAATGTGGTCTTTAAAATTTTAATTTGTTCAATGTGGTATATGAACTATAGTCCAATATGTAATGTGGTCCCTGAATAACTTTATTCGATATGGTCCATAAACTTTTGGCTGATATTCGATTTAGTCCCTTAACTGTATGAATATAGTTCAGGATTTATGTTGAATATATACTAAAAGTCCATTGAACAAATTAAAAGTTCATGAACTACATTACATATTGAGTTAAAGTTCAGTGACTACGTTGAATAAATTCAACACTAAATCAAAGTTCATGAATCATTTGTGTCATTATCCACGAAAGAAAAATATTGCAACATAGCTCACTCTATCGTGTAACGGAAACTCCAGGAAAGGGAAAAAGATCATCCTCATGAGTCGAACCCTACAGTCCAAACACTTGCTTTTTACACATGGCCTCATCAACCCTATTTGATTAAAGTAACTACAAAAGCGTAATCTCAGATTCCAAGGCAGTGCTTCCTATTCGCACCTTAAGCCAACCACGACTACCCTCTTCAATTTTCAACCATTATTTCTCCAACCAACCGCAACTTCTGAACGCGGACCGTGTGATAGAATCCTTGGAACTACACGACCCTTTTGATTCTTGCGTCTTCTTCCTTCCTTATCTTTATGATTGCCGACGACTTGCATGTCTCCGTGCTATTTATATAACACAGAGAAGATCATATCATCATCATGCGAATCCACGTCGGACAAAAGTGATAATTTGTCGTTTCTTGGCGTTAACCTAATCCGCCCACCCCCCCTTTTCCTTGCGTTCCCATTGGGATTTCAACTTGTGTCGCCATCGTTATTCGGGGAGGGTTTGAATTGTGGGTGTGCGCATCCCTTCTTGCACGGCACGTCGTTTAGCTAAAGCTTGAATTAAACAACTGATGGTCAACCCCAAGGAAAATTCTTATTTTTCTTGTGCTTCCTCTTGCCAATTTGCGAAGAATCAAATTGAGTTGATGGTCTAGATATGTTATCCCCCGACTTGTAGCGACTAATTGATGTGATCATAATGATTATCTTGTGAAGTTCTAAACACTAGTTCCCTTACCTTGTTCACACCTAGAGTTGGGAGATGTCGACTTGACACGTTCTCTTTTTTCTGGTTGAACAAACATTGGCCTCACCCCGTGTTATCTCAAAATTGTTTGTTCTATATTTCGTTAGTAACTGAGTATTGGATGGTATAAAAAGAGCATCGATAGATTCGGATGATCTTTTGAGAGTGCTTCAAGGAACTACAATTGTTAGTAACAAGGAGCAATTACAATTGTTTTAAGTGAACGAGAATGTAATAATCTAGTTTTCGTGTCTTTGAAAAAAATGAAATTATGTATATACAATTGGTTGGATCCTTTTCGGTCCGGTTAATTTAGGATTCAAATTGCAACGGATACATGTAATCTTGGTTTATAAATTTCAGGTCGAGTCGCATTTCAAGTTGTGGTTCTGCTCAAGTCATTACTAGTCCCAAATTTTATCGGATCTCGGATAATTCAAATGCACGTACGTTTATCTCGGTTTCAATTGTAGGAGAGGCGGCATATTGATGGGTTAGGTTAATTTCACTCTGATCAAATTCAGTTTCGGGCCATATTACGTGCAAATCATTTCAGTGTATAAATTGATTTCTCGTTTGCTTGTATTTGGGTGGTGTTGGGTTTATTTAGGATTCTCTTCTTTGATTTTGAGTCATTTCGTGGTTGTGTGGCCAAATGATTCGGGTTCTTCAGGTTCAGATAATTTCGGATGCATGTTGGGTTGGGTAGGGATTCTTGATTTTTCTTGGTCAACTCGATCGAATTTTGTTGAATATGTTTTCGGATCGGATTGGGTTTTGCCACCTCTGCAAATGATAAACCAAACAAAGAGTTCTTCCTAGCTAGTTTTGCCTTCCTATAAGCATTTGCAAAGTCTCATGGTGGTTTTTTTTAATAGAATTTTGTCGATTTTTCTTTTTCTTTTTTTAGTTTTTCTCAAATTTTTAATATGTTGGTTCTTTTATTTTTCTTTGATTTTTTTTAAATTCTGAGTTTTTTCTAGTGGCGCCACATTAGCACCATGTATGAAAAAATAATATAAAAAAGCCACTCCAGATTTCGATGTGCCACGTTAGGAAATACAGTCACGAGCTCACCAGAAGAACTAAATTGCACCCGATCAAAAATGCTAATGACTCGATTTCACAATATTCAAAACATTCAAGATTTGAGTACACGTTAGGTCAAATGTTTAGGACTGTTGGTGCAATTTTCTCTTCTTTATATCAATGGTCTACTATCTATGTTAAATAAAAATATTAAATTAAGATGAGCAATACGTAAAATAAAAATCTCGTCATATTTCGATTGATCTATCATCCATCATGCAAAGTAACATCCTCTTTTATCTTGAGGGTCTATTGTGTCCTAGAGGATGTTCACCTTCATTACGGAGGATTCCCATCCCCAATCTTCAATGATCTTTTCATTATACGATGCTTTCGAGTGAGATGTTTAATTGTTCTCATTGGATTTGGCAAAATATTCCACTTTAGCACTTTTGCAACATAGTTAACTACTTTAAGTTACTATTTCGAGGATGATTAGAATCTTAGCAAAGCATTTTTTAATGGAGTTAAAACCTTGATTACTCTCTTCCGAATCAATCAGATTTGGGTGCCTGAAGTGATCCTATTTGCAATATTGTAATACTAGAGGAATAAAAGATTGGCTTAGAGAGAGACCATGACAAAAACCACCCGCCTGGGTGGCGCTGCTGAAGCGCGCACTCTTCCTCTCGCAAAAAGTTGAGTGTTCGAATCCCGGGCGCCGCAGGGTGACTTAACCGGTGGCACGTGTGTGGTGGCTAGCACGTGTCGCCCCCAGGGTTTACTCCCCGGCTGTCGGCCGTGCGGGGATTCCCTGGGTTACCAAAAAAAAAAAAAAAAAAAGATTGGCTTAGAGCTGGCGGATCTTAATCTTTTCGAGGACTCTAAGGCAAGTCGTGACCTTTTTGCGAACAGCTTTTATGCAAAACCTTGTAATCAGATAAGTGACAAGAAACATGTGCACATGCTTGATAAGAGTGAAAAAGGTACGACAGTTATGACTGTCCTATGGGGAGTCACGAATCGCGAATCTCGATACCAAGTTATGATCTAGAACGTGTCCTTTTATTTTCGAGCGTCTAGGGTTTCAATGATTTACTAATGCCTCATGCCATAAAGTTTTGCCCAACATGCACTAGTTTTTTTGTTGGTGAGAACAATTATTTCATTAAAGTGTCGCCCATCATTTTAAAATGTCTACTATGTCCATGCTAATGGACAAGAATTGCCAAAAGGTGAAGGGTAGCGACGGTGCGGCAGACACCGTACACGAAGCTTGGACGCCACTTGATTCGTAGCCGACGATTTAAATATGCAGTGAGGGGCAGAGAAGTGATGGAAGGAGATTCACCAGTGGACAGCATTGAGGTAGCAAGTGTCAACCTCTGTTGTGGATGACGACCTAGAAGGATTTGGCGCACTCATGAGAGTATTCGAGTTCTTCGATCGTGATAGTCATGTAATGTATAATTTCTCCTTTTTTGAATATATCCTAGTTTTTCTGGCTTGAAGGACCTCACCAAAAACTGGATAGGATAATTTGTTAGTTTATCTGAATTTAAATCTGAACTGTCAAATACGGTCTTATCCGCCAAGCCAAGTCCTTTTTCCAAGTGGTGAGAGTCAGCTCAATGACTGGCGCATTTATTTTTTTTTGTTTTTGGTCATAAGTGTACGTAGCACCCCATTATTGGGATAGCACCCCATTATTTATCAAAAGAATAGTTACTTTCCTACATTTTATGATACCACTTTAGAAAGCACTTTAAAAGATGGAGATTCGAATCATTTTCATTGGGGAAATAATTACAAAAAAATTGATTTGCCCCTTTTAGATTAATTACACATATCATTACTGTGCAATTTGGAGGCTTCGATTAAGCCACATCACCAAAGCATCGTGAAAACCACCAAATACCCAAATTAATCTATCAATTGCGTCTTTCCTGTCTCTTTCACTAAAGAGTTTCGACACTTGCAATTGTCCCTTCCCCACCTTCTAAATACACCTATGAATAAGTTATTATTTACACATACCTAACGTTAACAACCTCGAATCGACCATTATCGACCTCATATAGCAGCTCAGACAGTCCACCAACATATCAGATAAAAAGTACCCTTGAATTAAGAGAAAATTGTCCAAAAAGTCATAAATTTATTATACGGCGGTCAATTCAATTCTAAATATTTTAATTATGTCAATTTAGTCATAAACTGTTTGACAATTGCCAATTTAGTCGTAATCTTTCCACTATGTCAATTTAGTCCAAAACCTT
This sequence comes from Syzygium malaccense, assembly GCA_031216405.1. NCBI lineage: Eukaryota > Viridiplantae > Streptophyta > Magnoliopsida > Myrtales > Myrtaceae > Syzygium > Syzygium malaccense. The sequence continues at coordinate 21,128,044 of CM062259.1, read as the reverse complement.
TTGATGATTTATCAATTCAGTCATGAAACTTTTGGCGATTTTCCAATGCAGTCCTTCCAGCTAATTATCCAAATATAGGTTTATAACCAAATTTGCATAATTGAAAGGCTTAAAATTGGCCGGCTCACAATAAATTTAGGACTTTTTGGACTATTATCCCCTTGAATCAGTCATTGTATAATTGGTACAAACCCGAAGACAATGACCTTGAATTAACCATTGTCAATTTCGAACATGCGGTTTGGATGGCTCACCAACATATGAGTTGGGGGGAGAACTTGGAAATTGGGGTATTTCTTGTTTGGCATTTGGATTGTTTATATACTTAATGGTTACATGAAATTCAACCTTTTTGTATCGTTACATATTGTATGTCATTCATTTCAAATGAGTATATTAAGTTTGTCAATTTGTCAATAAATGAGATGATTCCCGTCCTTAATAATATAATATGTACATATTATGTGTCTTAGGCATATATACATATATCTAATTCCTCAATCATGGTATTTTTCTCCAACAGGTTGGGATGCTCCATGTCACATTTGCTGTTTATTTGTTCCAATATACAACGCATGAGAGAATTTTAAAAGCTGAGAGCTCACAAATCGGCATAACAATATGTTATATCCCCATTTAATTTTTTATCTTTTTCTAAGCATCCCTTCTATTTTCTCAGTCATGGCCATGACATTATATTTCCAAGTCATTGGAAATACCTTTCTCATGCCTGCTATTTGCTAGACACGTATATGTTAGACAATAAGAAATGGGGAAAATTGTCCAAAAAATCCTAAACCTATTGCATTTTTTCCAATTAAATCACAAACCTTTCAATTTTGTCAATTCAGTCCTAAACTTTTTCACATTTTGCCAATTGAGTCCACCCAGCTAATTTTGGCCAGAAATTGCTGACGTTAATGCCAATTGCCCTATGTGGCACGGCCGGCGCTAGACATGGCCATGGGCTGGTTTTGACTCGGAACTGGCCCGGGTCAAACCCGGGACCGGCCCATTGATCAGGCCCACAGTTTTGAACCGAAATCGGCCCCTGGCCTACGGGCCCGGTTCTAATTACAAAAAAATATTCATTCTTTCTCTTTTTTTTCCCCAAATTTGATTACAATGTACATTTTGATTACATTTTATATTAAATAATTCATTATTTCATAATTTGATAATTCATTATTTTTTTATTTCATAATTTATTTTTTTAATTTTTACCGGCCGATTCCGAATTGAGCCGAAATCGAAACCAGAACCGACCCGAAACCGCCGATTCTGATTCATACATGGCCACAAACCGAAACCGTCGATTTCGAACCATGGCCATGTCTAGCCAGCGCTAACTTAAACATTTAAATAATAATTTAATGATTTTTAGAATTTTTTATGGTTTTTTCCTCCTCGCAGACTATAGGCAAGGGCATTGTGGCCCTCATCGGCCAAAGCAAGGGCGTGCGAGCCCTCACATGGCAAGGGCATTGCGGCCCTAGCCTATGGCTAGCCATCCTTCCAAACAATAAAAAAAAAGTAAAGAAAAGGGAAAAAAAGAAAAAAAATCATAAAAAAATTCAAAATATTATTAAAATGTCCACGTCAGCATTGGCCGACGTCCTCGTCAGTAATTTTCGGCCAAAATTGACTGGATGGACTCAATTAACAAATTGCCAAAATGTTTAAGACTCAATTAACAAAATTTTTCAACCAAAAAAAATTAATAAAATTGAAAATCTTAAGACTAAATTGGCAAAAATGCAATAGATTTAAGAATTTTTGGACAATTTTCTCGTAAGACATGCTATACATGAGATAGAACCATTGAAGTAAATAAGGGTAGAGGAGCCACAAACTACAAATTATTGGTGAACATTTTAAACAAGTAAATGATTATCAACATTAATTCGGTTAGCCAAATCACTTGACACCTAAATTTTACAGATCAGTTATTGTATACCTAATATAGTTTTTTTTTTAAATTTTATGAATTCATCGCGTGAGCCATTAGATCCATAGTCCCATCCACGAGGTAAAAGGAACCACTGAGAGCAAGTCAGGCTTACGAAGTTGAGAAACCCCTAATTGACAGAAAACTTGATGTGTGCATGTAACTATAGTGTGCATAATGTATATGGACCATTTGTTTTGGTACATGTCGAATTGAATTTCATGCTTCAAATCGATTAGGTATATGCATCGGTAAACTGCATCTAAATTTTTCTAATAAAGAAGGTCATTAACCTGCTTTTTAAAAGCATTGAATGTGTTCAATCAGCCTCTATGTTTAATCCTTTCGAAGTCATTGGGTCCTTTTCCTTGTTCGAGAATCTCTTCCCTTCTTCCGCTCTGTCCCGAAGAGTAATTAGGACCAATTCAGTTACGTTTTCTCGATTAGGTATATGTACCAAAAAACCGCATCTATCCTAGAAATTTTCCTAATAAAGAAGGTCAATAGTCAATGCCCTCAAAATAGCACTAGGAAGGCACTCAAAAGTAGGGTAGATGAGAATCTCAACGAGTAAGTAGACCAATCTTCTTTTATTTGAATAGTAAGAAATTCGACCTTCACTGGATGACTCCTTCCCTTTTTCCCTAGCTTTGCCCCTAAACTGCCTTGCCGTAAAGTGGAAACTCGTCGAGTGAAATTAACTCATTAGAATCCTCCCCTCAGAGAGAGTTGAAAGGTAGGTACACATGCATGTGTGCGCATGAAATCAATAAATATGCATAAATCAAAGTCAAAAATATATGAAACATTCGAATCACTTTAGGAAAAATGTTTATGACTTGATTCATTACTACTTGTAGTCAGCACGGATTCAGAGAGGATGTTGAATTTCAATGTGGTTTTCTTTATGGCTTTTGTTTAACTTTATATAAACAATTATTTTCATATACAAGTTTGCGAAAATTTTCTTTAATTACTTTATCATAGTAATTATTAGATAATAAAGACTTATTTCTTAGAACGATCATTAATAATTGACACGAGTAAGAAGATGAGTTTTGATAAAAATGATTTTTTATTTATAAGTGAGATATTAGTATAATGATTAAGTTTTTGTGCCCTTAAAAAGATGAATATTCATATAATGAACTGCTAACTACAATTATTTCACTAGCTCACTCGAGTATTTTTATCCAAGTCCATCACAAGAAAAATTATAATTTATATGTCATGCAATGTTTTTTCCTACATGTAATTATAACAAACGTTAATTAAACATTGAAGACAAGTATGTTGAAGATTTTGCCCCCTCTCCACTAGAATTGAGGATCATCACTACTTGTACTTTTCCTTACTATAAGCATCTTAGATGAAGTTTAAAGTTGAAAACTTTCTTTGAATTTGTATTATATTTAATACAGATCTAAATGAGTGAACTGATGATAGGTGTATTTAATACTGAGAATGAGTTATGTCATGTCAACCAACGTTTTCAAGGCACAGTATGAGAAGCTTGCTTGTTTCCATTTAATTAAAACCAAAAGCACTTTTAGATTCCCCGTTAAAATTTAACTTATTATTCAAATTTCATAAAATCATAAAAAAAATTATATGTGAATTTACATGTCAATATTTGTTTTGGTCAGATACATGTCAATATTTGGATGCCATGAAAGTTTTGGGAGTTTAGGAGTCGAAAAAGAAAATCAATGTGTTAGTAACAAGATTTATAGTAAGCAAAGATAAAGTCAATTCAAACAAGTTTTTAAGTATTTTTCATGAAGAATTTTTTTATTGTACTAGACATTGATTACACGCATCACAAAACAACCGTCACTTTGAAAATTAAAAGTTGTGCCATCTGGTTGTTTTTTTTCTGAAGATACTTTTAATTTGTGTATTATCTTAGATTAGAGAGGGTATGATCATATAGCTTTTTGTCATAATGAATATACACAGGCATAAAGACTGTAGAGAAAATGCCCATGTCATATCAATAGCCAGATTCATTGTCAACTTGATCGTGGGCATTGAATGAGCCTGGCCATAAGCTGACACAAACTCTCTCTCTCTCTCTCTCCATCTAATATAGCAGTTAAGGCTGATCACTAAGTGTGCAGATAGATGCTTCCCATGCTCTCTCAATCTCTCTCACTCAGCATGAGAGAGTGATAGCTTTTTTTTAACATATGAAAGCCGTCTCCCTAAAGCTAGACCTTTTCAGCTTGACAAAAGGATACAAAAAGAGAAAAACCATATTCTCAGACCCAACTTGCTTCCTCATCTTAAATCAAGAAGAACAACAAGAAGGAGAGAGGGAGAGAGAGTTTAATCATCCAGAGACTTCTTCCTAGAAAAGTGACCCCATCTCTTAGCTGTTCAGCCATAGCCCTCGAAGCCTCCATACCCATAACATTTTGTCTCTTCCTCTCTTTCCCAATTCAATGGGGCCCTTTATATCTGCAAGTGAGCCGGGGAACATTTTGAGGAAAAAAGTACCGAGAGAGAGAGAGAGAGAGTGCAATACTAAGCTTGAAGAGAATGAAGATCCAATGTGACGTCTGCGGCAAAGAAGAAGCCACCATCTTTTGCGCAGCAGACGAAGCCGCACTCTGTGACGACTGTGATCGCCGAGTCCACCATGCCAACAAGCTCGCCAGTAAACACATGCGTTACTCTCTTCTCCATCCCACTTTCAAAGAGTCCCCTCTCTGTGACATCTGCCAGGTAAATACCATAAAACTTTCCTTGGTCCCTTTTTATTGGTTTTCAACAATAATAGATTCAATTTGAATGGCCCGTTTAGGAATTTGTCCTATTTTTGCACTAAATGATACAGAGTAAGTTTCAGAAAGTCGGTTACCTTTCATTTTTCTCCAGAAATTTGCATAGTGTCAGGTGCAGAACTCCATGGAAGCAGCTGCAGCGAAATTTATACACTTCCTTTATGTTGAAAACACAACGCAGTGATAGTTCTTCCATTATTTTCAGTAATTTTATTGTCTTTTTTCAGGAGAGGAGAGCATTGCTTTTTTGCCAAGAAGACAGAGCAATCCTGTGCAGAGAATGTGATGTTCCCATTCACAGATCCAACGAGCACACCCAAAAGCACAACAGGTTTCTTCTAACCGGGGTCAAGCTCTCTGCTTCTTCATCCTCCAACCAAGCCTCATCGTCATCTAGTGCATTGAACACAGACATGAAGAGCTCTAGATCCTCGGCAAAGAGACAGAATTGCCCACCGTCATCAGTGTCAACAGCCGAGAGAAGTTTGCCGTTGGGAGCTTACCAAGATGAGAATCATACAAGCGACGCCGGCTCGATCTCGACGAGCAGCATCTCGGAGTACTTGATGGAGACGTTGCCAGGGTGGCACGTGGATGAGTTTCTTGATCCTTCGTCGACTGCTTCGAATGTTTATTGTAAGGTTTGCTTACACTCATGGAGCATCCGCTCTATTTCCTATTGAGATTATTGCATTTTACTCTGATATTCCAAGCATTATTAGAGGTAGTCCATTAGGCCGGGTCAGTTTGATTTGGTTAAGATGTCTGTCGGGTCGGACCAATTTAAATAGATTTGTTAGTTCCATGACTCAGAAAAGCTTTACTTTATCATAAGTAGGAAATGGAAAGTATAGATGAACCAACGAGAAATCTGTTGGTTTGCTAAAGAAGAGTTGAGTTTGGTTCACTTTTCATTTGAGTTTGATCTTTCTCTGGTCTTTTTCAAATCCAATAGTCTTTCTTATCTTGCTCGAAATAGTTTTTATTAAACTGCCTATTTTGAAGTACCAAAAAGTTCAGCATGTGATTTCAGTGAATTTGGGGCGGTTTGAGCGTGACATATTTTAGATGATGCTAATCATAATTGAGGAGAAATCGCCCAAGGAGTCGCTGATACTCGACTGAATTTTATGCAGACTTTTGATCACATGCTGCCGGTGGTGGATCCCGACTTTAGGAGCGACACGAGCTCCTCTTCCTCGAAGATTTTGCAAGCTACTCCCCCCAAGCTCCTCATCAATCCCCTCATCTCTCTCTTCTCCTCCCTCAGGCTTAAGGTCCTTTCTTTTATGGAATGGATCAGCAAGAGAAGGCAAAGAGTGACAGATTCATCAAGAAACAGGGTGTTGATGGTTTTCTTTATGCAAGCTCTGTTCAGTATCCTTTCTCTCACAATTCTCCGGCTTTTTGGCTATAGATCCACAACCCTCGTGCAATTTTTTGATGTATTTTCTGCATTATTTTATTTGTTTTTTGTTTCCTTGTATGAAATCAAGATTTATGGTTCCTCGTGATCTCCTGCTCAAAGGGTAGGTTGGTTTGTTTTTTCCCCAGATACCCAAAACAATGAAAAAGGAAAATGACCTTTTTTCTGTAACTTCAGATCTCTGGAGAAGTTCATTCTGGGTAAATCTTCCTAGAATAGCAAGTTTGTTCATTCAAGGCGGTAAAGAAGCAAGTTAACTTCTGCCCATTACCAGGTTTACCAGAAATCGTTACTTCACTGGTGAACAGCAATCTGGAACGCGTGTTCCGGATTGCGAATCCTCAGCAATCTGGAAAGCCAAACCCGGCATTCAAATCGACTCACACTAATCAAGACAGAAAAGGTAGAGTAGAGATACTTATCCAACTAATATACTGATTAATACTGACTGGATATTTGATCTTTAAAAACACTCCTCGTTAGAGAATTTCGTTCCCATTAATCATTTCTAAGAAGTCAACCCCACTGTACCCGCCCTTGGGACACCAGAAAAATCCATGGATTGGATCCATGATCCTCTCACGAAACAAGGATCAAAAGAACAAGGATCTATGGCAGTTGCTGTGCTCTTTCTTCAAAAAAACAATAATTGTGTTATGGTCATATTGTATTCCAGGTCAGATTTCGCCGCAAGCTGAGGTGAAAATGGCGAAATACGCCAAGGCCGATTCGTTCTTTTGGCATGCATAGTTAACTGATCAAGCATCAAAACTGAACTAAAGCCATGGCTGTCCCCATTCAAAAATAGCCTAGAAGGATGCCGACCAGTTTTGTGCTCGAATAAAACCAAGTTACATGGTAATTTCTTCATTAAAAAACATGAAAGGAAAGAGTTCAATCAGCTCTAGCAGCTGTCAGCTCCGCATAATCCTAACTGGGCACGGTGGGGGATGGACACTGGACAAGAAATGGAGTAAACTGTTGAGGAGAATGAGAAGAAGCCGACATGAAGTTTTGGCTGGTAAGTGAAGTGGCGTCAAGAAAATATTGGCCCGTGAAGATCTTGAAAGACAGAAAACTTATCCAAAAAGAAGGGTTTTTTTCTCTATCCACAGCCGCCAGAAATATGATTCGCCTTTGCTGCACCTGACTCTCCTCATGATTCCAAGTATCTTTTACCTTGATTTTAGCCTAACCGAGATCAATATTGATGAGGTCCCCAATACAAAAAAACATTAAAAAAAAAGATCAATCAATATATATGATCCTAGCAACTACAACCAAATGGCTTGGAAATAGATCTTTGCAAAGTCAACCCAGTTCAGTTTCTGCTTCGGAAGAGGCAGTGGAATTGCTGAAACTAATGTTGCTACTTCAAGATTGCTGGTCACACAAAGGTAAAAGTCGAGCGTTGAACCGTTAATGTAGAAGTTTAAGCTAATAGAAAACATTTGATATCTTTGCACTCTCCCTCACGTGAAGGTAGATTTGATGATATAGGTTTACAATGGGACGAGAACTTGAGATCTCTTGCTTTCATATCAAGATGAAGTTATAAATGTTACTGAATATTCGAAAGTTTGCATAGCTGTTGTCGTTATGCGTGATTGTTAGACCCGAGCACATATATTTTGTATTTTGACATTAAAGTGATTTTATAAGTTTTTTTATTATTACAGATTTTCTAATTGATACGTAAATTTGGACGTCTGCAGAAATTTGCTATTTGTTTAAATTAATAATGGTGTGTCTTTTTAGAGGAATAATGATATGTTTATTTCCTAAACCTTTTCGCATTGTTCATTATAATCCCTTAACTTTTTTTTTGCTTAATTAAGTTAATGTGCTCCTTAAAAAGTCCAACAAAAAATTTAGGGTTACTACCACCAAAAACTCTAAACTAATACACATGTGACAAATTTACCCAAAACTAATTTTTTGACCATAAAAAACCTCAAAACTGATATATATATATATATATATATATATATATATATATATATCTATATGTGTGTGTGACAATTTTACCCTCTATTAATTTCCGTTAAATTTATGAATTAAATAACATGTAAAAGTTGACGGATGTACCAATTTGAGGTTTTACCCTTCGTTTGTCACAGGTGTACCATTTTATGATTTTTCGTGGTATTAATCCAATTTAACGGATGGTAAATTTGTTGCTAATATACCAATTTGAAGTTTTTGGTTGTCAAAAAATTGGTTTAGAGTAAATTTGTCACAAGTGTACCAGTTTGGGATTTTTTATTTTCAAAAAATTAATTTGAGTTAAATTTATCATATATATACCAGTTTAGGGTTTTTCATGGTATTAACCCAAAAATTTAACCTAATAAGTAAAGAGAAACTACGTGAAGATAAGACCCATTGAAATCCTATAAACAAGCAATGTGGGATTAATACTTTAACACCCTTCTCACGTGCAACTTAGAACGGGAACAACATGTGGAATCAACAAACCAAGAGCTGCACATGTGTAATAAATAGAGGCGCAACATAATTCTAATACCATATAAAATTTTGTAACATCACAATCAATTATTCTAAAAATTTAAACTAATAACTAAAGGAAAACTACATGAATATAAAGCTCCATAAAACCTAGTAAAATAGGGATATTTTACGGAACTTTTTCAGATTCGGCTTAATACGGTCCTTCCATTCAATGGAGTGGAATGTAGAGGATATTGTGCTTCCCTGGCATGCCAACTTAAGAACCATGCGTTATTTATGGTGTGTGGTCCAACTAAACAGCAGATGGATTTTTTCAAAAAACCATTTTTTTCCTTTCTTCCCTTTTTTTTCTTCGTTCTTCTTCTTTTTCTTCCATACTCTGCATCGCCGTGCCGTGGTTGGCAGCTTCGTCGTTGCCAGCCACCACCACCACCATCGTCACTAGTGTTGTCCTGTTGTGCGTCGCCACGATGGTCGCCGATGTCAACCCTAAATGCGCCGCTCAACCCCACAATGCTCTCTCTCCCTCTCTCACTAATTTGGTGGAGACAAACACCAAAGTCACCTGAGTCATACAACTGCAGATTGGAGTCGTGAGATCAAGATTTGGTGCAACCCTCACATCGGAGTCGCTCGACTCAGTTCACTGGTGACTACCACCATCGAGGTCGACCACAGAGAGTGAGTCAGAAGCGCGGTGCTAATGGTGGCAAAGACAGCAGCTCGTTCCAGTGGCCAAGGTGGCGATGGCTGAAGAAGGATTTTTTTAGAAAAAAAGAAAATTGATTTTGAGTTGAGAGAGGGAGAGGAAGAAGAGTGTTGCGAAAAGCAAGCAACGGTACAATAAGGGAAACAGAACAAGAAAATAAATCGAACGTTAGATTTGCGTAATTTGATAGGTGTGACCTACATTCACAGGAGAGCAACACATAATTCTATTATTGATGAAGCAATGCTACGGAAACACTCGAGTCACTCAAATGTGGTCAGTGTTTCTCAATCCTCAATTAACCCAATAACTCACACGATATTTAGCCTTCACAGTTCCTCACGAAATAATCTATTAATCTCACAAAAAGTATTACACAAATCTTAATACAAGATTTTCATGGTTCACTCTTCACAAAGTGGACATTTCTTATATACAAGAGTTGGATCGAAAACATGAAACCTACTCAAATTAGATAACCACTCAAAAAAGAAACCAACTCTAATTAGGAAACCTATTCAAATTAGAAAATTTTTCTTTTTGAGCTTGAACTCGATCTCAAACTCAAAACATATTTTTAACATAGAGAGAAGAGTGAGAAACACGTAAGACGTTAGTGTTGTTCGTGTTATTCGCATAAGTGTCCACGTCAATGTATCAACGCCATTTATGGCGTGGACTACCGCATCCACAGTTTTCGTTAATCCATTTAACAAAAGTATGGCATCGAAACAAATCTTAGAAGTGTGAAAACTAAATTGAAAAAAAAAATTAAGGACGATATTGGACAACGAGGAAATGTTCAGGAGTACCCACCCATTGTCGTGCTTTGTGACTACACCATGGATAATCTAATTTTCCAGAAAACTAAACTTTTCCATCCCTATTTGCGTTCGCTCGACGCAAACTTTAGAGCTTAGCATAAATCAGCAATTACACTGTCTGGCGTAGCTCTCTCTTTCATTCGTTTTTTTTTTTTTGTCTCACCCCTCTCTTTAATGTACATATATGTGTGGTGCTCACAAGGTTCGAACCTCAAACCCGGTACTTTCCAACTCCACCTTCTCAGTCCCTTTTCGAGTAGGGTGACATGCCTGTTCACTCCCTGTCATTCGTTTAAGCATTGCGGGAAGCTCTCCTCTTTCAACTGCCATCAGCAATCTATTCCCCGTGATGACTACACTTTTATATGAAGCAATTTTGGAGGTAATCAATATGTGAGGCCGAAGGGGCAAAAAGCCCAAAGGAATCCAAATGGGCTCCAACGCTACCATATAAATGGCTTTTGATCCCGATTTCACAAGATGGGCCTGACCCACGAGATTCTTGACCCGGGAAATCACCGACCTTGGTGGACCCGAATAAGACGACATACGAAGGTGGGAGGGCTGGGCCGGGCCCGAGGTTGGATCTAACTTTGTTATCCAAGTCTTGCTCATTAGGAATGTGCAAAATGGACAGCCCAAACCGGAAGCCGCCCGAACCGAACATGCTGGTTTGGTCTGGTTCCCGAGAGTGTTGATCCGGTTCTTAGTTCCTAATAGTAGAACCTGTGTCCGGGCGGTCTGGTTCCTGATAAGAAGGGAGAAACGGATCGACCGGACTAGACCGACTACATATACTTTTTTTATTTTTTTATTTCTTAAAAAAATTAGTAAAATGTGAACTAAACCCTAAGTGAACTTCATTGTCATAAATTCATTGATAAAAATTAGTAAAATATGAACTAAACTCTAAGTGAACTTCATTGACATAAATTCATTGACAAAGATTAGCAAAACTTGAACTAAACCCTAAATGATCAGTTCCATTAGATCGGACTGGAACCAGGGACGGATCACCCCTATTGCCCATTCTTTTACAATCGACAAGATCATATTAATTCTTGGATCATGATAGGACGATGGGGTTTGGATCGGGCCTATCCATGCAAAACCATTTCTCAAGCCCACCCATTTGGTTTTCCGGAACTTGTGGACTTAGGTGGGCCCGGGAAAACTGGGTGGACCGCCGAATCCGTGAAAAGGCCCACTTCGATTCACATTTGAAATAGGAGCTTACAAAAACTGTCGAGGAGGAACTCAAGCCATCGAGTATTACAATGAACGTGATACAAATTATCTAAGTCCATCGTCGATCTGATTATTTCATGGATGAGTTCAAGAAATCAAATTGCTGCGACGCATTTGAGAATTCGGGACATAGAAATTTGCCTCTGGATATCGATTATACGCCGGGAAAATTACCCAATCAATTCTAAACCTATTGTACAAATATCAATTCAATAAAAAAATTTTCGATTTTGCCAATTTAGTCCAAAACCTTTTGCACGAAATACCAATATAGTCCTTTTGATCAATTTTCGATAGAAATTGCTGACATTGCAATCTGGTCATCGTAGGCCATACTACATGGCACATTGCCACATCAGCAATCTCATGCAAAAATCAACCAAAAGGACATTTCGAGCAAAAGTTTAGGACTAAATTGGCAAAATTGAAAAGTTTATAATTGAATCGGCATCAATACAACAAGTTTAGAGCAAATTGGATAATTTCCCCATTAGTCACCTCTAAACCTTTTTAGTGAAAGATAAATTAGGCATCCTGAATATCTAATCACGGAAAGTATTAGGGACAGATTAGTTGCAAATTATTATTCATCTCTGATTTGTATGTTAAACTCCGTTCATTTCATAGAAAACAACTTTCAGAAAAATATTTTTTGGATATTTTTGCGTTCATTTTACGGAAAATAAACTAATCATGGAAAACATTTTCTACCAATGGAAAAAACACATTCAAAAGTGAGGAAAATCTTTTTCACTTTTCGGAAAGCAGAAAAAATTTTCCATATCTTCTGTCACATCACTTTCTTTCACAAAACACATTTTACTCTTACTCTTATTTTTATTTTTTCTTTATTTTTTTAAATTCGAATTTTTAAATTTTTTAATCTTTTTTTTTTCTTCTTTCTTTCTCTGCTGGTCGCTGGCCACAGTGGTGCTCGGCGACTGGCCACAGGTGAGGCCGGCGAGCTCCAACCTCACCCGAGGTTGAGAGTAGCCTCGCCTCGCCAAATCTAGCAAGGCTCGACCTCACTCGAGATGGGCGAGACGAGGTGAGGCCGAGCTTGAAGCCGGCAAGGCAAGGCACAAGCTCGCAAGCCTTGGGAGAGTGAGGCTAGCGAGGCTAGCTTGTGGCCGGTCGCTGTGGCTAGCGATCGGTGGATGAATAAAAAGAAAAGAAAGAAATATTAGAAATTATTTAAAAAATTAAAAATAGGAAATAATTGAAATTTTGATTTTTTTAAATAAAATAAAATGAATAAATTATTAAAAAGAGTGCAAGGAGGAAAATCAAATCAGATTATTCATACCAAATGAAGGAAAATATTTTCCATTTCATTTTCATATCTCTGCCGGACACCGGAAAATATTTTGTCTCTAACAGCATTCAATAACAATAACCCTTTTGCCTCAAACAGCATTTTTTTGTGGCAAATTAATATTAATTGCTATATCTTCTTTTAAAAGCAAATAGTTTTTCCTCATGTAGTTATCCTTTGTGACAAATTAGTTAGTTCCAATATCTTATTTTAAAAGGTGATAATATTTACCTGCGATAGTGAATTTTTTCAGGCAAAATAATTGGAACACGTAGTATCTTAGTAATAGGAGCATACCTGCCTCGTAATACTGTTCTTGTCTCGTAAATTAGATTTTCCTGTGGCTTTCAAAAAGACGAGGCGAAAAACATTATTCGCTAATCTAAATTCTAGTTACAATCAGGTGCCGCCACAAATCACCCAAGATTCGTGTTCGATAATTCAAATGCATGATAAAAATGCTCACTTGTAAGAACACTTTTAAATATTTCATTAAAGAAAAAAAAGTAAGAACATTTGTAAATTCATAACATAAAATTTGGAAGGCAATAATTAAACTGCAACATGTTCATCTAAGCTTTAATGAAAAAAAAAAAGGTATGTCCAGTGGTTATCAAGTTATCATGAAACTCCTTCCAATGGCTGCGCTCCGGCTTGATCAGTTCAATGTCTAAGGTCACTTCTCAATCCATCTGTTCTGTTCAACCTTGAACGAGAGAATGTTGATGTACAACCAAGTTTCTTCGCAACAAAACAGACGTCTAATTCCTACAAAAACAAATACTTTTCAATTAATATTGCCTTCGAGATTTAAAAGTTCATAACTTGTGTTTACAAAAGTGACCAAAAATCAGTGTGACTTGTACAGTCAATTCAACTTTACAACCTATTCTCAACTGGGTGTTTTATATGAATGTACTCGAGAGACAGATAACGATATCATCAATAAAATAATGGGTTAGTGGAAATTTTATTATGAGATCAATGTGAATTATCCAGATTTGCAGTCCATATATTCTCTCTTATCATATGAATTCAAGAGTACAGACTTCTGGCGATTTTATATGATCAACATTAAGTTTCAGTTATTGACATTGTTAAATAATATTAATACAAAATAAGAAATACACCATATATGTTGCCATTGGTATCTAATTTTTTTAGATTGGGGGCCCCTATCTTCTTCTTTTTTATTTTCCTAATTTTTAGTCATTTTTTTATAACTTTTATTTGACCTATTTTCCAACGTGGACCACGTCCAAGCGACATATGCTCAAAAGCATTTGAAAAAGCCACGTCGGATTTTTGGCATGGCATGTTAGTAATATTAACCACAAAATTCAAGATATTTAAGACTTAATTGCGCAGTAAACAAAACATTCAAGACTGTTACTATAATTTCCCCGTTTTTTCCTCTGTAATGTCTAACGATAACATGAGTATAAAGTTAAAGGGCAAAGAGATTGGGAATGAGATCACCAGACATGTTCCATGATGCAATTAGTCCATCCACAACCAGAATAACCGTAGACTCGTTTCCAAACAGTCCGGAAAGCGTAAAACCTTGAAAATCTATGGCCTTTGATTGGATTGGCATTAATGGTGATGGGCATCAGTATCGCCCCAGTATCTTCCATGTCTTTCAATCTTTCATTAAGGTTAATAATGATCCTGGTGAACTAAAAACCGTACCACAGGAGGCAACAAATCGTGACCTCCGCTACGGTGCAGTATGATCATCATCATTAACATATTATGTATTTTAATGCATGTGTCACGGCCTCGAGATTTCTAATGAAATTTCCGAAACATTTCAAGTATGGGCGATATAGTAATTGTGCCATATTTTAGAGAATTCTTAACATAAGTGCCGGTAATTGATAGACGGGAAAATGCGATCTCAGTGACTCGTTAAAAAATCAATCAATGGATGTAATTAGTTGAGTTATTGTATAAGAGGGGTATTTTCCCTCTCATTTGAAGCATCCAAATGATTGAGAGATCAAGAAAAGATTTGACTTAGGCACTCCAATGATCCAAAGAAGCCTAAATTGCCACACGAATCGTTCCCACACTATCGAGCCATGACACATTTAGTTTGGGTAGTTTGTGCAAGTAAAGAGGTTTTTACTTAGATTTATTTCGCTTTGCAAATTATTCGTATCACAAGTCATTAGAAATTTCTAAAGTGTATACTAGTGTTGGAAACGATCTTAGAGTTACAAATTATGCAATGGGTTTGAGTATTAGCAAATCTTTGAATATTTTAAAAATCTTTTAGTGCTTATAAAAGTAGAAGTTTATATGCTATTTTTTCATATTTAAGGGGAAAATTAGGGTTCAAAATTGGGTTGGGCATGGATTGAGTCTGGGTCAGATATGAATCATTAAATGTATATTACACGAAAACGAGCCACTATAAGTTAAATAAATCAATTTGGATCATACCTATTTGTAATCCGGTCGGACCCAACCTATTTGACAGGTCTTATAAACACGAACATGTATAATTTTTTTTTTATTCAACTAGGATTCGCCAATCCTTTAGGACTTATTGAATTAGGACTTCGATGGGGGAATACTGCTTTATTAACTAGTATTCTCTATAATAGACTACTAGATCTTTCTTGTGTGTTTCTCTGAAATAAAACCATCTCCTGTTTGATCCAACCAGAAACATGTCATTTCTCCTCGGACTAGAGAATTTACCAAAAAATTACTCCTTTTTTATATCAATCGAAGGTCTTGTAATTCACCATCCTTATGATATAGAGTCGTTTTCATACTCATATCGACTTTGGTATGAAATAATAATAAGGAGACTAGAGAATAATTTAGTTTCTAACATTTATTAATGCTACTTTCTAATCAAAGGACGGAATGTCGTGAAAAATCAAAACATAGAAGACTGCGTCACTGTCTTACTTCTACCGACTTATTCCCGATAAACAAATAAAGGGCTTATGGTTAAATTTTTATATCGATATAAATATCATGGATAAATGACACAGATGATTTAATGTGATCTATGAATTTTAAATTTGTTAAATATGTTCCCTGAATTTTTGCTCAATGTGCAATATCGTCTATAAATTTTTTAATTTGTTCAATATTATCCTTGAACTTTCAGTACATGTTCAATTTAGTTCATAGATTCTATGAAAATGTTAATTATTGTCCCTAAACTTAAGTTAATCGAAGAACAATATTGAACATTTTTAACTTGAAATATTGAAAGAATAATATTAAATATGTTCATATAATCAATAGATTAAATTGAATACGCATTAAAAATTTAATGACAACATTAAATATATTAAAAATTTAAGAATGATATGATATATTGATTAAAAGTCAATAGAATATATTGGATCAACTTAAAATTTAAAGATTGCAAAATAGAGGAATCATTTAAGTAGCGATCGGGAAATTCACCAATAATCTTCTACTGTGGGTGTTACGTGAGAAGGGGGGGAAGATATAGACGAAATGATTAGATTACGAGCATTAAATGCATGGATTCGAAGGCAGAGAGAGAGAGAGAGAGAGGGAGAGAGAGATAGCCATGCATGATCTGCGTGGAACTGTGGATGCAGAGCAGGGTGTGTCGCAGCGCAGTGGGGAGGTGAGGCGGCCGAATGTTTCGCGAAAGACGTGAAGCTCATCATTAAGGTTGTGGGGACGCTGCAAACCTTCGCCTCCTCCGTCGCTTCTCCCTCCCTCCTACTCCCCCGAGAAGATAACTCGGGGTTTTGCTGCAACCGCACGAAGCCCTAATTCCTCGCACCTTCCGCTGTTGGTTCCTTTGTCTTTGTCCTCGCCGCTACGATGTCGAGTCACGATATTTTCTTACTGGTAATGCATCAGATTTGGGGCATAACAACTCTCAAAATACAAGGTTAGGGCATATTATACATAGACATATTTATATATCCTTCCCTTTATATTCTCTTTTTTCTTTGCGAAGTTCTGAAGCAAAAACTTTTATTTTCATTCACTTTTTTTGGTCTGAAAGTGAACTTATATTAGATTTGCTAGCTGTTATGGCAAATTTGTACCGTGTTTGAATTTATGAAAGCACCCCATTTCAAATCTAATGTGTTTATTATTGATCACGATAATTTGTACATTTTTTGCTATTTCAATTTCTTCTTTTCTTAATTAAATTCTTTCTATTTCACTGCAGTTGTTTCGTCCCGACCCAACCAAACAAATGAGAAAAATCGAGAGCTTCGTGCTCAAAAGGAGTGGCAAACTTGTTACGCGAATCGACGTGTTTCAATACGGTTACATTATAAAGTCGAAAATGATATCTATTTAATGTACATAAATTTTATAAAAATGTTTATAAAAGTATAGTATTATTTTTAATTACGCGACTTAGACCCTATTGTAAAATGGGTTAATATCATAAAAAACCCAAAATCGGTACACTTATAATAAATTTACCAAAAACTAATTTTTTAATCACAAAAAACCCCAGACTAGTACACTTATAACAAATTTATCCCAAATTAATTGTTGGGAAAATTCCAAATTAGGGCTCGAAGTGCTATCATTTTCTTAAATAAGAGTCTGAATTGGACTTTGTATCAAATAAAGGCCTAAAGTGCTTTAATTTTTTCAAATAAGGACTTGAAGTGAACCTTATTTCAAATAAGGATATGAAGTGCTCATGTTAATCTAAAAAAATGGCCTAACCTCACCAAAGTCATGGGCATTTTCATCTTTTAATATTTTTTGATTTTTTTTCCTTTTTTTCTTTTTTCTTTTTGTCTTTCCATAAAAAACAAATTCAAAAAAGAAAAAAACCTAAAGTTTAAAAAAAAACAAGCGGGAGGACTAAGCCAGCCCTTGCCACCTGTGGTCGCCACTCCATCGCTGGTGGCTTGCCATCCTCTCCTGGTTCTGGCAAGGGTTGGCCCTCACCTCTGGCCGACTACCCCGCCGGCCATTGCCGCTACCCCACTGGCAACGGGGCGGTGACCACAGGTGAGAGGACAGCTAGCCCTACCCTCTCGCTTGTTTTTTTCTCTTTTTTTAATTTTTAATCTAATTTTACTAAAATATATGTTAAAATTATTTTTGGACGAAAATGCTCTTGACCGGCCAGCGGGGTTAGGCCCTTATTTGAAACTATTATAGCCACTTTAGACCTTTATTTGAGAAAAGAAGGTATTTCATGCCCTTATTTGAAATAATGTCTACTTTATGTTATTATTTGAGAAAATAAAAGTATTTCAAGCCATTATTTAGAATTTTTTTCTAATTTTTTTATCAAAAAAATCTCAAAACTAGTACATTTATGATAAATTTACCATTTATTAAATTGGATTAATATAACAAAAAATCACAAACTGTTAAACCCATGATAAACGGAGAGTAAAACTCCAAATTAGTTCATCCATCAATTGCAACATGTCACTTAACTCAGAAATTTGACGATAAATTTTAACGGAAATTAATGGAGGATAAAATTAGCACATGTAATCAATTTGAAATTTTTTTTGATCAAAAAAATTAATCTAAAATAAATTTATTATGAATATATTAATTTGAGATTTTTAGTAATATAAATCATTGTAAAATCTTTTCATTGGGTACGAGATTTTTGTGTGCGACTTTTATCATGTATCTTCATTTATAAAAGGTCAATATACTACTTATCTTATAAAAAAAAATCCTTGTAAAATCTATTTTTGACGTACCAACACGAATGGTGCAGCCGTAAGTTCGATCTATTCACCCAAGCGCCTCACTGACTCTGTCAGCGATGCCGGGGTACTCCCTGAATTTGCGACTCGTAAAATTGGCAGTCAGCATCATAAGTTCATAAATTTTTGCGGCAGAAGGGAGTACTTCCTACGCAGTTTCTACTTTTCGCGATGAAAAGACTGACATGCTACTCCACTTGCTTCCCAGCGGTTACGCAATCTAATTGCCCGTACATGTTCTTCGATTTACGGAATATACCATTAAAACAAATCGACGTCCAAAACCCAAAAAAGGAAAAAAAACAAATATCCACTTATTCAATTTTTGGAAAACCTTGTAACGTTACATGGTTGGTAAGTCAAGGGAGACATCACTAAAAAAAGAGTGCATGTTTATTTCCATTTAAAACAAAAGCAGGATGTACATATACGAAGGCACTCACGGAAAACAAATGCAAAATGTAATTCTGTACTTTTCTGTCGAAATATAAAGTGCTATTTAAATTTTAAAAAAGTACGTGTGAATTTACATGTTATACTTAAGTGCAGTGAAAGTTTCAGGAATTCCAGATATATAAAAAAAATATAAGTGCCGATTTGTAAGATTCATATCAACACTTAGAGTGTTGATAGAGTTTCGAGAGTTACAGATCTAAAAAAAAAATCAAATTATGTTAGTCTTTTGATTATGCAAAAAATAAAGAGTAAAATCTCATCAGTAACAATTACTCAAAGTTCTTCTCAACTTTGGCACTGGGAGTGAGCATTGGAACCAAACTGAATTGACCGATTCTGGATGATTTCCGTGAGAATCGATCTGATTCCTAATTCCTAAAATTTGGAATTGGTGATTGTTGGTCCGGCTCCCATTCTGGGTGTGGATTGAACCACCTGGACCATATCAACACTTTTTTTATTAGCAAGTTAATGATACTTGATTATATTTTATCACACTTTTAGGGTTTTTTTATCGAGATTTTCATTGATTAAATATCCAAAACACTAAAAAATGAGAGTTTAAACTATGCAACAACATTTGTGGTATTACAAGAAATAGGAAAAAATAAATATATCACCTTCGATTCCAAGACGAAATGGGCTAATTCCCGATTCCACAAACTGAGAACCGAATTCGATTCCCAATTCCAGGGTGGGCACTAACCCAACTTGGAAATGATCACCCATATCTATTTAGTACCCTTGTGCAAAGTTCCGAGTTTTGAAAAATTGCATACTATCTTCAAACTTCGAACAATTACAAAATAGCTTCCTGACTACGAAAAAGTTCAGATTTTTTTTTTGGTCAGAAAAAAAACTTACAGATTGACCGCCTAGACTTTGATTTTTTTTGGCAGATGCTATTTTTTTTCGTCTGTATAGTCATTGAGTGTTACCTGAAAACGAACTTGTTAATCATTTCTTGACTCAAATAACTCTATGGCGTGGTTAATGGAGTTTAATAAAATAAAGAGGATGCTTGGTTGATCAAGTTAAAAGAAATTGCGCAAAAGTATTACCCAATGCTCATTGAAGCCATCTTTACTCAAGCAACACTCATGAGTTCCCATTTAAAGGCGTGCTAATTATGTGAGACATGATAAATGAACACGCATTAATGATAAAACTCCGCAGTCGATAATTCGAGATGCCATGGATCGCTCAATTGTTGATCCGAGCGACTGGTCAAATTTCAAATTGAGACCTATCAGCCCACGACTTTCTAATGCGAACGATGATCAAATCAAAAGTACTAAACATGCAATAACATAATATCGAATGTTATAAACGGGATTCTAACAAAAGATAAGAAAACACGAAATAATCAACAGGGCTCGAGAACCTTGAAGGCCGCTGCAAGGGGGCTGGCCGTCTTCCGTGTAGTCCGCCTGTGCTGACTGTTCAGTGGAGAGTCCCTACAACGAGCAAGGGTTTAGCTTACGTAAAACAGATCATGGAACAACGATCAACCGCGGGAGAGAACGCTCTCAACAAATTGTCAACAGTTCGAGCACGCTTCTAACGTTTGAACAAACCCAAACATTTCATAAACACAATCCAAGGCGCCATCACATATCCATGCTTAATTGTTTTTCAATCCAAACAAGTTCAAACGATGCAAGAAGGCCTCCGAGATCGATGCAGGGGCTTGCGTTCTCCTCGAAGTACGATTCTTGATCACGAATGTCAGCTCCATAGGCTCGAGCAGCTCCTATTCCCCACGAGCGGTCCGCCGGTTTCGCTGGTAAGGCGCAACAGGCTTTGGTCCCATCTTCACTCGCCTGCTTCTCTGCCGACACAAACTCGAACATTTGATATGCCAAGCATCGAAACGATCGTCTTGTCTCATGATTAAACAGGGCATGGCTCGCGTGCTGATTCTAAGTGAAGCCTCACGTGGGGGCCAAAGACAATGAGGAGCTTATTCTGAACATTACCCAAGACACAGACAGTTCTCTAGCAAAGTAGTAGCGCAGCAGCGGGAGACCATTACATCTCTTGTGAGGAAAATGAAGAAAAGACCTAACCTAATGAGTTCATGATCCTCTAGAAGGTGGACCCCACCACCTGCCCCCGTCATCATCGGTGTGGGGGTCCAGGTGCCACGGTCCACCTCCATCCACGGTTTATTCTCGTGATCATACAAAACCCTAATACCTCACATTTTCATCCACCAACTGGAAAAACCCGTACGCCCCCAAAAACGAAGCAGAGACAAAATGTAAGGTCCTCAGACTGAACACAATCTTTTCTCGTTCAGCTCATGATGATGAAACTGGCATAGAAAGAGCTTGTCACATCAGTCACATATTCTTGCCAATTTTGCCACCGGCAAGATCTAGCCAAAAAAGAGCAGGGTTCATGGTTAGAAACGGTCCGTCTTATTGACCTGCGCCTCGGCGCGTCTAGGAGCAATGCGCCCGCCTACGACCTCTTGGGTCGCCGCCTTGCCCGACCCGTCGCGTGGCGGGCTGAACGTGACAGGCAGGAAGTCATCGGAGTCGCATGCAAACACCGTGTTCTCGAAATGCCTCATCAGCGCCTCTTTTCCCTGATGGAAACCACATGCCATCGTGAGAATTGTTATGATCCAAATTACTACAGCAAAAGAATACGTATCTTCATGCCCTTGATCAAATAAAACCTTGGGTAAATGAAAGATGAAAATAATGGACGCAACACAGCTTAAATTATTAAATTTTCTTTTGCTAGAAGCTCAAGTTATTAAATTGAAATACCAACAAGACTAAGGCAGAGCTTGACGCCTTGGGGAGCTGTTCATCTAATTTTAAATCAGAAAAGCTGACAAGTACATTTGCATTGAAACCCCCCCTTGTTCTGCAAGAAAACACACACACACCCCCATTGTCTTAACATGGCAGCAGAATAATAAATCAAGCTATTAGATATGAGATTGCCACCATTTGAAACATTCTCACATCGATCGTTCTTTTATGTGAGAACTGCATTGTGACATTAATTTGGCGCCTCTACCTACCTACCTAGATACATTGGCTGATGGAGAAAAACTATCTCACATATGTTACTAGTGGGCGAATTCTACTTTTTAGTAAAATAGATTTCGATTACATGTGGATTAAATTTCGATGCAATAAGTACATGAAATGTAATCATATAGTGAGCAGAAAGAAAAGCGAGTCAGATACGCCATGCGGGACGCTTGAATTGCAACTATAGTCCATGTGACAGAAATACAGAAACAGTAGACGAGAGCACAGTCGCGACTTGCGAGGGTTGACAGAGATTGAGCTGAAATAGTGAGGGAGGATGATAGCTGACGTCTGCTCACGCAGCAGCGGCGAGACTGTGTGAGAGTGAGATTTCATGTCAAATCTTTTCCCTGGTAATGATTAGGGGCTTCACATATAAATCACACGTACTGTAGATGCATGTATAAAATACCCTAATGTGTACTTGTATACACGGGTATACATATACCTGGTATTTGGCGGTAGCGATCTGACGGATTTTGCTGGAGTAGAATAGCTCCCATCTCTGATTATTGGTGGCGACTTTGAACTTCCACACCGCTCTCGGACTGGTGAAGTTCACGAACGCATACCCCAGATTTGCCTTCCTCCTGCGCACGCACACTCGAGTTAATTATAGCTTGTACTCATATCGCAAAACAAGCGTTGCCTCAAGCACACGATTAAACATTACAAAAAAAACAGCATGTACATCTAAAATCTTCACGTATCCATGCATCTCTTTTCGAGTCAGACTCAATTTTGTGTGTACCTGAGATCAAGAGGCAAGTAGACAAAATCGTAGGCGGAAATGATAGCATCGTCGCCCTCAGCCTCCGCCTTCTGGTTCTCCATTTGGCAGTGCTTGTCCAGGAAATCGACCAGCAATTCACGACTAGGCAAGCGTCAATGTACGACAGATCACAACCAAACCAAAATGGGGTCAAACAAGGTGCATCAAAAAACTACATAATCAACCAAAAATGGTCATGTCACGACTTGATATATAAGAACATCATCAGTTGATGATGAGCGACACCCAAGAAAACTGGATCTTCACAAGTAGAAATAGCAGCAGCAAGTCGATCCAACCAAACCCCCCAAAATCAACCCTAATGCAGATTTTCTCTTTTCTTGATTCTTCTTTTTTTGGCAAGTCTTTAAAGAACAAAGACCTCTTTCAGGTTTTGATTTCTTTTTCCTTTTTCAATCCTTTTTGGGTAGATAGGGCTTTAAGTTTCGAAGAAGGGCACGTACGTGTACTTGTTGGGGATGTTCCTGATCATGACGGTGGTGCGATCGCCGCCCTCATCGACCGGCAACACCGGCTTCTTCCTCTTCCCCACCATCTCTCGGGGCTCCACGATCCTCGGGTACTTGTGAATATTGGTCGTCGTGTCGACGCTGCAACAGTACTCCTCTTCGCTACAGGTGTTGTTAACGACGCCCAGCGACGAGAGCTCCTCCTTCCACGCCAATCGCCTCCCGCGAGACCCCAGATTCCCTCCTCGTCCTCCTCCTCCACCGCCGTGGCGCCGCGACGGTGAGCGCCGGCCACCGCAGGGCCCCCTCCCACGTCCTCCGCCTCGGGGATGGTGGCCTGCGGCCAGCTTCTGGTCTCCTAGTCCCGGCTCCAACTCCACGCTGATTTGGGCGCGGATCCATCGCTTGGAAGGGTTCGATGGGGTTGGTGGCGGCGGCGGATGGAAGTCGGAGTAGCTGACGGAGAAACGGTGCTGTTCAGGGTCTAAGACGGGTTGAGGGAGGGTAGAGTAGTATTGGTACTGGTAGTAGCAGTGGGTGGAGGAGGCGAAGTACGGCGAAGGTGGTGTTGGTGGTGAGCTGTAGAAGCTGATCATGGGGGTTGAGGGAGGGAGGACAAGGTTGGTGTAAGTGAAGGGAGGAGGGTGAGATTGGAGAAGGAGGGAGCTGTTCTGGGGGATGAACTCCTGAGCTTCAGGGTTCAGGATGGTGGAAATGGCCATTTGTTTGGAGGGTGGCGTTGCAGAGAAGCTGGCGATGGTGGTGGAGACACTGGAGAGGATCGAGATCGAGATCGAGAGAGAGAGAGAGAGTGTGAAGCAAGTCGGTTTTGTTTGACGAGACTATATATGTCCGGCAGAGAGAGAGAGAGCGGCGGTAATGATATCCGGCTCTCGCGCAGACACGGGAAGAGGGAATTCTCATTTCTTGGATTACTAGAGTACACTGTAAAAACCATCTTCCCTCGCCCTTAAATATTCTAAGGCTCCCTCGTTTAGTGAAAAATATTCTTTTAAAAAATATTTTTTAAATTTTTCGATATTTAGAGGACGGAAAATATTTTTCGTGAGAAAATATTTTCTTTCCTCCTCTCACAAAATATTTTAAATTTATGAAAAATGACTTCCGCTTCTTCAAAAGCGAAAATTATTTTTCGGAGCTTCTTTTTCTTCTTCTTTACTAAGGTTGCTGACCGTCGCCGGTCGCCGGCTGCTGCCGCCGCCGGTCGCCCGCCACCTGTCGCCCGCTGCCGCCGCCGCCGCCGGTGAAAAATATTTTCCGAAACTTTTTCATATTGATTGCCGAACACCGAAAAATTATGTTCCAAGAAAACATTTTCCAGGAAAATGACTTCCGGGAAAATATTTTTCAAAAGGAGAATATTTTCCGTCAAACGAACGGAGCCTAAGTCACATTTTAAAAGTTTCTCTCACTTAAAACGAACTATCTACTTTTTTAGGAAAAATTCCAATTAAAGACCTTAAGAGGAGTCAAATTCTCAAAAAAGGGTCCAAAGTAAATATTGTGTCAAATAAGGGTATGAAGTGCCCAATCAATTTCAAATAAGGATCCAAAGTGCCTAAAAAATCTCAAATAAGGACATGAGTCCCCGGCCAGCCAAAATACTTGCCGGCCGGCGAGAAAGCTACTGTTCTGGTTGCCGGAACAGTAACTTTTTAATTTTTTTTATTATTTTCTTTCTATTTTTCCTTTTCTATTTTTTTTCTTTTCCTTTTCTTTTCTTTTTTTTCTTCTCTTCCTCTGTCGACCATAGCTTGCCGGCCTCAGGCGAGGTTACCCTCGCCGGCGTCGGGCGAGGGCTCGGCCCCACTGTCGTAGGGCGAGGCCGGCCTCGCCAATTGCCGGCGGGGTTGAACCTCGCCAGACAGATCTGGCGAGGCTCGACCTCGCCGGCAACTGGCGAGGGCGGCCCTTGCGTGACGCCGGCGAGGATGGCCTCGCCTGAGGCCGGCGAGGGTGGCCTCGCCCCGCCCAGGCAAGGGCGGGCTTGGCCCGACGCTGGCGAGGGCGGCCTCGCCCGATGCTGGGGCGACCTCACCCGACACTAGTGACCTCCGCCAGCCCCGGCTATGGCCGGCGGAGGAAAGAGAAGGAAAAAAAAGAAAAGAAAAAGGAAAAGAAAAAAAAACAGAAAAGGAAAAACAGAAAGAAAAAAATTAAAAAGTTACTGTTCCAGTGCTGAAACAATAACTTTCTCGCCGGCCGGCAGGTATTTTGGCCGGACGGAGACCCAGGTCCTTATTTAAGATTTTTTGGGCACTTCGGATCCTTATTTGAAATTGATTATGCACTTCAAGCCTTTATTTGACACAATATTCACTTTGGACCCTTTTTTGAAAATTTGACCCCACTTTGGATCCTTAATTGAAATTTTCTCACTTTTTTATGAGGGTTTTTGATTGATAAAATAAACGAACCTAATTCAATCATTGTGCTCTTTGGCACGGCCTTACGTGACATATAAATCATACTTGAAAAGGATTGATAATTAGCTAGAGTTGCGAGTGCTGTAGCGAAACTTATTACAAAAGAAGAAAAATCAGCCACGTTAAGGTTATCTTCTGGGGGAGTTACTCAAACCGGAAATCCATACTTACAAAATGATATTCAAAATTAAGAAAAAGAAAATAGCAACTTGATAAATTATTTATTATGGATGGGAGATGTAACTTGAAATCCAATTCAAAAAATGAGAGTGGTAATTTTTTATTTTGAAATGTGAACAAGATAATTTGTGTGGATAGCAAATTGAGGATGATATTTATAATTTTTCCTTTTTTTATTAGACTTGAGTACCTAAGATAAAGTAAGGCCAACTGTGCATAGAAATAGAATTAAGCGAAAAAATTCCAGTTAAAAAATATCTCAAGTATATCGTTAGCAATTAAACAAAAATATTTTCTAATTTTCTTATTTCTTGTCGTCTTCGTGTCCTTTGCAATTATTGGTTAGAGTATTGAGGTACTGTAAATTATATACTTAGAAGTGATCAATGGACCAACGTCCCGTCCAAGCTCGAAAGACAGACGGGCTTAGGCAATGCTCCCACACGAGAATGCTAACATGCCTAACTTTGACCAGGCCTGGTCTAAACATTTATATGTAAATTAAAAATGTTATAGGTGCCTTGTGCAATACATGAGGCCCAACTTTCAAGCTCGGCTCGACTAAGCCTCTCCTAATGATCAACCTTATTTAACAAGTGTTCGTGAGAGAATACTCGTTAACAGGACACCAAAAATTTGCCTCAAGATTGAGATTTTCCGAAAGTATTCGTTTTTAAGACAAGTGGTTAAATGTCATTGGCATTGATTAAAATCGTAGTCAACACTCAAAAGGTTTGGTCTATTTACATGCTAATAATAATCATGCAGTTTCAGTTTGATCATTTTGATCTATTTACGACATGCTTTGAAATGTCTAATTAACATGTATTGTTTGGATTTTAGAATCATGACAAGATTTATACAAGTGTTTATTTCGAATTAAATTTAAATTTGATGCAACACGATAATGATATGAGATGATTGCAACATAAATATATAAATCTTCTTAACCAAAATGCTAAGTATACCTAAGCCTGTTCATGTAGCTAGTATATTAAAACTGCAAATAAACTCCGATTGAATTGTCTAATAAAATCTGTTTAGTTAAGCTACCACTTCAAACGCATCATGCATTTAGCATGCTAATCATCGAATTAATTTTAAATAATAGTTGTTGGAGATAAGTTTTTAATGTTAGAACATCGAACTCCGTCAAAATATATTCCCAAAGATAATATAATTCTATTAGTACTTTCTAGAAAAGAAAAATTGAACTCTAAAGTACTGGACGCTGATATTATATGTCCAAATTACTATTGATTATAGTGAAGTCCAAATTAAATATAAAGTAGGATTTGAGGCAATTTACTACATGAGTTAGGGAAGAAGTACCAGACTCTTTAAACTTTGTAACCCAAGGGGTTAATTTATAAGATATTAAATTGTTTGTTTGGACACATAAAAAGCAAAAGGAAATTAAATTACTTTCTGACCCGTCTGCGAGATCGAGATTTTCATGTGCATTCAGTCACCGCCATTTGTGTTACTTTTTATTGGAAAACCATGTGAAAGAAGTTTCCTAAATTCTTTCCTTATAATTGTTGAAAGCCCTTATTAGACCGTAAAAAATGAGTTATAAACTCATTTCTTAACGCATATGGGTGTTAAATAGGTTAGTTATAATTAATAAATGGGTTTACAACTTATTTAAATCCAACCTATTTCTATAACTCTATTATCATTCTCAGTCGATCCCATGCTCTAACACTTCGAACTTCCACCTTAGTTAAGGCATGAGTTTTCATGAATTTGATTAAATATGGAAGTATTTTAGTAATATAGATCGGATATGGATCGCTAAATTTGCATCACATGAAATCAAAATGGGTTAAATTGGTTTATTTGGATTGGACTATTTTCGACCAACCCAAATCTGACCCCATCCACGTGTTTGACGGGTTTGGCCCTTATTAAAAGTAGAATTTATTAAGAACGTAGGCCATTTACAATCCCATATTAGATCCATGGGTTCATGGCAAACGAGATGAATCGATACGACATGCAACTCATAATCCCAAATGCAGATCTAGTCGAGGGTGGAGGTAGGTTATTCGGCATGGTCCCTTCCTCGTTGATGGCGTTGAGGATGTTTCCTCGACTAGAATGGCCGGGTCAGCAACCTCCTCGTCCTCTCCTAGGTTCTGAACATGAGTAGGCTTTGGGAAAGTCAATTAAAGTGGCGGAATCGTAAGCTTGGCCTCTTCAACAGTTGTTCCCATCATTCTCCTCATCGTTCTCGTTCTCAAGTTTTCCTTCATCTCCCTCTTTTCCTCCTTTGATGGCTAGAAACCTAGGCCGAAGGTCCTACTTATATCGTCCTTGGTTTGATTGGATTGACCATTCCCTTTGAATTCAATCCAGTTCTAGGCTCGTGTTCCTCACGAATCATCTCCTTAGCGGTAGTCAAAGCGAGGAAAAAGTGCTGAAAAAGTCCTAAACTTTTTGTATCGATATCAATTTAACCCTAAATTTTTTTTTTGTGCCAATTCATTTTTAAACCTTTTGCATTTATGCCAATTTAGTCATAAACTTTTTTTTGGTGTAAATTCAGGCCTAAACCTTTTATCTTTATGTCAATTCGGTCCTTCCGATCAATTTTGGCCCGATTTTGCTGACGTGAATGCTGACCGATCGCTTATCGGTGCTGATGTGGACAACTTTAATAATATTTTAATATTTTTTTTGAATTTTTGTATTTTTTTCCCTTCCCTCCCTCCTTCCTCCAGCCGGTCGCTGGACCGGCGATCGGCCAGAGGCTAAAGGCCGACGCTGGTGAGATCGACCTCGTTGGCCATTGGTGAGGCTCACTCTCGCCAACAACGGTGAAGGCGAGCCTCGCCCCGCCGTCGGTGACGCTTGAGCCCTCGCTAGTAGCCTCCGACGAGGGCTCGAGCCTCGCCATGGCTGGGCGAGGCCTGACCTTACCAGATCTAGCGAGGTCGGGCCTTTCCCAACGCGAGGCCACCCTCGCCAGTGGCCAGCGAGGGTGATCCTTGCCCATGACCTTACCGGCCTCTGGCCAGCCAAACCTCCTCGTCGGCCTTTGGCCTCTGGCTGATCTGGCGATCGGCTAGAGGAAGGAGGAAGGGGAGGGGGAAAAAAAGAAGAAATAAAGAAATAAAAACTCAAAAAAGTTATTAAAATATTATTAAAGTTATCCATGTCAGCGCCAGTAACTAGCTGGTTGGCGTCCACATCAGCAAAATTCGGCCAAAATTAGCTAGAATGACTAAATTGACACAAAAACAAAAGGTTTAGGACTGAATTAGCACAAATATAAAAATTTTATGACTGAATTGACACAAAAAATTTTTAGGACTAAATTGGCACTAATGCAAAAGGTTTAGGACTTCTTTGGCACTTTTCCCTCAAAGCGGTGGTCGAGAGTTGCATTTCGGGGGAAAGGACCCCTTT
This sequence comes from Syzygium malaccense, assembly GCA_031216405.1. NCBI lineage: Eukaryota > Viridiplantae > Streptophyta > Magnoliopsida > Myrtales > Myrtaceae > Syzygium > Syzygium malaccense. The sequence continues at coordinate 21,098,810 of CM062259.1, read as the reverse complement.
GGGGCACATACTATGGATACGAGCTTGAGAGTCTAGAAACTGAGAGGAAGTGTCTCTATCGGCATCGATACATGATATGTTAGGTGTATTTGTAGACATGGATATGCTTCTTCTCCACTCACTGTTATCACTCTACCGTCAACCGCAAAGTTTATCTTTGGTGGAGATTTGAAGGTATACCTCCAGCTAAATGAATCTAAGGTCTCCTCAAGAACATGTTGAAAGCATTGAGGATACTTGGCACGTGAAAGGTGATATGAGAGATGCACGTATCAATTTCGACGTCTAGACTTATCTCTCCTATGAATTTTTAGGTGGTTCCATCAAAGGATCGCATCAACATCTCGGTGTCTCTCACGTGAGACTTGTCAACTCCAAAATAGTCCAAAGTGGTCATCGTACAAACATTCAGAGCAAAACCATTGTCGATGAGAACTTTGTCGACATTTATCCCTTGACATCTCACTATAAAATATAGTGCCTTCTTATGTCCTGTGCAATCAAAGCTAAGCTCCTCTTCGGAAAAAGCGATTTCAACAGTTGAGAGAACAGATCCTACAAGATTCTCCAAACTTTCAGTAGGAATCTCCTCTAGTACACAGGCTTCATGTGGAACGTTGATCAGGGCATTCCCGTGCTTCTTGGAGGCTAGAACTAATTTTAACAGGAAAATTTGAGCGGACATCATTTTCAATTGACCCGCTATATTGTCCTCGATCAACTTAATTACCTTTAAAAATTCAGTTGCTTTTATTTTTCCCATAGGCTTCCTAGGTACATTCCTTCAAATGTAAAAGTTAACGGCGGCTTGCCTTTTTTTTCAAAATTTTCTATTGAAAGTATCTTGCTGATATTGTCATCCCTCCAACTTTAGCAAGGTCGCAAATTTGCCAGGGAAATTACCAAAAAAGTCTTAAATATACTGTAGTTGTGCCAATTCAATCTAAAACCTTTATAATTTGGCTAATTTAGTTATGAACCTTTTGATGATTTGCCAATGTAGTTCATCCGATCAATTTTGATTGAAAATCGCTGATGTGGATACTGGTTGTCCTATGTGGTATGGACGATCAGCGCTGACTTGAATAATTTTTAATTATTTTTTGATTATTTTTTGTTTTTACTTCTTCTTTTTCTCTTATTTCCCTTGCCAGTCCATAGAGGTCCTTGGCCACAAGTGAGGGTCGGGACGCCCTCACCCCATTCTGTGAGGGCTACGACACCCTCGTCAGCCACATTTAAAAAATTAAAAAGAACGAAAAGAAAAGAAAAGATGGAAAAAAGAAAAAAAATCAGAAATAATATTTTTAAATTGCAAAATTTGTTTACGTCAATGCTGGCCGTGCAACTTAAGACGGCCAGCATCTATATTAGCGATTTTTAACCAAAATTGACAGGATAGATTATATTAACAAATTGTCAAAAGATTTAGGAGTAAATTGGCCGAATTAAAATGTTTAAGATTGAATTGGCATAAGTGCGTATGTTTGGAAATTTTTTTAATATTATCCCAAAGTTTCCTTTGAACTTGCATGACACTTGCTTATCTAACCAATAAATGAATGGCTGAGGCGGAGTGGTTATTAGCAACTTCATCAAAGTGTATTCAATCACTAGAAGCATGGCCATTTAAATCTCATCATCTTTTTTTGCCTTTTGAATAATATCGAATATTCATTCTCTTAATTTCTTTCTTTAGGAGATCATCGATTATATCTCAAGAGCGCATACCTTGCGAATAAGAGGACTAGCTGAGTAAGATCCAATTTATTGATCCTTAGTTCATGTTCATACTTCTCAACCAATTACATCATATCTACATCGCCCTTCTTATGGTTTGGCAGAGGGTTGGTATTCATATTTAGATGAGTTTTTTCTTCTTTCAAAGTGATGTAGGCTACGTTTGGTGCGCTTTTGGGGAAAGACTTTAAGGGTTTTCACAAAAAGTAAATATTGTTTGGTAAATTGTCCTTTGGGAAGCAAATTTGAGAGAAAATCCGTTTGGTGGAAACACATTTGAAAAGTCCCTTGGGATTATCAATATAAGCTTTTTAATTTAAATTTGTTTAAAATTGGAAAAAACAATGTTCGCAACTTTTACAATTTTAAGGTTGACAACAATGTACAAGATATGTATTAAAAAATTTATAAATAAATAAAAAATACCATCTCTTTTTTTTGCTAAAAAAATTGAATGGAAAAAATTCACATCAAAGTTGACTCTTTCTCAATTAAAAAGAGAGTACATTTGTTGCGATAAGCATGGTAACGTATGCCTGAGGAAAGAACTTCATTATCTTTAAAAATTACGAACGTCCTTAAATATTTCCTAAACTTATGGCTATTTGATTAAGTATACGTACCATATTAGAAGATGCATTATCATTTGAAACATTACCCTCATCATCATCATAAGTAGTTCAAATAGAGTATAAGTAAGTAGTGCAAATAGGTCTCACATTATAATAATGTAGCATCAATGGATCCTCAACACTGAGAGTAAGTAGTGCAAATAAATTACAAATTAGTAATGCAAAGATTGTTAGCTTAGCAGATGTAGTCAAATTCTTTTCTTTTCTTCCTCGAGCATGCCCACTGAATTCTATGCCACTCTTTTATGGCTTCAAGTCTTAATTGATTCAACAATCTTTTCACCTACATTACCTTCTATATTATCATTAGTAAATCTTGCATAATCACTGATATCAAGTTGTGTGGCCTCAATGTCATTATCAACACTTAAACCTTGTGCAGTAGGTGAGTATGGTTCCAAGGTAGAATCGAGAATTGGACCCGTGGGTTCAGTCCAGTTCTAGGTTCCATGGAGAGAGGGTCTGGTCCCAGTTCCCCATTTTTAGGAACTGCCAGTTCCCAGTTCCTATAGGAAATGGAACCGGGATCCCTAAAACATAAATTAAAATCTCCAATTTCTTCTTCTTCTTCATTCTTTCAGTCTTCCCTGTCCCCAATTTTCCTTTACCGTCTCAGTTCTCATCTCTATCATTCTCGATCTTCTCGGCAACGATGCATCTTGTTTCGGTCTCTTCGTGACAGACTCATTGCCACGGGCCGTGGCTTAGCGACCATCGGCAGTGACAGCGTCACTTAGGTTTTTCTCTCTCTTTATATGTTGAAATTTGCGCACGTGTTGTTTTGGCGATTGCGAGATTGGGGTGTAGTTCTAGGCTAAGGCTACTCTTGGTCTCCTAATACTGTCAATGCAATTTTTGTTGGTTGATTCCATAGCTTACTCTTGGTCTGCTAGTGCTGCCGACGCGATTGTTGTTAGTTTAGTTATGAGCTAGGGCTTCTCTCTCTCTCTCTCTCTCTCTCTCTCTCTCTCTCTCTCTCCTAGTGCTGCTGACGAGATTGAGCAAACAATTTGTGTGATTTTTCTAAGTTGCAAATGGATAAGAAGGGGATGCCTAATATAATGCATCTGTAAATAGATCTTGGAGGATAGGTTAGCATTACACCTTCAAAGTGACAAAAAAGTCAATGGCTACTAGGACTAGGGAAGGTGTCTGGCTTGCTGGGAGTTAAGTAGCAAGATAAGATATAAGAGAATGATTTTTCATTATATGTTTACCCGTGCGTTGTTATGTTGTTCTTGCAGAGGATTTTGTTTGAAAACAGGAAAAGTTCTAGTTATTATCTATGACTATTCTTTTTCATATTTGTGTTTAGGGCTATCGCGACCTACTTCTCGAGGGCCGAATTCGATGAAACGGATTTAGAGGTAAGTGTTCATGAAACAGTCCGTATGGCACATCATATGTCACGCTCCGAATCCCTACGGCACGCGACACCGCCTTTGATCGATTTAAGCGATGTCCCAGGAATATCGCTGACCTCAAAAAGCCATCAGAGGTTTACTACTACAGCGGATATCAACAAATAAACCCGGACAATTAAGAACTGGGGAAACAATCAAGGAGAATGAACATATTCGTTCTCATTGCCAAACTTACACCATAATATTTACAATATCCATTATTATTACGAGCACCCGAGCCAGTAACTGTTAACTTCCAAAAATGTTATCCTTCTGAAAACCCACCAGAAATTCTGCCACATCGTACTCCGTGTGCACTGGTATCCAAAAACGTACTGGCGGCGGTGGTGGAGGGTTCACGGTTCCTGTTGGGGTTCTGAAATATTTGGTTGAAAACAACTGTGAGACACTTCTCAGTAAGTTCACCCCTAAACCCAACCGAAGCTATCACGTACCTCTAGACAATTACGCAATCGCATACATATATTCACACACACTGAAACATCACATCGCAGGCACCACAATAATATTGTTAGGCTCAAACATGCGCACAATATCATTCAAACTCAATCATGTCAGATGTAAACACGCGCATGTACTACTCTTATCCCATTATTCCGTCCATTCTCATTTCCTCTTTCTCATTCTTCGCCAGTGACCCGCGTAAACGTACACGCCTCAGGTACACTGCGACCACTCACCACATCCGGCCCGCGTACTCGTTCACGCCTCAGGCCCCTCGATCGCGCCCCGAGCATCACACGCCTCGGTCCGATCCCACATTCACACTCGATCGCGCCCCGAGCATCACACGCCTCGGTCCGATCCCACATTCACACTTTCCTCAGCCCGCGCCAAATGCAACAGGCCTACATGATTGGAACCCAACTCAGCCTATGCCAAATGCGACAGGCCTACATGATTGGAACCCGAGCTTATAATGCCTCGGTCCAATCCCGGTCTCACCCGAGCTGATCGTGCCTCGGACCGAACTCAATCATGCTCTTTCGAGCCTCAGCCTGTGCCAAATGCATCAGACCTACGTGATCGCTGCCCGAGTATATGATACTCGGCCCGATCCCAACCTCGCACTTTCACCTTTTCACAATTACTTGCCACACCACTTTTCTTTCTTACCCATGCACATGCTCATCAAGCATTTACCACACTCAACTGGCCCATCACACGCGGCCTATGCACGCATCAATTAACACGTACAACATGCTCACTCAGTATTCGACATGGCCAATTTCAACAATTAAATTAATCTGGCCCACGCGTGCACATAATCAAACACATTTCAATCCATCAATCACAATTCAATAAACACACAAGGCCACTCATGGACCCACAAACACAGCCACGTTCATAGGCATAATTTCGACATTTCCAAGTCTATTAAACACCATAATCCAGCCATACTACTACACACCAAACTAACACCACTTGTCCTTAAATCGAGCCCTAAGCTTGCCAATTCCATCCCATAACATCCGACACTCTATTCAGTCTCACTCCAGCCTCGAAACATCCTCATTTCATCCTCAAGTTACCTCATCTATCACACAAATAAACACTCAATTAAATCAACCCCATCCAGAATAATTCAAACATGCCCAAAACACGTAAATTATCAATTTTCTCCAACCAAATGGTGTCGGATTAATTCCGATCCTTCACGAGACTTTCTCGCCATAATTTCTAGGTTCCAAAAATTCAACTTGCGTCCCAATCGGACCATCACAGCCCCGTAAACAGTAATCCACAGCTTGTGAACAGTGATTCGAGGCATATGAACAGTAATTCGCAGCCCCCATTTTCTGAATTTCCAATAATTAATGCCCGAATTAAATCCCAAGGCTCGCCATAAAATTTCCACTACCAATCCATGTAATTCCGCACCTAATTCCATACTGATTTTGTTCGAAACTACCCGTCGATACCCGAAGTCCTAAATCAGGTTTAGGCGCGACTTACCCGCGTCGACTAACTCAACATATCACCTGGTCAATTGAACTATCATTTCAATTGAACCCATATGTGCACGAATCAAACATATTTACACCAGCCCATTGCACAAATCCACACACAATTTTACCACCACAGCTCAATTATAATTAAAACACACGTGAAATACATAAATTTCTATTTTTCTCTCACCAAACGACGCCAAATCGATTCCGGTCCTTCACGGAACTTTCTCACCATTAAATCTCGGTTCTAGAAATCCAACTTGCGTCCCGAACCGAGCATCACAGCCTTGTGAACAGTGAATCGCAGCTCGTGAATAGTGATTTTTAGCTTAAAATTCCCTCAAATCGTCCTCCAAAAATTCCAAATTAATTCCTTAAGGCCCGCCATACATTCCCGGTCTAAAGCCCCAACCTTTCGCACCCGCACAAGTCCAATTTCACCCAAAATCAAATTGTTCGGCGATACCCGAAATCCTAAATCGGGATTAGAGGATGACTTACCGCGTTCTAGGCTAAAACGGCTAGAACGGAAAGCGGCGGCCCTTAATCGGGGACAACGGCAATGACGTACAACTTCCGGGTGGCGGCGATCGGCTTAGATGGCGATTGGGGCTCACGGCCAAGAGAAAAAGACCGAGAGGGAGAGAGAAAGAGAACGGCGGCTTGGGGGGCAACGTGATGTGGTTTGGCGAGCGGACGGCGGCGGCTTGCGGGCGTGACCGGCGATCGGCGGTCCGGCGCGGCGGCTACGGCAAAGGGAGAGGGAGAGTGATCGGTGGAGGGGGAGAGGTCTCACGGTGGGGGGGGGGTGGGGGATTCTCACGGCAGAAAGGGGAAGAGAAATAGAGGAGAGAGAAGGAATGGGTCAAAGATAATATGTCCAATTTGACCACTTTTTGGCAATTTACCAAAATGCCCTTCTCTCACACAACTATCCTTTTATAATTCTCAAGGGTAAAATGGTCCAATTCTCCGTTTCTTGCTCAAATCAAATTTTTTCGAAGGAATTGAGCACACCAAAAATTGACACGTGTCACGTGCAACGTCGTCCTAACGTTCCGGCGTGATTTCCTAATTTTCCGGTGTCCAATTTGGGCAAAATTTCCATAATTAAATTCTATTAAACGCAACCCGAGCGTTTCTCGAGCTAACGGGTGGCTTGCTGGGGAAATTCGCTGAATCGACTCATGACTGATACTAAATCGAGTCACGTGCAAGTTCGTTCGGTGCGTGACGACCTCGGTTGTCATTAAAATCGCGAAGATCAATCACTTGATCCGAGGGGTACGATCGTTCGGTATAATTTCAGAATCATTCGTCAAGTCGTTTCGTGGTCCAACGGAATCACCCGTGATCCACTACTAGGACAGTGGCGAACTGACCCTTAACTATCCTTGATCGGCCAACAGTGGCTCAAAATATTACTTACGCGATTTAAATGGTTGAAATCCATTCACGATCGAATTTCCTTTAGTCGCGCGAATTTAATTTCCCTATTAGCCTTTCCCTAATGGTTAGCATTCCCAGGAATGATCAGTTCCGGGCGAGAACTTACTGCGAGCACATTTCATAAAACTCAATTATTTAATAAATTCCAATTGGTGGAATTTCGGAATGTCACAATCTTCCCCCCTTATGAAATTTCGTCCTCGAAATTTACAATCTCACTAATACTTAAAATTACAATCCTTACTGCTACTCAAGCGACTGGGGTTACTGACGTTGCATAATCTCTTCGCTTTCCCAAATGACACTGTTTGTCCTTCGGTGCCCCCATACACTTTGATAGCTGGGACTGGCTTATTATGCGGCCATGATCTTTCTGTCCTCAAGCTTCATCGACCCTTTCCGCGTATAACACTTTATCGTTCACGTCCGTTTCCCCTTAGCGTGGGTCATATTTGGCTCATACTTTGTCAACATCGGCACGTGGGATACATCATATACTTAGGGCAAATTAGGCAACGGGGCAATTTGCTAGATCATATCTCCGATCTTTTCCCGAATATCGAACAATCTGACATGTCTCGGCTCAACTTCCCTTTTCTGTCAAATTAGGATAATCTTTCCATTGAGGAACACTTGTGCTGCCACTTAGTTCTCAATTTCAAGCTCTAAAAGTCGTCGTCTCCGATCGGGTGACCTTTCTGATGACTCTACTTATCTGTCCGACATCAAAGTCCGTTCACAATGTCAGGAAGCTCACTGACTTAGTCAATCTATCAACTGCTATTCCGATGGAATCGGGTTTTCTCCGACTTCACTTTGATCCTGCTACAACATCCTTGGGATCATGTCACATTTCCATTTTTTTTTCCTCGTGTTTTGCCTCGTCGGGTACACACACAATTATTCCTAGAACCTCAAGATTTCTATCCCCGAATATATGAAAATCTGACTTCCTCTCATCGACCTCCACCTTAATGATTCTTTGTATCTCTCGATCCACATAATGCCATTCCTTGTCCTGGGCCTGGATTTCCAACTAATCCCCAAGGCGGTCAACAGATTTCACATTCAGTTCACCTCAAATTTAACTTCCAAGTCCCTGAGCCTTCCCAACGAGGTTCATTCCTTGATCACCCCATACGTCCCAATCGACTCACGACTTAACGTATCTATTACTCATCTAGTCTTTCCATGGCGATACAGGGTGTTGCAGTCAATTTTCCGTCATGCGTTAGGTAATTCTTTTCACGTGGCCTCAACTAGCACAACGCATAATTCACCACTCTACCGTGTTGCATCAACACACTCCCAAGTCTTTTTAATGAAGCGTCACTATAGACCTCGAATCCTCCCAGTTCAGGTTGAATATTCCATACCGAGGCAATTATCAGCCTACGCTTCAATTCTTGGGAACTCTAATCACCATGATCATTCCATTCAAATATATTTCCTTCTCAATCAGTCGTGCCCATAGCACAGCTATCGACGAAAATTTTCCACAAAACATCGATAATCGTTAGCCAAATCTAAGACACTGCCAACCTCCGTTATTGGCATCAATCTTAGCCACTTAGTCATCACCTCAACCTTAGTCGAGTTAACTGTAATTCCATTTCCCCTATATTATATGTCCAGGGAATATTACTCTATTGAACCAAAATTCGTACTTGCCATGCTTAGCACGAAGTGCGCGATCTCTTAAGGTTCATAGTATTTTTGTCGATTGTAACCTACGCTCTTTGGAGTTTATCGCATACACCAAATTGTCGTCAACGACCACCATGACAAACTAACCCACAAGTTCTTTGAATTCTCAATTCCTTAAGTCCACATAAACAGTGGGTTATTCCCCAAAACGAGAGACATCTCTATGCACTCATAATGCCCACGTCTCATTCGTTAAGCAGTCGTAATTATATCTCCTGTTCATATCTTTAACAGAAAACTTCCGGTCCGTAACACAATCTTAGGAACATTCTCCTTTCGGGGTCCCCATTGGTGACATCAAACCCGTGGTTCAATCACGGAGAACCTTGAGGTCCTTACAATTGACTAGACACGTCATTGATCCTCAACAGTAGGTACTTACTCTTTTCCGCTGACTGCTTCAACTACCGGTAATTTACTTACCCTCTCGATGTCCTGTCCTTTTTCCTCATACACACTACAGGAACTCTCCACGGAGACACACTAGGGTGGATAAAATTTTATCCACAAGTCCGTACATTTGGACTTTCAATTCCTTAAACTTTCAACAAGAACATTTAACACCGCGCCCTCGAAATCAGCTTTATCTCAGGGCCAATCCTTTTACAACTCCACTTCCTCTATTAGTGGCAACCTGGCAATTCCTAAGGAAAGACCTTGAAAGGTCACACACTTTGTTTACTCTTTCAACTTTAATTCCTGCACGATCGGTTCAATCACATTCACCTCGTATCCTTCACAACTATCCTCGGATATCTAGTCACTTCACACGAGGACATTCAAGGAATCGAGATTCCTCCTCGATTTTCCTGAAGATCAAACCTAAGACGTTCAACTGGGTTGAACTGGATCGTCCTTTAGTCGTAGTCCATAATGGCCTTCTGTCTTATTAGCCAATCCATTTCAATTTTCCACTCAAAATCGCACCTGACCAATACTGTCAAGTTGACACTCTTTTCTCTACTTTCGATTACTATCTCACAGTTAAGACATTTTAACGACTCCATCACCTTATCAATCGAGGAATTGTCACACCAAACGTGACTCAAGCACAGCCAACTCAATCCCATCCAGTTTAACTAGTTGTTCCAACTCCCACTTTCGATGCAAGCCTCAAAACTGTTCGTTTGACGATTCGGCTTTCTAATATCCTTCCTAACCGGTGGAATGAATCGTCCGTTTCCCCGCCATCTGCTTCTTCTCGAGGTGGCGATTATTCTTAATTTGAGCAAATCCCTATCCAAAAGTAGTTGCACTTTCCAATTGATCTCGCTTTATCACTAGAGCTCCTTCATACACTTCCCCATCATTGCTGATGTTCAGAGAAATCATTAGGTTTCATAGATCCGACTTCAGTCCATCTCGAGATTTTTGAACCTTGTCTCGTGGATTTTCAACCAGTTAAATCGACTCCGTTTCGTATCATTTCGCAGTCATCTGACTCTGGCGGAGTCTCATAAACTCTGCTAGTTTCTTCTCCCTAGCACTTGCCAAGAATTATTTTTCATAAAACTTTTCAGTAAAAACAGCTCAGGTCCTAGCTGTGCCTTCCAGAAGAATTCTATCTTTGGTGGCTTCCCACCAGTCATTTGCATTATCCTGCAATTGATACACCGCCAGGGTTACCCTCTCATGATCATTGCACTCTAAACATCTCAAAAGCCTTCTCAAGCTCCTCTACTCATCGAGGTGCAGCCTCAGGATCACCTTTCCCGGCAAACTTAGGCGGTTTCAGCTTTATAAACTGTTCTACTTACTGATACATCGGTCTATTCACAACTCCTTGCCCTTGCCCTTGATTCTCATGATTAATGACAGTAGCAGCAGCCACAGGGGTCTCAACAGGTTGGGCAATTTCAGCAACTCTTTCCTGAGTCTGCTGTTCTAACAGATTTCCGATCCGTTCCAACGTCCTCATAACGACTTCCATTCGAGGATCCTCAGTAAGTCTAACTTCTATTCTAGGATCCGCTGCAACTCCAACATCCACTCTAGGATTCTCTACTGCTCTAACACCCATTCTGAGGTCCTCGACAGCTCTAGCTCGAACACAACCTCGACCTCTCACAAACACGACCTCGACCTCTCATTCCTCTTCTAGCGCCCCTTCTTGGGACTCTTCGTACTTCTTTTCCTTCACTGCTCAGCCCACAATTCGACCACTCTTCTACCTTCTATAATTCCACTCAGGAATTAGCAGTCTAAACCAACCGGTTCAATCTGATTCTAATCAGCGAATTAACACAAAAGCTCGCTCAACAAACTATTCCCCACTACCAATCACGAATCACAATCACCAAGGTCTGAACACTTACCTCAGGTCCAGACGCACCTGCAATTCAGTTACCACACAACAATCAACTTACTCAAACAATCACAACAAAACGATCTGGAGGCACGTGTAGCTCATACTACCCTACACCCACTGAGATCTCCCCAATTACTACCCCAAGGTTTCCGCTTCTTATCACTCCAATTCGACCAACTTTAGATCGAGCTAACCTTGCTCTGATACCAATTCAAACGGGGATGTCACGCCCCGAACCCCTACGGCACGCGACACCGCCTTTGGTCGATTTAAGCGATGTCCCGGGAATATCGCTGACCTCAAAAAGCCATCAGAGGTTTACTACCACAGCGGATATCAACAAATAAACCCGGACAATTAAGAACTGGGGAAACAATCAGGGAGAATGAACATATTCGTTCTCATTGCCAAACTTACACCATAATATTTACAATATCCATTATTATTACGAGCACCCGAGCCAGTAACTGTTAACTTCCAAAAATGTTATCCTTCTGAAAACCCACCAGAAATTCTGCCACATCGTACTCCGTGTGCACTGGTATCCAAAAACGTACTGGCGGCGGTGGTGGAGGGTTCACGGTTCCTGTCGGGGTTCTGAAATATTTGGTTGAAAACAACTGTGAGACACTTCTCAGTAAGTTCACTCCTAAACCCAACCTAAGCTATCACGTACCTCCAGACAATTACGCAATCGCATACATATATTCACACACACTGAAACATCACATCGCAGGCACCACAATAATATTGTCAGGCTCAAACATGCGCATAACATCATTCAAACTCAATCATGTCAGATGTAAACACGCGCATGTACTACTCTTATCCCATTATTCCGTCCATTCTCATTTCCTCTTTCTCATTCTTCGCCAGTGACCCGCGTAAACGTACACGCCTCAGGTACACTGCGACCACTCACCACATCCGGCCCGCGTACTCGTTCACGCCTCAGGCCCCTCGATCGCGCCCCGAGCATCACACGCCTCGGTCCGATCCCACATTCACACTCGATCGCGCCCCGAGCATCACACGCCTCGGTCCGATCCCACATTCACACTTTCCTCAGCCCGCGCCAAATGCGATAGGCCTACATGATTAGAACCCAACTCAGCCTACGCCAAATGCGATAGGCTTACATGATTGGAACCCGAGCTTATAATGCCTCGGTCCAATCCCGGTCTCACCCGAGCTGATCGTGCCTCGGACCGAACTTAATCATGCTCTTTCGAGCCTCAGCCTGTGCCAAATGCATCATACCTACGTGATCGCTGCCCGAGTTTATGATACTCGGCCCGATCCCAACCTCGCACTTTCACCTTTTCACAATTACTTGCCACACCACTTTTCTTTCTTACCCATGCACATGCTCATCAAGCATTTACCACACTCAACTGGCCCATCACACGCGGCCTATGCACGCATCAATTAACACGTACAACATGCTCACTCAGTATTCGACATGGCCAATTTCAACAATTAAATTAATCTGGCCCACGCGTGCACATAATCAAACACATTTCAATCCATCAATCACAATTCAATAAACACACAAGGCCACTCATGGACCCACAAACACAGCCACGTTCATAGGCATAATTTCGACATTTCCAAGCCTATTAAACACCACAATCCAGCCATACTACTACACACCAAACTAACACCACTTGTCCTTAAATCGAGCCCTAAGCTTGCCAATTCCATCCCATAACATCCGACACTCTATTCAGTCTCACTCCAGCCTCGAAACATCCTCATTTCATCCTCAAGTTACCTCATCTATCACACAAATAAATACTCAATTAAATCAACCCCATCCAGAATAATTCAAACATGCCCAAAACACATAAATTATCAATTTTCTCCAACCAAATGGTGTCGGATTAATTCCGATCCTTCACGAGACTTTCTCGCCATAATTTCTAGGTTCCAAAAATTCAACTTGCGTCCCTGTCGCGACCTAAAAATTTCTTCCTCTCAGGCTAATGGATTATTAGGACTAAACCTAACTCGAGCCCTCCCAAGCCCTACCAATTCACAACTTTGGGTTTAAGTTTTTAACATGCAAATGTTTTTATGCTTGGAGTCGCCACTAATCAATTTGTGGTAGGTCGATTAGAAACCTAAATAAAACATAGGGAGATATGTTTTATTCCTACGAACCAGAGATTCTAAGCCCGGGGACTTGATTACGCTAGATCTAGTCTAACGCCCTTTCGGTACCTTTTCTTTTCAAAAATATTTTGGCAAGCAGTTTGGATCCATTTTAACTTAGTCACTAACATGTGAGGTGTTCATGCGGGTACGCAAACCACCAATTTAACACTCAAGAAAGCATTAAATAAATTGCAAGATTAGGAGAATTACTTACCTCGAAGCAACGTAAGCATCTGCATGGTTAGCTAGAAAATCACATCAACAACCTAATATGATTTCTAATTAACAAGCAGTTCATTCCACATTTTTTGATTTTCACTTATTTAAATGAAAGCTAACCTACGTGCAATGACGTACAAGAATTGACATGCGAACAATGCAACCTAACATGCAAACTATATGTCATGCGACGACGTGACCTGATTCTGATGACGGGCAAATGATTTATTTTTGGTATTTTCTGGTGAAATTCGGAATAAAAATATGCCTAAATTAGCATGCAACCTATGACGACCTAATATGTCCTAACATGATTTATTTTTGGGATTTTTGTTAAAATTTGAAATAATAAATTACTTAAATAAAGAATGCAATCTATCCTAATCTACCATAAAACAATTCATTCTTTTTTTGGGATTTTCATGAAAATTCGGAATAAAAAATAACCTAAATAATCTATTAAGATTAGAAAATTACTTAATTTAAACTAGGGAATGGATTATCTCAAGTCCTAATTTAAATTAAATAATTACTCTATCGTCTAGATATATTTAGGATTCCTAAACATGCAAAATTCAAATTCAAATCCTAACTGATATTTTTTTGAATTTTCTTTTTTATTTGAAAAGGAAAGATAATTTAAACAAAGATAGCATCCACATTTAAAATAACCACGCAATCCACAATATTCGTTTCAAACTCGGATCAGGCACAAAAATCGAATTACCGGTCATATCTACAGGGTTATAGATATTAATGGAAAGTCGATCGTTCAAATTTGGAAAGCAGATAAAAATTATTATCGTATCCAAGGGATTAGGGATAGGATAATGATCTTCCGTATCGCCACGTGTCATACCTTAGGGATAAGGTCGGATAATTGTCCAGATACGTTGCTGAATTAGGAAAGATTCCTAATTTTGAATATTTTCAAATATTGCGAACAAGGCAAACATTATCCTAAGATATCTAGCAATCCACGCAATATTCACAGAATATTCAAACACTCAAAAATTAAGAAACGAAATATTCTAAAAATATTAGATAATGTTCAATTACCTAATTTGCGGATAATTTCCAAATTCGAACTTGCGGATTGGGACGAACGGTGAACGGCGGATTTGGCGGTGCGGTGACGGGAACGACGACGGAGCGGCGGCGACGGAACAGCAAGGCAGCGCCGGCGTGTGACGGCTCCGGCGAGGACGGAGGCAGCAACGTCGGGCTCGGCGGGGACAGCGACGAAACAGCAAGGCAGCACCGGCGTACGACGTTGGCGGGAAGGGATCAGTGGCAGCGGCAACGGCAGCAGCAAGCAGCAGCGGCGTCGGCCTGAGGAGCAGCGGCGAGCGGCAACGGCAGCAGCAAGCAGCAGCGGCGTCGGCGTTGGCGGGAAGGGCAGCGGCAGCAGCAAGCAGCAGCGGCGTCGGCGTCGGCCTGAGGAGCAGCGGCGAGCAGCAGCACCGGCGGTGTCGGCGTCGCTCGGCAGGAAGCAGCAGTCACGGCGTCGGCGGGAGAGGATCAGCGGGACGCGGCAGCAGGAGGCAGCAGCAGCGTCGGCGGCGCGCGCGGGGAGGGGCGACAGCAGCCGCGGTGGCGTGAGGCGCGACGCCGGCGGAGGAGGCGGCACCACGCGGGCGCGGCGGCGGTGGGAGCCGGTCTCCTTCTCCCTCTCTCTTTCTCACTCTCTTTTTTCTTTCGCTCACGTGTGTCTCTCGTGCTCTCAAAAATTCTGATCTGAAAATTGTGTTCTCCCCCCTAAAATTCTGACCTAATAATGTATATATAGTATTAACCTAGGTCAATTAGATGGGCTTTTAGTCCTAATGGGCTTAGGCTTGGGCTTTAATTTAAATGGGCTGAATTAATGGGCTGAATTAATTAATGACAATGGGTTGAATTAAGTTCAAATTAAAACAACCGAGCCCGTTTGACTTATAATTCCCGGCCTTTGCATTTCAAGCGAGCCGAGTCCCATTCGATGAAATTTAAGCTCGTTCATTCACCGCCGGTCCGATGCAAAAAATGCAATGAATCTAAAATGAATTTAAACTATATGTTATGCAAATTAAATATTTTTTGTTTAGGGGTTAAAAATTTAATCCCTAATTTTCTATGCAAATTACACTAAATGGTTACTAAAATTTAGGTGTCAACAGCTGCCCCTCTTTGAAGGTGAGCTCGCAGAGGTTGCATTCAAAGACTAAATGATACCTAAATTTCACTTATGCAAATGCAATGAATGTTGTTTTTGTCGGGATTATGAGTCCCATTTTACAATGCATTAAGAAATGATGCATGCTGACATGAGTAGAAAACGTACCTGGAATTACTTACCTGACGATAGCGCAATTCGAGGCACAACCTTAACTTGTATGTTGTTTTGGCAAATGTATGGGCTCAGTTCCCATCGGTATTGCCTGATATATGTTGATGAACTTCGGTGATCTGCAGTCAAGTCAAAACATACGAAGAAAACTCGACGTATCCAATCATCATCTGGATTCGCGAGAACAGTTCCGATCTTTACGAACTACCTATATATTTCCATAGGTGTTTGCAAAGATTTGGCCGCTTCACTTATATCTGCTCATAAGTGAATTGCGGGGGAAACTTTTGAAATCAAGAGGATATTCCGACCTTTACATATACCTGCTCATATGCAAAGGTTTGGCCGCCGCACTTATACCTGCTCATAAGTGAACTGCGGGGGAACACCTGGGGTTGAGAGAATATTCCGACCTTTACATATACCTGTTCATATGCAAAGATTTGGCCGCTTCACCTATACCTGTTCATAGGTGAGTAGCGGGGGAACATCTGGGATAAAGAGAGTATTCCGACCTTTACATATACCTGCTCATATGCAAAGATTTGGCCGCTTCACCTATACCTGTTCATAGGTGAGTAGCGGGGGAATACCTGAGATTTGGGAGAATATTCCGACCTTTACATATACCTGCTCATATGTAAAGATTTGGCCGCTTCACCTATACCTGTTCATAGGTGAGTAGCGGGGGAACACCCGAGATTTGGGAGAATATTCCGACCTTTACATATACCTGCTCATATGTAAAGATTTGGCCGTCATGCCTATATCTGCTCATAGTCATGTAACGGGGGAATCTTCTCGAGATTGTATAAAAATCTGTAATTTGATGAACAAAGGGGTTGGCCCAAGTGTTCAAGAGTTCCTTGACAAAGTACCTGGATATCATCAGAGGTACCTGAAAAGGTTTGATCAATAGATACCTGAACATAATCAAAGGCATCTAGAGATCGCCAAAATGATCAAATGTGGGACCTGACAATTGCTTGAACAGGTAAGGGATACCTAGATAGTCATAGACATCCTAGGGATAGAGACATACTTACCTGGTGACATCTCCAACTCTGAAGGTGTGTCTCCTGTTAGACACGATTTTAAGTAACATGTAATATGCATTCGCACACTGTCAAGAATACATATACACATGAACTATGATTTCAACTGATTTTCATGCACGATGGTTTTGTCAAATCGGCATTACAAACTTCGCTGGGGAAAAATCATGACAAGACAACCCGAACTCAAGCGGATATCTTGAAAATGTCGAATGAGGGACTTCCGGTCCAAAAGGGCTTTCTCTCATTCTCATCGAAAGGCTGATTTATGGAGAATCGCTCCATCTCACCGTCATCATGTTGACAAGGGTCCGAGTATTCTCGCAAGCAGTACGACTTTACCAATCTGAGAGGTCTTTGTTAGGACTGTAACATAGGGCTTGGTCAATGGCTTAGCAAAAGAGACTCTTCGAGTCGAGGCTATTGAAAGAAAATACTCTGCAATTGTCTCCGGGTTTACAAGTCAAGAACCTGCAAAATGAGATAGAAATGGACTTGCTCGCACTTCTTCGAGCTAAGCTTATAAACATCAGAAACTCTACGTTAGTTCAAGTGCCCTAATCTGAAGAGACTTTGCAAGGGACGTAACGCAGGCTAGGCTCATGGGTTGAGAAATGAATGGATCATAAGGCTCAAAATGTGTATAATTGGGATGAACAAGTTGGTGATCATCTTGGCATTGTCACCGGTCTTCTTCTTCATCAGGGATTGTCTTCTCAGTAGATGCTCCATTGGTTTCGAGAGTTTATCACCTGACTCCTCAAGACTTTGGATACTTTTGTGACTTCGAGACAACTAAACATTTTCTAAAGTCGTCACTTTTCTCCATTTTTTCACGGGCATTGGCCTTGCTTTTACCAGGCATACTGCTTTTTCATGCCCTCTAGTTTTTTTTTTTTTTGACATACACTGTCTACAATGCATACATTGGCTAGCCACACTTTGGCTTGTTTTGACCGAATGACTAACATTTGGACTTTCGGGGTCTTGTCTTTTGTCGGCGCTCTGGATATGCTGCCTGAACAATGATGACTTTTGCCTTGCCCCAGTGTGGGGGATGATCACCAACTGGGTTTAAGAAATGAATTTGCAGGCTCAATTGGGCTTAACAAAGGGTAAAGTGTGTATAGGATAGAGAAAGAAATGCTCTTCGTCATCCTAAGGCACTTGAACTTCACGTGAATTCATCTGAAAAAGCAACACTCGAAGATTGATGCAAGTGAGAGCATGAAAATTTCTATTCATTTTTCACCTTATGACGCTGACTTACCTCCAGTTTGCCCCGATGTGGGGTGGTTCTTGACAGGGGTAATTTGAATGAATTTCTCCAAATATTTAGGCTCAAAGTGGCAAAACAATGGATAACCTGTAGTGTTTGGGATAGAGAAATGAACCGCCTCTCGTCATTTCGGTTGCCGTACCTTTTGCGAGATAACCCTTCGCCTTGCCGACATGGAATTTTTCCACTTAACTCACTGGGGATTAGTGAACGGGACTGTGTATAGGATATGGCTTGCCTTTCATCACCCCGATGTACCTCATTCAACACATTCAATTCATTCCACGTGAGTTATCATATCGTCTAAATAGATTCACCTTTTGAAATCGATAATGCAGACTGACAAAATGATCAAACATAATTTAAAGCCAAGGCACACATTCCATTTTTCAATTGATTGAAACCATTTATTCATAAATGAGATGTTTGCAATTCAGAATATAAAACCGAACATTTAAAAACTTTCGCCGCAAAAATGTTAGATCTTATCAGGGATAATAGATCTTCACAGCATCAGAATTAACAGGAGTGGAGAACTCACGACCATCCATTTCTGCGAGGATCAGGGCACCTCCGGGAAGCACCTTTTTAACCACATATGGACCAATGTAGTTTGGGGCAAATTTTCCTCCAGGAACAGGAAAGACTGGCAGTACCTTTCTTAGGACTAGATCATTTACCTCGAAGTGTCTTGGACGCACCTTTTGATTGAAAGATCTAGCTACCCTCTGCTGATAGGTTTGACCGTGGCAAATGGCTCTCAATCGCTTCTCATCAATTAGGTTTAACTGCTCATGCCTTAGTCGCATCCATTCTGCCTCGGACAACTCCACTTGAGACAATACTCGTAAGGAAGGGATCTCTACTTCGACGGGTAGGACTGCTTCCATGCCATATACTAATGAAAAAGGGGTTGCTCCGACAGAGGTTCGGATCGAAGTTCGATACGCCATTAGCGCAAATGGCAACCTTTCATGCCAGTCACGATAGTTTTCAGCCGTTTTGGCCAAGATCTTCTTGATGTTCTTGTTGGCGGCTTCAACTGCTCCATTCATCTGTGGACGATAGGGAGATGAATTCAGGTGCCGGATTTTGAACTCGTTGAACAACTGATCAATGAACTTGTTGTTCAAATTTGTCCCATTGTCAGTGACAATAGCCTCAGGGACACCATAGCGAGCGACTATGTCCCGCCTGATGAATTTTACAACATTCTTTGCGGTGACGTTTGCATAAGATGACGCTTCAATCCACTTAGAGAAATAGTCAATCGCGACCAAGATAAATCGATGTCCATTTGATGCCTTGGGATTAATCGGGCCAATCACATCGATGCCCCACATTGAAAAGGGCCATGGCTCAGACTGCTGATGTAATTCCGTCGGGGGAACATTTATCTTATCCCCATGAACCTGACAACGATGACATCTTCGAACATGTTGGATGCAGTCATTCTCAAGACTGAGCCAATAATAACCTAACCTCATAATCTTCTTAGCTAACATGTGGCCATTCATGTGTGGACCACATATCCCTTCGTGTACTTCTTGCATGATTCTGGTAGCTTCAGCTACATCCACACACCTTAATAGGACTGAATCATATGATCTTTTGTACAGCTTTTCACCACTAACAAAGAATTTTGAAGCCATTTTCATTATGTACTTCCTGTCAGCCGGGGTGCTTCCCTCAGGAAATTCTTGTCTCTGAATGTAACTCATGATATCGTAATACCATGGCTTTTCGTCAGGCTCCCCGATCACAACCATACAGTAGGCTGGCTTTGTCAGGACTTCAATCTTCAGGGGTTCTACCTCTAACCCATCAATCACTTGCAACATGGATGATAGCGTAGCTAGCGCATCAGCAAACTGATTATGAGACCTCGATAAGTACTCAAAAGAGACATCTTCGAATTCCTTTATGATTTCTTCGAGGTATTCATGGTACGGCACTAGCTTGGTGTCTCTTGTCTTCCACTCTCCCACAGTTTGGAGAATAATCAAAGCAGAATCACCAAACACTTTTAACTTGGTTATCCTCATTTCCACTGCGGCTTGGAGTCCGAGGATGCAAGCTTCGTACTCGGCTATGTTGTTGGTACAGGGGAACACCAACTTTGCTGCTACTGGATAATGTTGCCCATCTGGGGATATTAAAACTGCCCCAGTGCCGGAACCGGCCAAGTTTACAGCTCCATCGAAAAACATGGTCCACGTGTCTTCCTTTATTACCAAAATACGATCTTCTGGAAAATATCTATCATCATCAGGGACTCCAGGATTTTCAGCTAACACATCAGCAATTACTCGACCTTTAACTGACTTTTGTGGCTTCATCTGGATATCAAACTCTGAAATTAAAATCTGCCACTTGGCTAACTTTCCTACCAAAGCTGGCTGATCAAGTAAATACTTAATGGGATCGTTCTCAGTCACAAGAAAAGTTTGGTGATGCAGTGTATATTGTCGCAGCCTATGGAGCACCCATACTAGCGCAGCGCAAGTCTTCTCGGTTTCAGAATAATTCAACTCTGAGACAGTGAACTTCTTGCTTAGGTAATAAATGGCTCGCTCTTTCCCATCTTCAGGACTTTCCTGGGCTAGCATCGCACCTAAAGATTCACTATGAATCGTGAGGTAAAGGATCAAAGG
Source organism: Syzygium malaccense (assembly GCA_031216405.1). NCBI lineage: Eukaryota > Viridiplantae > Streptophyta > Magnoliopsida > Myrtales > Myrtaceae > Syzygium > Syzygium malaccense. The sequence continues at coordinate 21,077,905 of CM062259.1, read as the reverse complement.
CTGGCCCGGCATTGGTGGGACTAGCACTGGTGGTTTCATCAGGTATTGCTTTAGTTCGTTAAACGCTTCCCGACAATCCTCATTCCATTTCACTTGAGCATTCTTCCTTAGAAGTTTGAAGAATGGCTTAGCAGTTGCTGAGAGTTGAGAAATAAAACGGGCTATGTAGTTCAATCTACCCAGGAGACTTCGCACTTCTTTCACGGTCGACGGGGGTTGTAACTCACATATAGCCTTCACTTTGGAGGGGTCAATTTCAATGCCTTTACTACTTACTATGAACCCAAGTAATTTACCCGAGGTTGCTCCGAATACGCACTTGGCTGGATTGAGACGGAGTTTAAACTCGCGGAGCCTCTCGAATAATTTCCTCAAGGTATCAACGTGACTCTTCCCAGGTCGAGACTTGGCGATCATGTCATCGACATAAACCTCAATCTCCTTATGCATCATATCATGGAAGAGCGTCACCATTGCCCGTTGATATGTTGCCCCGGCATTTTTAAGGCCGAAGGGCATGACCTTATAGTGGAATGTCCCCCAAGGAGTGATGAACGCCGTTTTCTCCTTATCATCGTCCTTCATTTTTATCTGATTATAACCCGAGAAACCATCCATGAAGGAAAACAGCTCGAACCCTGCTGTACTATCCACCAAAACATCTATATGTGGCAATGGGAAATCGTCTTTAGGACTGGCCTTGTTTAGATCGCGATAGTCGATGCAAACCCGAACTCGACCATCCTTCTTCATGACTGGGACAATATTGGCCACCCAGTTGGGGTATTGGGTGACTTCGATGAATCCCACTTTCAAAAGTTTCATGACCTCCTCCTCTATTTTCTTGGAAAGTTCAGGCTTGGTCCTTCGCAACTTCTGTTTCTTGGGCGGCATGTCTGGATTAGTGGGTAGACTATGCTCCACGATAGAAGAATCTAGACCCGGCATATCGACATACGACCAGGCAAAGATATCCTGGTAATCCTTCAGCAGTTGGACCAGGCGTTTAGCTTCACCTTCAGGAAGGGTTGCCCCTATCTTCACCTCTTTGGGTTCTCCAGAATCACTCAAGTTGACAGTGATAGTTTGGTCTATCGTTAGGACTTTAGGTCTTTCATGATGCTCTAGATCACGCTGGAGGTCCGAGGAATCTTCGAGTTCATTGGCGTCATCGAGATCAGGTTCGGTAGCACATAATTCATCAGATTGGACCATTCCCATACCCTTACATGTCACAAGATTGCCCTCTTGCGGGCCAATGCCCATTCCCTTCAACGGTCCTTCCTCGATGGCTCCAATTAAGAAATTATCGAACAGGGCGGTGATTCCCTCCATTGCATCATCAGAATCTTCTGTCACTAGAGGTGTTGAATCATCCATACCTCCCCATCCATCCGGGACAATGTCACGGGGGTCAACATAGAAGCTCGGGGGTGCTGAGTATTTGACATAATAGTCGAACTTGCCGCTCGGCTGCCCCAGAGTGTCGATCACCTCTTTCTCTTCATGCATCATTCTTGCAGGGCCTGGGAATGTGGTGCGGAGGTGTGGAGGCAACCTACCACGCCCACGTTCTTCGCCATTTGGCTCTTCTTCGGATCGCAATCTATTTTGACCATTTCTTCGACCACGTTCACGTCCACGTGCCACATTGTTCGGCTCACTCGACCCCAGGTATCCCAACCCAGTAATGCGGGGCCTCTGAGAAACTTCCACCGGTTGGCGGATGCCTTGACTACTTCTACCAAGACCTTCACCTGGAGTAAAGCCGTGAGAGATCATTACTCTCCCAATCATGACCGCAGCATTTGACACCTCAGGAATAGGCGGTGATGATCCTCTTGACGCATGTATGGTTGATACGAGCTCCAGCGACTGATAGCTCGATTCTATTTTGCAATCAGGCTCAACATAGGGGATAGCCGTTGCGTGGTAGATTGGGTGTTCTTCTTCACCGTGGACCGTGACTAACTTTCTCTCCACGACGAACTTTACCATCTGATGTAGACTGGATGGCACAGCTCCAGCAGTATGAATCCATGGACGACCCAACAGAAAATTGAATGCAGTGGGAATGTTCATAACTTGAAATAGGACATTGAAAATCGTTGGTCCTATCTGTATGTCAAGGTGTATTTCTCCCATCACTTCTTTCTTCGTTCCGTCAAAGGCTCGTACGGAGGTTCTTGCAGAACTTATCCTAGAAGGATCTATCTTAAGGCGGTGTAAAGTCGCCAAAGGACAGATGTTTAGGGCTGACCCGTTGTCAATGAGTACCCGGGCAACATGTGAGGCCTTGTATTTGACGGAAATATAGAGTGCCCTGGTATGCCCCCTCCCTTCTAGAGGGAACTCTTCATCTGAAAAGGCTATGAGGTCCTTAAGGAGTATAGAGCCCACAAATTCCTCTAATTTGTCATGATCAATCGTTTCTGGCACGTGGACTTCACTTAACACCTTCATTAAGGCCTTCTGATGCATGACAGATGTCTGGAGCAGCTCAAGCAGGGAGATTTGCGCGGGCAGCTTGCGCAATTGTTCAACTATGTTGTACTCGCTAGCCTTAATCACAGCTAGAAATTCCTTGGCTTCTTCATCAGTAACGGGTTTTGCAGGTCGGGCATTAGCTTGGCCGTAGGAACGCCCAGATCTGGTAACTAAGTCGACATCGAGACTGTAGGACCAGGGAACCGCCTTATTGTCACTGTACTCATACGGTTGAGGTATCTCGATCACTATCCCTTCATCAGTTGTAGGCGTGCTTACAGTGATTTCCTCATTATCGGACGCGTCTTCAAGCGGAGGCATGTCTTCAGGCAGAGGGTCGCCCTTGTCGCTCCTGATGTTCAATGTAGCAAACTCCTCCTCCCAATTAATAACCACTTCGGAGATAGTGGAAACGATGCCAGTGTGGTCAGCATAAACAATCATCCCAGCTTCTACCATTCTTGAGATTCTCTCTTTCATGAGAGCCAGGGGCAGGTCTTCATTACTTGGGTAACAACCGGCCTTCACTAACTCACCGTAGACGTCGGTAGTACACACCTTAACATTCTTGATTCGACCAGCATTGAAGCTAAATATGGCATTCACATTGCCTGCGTGATCAGGGAGTGGGTTGCTCTGAACATTCGGCTTAGCAGGTTGAAATGAGAACGCCTTCGTGTCTAGGAGGTTTTGGACTTGGTGCCTGAGGGCATAGCAATCATCGGTTGAGTGTCCCGGCTCACCCATGTGATAATCACATTTCTTTGACGGGTCGAAGTTATAGAACCGCTCAGGATTGGGCCGCTTTGGCTCAGTAGTGAGCAAACCTTTCTTCTGGAGCACCGTCAACACTTGAGACAACGATCCGGGGAGGGGAGTGAATTGCCTCTTGTTGTTCCTCCTCTGAAAAGGTTGACGACTCGAGTTTTGTTGCTGAGCTTCTACTACTTGGATCGCTGGGGCGGAGTTAGCATTCCGCCGGCTCGGTTGGTTATAAGCCACATTCACTTCAGCTGCCGGTTCTTTCTCTTTTCTCGCACCAAATCTTCTGGTCGAGGAGGGCGGCTCGACAAACCATCCATCTTTCAACCCTATTTCAATTTGTTCGCCCATGGGGATGAGTTGGTTGAAGTTGTCAGTCGGAATGGCAACCATCCGATTACGGTATTCGAACGGGAGAGTTTTCATGAACATCCTCTTTAACTCACTATCTATGGGTTCTGGGACAACCTGAGCAGCTAAATTTCTCCATCTGATAGCATAGTCTTTGAAGGACTCAGTCTTTTTCATCTGGGCGCGTTCGAGATCATCACGGGTAGGAATGATGTCTGTTATGAACCTGTACTGCTTCAAGAATGCTTCACTGGCTTCTTTCCAAGTTTTGAGGCCATTTATCTTCTTCATGAGATACCAGCTCAAAGCAGGACCCGTCAAACTTGCTTGAAAGGCATGAATCATCAGGAGTTCGTTATCAACGTACGAAGTCATTTGCACGTGATAGAGCTGTAGGTGGGCTTTTGGACATGTGGTGCCATTGTACTTGTCGAAATCCGGCATTTTGAACTTCTTTGGGATTTTGATCTGTGAGTAAAGGGACAGATCAATCGAAGGTGAATCCTGCGAACCTTCCAGCTGCTTCACTCTTTCTTCAAGTTTATTGACCCGCTCATCAGGTTTGTCCTTGTTGACGATGATCTGGACAGGGTCATCTTCTAAATCAGGAATATCGTCATCTCCGTCAACATCGACACTTTTCCTGATTTTCTGCTTTGGGACAGACGCTTCGGGAGGTGTCGAAACAGGAACCGACCGGAGAGCTTTGATCTCAGCGGACATTTGTTGCATCGCGATGACAAGCTGCTTGATGTGGTCTTCCATACCAACAACACGCTCTTGCAAGTCGGTTTGATCGGCCATTCTGGCTCTCGACCGTGTACGAATGGGCGATCGTGATCGGTCCGTAGCTACCTAATTTCGAAATGAAACAGGCATACATGAGTGTTAAGCGAAGTGATACGCCAATCCATGACATTGGTCTAACCGCTTTGAATTGAAAGGACCTCTTTATTGAAATGGCAAAAATTTTTACACCAATTAATAACTTGAAATTGAACTGAATATAAAGACAAATGACTCAATTCCTAAACAAACTTTAAAACTGAAACTGAAATAAGAAAAGAACTTCGAGCTTTTTTATTTAGCTTGATCTATAGACATATGGGAGGCGACTTCCTTCTTCAATTGCTCATAAGCTCGAGCTATCTTGGATGCCTTTTCTTCAGCTTCTTCGGCCTTCCTTTTGAGGCGATTGTTCTCTGAGCGATTGGCGGACTTTAGAGGCACCTTGGGTATCTTCGGGAGCAAATCCTGCGGGATTTTGTGCCGACGAATGTACTGGGTTGTCGCGAAATAGGACTTCTGTTCTCCCTTTAGTTCTCTTTCGGGCCGTGCTATCTTCAACACACGACACTTCCTCCACATCTTATTGAGCTGGGCTACGGTCGCTTCGTGGTCTTTATCATCATCGGCGAAGTCGACTTGTAGGAGTTCTGGTTGTAACGCCGGAGGGAGCCCTTGGAGAATCTGATACTGACGAGACACTCTGGCGGGGTAGTATTCAATTGCTCCGGTGAAACCCAACAGCGGAACCGGCCCGATACCATTACAGGTAAGCCGAGCTTCCTCGACTTTGAACCAGTTAGCATGCCATTGGAAACCTTGGGGTCTAGCATTTTTCATGAAAATGACCCATTCGGAGTAATGATAATCGGGCGCATCCCCTTGTTTTTCTTTGTACCTTAAAACTGGATGGCTAGAATCACTAAGCTCGGGTATTGTGAGTAAATCGCCACACCCTTTTATATGAGATAAAAACCAAATTTGCAAAAGTTCAAGGGGGGCATGAAACGTTTTGTCAACATGTTGCTTAAACTTAGTGAGGGAAATGAAAGTCTCTGCTAAAATGATGTTGATAAGATTCTTTTCAAGACAGACCTGTTGGACCAACCATGCGATTGACGGATTACATGCATTCTTACAGTAAGGAAAAATCACGAACCCGAAAAACGCTAGCAAAAAGATTCTGCCTTTTTGAAAAGATGTGGCTTTTTCAAAACACTGACTCAGGAATGAAAAAGGACATGTGCCACGATTTGCTTTTAACACTTTTCCCAATTCATCTTTCCCGACATTCAAAAATTCAGCCAACATTAAAGTAGAATCAATTCCCAAAGGTGGTGTGACTAAATCCGACTCCAATGGTTTTCCAATGAGCACGCTATATTCTTCCAATGTCGGGGTGAGCTCGTGCTTACCGAATATAAAGGTAGAGGTCTCGGGACACCAGAAGTGCGCTAATGCTCGAACGAGGCCGGTACGGACCTTGACCTCCAGTAGGGGGAGGAGCCTCCCGATGTGGCCCTCAACTAACCTGCGGTTGGTCGGACTGAGTAGATTCCACCAGGCACGGAGCTCGTCCTTAGGAGCATCAAGAATCCGGATGTCTGCCCCTCCCATAGTGTATAGACCAAGACTCGCGACCGACCTAATGTCATGGACCGACCAAAGAAAAAGACGAAAGATAAATAAATTGCGAGATAAAGGTTTAGAAATCTTACTTCACCCGGTAGAATGATGGCAATCACATAGACATGCGCATGAAATGTGAGGTTCGATTTCTACCTAAACTCTGGCTTGCAAAATGGAGACATGAGGATTACCGAGCTAAACCAGTCATGGTGGTGGTTAGGCTGAGATTCCCCTGACTCCGGCTCAGTCAAAGAGCCGACCCGGGTTGCAAAGGGTGCAACCGTGGCAGGTATTCAATGACACCACGAAAGAACTTTCGGGACCAAGAAAGGCGACCCATACCACGCGGGTGTGGTCGGGGTGTCCATTTTCTCAGTACCATCCTAAACCTGTGCCGCCCAGGTCCGGCAGCGGGTAGTGTGTGCGGTGTAGTGTAAATGTAAGGCATGCACAACAGGTTATATCATACAGCACTTCGTGCATAAAATAAACCATACATCCAACACCTCTCTGCAAAACAAGGGTTAACAGTCACGCCTCCCCTTATACCTCCCATTCTGCAAAAACATTTAACACCTAAAATGTTAGGGACGTACCTGGGATCCTCGCTGCCAAGCAAAAATAATTTTTTTGAAAAAGAAAGACTGGCCTAAGTCCACTAAGAGTTTTAACTCAACTCCCCAGCGGAGTCGCCAAGCTGTCGCGACCTAAAAATTTCTTCCTCTCAGGCTAATGGATTATTAGGACTAAACCTAACTCGAGCCCTCCCAAGCCCTACCAATTCGCAACTTTGGGTTTAAGTTTTTAACATGCAAATGTTTTTATGCTTGGAGTCGCCACTAATCAATTTGTGGTAGGTCGATTAGAAACCTAAATAAAACATAGGGAGATATGTTTTATTCCTACGAACCAGAGATTCTAAGCCCGGGGACTTGATTACGCTAGATCTAGTCTAACGCCCTTTCGGTACCTTTTCTTTTCAAAAATATTTTGGCAAGCAGTTTGGATCCATTTTAACTTAGTCACTAACATGTGAGGTGTTCATGCGGGTACGCAAACCACCAATTTAACACTCAAGAAAGCATTAAATAAATTGCAAGATTAGGAGAATTACTTACCTCGAAGCAACGTAAGCATCTGCATGGTTAGCTAGAAAATCACATCAACAACCTAATATGATTTCTAATTAACAAGCAGTTCATTCCACATTTTTTGATTTTCACTTATTTAAATGAAAGCTAACCTACGTGCAATGACGTACAAGAATTGACATGCGAACAATGCAACCTAACATGCAAACTATATGTCATGCGACGACGTGACCTGATTCTGATGACGGGCAAATGATTTATTTTTGGTATTTTCTGGTGAAATTCGGAATAAAAATATGCCTAAATTAGCATGCAACCTATGACGACCTAATATGTCCTAACATGATTTATTTTTGGGATTTTTGTTAAAATTTGAAATAATAAATTACTTAAATAAAGAATGCAATCTATCCTAATCTACCATAAAACAATTCATTCTTTTTTTGGGATTTTCATGAAAATTCGGAATAAAAAATAACCTAAATAATCTATTAAGATTAGAAAATTACTTAATTTAAACTAGGGAATGGATTATCTCAAGTCCTAATTTAAATTAAATAATTACTCTATCGTCTAGATATATTTAGGATTCCTAAACATGCAAAATTCAAATTCAAATCCTAACTGATATTTTTTTGAATTTTCTTTTTTATTTGAAAAGGAAAGATAATTTAAACAAAGATAGCATCCACATTTAAAATAACCACGCAATCCACAATATTCGTTTCAAACTCGGATCAGGCACAAAAATCGAATTACCGGTCATATCTACAGGGTTATAGATATTAATGGAAAGTCGATCGTTCAAATTTGGAAAGCAGATAAAAATTATTATCGTATCCAAGGGATTAGGGATAGGATAATGATCTTCCGTATCGCCACGTATCATACCTTAGGGATAAGGTCGGATAATTGTCCAGATACGTTGCTGAATTAGGAAAGATTCCTAATTTTGAATATTTTCAAATATTGCGAACAAGGCAAACATTATCCTAAGATATCTAGCAATCCACGCAATATTCACAGAATATTCAAACACTCAAAAATTAAGAAACGAAATATTCTAAAAATATTAGATAATGTTCAATTACCTAATTTGCGGATAATTTCCAAATTCGAACTTGCGGATTGGGACGAACGGTGAACGGCGGATTTGGCGGTGCGGTGACGGGAACGACGACGGAGCGGCGGCGACGGAACAGCAAGGCAGCGCCGGCGTGTGACGGCTCCGGCGAGGACGGAGGCAGCAACGTCGGGCTCGGCGGGGACAGCGACGAAACAGCAAGGCAGCACCGGCGTATGACGTTGGCGGGAAGGGATCAGTGGCAGCGGCAACGGCAGCAGCAAGCAGCAGCGGCGTCGGCCTGAGGAGCAGCGGCGAGCGGCAACGGCAGCAGCAAGCAGCAGCGGCGTCGGCGTTGGCGGGAAGGGCAGCGGCAGCAGCAAGCAGCAGCGGCGTCGGCGTCGGCCTGAGGAGCAGCAGCGAGCAGCAGCACCGGCGGTGTCGGCGTCGCTCGGCAGGAAGCAGCAGTCACGGCGTCGGCGGGAGAGGATCAGCGGGACGCGGCAGCAGGAGGCAGCAGCAGCGTCGGCGGCGCGCGCGGGGAGGGGCGACAGCAGCCGCGGTGGCGTGAGGCGCGACGCCGGCGGAGGAGGCGGCACCACGCGGGCGCGGCGGCGGTGGGAGCCGGTCTCCTTCTCCCTCTCTCTTTCTCACTCTCTTTTTTCTTTCGCTCACGTGTGTCTCTCGTGCTCTCAAAAATTCTGATCTGAAAATTGTGTTCTCCCCCCTAAAATTCTGACCTAATAATGTATATATAGTATTAACCTAGGTCAATTAGATGGGCTTTTAGTCCTAATGGGCTTAGGCTTGGGCTTTAATTTAAATGGGCTGAATTAATGGGCTGAATTAATTAATGACAATGGGTTGAATTAAGTTCAAATTAAAACAACCGAGCCCGTTTGACTTATAATTCCCGGCCTTTGCATTTCAAGCGAGCCGAGTCCCATTCGATGAAATTTAAGCTCGTTCATTCACCGCCGGTCCGATGCAAAAAATGCAATGAATCTAAAATGAATTTAAACTATATGTTATGCAAATTAAATATTTTTTGTTTAGGGGTTAAAAATTTAATCCCTAATTTTCTATGCAAATTACACTAAATGGTTACTAAAATTTAGGTGTCAACAGTCCCAATCGGACCATCACAGCCCCGTGAACAGTAATCCACAGCTTGTGAACAGTGATTCGAGGCATATGAACAGTAATTCGCAGCCCCCATTTTCTGAATTTCCAATAATTAATGCCCGAATTAAATCCCAAGGCTCGCCATAAAATTTCCACTACTAATCCATGTAATTCCGCACCTAATTCCATACTGATTTTGTCCGAAACTACCCGTCGATACCCGAAGTCCTAAATCAGGTTTAGGCGCGACTTACCCGCGTCGACTAACTCAACATATCACCTGGTCAATTGAACCATCATTTCAATTGAACCCATATGTGCACGAATCAAACATATTTACACCAGCCCATTGCACAAATCCACACACAATTCTACCACCACAGCTCAATTATAATTAAAACACACGTGAAATACATAAATTTCTATTTTTCTCCCACCAAACGACGCCAAATCGATTCCGGTCCTTCACGGAACTTTCTCACCATTAAATCTCGGTTCTAGAAATCCAACTTGCGTCCCGAACCGAGCATCACAGCCTCGTGAACAGTGAATCGCAGCTCGTGAACAGTGATTTTTAGCTTAAAATTCCCTCAAATCGTCCTCCAAAAATTCCAAATTAATTCCTTAAGGCCCGCCATACATTCCCGGTCTAAAGCCCCAACCTTTCGCACCCGCACAAGTCCAATTTCACCCAAAATCAAATTGTTCGGCGATACTCGAAATCCTAAATCAGGATTAGAGGATGACTTACCGCGTTCTAGGCTAAAACGGCTAGAACGGAAAGCGGCGGCCCTTAATCGGGGACAACGGCAACGATGTACAACTTCCGGGTGGCGGCGATCGGCTTGGACGGCGATTGGGGCTCACGGCCAAGAGAAGAAGACCGAGAGGGAGAGAGAAAGAGAACGGTGGCTTGGGGGGCAACGTGATGTGGTTTGGCGAGCGGACGGCGGCGGCTTGCGGGCGTGACCGGCGATCGGCGGTCCGGCGCGGCGGCTACGGCAAAGGGAGAGGGAGAGTGATCGGTGGAGGGGGAGAGGTCTCACGGTGGGGGGGTGGGGGATTCTCACGGCAGAAAGGGGAAGAGAAATAGAGGAGAGAGAAGGAATGGGTCAAAGATAATATGTCCAATTTGACCACTTTTTGGCAATTTACCAAAATGCCCTTCTCTCACACAACTATCCTTTTATAATTCTCAAGGGTAAAATGGTCCAATTCTCCGTTTCTTGCTCAAATCAAATTTTTTCGAAGGAATTGAGCACACCAAAAATTGACACGTGTCACGTGCAACGTCGTCCTAACGTTCCGGCGTGATTTCCTAATTTTCCGGTGTCCAATTTGGGCAAAATTTCCATAATTAAATTCTATTAAACGCAACCCGAGCGTTTCTCGAGCTAACGGGCGGCTTGCTGGGGAAATTCGCTGAATCGACTCATGACTGATACTAAATCGAGTCACGTGCAAGTTCGTTCGGTGCGTGACGACCTCGGTTATCATTAAAATCGCGAAGATCAATCACTTGATCCGAGGGGTACGATCGTTCGGTATAATTTCAGAATCATTCGTCAAGTCGTTTCGTGGTCCAATGGAATCACCCGTGATCCACTACTAGGACAGTGGCGAACTGACCCCTAACTATCCTTGATCGGCCAACAGTGGCTCAAAATATTACTTACGCGATTTAAATGGTTGAAATCCATTCACGATCGAATTTCCTTTAGTCGCGCGAATTTAATTTCCCTATTAGCCTTTCCCTAATGGTTAGCATTCTCAGGAATGATCAGTTCCGGGCGAGAACTTACTGCGAGCACATTTCATAAAACTCAATTATTTAATAAATTCCAATTGGTGGAATTTCGGAATATCACAATCTTCCCCCCTTATGAAATTTCGTCCTCGAAATTTACAATCTCACTAATACTTAAAATTACAATCCTTACTGCTACTCAAGCGACTGGGGTTACTGACGTTGCATAATCTCTTCGCTTTCCCAAATGACACTGTTTGTCCTTCGGTGCCCCCATACACTTTGATAGCTGGGACTGGCTTATTATGCGGCCCATGATCTTTCTGTCCTCAAGCTTCATCGACCCTTTCCGCGTATAACACTTTATCGTTCACGTCCGTTTCCCCTTAGCGTGGGTCATATTTGGCTCATATTTGGGTTCAAAATGTGATAGGGAATTCAATTTTGGGGTTTAATTTTGAAAATTGGGTCAAAATTAAGCTTAATTTGTGAATTTAGACCAACCCGGATCTGTCGGGTCGACCGGGTTGACCCGACCTGATCCAGGTTGTTCATCTTCTTCGCCTGACTCACTCAAAAGACACAATAAACCCAGAAAAATCAGCTCGTGCCCACAACTTCACCGGCCTTAATTCCACCACAAACACGTGCAAAATACCAATTTAACAGCTAGATAATCACCGCCGTCATTGGTTATTCGGTCTAACCGATTCAAGGCTAGTAAATAACAAACTTTGGGTAGGAAATTGATCAACAAAAAGCTACGAAAAAACTGAACAAAGGGAGAAGGTGTTCAACGAATTGCCGGAGAGAGAGAGAGAAGAGAGAGAAACAGACGCGAAAGAGAGAAAACTAGTAAGAGAGTGAGTTGAGACTCCTCGAGGCCTAGCGATCGATGCCTTTCCAACTAGGAAAGCGCCGGCAAATAGGTCTCGCCAGTGAGTTTCCTCACCGGCAAACCTACAACTGAGCCTACTGTGAAGGCCTGAAATAGTGCTTCGGTCAATCAATCTAGGGACTCTCCGGCGAAGTGGAAACCATTGTTCGATAGTCCAGGTGTTGTAGAACATCCCTACAGCCACAGATCAGCTCAGGAGAATCATTTGATTCACTTCCGAAACAGGTAAAGTTCGGTCTTCAACATTATTTCTCCATAATTACAGAAAATGACTTTGAACTAAAATTTTGCTGATCATGTAATTTCTTTGCGAATCTGAGTTTGTTAAGAGTTTCTAATCATTTTTTGTGTTGTTTGATTGCATTTTGGACGTTAAAAACGCATAAACTGAGTCAACCACCCCCATGAACCATCTCGCGGGAGCTTGGATAACGTTGCCGGAGCATCACCATGACCATAGGCCTATCAAGTTAGCCTCCTTTAACCTTGTTTGATGCTTTGTTAGTGATTAGAATCGAGTTAGACAGCTAGGGCGTGCTATATTGTGATTTCAAGGTTAGGTTAGTTAGTTTAGAATAAGTTGTGAATTAGGTTTTTTGGACCGATTTTTTCTTCGGCCGGTGAACGTCCATCGGTGTTCCAAGTAGTCTAGATTGAAAATTGAACACATAGACATCACAATGGTGCAATCGGAATGGCAAAACATTCGTCGGAAGGTCGCCGGAGACGAGCACAAACCAACAGCCTCAAGAACATATTACACTGAACCATGCCTATTAGGTGTTTGTGAAAATACTCCAATGAAGAAGGCGTTAAACGATGCCGTTTTAGCGTCGTGCCCGCCGGAGAAGATGACCGGTGACGCCTAGTTCGGCCAAGCCGAACTGGGTTGAACTGGGCCGGTCAGGTTCATTTTCCCGGCGAGAGCTTTTAAAAAATAAAATAAATAAATAAAATCTAAAAAAATCTAAAAAATTAAAATGAAAAATCACTAAAAAATTCATAAAAAATAAAAAAATTCAAAAAAATTTTGGAAAATCGGAAAAAATTCAGAAAAATAGAAAATTCACAGAAAATAAAAAATTTATAAAATTCATAAAAATTCAAAAATTTTGAGAAAATTCAGAAAATACAAATAAAAAATGCAAAAATTTTCGAAAAATTCAAAAAAAAATTCGAAAATTGAAAAATTCGTAAAAATTTTCAGCAAATCATAAAAATCATTTCTCGATTAATGAAATTCTCAGAAATTCAATTTCCCAAAAAAATAAAAATAAAATAAAAAATTTCAAAAATTCACAGAATGGTTTAAAAACACTGTGGCCAACCTTAGAAAGTGAAATTTGAATTTTTGAAAGTGCCCAAGTGATTAGAAAATCTCAAATTCATAGGTTACAACTCCTAAAAAAACTCTAAAATCCTAAAAACACAAATCATGAAATGAATAAACTTCTAGGGCTTCATTAGGGTTTGATGTCTTGATTGATTTTCATTTTAAGAGACCATTTAGGATTGATTGATTTGATTGATATTGATTGTGTATTTAATTCTTAATTGATTTTCCTGCGATTAGAATGGATAGAATTTGTGGGCAAGCCTCGAAAACTTGCATGACACGTAAGATATCATATCATTCTTAGGTACCGAAAGGACGTTAGAGATCTTGATTTAGGATCGTTAACGTAACCAAGTCCCCGTATTCAGAATCTCTGGTTTATAGAATCGTGGTATTTCTCCCATACCCCGATTAGGTTTCTAGTCTGCCTACCAATAATGACTAGTGGTAACTTCAAAATCAAAAACTTAAACCAAATAGGAAATTATCATCCGTTGTCACATAAGGTATGGTCTGGGAGAGACCCTTACACGGAAATACCTCTTTAGCCCGCAAATCCCTAAAGTTCAAAAATAAAATCGCAGCACGACAGGTCCGACCACCGCCGATCTCTCCTCAGGTGTGTTCCCAACCTTGCTATGGTCAGAGCTTCATCGGAAAGCCACTAGAGAAGTTCTGGTGGCTGTTTTTTCCCCGGTGAGTTAGATCAGTCCAATCGGATTGATCTGATCCTTCTTCTTCGTTGGCACTGTTTCGACATCGATCTGACATCGCCGAACACTCCCCGGTGTCCTCTAGTGGTTGACGTCCATCCTTGGTGAGCTGAGATCTCTCGGAGCGCCTCGTGCATCAATTGATACAAAACGATTGATCGTGTTTTCGCGCCATAACAAAAAGTAATCTCTCAGTCTCGAATATGATAAAGCGAGGCTACAATAGGTAGCCGGGGCTAGGATTCACCTTAGGACTTTCTATGGACTCCATATTGATGATTTATGGCTACTGATTACATGTTTGATGATTTGATGATTGTTGAGGAAAATTCCTAATTAGTTTTGAAGAAAGACAAAACAATTATTTTCTAACCACAATTACACTTAAATTATTTGATGCAGGTAAATATTGAGTCATCAGACTTAATTGATGAAATGACTTTGTTATTAGACTCATAATTTCTCGTCAAATTTAATAAGTGTTATTTTTGGCAAGTTTATGCAAGACAATCAAATTGATATTTTGAGATATCCTAATTGGCAATCATAAGGTCGTTCCTTAAACACGAAGAACACTTATGGAAATCTTGATTTGATTGTATGGGAGATCAAATTACTTGGAGATAATGACTCGATTTCTAACGGCTATGCATCTTCTTTTGGGAAGATTCTCCAGCGGATTGATTTGGAGATCAATCCTTGAAGATTGTCTAACGGATAGATTGGACATAGAGGAGTATAAAAGGAGTGCAAATGTCATACAAGTAGAACAACCAGAATCGAGAATTTCAAAGTCTGAATAGAGTTTCGATCTTACACACTTGTGCTTACTATATTCCACGCTATTATTTTACAAAAAAAATTACTTGAGTGAAGAGTGCACGTGATAGTGTGATCTATCATCTGAGAAGCACTGCTCTTGTAATCTCATGATGATTCAATAGTGAAACACAGCCAACAAGCTACCAGCGTGGAGAGTGGACGTAGGCTTGATAAAGCCGAATCACTATAAAGATTTGTGTGTAGTATTCTCTATCCCTAAACTTTTATTTATTATTATTGACATTATACTGCATACATATTTATCAAACAATTTCGTTAAAACATCATCATAGTCATCAGATGCAATCATCGGGCGACAACTTACGTACAAATTTGTCATACGCATCCATCTGATATTGATCATATGAGTTGTTGACCTCAACTATATTCATTCCGCACATTTAAATTATCCAATTTGGTAAAATCACCTATTCACTCTCCTCTAGATGATAGCACTAGCCGTATTAATGATGATGTTCTTGAGTTGGAAGCTGTAATGCAATTTCGAGTTTCTGGACCTTCTTTCTATTTTGTCGATTTTGACCTATTAAACTTCATTTCTGGACTTCGAAACTTCTGGACTCTCGTAATACACTTCGAGAGCTTAAATTTGATATCTTATGGCGCTCAATTTGGTATCGTTAGCTACCTGAAAACCTATTCAAAAGTTTGCATCAAAATCAAAAATTTTGTTGTTCTGTTTCTTCACGTTTTTACATGATCGGAGCAATTTTGCTAAATTGTTGCTGATTTTTCTGTTTGGATCTAGATGTTGTGGTCTTCACGAAAGTTGTTGAGAATCATCTTGATTATAACATATGTTTTTTCTAGATTTTTTTTGATGAGTCTAGATGAATGAAATCCTCTGTGAATCGACCTAGAGTCTGAAATGGCTTTCTGCATTGATTACTCTGAATCAGGTTGTTCGGTTTGATATTTTTTGCTGCCTTGTGTGTTGAGATTCAATAGGAGTTGTCCCCATGAAAAATCATATAAATTAGGTTGGTTATAACATAGGTTTTTCTCAGAATTTTTGGAATATGCCTAAGTGTGGAAAACTCATGAAATTTGACTTTTGCACATGCTGATTTTGCTCGAAATGCAATGTTGTCGATTTTTTTTTTCTACTAAGATCTAAACTTAGGTCTCTTCATGAAAAATGTTCACATATGTCTTGATTGCAACATATAAATTTTTCAGATTTTTTTGGAGATAAGTAGATAGGTGAAAACCTCTGTGAACGGACCTTGTGTCTTGTCTGCCTCTACTGGAACCTGAATTGGATGGGCTCAAAATTGAATGTGTAATTGTGATTTCCTATCCCTGATGTCTTCATGAAAGTCATAGTATAGTTCATTACCTTTTCAAAAAGGTATAAATCATGTCATTCGATCATCATCTGCATGGTCAATTGCATGCTCAATTTTGCATCATTGTTCTGTCATTGTTGATTTCAAGGAACCTGATCTGTTTTCCCATTTTTACATGTTTTTTCTTTAGAATCACAATTAGGTTTGGATTTCTCATGAAAAATGTTCATCGTGTTGTATACCATTCACATGATTTATATCACATTTTTTGCCATGTCATGAGGATAGTAAACAATATGTATCTTGTGAGCTTATCTGCCCCAATTCATTACTGATATGCATCATTGCAGAAACCTTTTCAATTGATTATGAAATTGATGTTAATCAAACTCGATGCCTTCTAGAAAATCTTAGAGAACGTCTTAAGATTTCTAATGATGCCAAGATTTCCTCATTTGCATTTCCATAAACCCCTTTACTATTTTTTATGAGGTTCCTCTGAAATCTGGAAAATTGTAAATTGGGAATGCTTAATGTGCCAATTCTGTGTTTGCGATTTGCTGATTTTGTATGAATTTTTCGGTAAAAATTTTGATGATGAGTTCTTCATGGACTTTGATTGTCATTCCCAGACCTAGGTTGTGACAAAATTTGATAATTTTTGGACATCATGAACATGCCCAAATTTCCATGAGGTTGCTTTGAAAATCTGCTCCTATGTTCTGTTCTGATGCACTGCTTCGTGTTCTGTGATTTTTGTAAATTCATGTGTAGCTTAATCTTACGAAGTTTTCTCCATAAAAAATGTTCGTTGTTGTGTGCTTGATGTACCATAAATTTTCCAGAACTTTTTAACTATGGGTCCTTTTCCGATTGAATGCATCTTGAATCCCCTGTTTTGCTGTTCTTTGTTTTTCCCTTATGAATTGTCTTTTGTTTTAGGATTTTTAGAAAATAATGCATGCTCAACCAGTTTTTAATGCCTTCACGAGTTTTAATTCTCACAACTTATCAATTTTCTAGCGCATGTGCTTGTGATTGGCGCGTGATGAATTAAATGAGGTGACCCGATGTCGGTTCACTAATTTGAGTGATTAGATGAGAATCAAGGTCTTTCGACCTGTTTGCATGTTTAATTCATCGCTATGCATGTGATTTTTAGATGTATGCCTAGGGATGGTGCATGATCGTGGGTCCAAATTGGAATTACACATAAAACCTGATTTAGGAATTCATGGTATTAATTGCTATTGGTGAACACCAATAGTAGTTAATAACCATGAATTGTGTCTAAAATGAACATGGGTAGATAATAAAAGGTGTCGATACATGTTTGAACAAAAGCCGACCTCGAGGCCACCTTTGAAATTCTTTGTGCTTTGTTTGTTATCTTTGATTGACTTGTGATGCTGTGTACTTTGTGATTGAATATTGTTTGTTGTTGTTCTTTCTTTAGTTTCAGTTTTAGATTAGGGTTAGAATAGGTTTAAGAAGATGACGGTCTTGAATATGGCGAAAGTCGATGTCTGTTTCGACTCTATTCTTTGTATACGGCGATGGTCGATGTCCATTCCGACCTATTTTCTTGTAAAAATTCATTCATTACCCGATATATGTCTCAGGTTTCTTATACATGTTATATAAACACCCGACGAGTTGTGGATTTTTCTTTCTTACACTTAGAATTAGCTATTTCAATACCTTGGTTGTTTTCTTTACGGAATGCTTTTTAATACAATTGTTTGTTATTTTTTTTTCTTTTCTAGGCTAAGATAGGATTAGTTTAGATTCTTAAATAAAAACACAAAGTAAGATGCATGATTACATAGTGGACTAAGACTTTGGTATTAAAATGGTAAAAAATAAATGTATGACAATTTAGATAATAACCACAATAAGTTTAGCGGTATCAAAAGAGTGTTAATAGAAATATTAACGTAAGCTAGTTCCTGAACTCATGATATCTGGTTTTTGTAGAAACTGAAATGAAACTCCCGCGTTTCGGTTGGATATTCTAGCCGACCCCCGACCTAGGCTAGTGGCGACTCCTAAAAAAAATAAAATCGATATGCTGTCATGCGAGGTATGGATTTAAGGAAAATCTATGTTCTTGATCAATGGACCATATGGATGACCAAAAGATCGATACTTTGGTAAGCCGTCTTTTATAATGTGCCAAACGGATTGTATGGATGACTAAAAGATTGACGCTTTGATAAGCCGTCTTTTGTGACGTGCCATACGGACCGTATGGATGACTAAAAGGTCGATGCTTCGGTAAAGCTATCTTTTATGATGTGCCATATGGACCGTTTTATGAACACTTATCTCTAAACTCACTTCATCGAGTTCGGCCCTCGAGAGGTAGGTCACGATAGTTAGCTACCCCTAACATACATCTAGCAATCACATGCAAGACAATGGATAATGCATGTACTTAGGCCTATGGGCCTTGTTTCTCAATCAAACAAGCAATGGATAGTTGGCCTCAAGAGAGGTCCACTTGTTCAATCATAATTACTGATCGTGCTCCATTCTATTTGAGTGTGGTTAATTGACTTAATGATGTTAAAATGAAGTGATTCATGTGTCATTAGAAAGATAATTTCATGAGGATCAAAGTTCATGAAGATCACTTTTTTTAATTTCCCACCGATTTTCACGAAAATGACAAATTTACCCTCGGAGACAATCTGAATCTTGTTTGAATTTGAATTCAGAAAAAATTGTGGGAAAAATAGTGAACTTTATCAAAAACCTGCCAAATTTTTTTTGCAGTTATGATTCTCTGTGTGTGATAGCTTTCATGTTTTGATTTTTTTCTAAAAAGCCCCCAATTTTTTTATAAAATTCGGCTTTCACCGAGGACTCGTTTGCAAATCATTTTTAAGGCCTGGAGGACCTTATCCGAGATTTTTAGCAAATTTACCCCCGAAACATTGCTATTAGGTCCCCAAAATTTACATTCTACATAATAAGACCCTAATAAACAACTATGTAGTTTTGAGTTTTCGCAAAAAAGGACTTCAAGTCTATCAAATTCAGAGAAACATGTTTTAGAATTCGGAGGAATGAATTTAAGATTTGGACACTGGACACAGAATTTAATTAAATCATGAAAAATTCATTTGAACATCCAAATGAACTCAGATTTTTATAAAATTGATACCATCATAAAGGTCTGGATCTCAGTGTAAACTTTGTGAAGAATATAGTTTTCCAGATTTTGAATAGACGAATTTATAAAAATCAAAGCACACAACAAGGTCTGTCAGAAACTCATTTATCACAGGAATTGAGCCTGATGACAATGTTAACCTAACATGCTTTGAATTTGAAGAAAATTTTACAATGGATAGATCTAGAAATTTTTCTCAAATGATGAACATAAAAAATCAGAAAAATCAGAAAACCAAGAAAGGTCATTCGGTAGCATATAAGAAAAGAACACAATATAATGATTCCAGATTTTGATATCAACTTTCGAAAGAGTTTTGATCTAGCAAGCGATGTCCGTCGAAGGTAAGCAACATATCAAATCGAAGATTAAGACGTGCATTTCGATTCTCTAGTTCATCATTTTGTAAGATTCTAACATTTTAGAGGTCAAATCATCATTGTAAGCAGTCAGGTCATCAGGATCCAAGAATCACCTATTGTTGACACCTAAATTTTGGCGCATCACTTAGTGTAATTTGCATAGAAAATTAGGGATTAAATTTTAACCCCTAAACAAAAAATATTTAAATTGCATAACATATAGTTTAAATTCATTTTAGATTAATTGCATTTTGCATCAGACTGGCGGTGACGAACGAGCTTAAATTTCATTGAATGGGACTCGGCTCGCTTGGAATGCAAGGGCCGGGAATTACAAGTCAAACGGGCCCAGTTGTTTTATTTTGAGCTTAATTCAGCCCATTATCATTAATTAATTCAGCCCATTTAAATTAAAGCCCAAGCCTAAACCCATTAGGACTAGAGAGCCCATCTAATTGACCTAGATTAGCGCTATATATACATCATTAGGTCAGGATTTTAGGGGAGAATTTCAGATCAGAATTTTTAGAGTGTGAGAGTGAGAAAGAGAGAGAGAGAGAAGGAGACCGGCCGGAGCACCCCCCCACACGATCAGAACCGCGCGACGCTCGCTGCTGCCGCTTCCCGCCGACGCCGCCGCTGTCGCGCCTCACGCTGCACGACGCCGCTGCTGCCGCTTCCCGCGCGACGTCACTGCTGTTCCGTCGCCGTGCGCCACCACCTGCTGCCGCTACCTCACGCCGTGCGCTGCCGCCCTCCGTCGCCGTGCGCCATTGCCGCCGCTGCTGTCCTTTGTCGCTGTGCGCTGCCGCCGCCGGAGCCGTCGCACGCCGACGCCGCTGCTGCCGCTTCCCCCGTCGCGCGCGACTGCCGCTGTCCGGATAGCCACGCCGCTCCCTGCCGTGTCATCTCCGCAAGTCGCCGTCGCCCCCGACACCGCTCGCCGGTCCGCCGTTCGCCGTTCATCCCGATCCGCAAGTTCGAATTTGGGAATTATCTGCAAATTAGGTAATTGGACATTATCTGATATTTTTCAGAATATTTAATTTACTAATTTGAGTGTTTGAATATTGCGTGAATATCGTGCGGAATATTAGATATATTAGGATAATTATCTGATATCCGCAATATTTTTAAAATATTCAAAATTAGGAAACTTTCCTAATTCAGCAATGTATCTGGACAACTATATGACCTTATCCCTAAGGTACGATACGTGGCGATACAGAAAATCATTATTTTATCCATAATCATTTGGGTACGATAATGACTTTTATCTGCTTTCCAAATTTGAATGATCGACTTTCCATCAATATCTATAACCCTATAGATATGACTGATAGTTCGATTTTTGTGCCTAATCCGAGTTTGAAACGAATCTTGTGGATTGCGTGGCTGTTTTAAATGTAGATGCTATATCTGTTTAAATTGTCTTTCCTTTTCAAATAAAAAAGAAAATTCAAAAATATCAGTTAGGATTTGAATTTGAGTTTTGCATGTTTAGGAATCCTAAATACATCTAGACGATAGAGTAATTATTTAATTTAAATTAGGGCTTGAGATAATCTATTTCCTAGTTTAAATTAAGTAATTTTATAATCTTAATAGATTATTTAGGTTATTTTTTAATTCCGAATTTTCATGAAAACCCAAAAAAAAAATGAATTGTTTTATGGTAGATTAGGATAGATTGCATTCTTAATTTAAGTAATTTATTATTCCGAATTTTAACAAAATCCTCAAAAATAAGTCATGTTAGGATATGTTAAGTCATTATAGATTACATGTTAATTTAGGCATATTTTTATTCCGAATTTCATCAGAAAATACCAAAAATAAATCATTTGCCCGTCATCAGAATTAGGTCACGTCATCGCATGACATATAATTTGCATGCTAGGTTGCATTACTTGCATGTCGTTTTTGCAGGTCATTGCATGTAGACTAGGTTACATTTAAATAAGCGAAAAGCCAAAAATTGAGTGAATTCCTTGTTAATTAGAAATTATATTAGGTTGTTGATGTGATTTTCTAGCTAACAATGCAGATGCTTACGTTCCTTCGAGGTAAGTAATTCTTCTAACTTGCAATTTATTTAATGCTTTCTTGGGTGTTAAATTGGTGGTTTGCGCACTCGCATGAATACCTCACATGTTAGTGACTAAGTTAAAATGGATTCAAATTGCTTGCCAAGACATTTTTGAAAAGAAAAGGTACCGAAAGGGCGTTAGACTAGATCTAGCGTAATCAAGTCCCCGAGCTTAGAATCTCTGGTTCGTAGGAATAAAACATATCTTCCTATGTTTTATTTAGGTTTCTAATCGACCTACCACAAATAGATTAGTGGCGACTCCAAGCATGAAAGCATTTGCATGTTAAAAACTTAAACCTTAAGTTGCGAATTGGTAGGGCTTGGGAGGGCTCGAGTTAGGTTTAGTCTTAATAATCCATTAGCCTAAGAGGAAAATTTAGGTCGCGACAGCTTGGCGACTCTGCTGGGGATTAGAGTTAAAACTCTTAGTGGACTTAGGCCAGTTTTTCTTTTAAAAAAAAAATATTTTTGCTTGGCAGCGAGGATCCCGGGTACGTCCCTAACATTTTAGTTGTTAAATGTTTTTTGCATAATGGGAGGCATGAGGGGAGGCATGATTGTTAATCCTTGTTTTGCAGGGAGGTGTTTGAATGAATGGTTTATTTTATGCACGAAGCGTTGTATGATATAACTTGTTGTGCATGCCTTGCATTTACACTACACCGCACACACTTCCCACTGCCGGACCTGGGCGGCACAGGTTTAGGATGGTACTGGGAAAACGGACACCCCGACCACACCCGTGTGGTATGGGTCGCCTTTCTTGGTCCCGAAAGTTCTTTCATGGTGTCATTGAATACCTACCACGGTTGCACCCTTTGCAACCCGGGTCGGCTCTTTGACTAAGCCGGAGTCAGGGGAATCCCAGCCTAACCACCACCATGACTGGTTTAGCTCGGTAATCCTCTTGTCTCCATTTTGCAAGCTAGAGTCTAGGTAGAAATCGAACCTCACGTTTCATGCGCATGTCTATGTGATTGCCATCATTCTACCAGGTGAAGTAAGATTTCTAAACCTTTATCTCGCAATTTATTTATGTTTCGTCTTTTTCTTTGGTCGGTCCATGACATTAGGTCGGTCGTGAGTCTTGGTCTATACACTATGGGAGGGGCAGACATCCGGATTCTTGATGCTCCTAAGGACGAGCTCCGTGCCTGGTGGAATCTACTCAGTCCGACCAACTGCAAGCTAGTTGAGGGCCACATCGGGAGGCTGCTCCCCCTACTGGAGGTCAAAGTCTGTACCGGCCTCGTTCGAGCATTAGCGCACTTCTGGTGTCCCGAAACCTCTACCTTTATATTCGGTAAGCACGAGCTCACCCCGACGTTGGAAGAATATAGCGTACTCATTGGAAAACCATTGGAGTCGGAGTTAGTCACACCACCTTTGGGAATTGATTCTACTTTAATATTGGCTGAATTTTTGAATGTCGGAAAAGATGAATTGGGAAAAGTGTTAAAAGCAAATCGTGGCACATGTCCTTTTTCATTCCTGAGTCAGTGTTTTGAAAAAGCCACATCTTTTCAAAAAGGCAGAATCTTTTTGCTAGCATTTTTCGGGTTCGTGATTTTTCCTTACCGTAAGAATGCATGTAGTCCGTCAATCGCATGGTTGGTCCAACAGGTCTGTCTTGAAAAGAATTTTATCAACACCATTTTAGCCGAGACTTTCATTTCCCTCACTAAATTTAAGCAACATGTTGACAAAACTTTTCATGCCCCCCTCGAACTTTTGCAAATCTGGTTTTTATCTCACATAAAAGGGTGTGGCGATTTACTCACAATATCCGAGCTTAGTGATTCTAGCCATCCCGTCTTGAGATATAAAGAAAAACAAGGGGGTGCACCCGATTATCATTACTCCGAATGGATTATTTTCATGAAAAACGCTAGACCCCAAGGTTTCCAATGGCATGCTAACTGGTTCAAAGTCGAGGAAGCTCGGCTTACATGTAATGGTATTGGACCGGTTCCACTATTGGGTTTCACCGGAGCAATTGAATACTACCCCGCCAAAGTATCTCGTCAGTATCAGATTCTCCAAGAGCTCCCTCCAGCGTTACAACCAGAACTCCTCCAAGTTGACTTCGCCGATGATGATAAAGACCACGAAGCGACCGTAGCCCAGCTCAATAAGATGTGGAGGAAGTGTCGTATGTTAAAGATAGCTCGGCCCGAAGGAGAACTAAAGGGAGAGCAGAAGTCCTATTTCGCGACGACCCAGTACATTCGTCGGCACAGAATCCCGCGGGATTTGCTCCCGAAGATATCCAAGGTGCCTCTCAAGTCCGCCAATCGCTCAGAGAACAATCGCCTCAAAAGGAAGGCCGAAGAAGCTGAAGAAAAGGCATCCAAGATAGCTCGAGCTTATGAGCAATTGAAGAAGGAAGTCGCCTCCCATATGTCTATAGATCAAGCTAAATAAAAAGCTCGAAGTTCTTTTCTCATTTTAGTTTCAGTTTTTAAAATTTGTTTAGGAATTGAGTCATTTGTCCTTATATTCAGTTCAATTTCAAGTCATTAATTGGTGTAAAAATTTTTGCCATTTCAATAAAGGGGTCTTTTCAATTCAAAGCAGTTAGACCGATGTCATGGATTGGCGTATGATTTTGCTTGACACTTATGTATGCCTGTTTCGTTCCAAAATCAGGTAGCTACGGACCGATCACGATCGCCCATTCGTACACGGTCGAGAGCCAGAATGGCCGATCAAACCGACTTGCAAGAGCGTGTTGTTGGTGTGGAAGACCAGATCAAGCAACTTGTCATCGCGATGCAACAAATGTCCGCTGAGATCAAAGCTCTCCAGTCGGTTCCTGTTTCGGCATCCCTCGAAGCATCAATCCCAAAGCAGAAAATCAGAAAAAGTGTCGATGTTGACGGAGATGACGATATTCCTGATTTAGAAGATGACCCCGTCCAGATCATCGTCAACAAAGACAAACCTGATGAACGGGTCAATAAACTTGAAGAAAGAGTGAAGCAGCTGGAAGGTTCGCAGGATTCACCTTCAATCGATCTGTCCCTGTACTCACAGATCAAAATCCCAAAGAAGTTCAAAATGCCGAATTTCGACAAGTACAATGGCACCACATGTCCAAAAGCCCACCTACAGCTCTATCATGTACAGATGACTTCGTACGTTGATAACGAACTCCTGATGATCCATGCCTTTCAAGCAAGTTTGACGGGTCCTGCTTTGAACTGGTATCTCATGAAGAAGATAAATAGCCTCAAAACTTGGAAAGAAGCCAGTGAAGCATTCTTGAAGCAGTACAGATTCATAACGGACATCATTCCTACCCGTGATGATCTCAAACGTGCTCAGATGAAAAAGACTGAGTCCTTCAAAGACTATGCTATCAGGTGGAGGAATTTAGCTGCTCAGGTTGTCCCAGAACCCATAGACAGTGAGTTAAAGAGGATGTTCGTGAAAACTCTCCCGTTCGAATACCGTAATCGGATGGTTGCCATTCCGGCTGATAACTTCAACCAACTCATCCCCATAGGCGAACAAATTGAAATAGGGCTGAAAGATGGATGGTTTGTCGAGCCGCCCTCCTCGACCAGAAGATTTGGTGCGAGAAAAGAGAAAGAACCGGCAGCTGAAGTGAATGTGGCTTATAACCAACCGAGCCGGCGGAATGCTAACTCCGCCCCAGCAATCCAAGTAGCAGAAGCTCAGCAACAAAACTCGGGTCGTCAACCTTTTCAGAGGAGGAATAACAGGAGGCAATTCACCCCCCTCCCCGGATCGTTGTCTCAAGTATTGACAGTGCTCCAGAAGAAAGGCTTGCTTACTACTGAGCCAAAACGGCCCAATCCTGAGCGGTTCTATAACTTCGACCTGTCAAAGAAATGTGATTATCACATGGGTGAGCTGGGACACTCAACCGATGATTGCTATGCCCTCAAGCACCGAGTCCAGAACCTCCTAGATACGAAGGCTTTCTCATTTCAACCTGCTAAGCCGAATGTTCAGAGTAACCCACTCCCTGATCACGCAGGCGATGTGAATGCCATATTTAGCTTCGATGCTGGTCGAATCAAGAATGTTAAGGTGTATACTACTGACGTCTACGGTGAGTTAGTGAAAGCCGGTTGTTACCCGAGTAATGAGGACCTTCCCCTTGCCATCATGAGAGAAAGAATCTCAAGAATGGTAGAAGCTGGGATGATCGTTTATGCTGACCACACTGGCATCATTTCCACTATCTCTGAATTGGTTATTAATTGGGAGGAGGAGTTTGCTTCGTTGAACACCGGGAGCGACGAAGGCGACCCTCTGCTTGAAGACATGCCTCCGCTTGAAGACGCGTCCGATAATGAGGAGATCATTGTAAACACGCCTACAACTGATGAAGGGATAGTGATCGAGATACCTCAATCGTATGAGTATAGTGATAATAAGGCGGTTCCTTAGTCCTACAGTCTCGATGTCGACTTAGTTACCAGATCTGGGCGTTCCTACGGCCAAGCTAATGCTCAACCTGCAAAACTTGTTACTGATGAAGAAGCCAAGGAATTTCTAGCTGTGATTAAGGCTAGCGAATACAACATAGTTGAACAATTGCGTAAGCTGCCCGCACAAATCTCTCTGCTTGAGCTACTCCAGACATCTGTCAAGCATCAGAAGGCCTTAATGAAGGTGTTAAGTGAAGTCCACGTGCCAGAAACGATCGATCATGACAAATTAGAGGAATTTGTGGGTTCTATACTCCTTAAGGACCTCATAGCCTTTTCAGATGAAGAGTTCCCTCTAGAAGGGAGGGGGCATACCAAGGCACTCTATATTTCCGTCAAATACAAGGCCTCACATGTAGCCCGGGTACTCATTGACAACGGATCAGCCTTGAACATCTGTCCTTTGGCGACTTTACACCGCCTTAAGATAGATCCTTCTAGGATAAATTCTGCAAAGACCTCCGTACGAGCCTTTGATGGAACGAAGAAAGAAGTAATAGGAGAAATCCACCTTGACATACAGATAGGACCAACGATGTTCAATGTCCTATTTCAAGTTATGGACATTCCCACCGCATTCAATTTTCTATTGGGTCGTCCATGGATTCATACTGCCGGAGCTGTGCCATCCAGTCTACATCAGATGGTGAAGTTCATCGTGGAGAGAAAGTTAATTACAGTTCACGGTGAAGAAGAGCACCCGATTTACCACGCAACGGCTATTCCCTATGTTGAACCTGATTGCAAAATAGAATCGAGCTATCAGTCGCTCGAGCTCGTATCAACCATACATGCATCTAGAGGTTCATCACCACCTATTCCCGAGATGTCAAATGCTGCAGTCATGGTTGGAAGGGTAATGGTCTCTCATGGCTTTACTCCGGGTGAAGGCCTTGGTAGAAATGGTCAAGGTATCCGCCAACCGGTGAAAGTTTCTCAGAGGCCCCGCATTACTGGGTTGGGATACCTGGGGTCAAGTGAGCCAAATAATGAGGCACGTGCATGTGGACGTGCACGTGCACGTGGTCGAGGTCAAGGTCGAAGAGACGGGCAGAATAGATCGCGATTCGAAGAACAGCCGAATGGTGAAGAACGTGGGCGTGGTAGGTTGCTTCCACACCTCCGTACCATATTCCCGGGCCCTGCGAGAATGATGCATGAAGAGAAGGAGGTGATCGACACTTTGGGGCAACCAAGCGGCAAGTTCGATTATTATGTGAAATACTCAGCACCCCCGAGCTTCTATGTTGACCCCCGTGACATTGTCCCGGATGGATGGGGAGGTATGGATGATCCAACACCTCTAGTGACAGAAGATCCTGATGATGCAATGGAGGGAATCACTGCCCTGTTCGATGATTTCTTCATTGGAGCTATCGAGGAAGGACCGTTGGAGGAAATGGGCACTGGCCCGCAAGAGTAACACATTTACTTTTTTCGCACACTCCCCTACGCGGGAATTTTTACTGCTTTTTAGGACTTGCCCTGTCTCGGGAGCTACTTTTTAGGACTTTTCATTTCTAGGATTTGATTGTTGCAATTTCCATTCCAATAAATGTAATTCATTTGGTGATAATCAATGAAATTACAAGTTATTTTCGTTTTGAGGGCATGTTGAGGTACATCAAACCAGCCCGGTGATGATATCCAACCGATAAAATAAAATATAGTCCAAGGAGAATTCTAAGGCCTGGGCTTCTTCATGCTTCCTCGTGTTAAAACCTTTTTGAAAAGAATTTCAAAATAAATAAAATCATCAAAAGAAATAAAAATACACTGTTTAGCCCTGTTTGTCCTACTGAACCCTACTTTATGTCTCAGGGGCAATTTTGTGACACGTAAGGGTATGGGAACGGTCCAATTTGACGAATTATGTGCCACCGAACCTGATCTCGACGACACCAATGAACTCGAAGATTCCTCGGACCTCCAGCGTGATCTAAAGCATCATGAAAGACCTAAAGTCCTAACGGTAGACCAAACTATCACCATCAACTTGAGTGATTCCGGAGAACCCAAGGAGGTGAAGATAGGGGCAACCCTTCCCGAAGGCGAAGCGAAATGCCTGGTCCAACTGCTGAAGGATTACTAGGATATCTTTGCCTGGTCATATGTCGATATGCCGGGTTTAGACCCTTCTATCGTGGAGCATAGTCTACCCACTAATCCGGACATGCCGCCCAAGAAACAGAAGTTGCGAAGGACTAAGCCTGAACTTTCCAAGAAAATAGAGGAGGAGGTCATGAAGCTCTTGAAAGTGGGATTCATCGAAGTCACCCAATACCCCAGCTGGGTGGCTAATATTGTGCCAGTCATGAAGAAGGATGGTCGAGTTCGGGTTTGCATCGATTATCGCGATCTAAACAAGGCCAGTCCTAAAGACGATTTCCCATTGCCACATATAGACGTTTTGGTGGACAGTACTGCAGGGTTCGAGCTGTTTTCCTTCATGGATGGTTTCTCGGGTTATAATCAGATAAAAATGAAGGACGATGATAAGGAGAAAACGGCGTTCATCACTCCTTGGGGGACATTCCACTATAAGGTCATGCCCTTCGGCCTTAAAAATGCCGGGGCAACATATCAACGGGCAATGGTGACGCTCTTCCATGATATGATGCATAATGAGATTGAGGTTTATGTCGATGACATGATCGCCAAGTCTCGACCTGGGAAGAGTCACGTCGATACTTTGAAGAAATTATTCGAGAGGCTCCGTGAGTTTAAGCTCCGTCTCAATCCAGCAAAGTGCGTATTCGGAGCAACCTCGGGTAAATTACTTGGGTTCATAGTAAGCAGTAAAGGCATTGAAATTGACCCCTCCAAAGTGAAGGCTATATGTGAGTTACAACCCCCGTCGACCGTGAAAGAAGTGCGAAGCCTCCTGGGTAGATTGAACTACATAGCCCGTTTTATTTCTCAGCTCTCCGCAACTGCTAAGCCATTCTTCAAACTTCTAAGGAAGAATGCTCAAGTGAAATGGGACGATAATTGTCGAGAAGCGTTTAACGAACTAAAGCAATACCTGATGAAACCACCAGTGCTAGTCCCACCAATGCCGGGCCAGCCTTTGATCCTTTACCTCACGATTTATAGTGAGTCTTTAGGTACGATGCTAGCCCAGAAAAGTCCTGAAGATGGAAAAGAGCGAGTCATTTATTACCTAAGCAAGAAGTTCACCGTCTCGGAGTTGAATTATTCTGAAGCCGAGAAGACTTGCGCTGCGCTAGTATGGGTGCTCCATAGGCTGCGACAATATACACTGCATCACCAGACTTTGCTTGTAACTGAGAACGATCCCATTAAGTATTTACTTGATCAGCCAGCTTTGGTAGGGAAGTTAGCCAAGTGGCAGATTTTAATTTCAGAGTTTGATATCCAGATGAAGCCACAGAAGTCAGTTAAAGGTCGAGTAATTGCTAATGTGTTAGCTGAAAATCCTGGAGTCCCTGATGATGATAGATATTCTCCAGAAGATCGTATTTTGTTAATAAAAGAAGACACATGGACCATGTTTTTCGATGGAGCTGTAAACTTAGCCGGTTCCGGCACTGGGGCAGTTTTAATATCCCCAGATGGGCAACATTATCCAGTAGCAGCAAAGTTGGTGTTCCCCTGTACCAACAACATAGCCGAGTACGAAGCTTGCATCCTCGGACTCCAAGCCGCAGTGGAAATGAGGATAACCAAGTTGAAAGTGTTTGGTGATTCTGCTTTGATTATTCTCCAAACTGTGGGAGAGTGGAAGATGAGAGACACCAAACTAGTGCCGTACCATGAATACCTCGAAGAAATCATAAAGGAATTCGAAAATATCTCTTTTGAGTACTTATCGAGGTCTCATAATCAGTTTGCTGATGCGCTAGTTACGTTATCATCCATGTTGCAAGTGATTGATGGGTTAGAGGTAGAACCCTTGAAGATTAAAGTCCTGACAAAACCAGCCTACTGTATGGTTGTGACCGGAGAGCCTGACGAAAAGCCATGGTATTACGATATCATGAGTTACATTCAGAGACAAGAATTTCCTGAGGGAAGCACCTCGGCCGACAGGAAGTACATAATGAAAATGGCTTCAAAATTCTTTGTTCGTGGTGAGAAGCTGTACAAAAGATCATATGATTCGATCCTATTGAGGTGTGTGGATGCGGCCGAAGCTACCAGAATCATGCAAGAAGTACACGAAGGGATATGTGGTCCACACATGAATGGCCACATGTTAGCTAAGAAGATTATGAGGTTGGGTTATTATTGGCTCAGTCTTGAGAGTGACTGCATCCAACATGTTCGAAGATGTCATCGTTGTCAGGTTCATGGGGATAAAATAAATGTTCCCCCGACGGAATTACATCAGCAGTCTGAGCCATGGCCTTTTTCAATGTGGGGCATCGATGTGATTGGCCTAATTAATCCCAGGGCATCGAATGGACACCGATTTATCCTGGTCGCGATTGATTATTTCTCTAAGTGGATTGAGGCGGCATCTTATGCAAACGTCACCGCAAAGAATGTTGTAAAATTCATCAGGCGAGACATAGTTGCTCGTTATAGTGTCCCTGAGGCTATCGTTACTGATAATGGGACAAACTTGAACAACAAGTTCGTTGATCAGTTATTCAACGAGTTCAAAATCCGGCACCTGAATTCATCTCCTTACCGTCCACAGATGAATGGAGCAGTTGAAGCTGCCAACAAGAACATCAAGAAGATCTTGGCCAAAACGGCTGAAAACTATCGTGACTGACATGAAAGGTTGCCATTTGCACTAATGGCGTATCGAACTTCGATCCGAACCTCTGTCGGAGCAACCCCTTTTTCCTTAGTGTATGGCATGGAAGCAGTCCTACCCGTCGAAGTAGAGATCCCTTCCTTGCGAGTCTTGTCTCAAGTGGAGTTGTCTGAGGCGGAATGGATGCGACAAAGGCATGAGCAGTTGAACCTAATTGATGAGAAGCGATTAAGAGCCATTTGCCACGGTCAAACCTATCAGCAGAGGATAGCTAGATCCTTCAATCAAAAGGTGCGTCCAAGACACTTCGAGATAAATGATCTAGTCCTAAGGAAGGTACTGCCAGTTTTTCCTATTCCTGGAGGAAAATTTGCCCCAAACTACATTGGTCCGTATGTGGTTAAAAAGGTGCTTCCTGGAGGTGCCCTGATTCTCGCAGAAATGGATGGTCGTGAGTTTTCCACTCCTGTTAATTCTAATGCTGTGAAGATATATTATCCCTAATAAGATCTAACATTTTTGCGGCGAAAGTTTTCAAGTGTTTAGTTTTATATTCTGAATTGCAAACATTTCACTTATGAATAAATGGGTTCAGTCAATTTAAAGATGGAATGTGTGCCTTGGCTTAAAATTGTGCTTGATCATTTTGTTAGTCTACATTATCGATTTCAAAAGGGGAATCTATTTAGACAATATGATAACTCACGTGGAATGAATTGAATGTGTTGAATGAGGTACATCGGGATGATGAAAGGCAAGCCTTATCCTATACACAGTCCCGTGCACTAATCCCCAGTGAGTTGAGTAGAAAAATTCCATGTCTGCAAGGCGAAGGGTTATCTCGCAAAAGGTACGGCAACTGAAATGACGAGAGGCGGTTCATTTCTCTATCCCAAACACTACAGGTTATCCATTGTTTTGCCACTTTGAGCCTAAACGTTTGGAGAAATTCATTCAAATTACCCCTGTCAAGAACCACCCCACATCGGGGCAAACTGGAGGTAAGTCAGCGTCATAAGGTGAAAAATGAGTAGAAATTTTCATGCTCTCACTTGCATCAATCTTCGAGTGTTGCTTTTTCAGATGAATTCACGTAAAGTTCAAGTGCCTTAGGATGACGAAGAGCATTTCTTTCTCTATCTTATACACACTTTATCCTTTGTTAAGCCCAATTGAGCCTGCAAATTCATTTCTTAAACCTAGTTGGTGATCATCCCCCACACTGGGGCAAGGCAAAAGTCATCATTGTTCAAGTAGCATATCCGGAGCGCCGATAAAAGACGAAGACCCTGAGAATCCAAATGTTAGTCATTCGGTCAAAACAAGCCAAAGTATGACTGGCCAATATATGCATTGTAGACAGTGTGTGTCAAAAAAAAAAACTAGAGGGCATGAAAAAGCAGTGTGCCTGGTAAAAGCAAGGCCAATGCCCGTGAAAGAAAAGAAAAGAAGAAGAAAAAAATGGAGAAAAAGTGACGACTTTAGATTAGAAAATGTTGAGATGTGTCAAAGTCACAAAAATATCCAGAGTCTTAAGGAATCGAGTGATGAATTCTCGAAGCCAATGGAACATCTACCGAGGAGACAATCCCTGACGGAAAGGAACACCGGTGATAATGCCAAGATGATCACCAACTCTCACCCCAATTATACACATTTTGAGCCTAATGATTCATTCATTTCTCAACCCATGAGCCTAGCCTGCGTTACGTCCCTTGCAAAGTCTCTTCAGATTAGGGCACTTGAACTAACATAGAGTTTCTGATGTTTATAAGCTTAGCTCGAAGAAGTGCGAGCAAGTCCATTTCTATCTCATTTTGCAGGTTCTTGACTTGTAAACCCGGAGACAATTACAGAGTATTTTCTTTCAGTAGCCTCAACTCGAAGAGTCTCTTTTGCTAAGCCATTGACCAAGCCCATGTTACGGTCCTAACAAAGACCTCTCAGATCGGTAAAGTCGTACTGCTTGCAAGAATACTCAGACCCTTGTCAACATGATGATGGTGAGATGGAGCGATTCTCCATAAATCAGCCTTTTCGATGAGAATGAGAGAAAGCCCTTTTGGACCGGAAGTCCCTCATTCGACATTTTCAAGATACCCGTTTCTGAGTTCGGATTATCTTGTCATGATTTTTCCCAGCGAAGTTTGTAATGCTGATTTGACGAAACCATCGTGCATGAAAATCAGTTGAAATCATAGTGCATGTATATGTTCTTGACAGTATGCGAATGCATATCACATGTTACTTAAAATCGTGTCTAACAGGAGACACACCTTCAGAGTTGGAGATGTCACCAGGTAAGTATATCTCTATCCCTAGGATGTCTATGACTATCTAGGTATCCCTAACCTGTTCAAGCAATTGTCAGGTCCCACATTTGATCATTTTTGTGATCTCTAGATGCCTTTGATTGTGTTCAGGTGTCTATTGATCAAATCTTTTCAGGTACTTCTGATGATATCCAGGTACTTTGTTAAGGAACTCTTGAACACTTGGGCTAGCCCATTTGTTCATCAAATCACAGATTTTCATACAATCTCGAGAAGATTCCCCCGTTACATGACTATGAGCAGGTATAGGCATGGCGGCCAAATCTTTACATATGAGCAGGTATATGTAAAGGTCGGAATATTCTTCCCAAATCTCAGGTATTCCCCCGCTACTCACCTATGAGCAGGTATAGGTGAAGCGGCCAAATCTTTGCATATGAGCAGGTATATGTAAAGGTCGGAATATTCTCTCATTATCTCAGATGTTCCCCCGCTACTCGCCTATGAGCAGGTATAGGTGAAGTGGCCAAATCTTTGCATATGAGCAGGTATATGTAAAGGTCGGAATATTCTCTCAAATCTCAGGTATTCCCCCGTTACTCACCTATGAGCAGGTATAGGCGAAGCGGCCAAATCTTTGCATATGAGCAGGTATATGTAAAGGTCAGAATATCCTCTTGATTTCAAAAATTTCCCCCGCAATTCACTTATGAGCAGGTATAAGTGAAGCGACCAAATCTTTGCAAACACCTAGAGAGATGTATAGGTAGTTCGCAAGGTTGTTCTCACGAATCCAGATGATGATTGGATACGTTGAGCTTTCTTCGTGTGTTTTGACTTAACTGCAGATCACCGAAGTTCATCAATGTATATCAGGCAATACCTATGGGACTGAGCCCATACATTTGCCAAAACAACATACAAGTTAGAGTTGTGCCTCGAATTGCATTATCTCGCTCCTGTCAGGTAAGTAATTCCAGGTATGTTTTCTACTCAGGTCAGCATGCATCATTTCTTAATGCATTGTAAAATGGGACTCATAATCCCGACAAAAATAACATTCATTGCATTCGCATGGTTGAAATTTAGGTATCATTTAGTCTTTGAATGCAACCTCTACGAGCTCACTTTCAAAGAGGGGCAGCTGTTGACACCTAAATTTTGGCGCATCACTTAGTGTAATTTGCATAGAAAATTAGGGATTAAATTTTAACCCCTAAACAAAAAATATTTAAATTGCATAACATATAGTTTAAATTCATTTTAGATTAATTGCATTTTGCATCAGACTGGCGATGACGAACGAGCTTAAATTTCATTGAATGGGACTCGGCTCGCTTGGAATGCAAGGGCCGGGAATTACAAGTCAAACGGGCCCGGTTGTTTTATTTTGAGCTTAATTCAGCCCATTATCATTAATTAATTC
This sequence comes from Syzygium malaccense, assembly GCA_031216405.1. Classification (NCBI taxonomy): domain Eukaryota; kingdom Viridiplantae; phylum Streptophyta; class Magnoliopsida; order Myrtales; family Myrtaceae; genus Syzygium; species Syzygium malaccense. Next base: position 21,043,262 of record CM062259.1, on the reverse strand, counting down.
AGCCCATTTAAATTAAAGCCCAAGCCTAAGCCCATTAGGACTAGAGAGCCCATCTAATTGACCTAGATTAGCGCTATATATACATCATTAGGTCAGGATTTTAGGGGAGAATTTCAGATCAGAATTTTTAGAGTGTGAGAGTGAGAAAGAGAGAGAGAGAAGGAGACCGGCCGGAGCACCCCCCCACACGATCAGAACCGCGCGACCCCCGCTGCTGCCGCTTCCCGCACGACGCCGCCGCAGCTGCTTGCCGCTCCACACCGCTTGCCGCTGCCGCGCGACGCCGCCGCGGCTGCTTGCCGCTCCACACCGCCTGCCGCTGCCGCTTCCCGCCGACGCCGCTGCTGCCGCGCCTCACGCCGCCAATGCCGTTGCTGCCGCTTCCCACCGACGCCACCATTGCCGCGCCTCACGCCGCCGACGCCGTTGCCGCCGCTTCCCGCCGACGCCGCCGCTGCCGCGCCTCACGCTGTACGAGCTGCTGCCGCTTCCCGCGCGACGTCACTGCTATTCCGTCGCCGTGCGCCACCACCTGCTGCCGCTGCCTCACGCCGTGCGCTGCTGCCCTGCCGCCCTCCGTCGCCGTGCGCCATTGCCGCCGCTGCTGTCCTTTGTCGCTGTGCGCTGCCGCCGCCGGAGCCGTCGCACGCCGACGCCGCTGCTGCCGCTTCCCCCGTCGCGCGCGACTGCCGCTGTCCGGACAGCCACGCCGCTCCCTGCCGTGTCATCGCCGCAAGTCGCCGTCGCCCCCGACACCGCTCGCCGGTCCGCCGTTCGCCGTTCATCCCGATCCACAAGTTCGAATTTGGGAATTATCTGCAAATTAGGTAATTGGACATTATCTGATATTTTTCAGAATATTTAATTTACTAATTTGAGTGTTTGAATATTGCGTGAATATCGTGCGGAATATTAGATATATTAGGATAATTATCTGATATCCGCAATATTTTTAAAATATTCAAAATTAGAAAACTTTCCTAATTCAGCAATGTATCTGGACAACTATCTGACCTTATCCCTAAGGTACGATACGTGGCGATACAGAAAATTATTATTTTATCCATAATCATTTGGGTACGATAATGACTTTTATCTGCTTTCCAAATTTGAATGATCGACTTTCCGTCAATATCTATAACCCTATAGATATGACTGATAGTTCGATTTTTGTGCCTAATCCGAGTTTGAAACGAATCTTGTGGATTGCGTGGCTGTTTTAAATGTGGATGCTATATCTGTTTAAATTGTCTTTCCTTTTCAAATAAAAAAGAAAATTCAAAAATATCAGTTAGGATTTGAATTTGAGTTTTGCATGTTTAGGAATCCTAAATACATCTAGACGATAGAGTAATTATTTAATTTAAATTAGGGCTTGAGATAATCTATTTCCTAGTTTAAATTAAGTAATTTTATAATCTTAATAGATTATTTAGGTTATTTTTTAATTCCGAATTTTCATGAAAACCCAAAAAAAAATGAATTGTTTTATGGTAGATTAGGATAGATTGCATTCTTAATTTAAGTAATTTATTATTCCGAATTTTAACAAAATCCTCAAAAATAAGTCATGTTAGGATATGTTAAGTCATTATAGATTGCATGTTAATTTAGGCATATTTTTATTCCGAATTTCATCAGAAAATACCAAAAATAAATCATTTGCCCGTCATTAGAATTAGGTCACGTCATCGCATGACATATAGTTTGCATGCTAGGTTGCATTACTTGCATGTCGTTTTTGCACGTCATTACATGTAGACTAGGTTACATTTAAATAAGCGAAAAGCCAAAAATTGAGTGAATTCCTTGTTAATTAGAAATCATATTAGGTTGTTGATGTGATTTTCTAGCTAACAATGCAGATGCTTACGTTGCTTCGAGGTAAGTAATTCTTCTAACTTGCAATTTATTTAATGCTTTCTTGGGTGTTAAATTGGTGGTTTGCGCACTCGCATGAATACCTCACATGTTAGTGACTAAGTTAAAATAGATCCAAATTGCTTGCCAAGACATTTTTGAAAAGAAAAGGTACCGAAAGGGCGTTAGACTAGATCTAGCGTAATCAAGTCCCCGAGCTTAGAATCTCTGGTTCGTAGGAATAAAACATATCTCCCTATGTTTTATTTAGGTTTCTAATCGACCTACCACAAATAGATTAGTGGCGACTCCAAGCATGAAAGCATTTGCATGTTAAAAACTTAAACCCTAAGTTACGAATTGGTAGGGCTTGGGAGGGCTCGAGTTAGGCTTAGTCTTAATAATCCATTAGCCTAAGAGGAAAATTTAGGTCGCGACACCTATTTTGCACTCACCTTGTGTTTTAACCCTTCAACGTACAACTGAGTGATCCGGCCTCCATATACAGCCTTAGGACACCATGGAGAAGCCTTAGAAAGCTTGACAGACCTCTGAAAGTAGAGTATACAAATCACGGTGAGAATTGATCAGGTTTGATCAAATGAACTATCAATGAAAAATAAAGTAAAACGAAGCAATCCGATGGCTGTTCGAAGGGAGGCCAGCCACCACAACCACAGGAGGAAGCCAAGGAAGACTGCTAGAGGCTCAGAATCGCCAGAGGGAATCGTCAGCCAGCCGGTTCAACCAAATGAACCGGTTGATCCTATCACAGGCGCCTACATTAGTGATGTTGTCGAGGAAGAAAAGGCGATGGACGGAGCAGCTTCGACCACCAGCAAGGGCGGCTGATCTTGCAACTAGCCTTAGGCCGCCGTAGAGACGGCGATGAGGCAACAGCTCGCCGGAAAATGATAAGCAAAGGGTCGAGGAGGTGGAAGAACTGGCGGTCGAGAGAGATCACAAGAGAGGGTTAGAGAACGTGAGCTAGAGAGAGAGAGAGAGAGAGAGAGAGAGAGAGAGAATGTAGAGAGGAGAGAGAAAATTTTTTGAAAAATGATAGTTCTCTCCATCTTTTGGAGGGAAAAAGCTTATAAACCTTCCTCAATTTTGAATTCTAGCTCTTAGATCAATCTAATGATTTAGAATGCTCCCTTAATGATGAAGAATATTCCTTAGGGCTAAGGATAGGTGATATGGCATTATGGATGGTCATGATCTATTCTAAATGAATGGCCATGATTGATTTGCCTAACCCCTAAATAATTTGCTTAATCCTTAAGTAAGGGCATTTTAGTAATTTCCACCTAGGGGCATTTTTGTAATTTCCAATGCATGAGAAAGGGAGGGGTCGTTGGCCATGCCTTAGGCTGACCTAGGATGGTCGAGAACCAGCCAATGGTCGCCGAAAACCGGCCATTTTGCCAGTGAATCGGTCAGACCGGCTTGGGCCGATTTTACTTGGTTCAGTTTATCCTTTCAAAATTTATTTTATGCAATCAAACCCAATTTACGCTTCGAAGGACTAAATCACAAAGAATTTTGCCCTATTAGCCAATTTGTGAGCCAAATCAGAATAATCTACTCAAACCTAGTTGATTAAGCTTGGCCCAATTCATTCCCAATGTCCAACTGGTTAAGTTTGTCCAATTTTCAACATAGGTAATACCAATTCCATCTCAATTGACTTGCTTTGCACAAAATTGGGGATTTTCATGAACTAGTACAATTTGTGAAATTTTTATCCCTAATTGACAAAATTAATTCTAATTAAACCTAATTTATTCAAAGATTGATCAATTGGTTCAATTAGATAGGCTTGAAACCCTCCAATATGCTCAAATTGGCTTTTACGCAATGACTTGATTTAGACCCAAAAAGTAATTGAAGTCTAATCGTCAAATTGGAGCTCAATTCATTAAATTGAACACTAAATTAGAATGGGCCAAGTCAAATTGTACCAATTGAACCAATCTAGTTTGATTTCGCAAGCTATCGATTGGTTAAATTGATCAAATTGACTTCAATTCATGTGAATTTCTCAAAATTGATGTCAGATTTGAGTTTCATATAAGAAAATGGACTCATGGATGGCTTGAACACGTTATTCATGAAGAATCGATCAGAATCACTGATTAGAGCCTAAATTGGGGGTTTTTATCCTCGGCTCGGAATTGTGAAATTGGTTTGAAAATTGAATGTAATATGACCTATATATAAAATGTCATGAAGGAAACTATCCTAAAAAAATGACTAGAAATGAAGTAATTTCATTTTTGGCCGATTTGAACCCAATTCCGCAAATTGGGAAAAAATTGTTTTTAAACAGCTTTTTGTAAAATTGATGATGCAAAAGTGAAATTAAGCTAAAAATGAGTTGATTTAGGGGTTTTGAAATTTTTGAATGTTTTTTTGACAAGGTGTTGACCAAAGGTCAACATTTTAGTACTTATGTACTAAAATATCAATTAATGGGTCAAATTTTGAATTTTTTGAAAATTGATAATGCAAAAGTGAAATTGACACTATTTTGGGGTTTTTCAAGCAAAAAACCAAATTTTGACTTTGGGTTGACTTTTGGTCAACTCAAAAGTCAACGTTTTTGAATTTTTGAAATTGAAATGCAAAAAGCTAGAAAATGAGTGGCTAACACTAATTCAAATGCTAAATGACTATTTTTTTTTATTAAGAATCGGGTTTTGTTGCGATCAAAAACCCTAATATCAAGTTTTAACCTTTCAAGACTCGTCGGCTAAAAATCAGGTGTTAACAGGGGCTTAGTTATTTAATAATTTGGTTGATTTTCAGCGAAATGAGGATTGAGGATGCATTTGGTGTGTAATCTTTTTGGATAATTTTCATTAACAGACATGCTTTTGGAGCAACTTGCTTTCAACTTTAATTTCGTTCATCAAATGCCTAACTTGTACTTACTTACACTTTGATGAACTTTGGTTATTCTTCAATCGGGGCAGCCATGATGAAGGAAGCATGTCAATTGCTAAGTAAATGACGGTTCAATTTATTTGGTAACGAAGTTTAAATTCAATGTCCTCAATACAAATTTAATTTCATTCATCAACAATTGTCCTTGCATGCAACCTTTTAAATATCTAATCTGTTCCTCATTAAGGCTTGTGAAAATGTTCAGTTCTCGTGTTGTTTGATTGACTGTTCAAGTGCTCTCGGCTAACCTGTTCTTGTGTTGTTTGCATGGTTGTTCTGTTCATCAGTGCTCTTGGCTAATCTATTCTCGTGTTGTTTGCTTGGTTATTCCGTTCAAGTGCTCAAGTGTTCTTGGCTATTCTGTTGTTTGCTTGGTTGTTCGAGTGCTCAAGTGCTCTCGACTAATTTGTTCTCGTGTTGTTTGCTTGGCCAGTGTTGTTTGCTTGACATATCAAGATAACATGTTAATGGAGTTCGATCATAGAATTGGAATTATTGGGCGATGAAAATGAAGAAGAGCCATCCCCTACCGATAAATAACGTACTTGGTTCTCCTCTTCCTCCTCGTGATTATGCGAGAATAAAAAATGAGGATTGAAAAATATATTTGGTGAAATGCATTCATTGTGGGTCTGTGTTTAAGTAGCATGTTGCTAAAAGTACTTCCACAACGAGGAAGCACTTGACAACGTGTAAGAAGTTTCCTTGCAATGTAGATAAGAGATAGAAATTCTTTACACCGTGTAATGTAGACATGGCTGGCAAGGCAGGGGGAGATTCTACTACTAGTAGTGTAATATTGACATGGTAATTTAAGTAAGAATAATATTGTAGACAAATGCTTGCTCGATTCATCATAATTGATGAACAACTTTTTTCCTTGGTTGAGTGTGTCGGGTTTCATAAGTTTGTCACTGAGTTACAACCTTTTTTCAAACATTTATCATGTTTTACGGTGGTTAGAGATTGTATGAAGCTGTTTTTCTGTGAAAGAACTTGTTTAAAGACTTACTTTGGTAAGATTAATTCTAGGATCGCATTCATGACTAATACATTCCATTCAAAATCTGAATTATTTATGTCTTACCGCACATTTTATTGATGAAAATTGAACATTGCATAAAAAAATCATCAATTTTATGGTGATGCATAGTCATAAGAGTAGGGAGATTGGGAAAATGGTGGAGAAATACATCTACGAGTGGGGAATAAAGAGAAAAATGTGTCCACAATCACCGTGGATAATGCTAGTTCGAATGATGTTGCAATTAATTATTTGAAGGAAAAACTTTCAATAGAAAGGTTGTTGATTTTAAATGGTAATGTTTTACATATGAGGTATACTGCTCATATATTAAACTTGATTGTGAGAGATAGCTTGACTATGGTATGTGAATCTATTGCATGTATCCGAAATCTATGAGAGCAAAAACATTTCAATCTTGTATTGAGAGTGAAAGGATCACTTATAAGGGTTCGATTATTCTTGATGTCGCCACTAGACGGAACTCCACTTATCTCATGTTAGATACCGTCATAAAGTTCGGAAAAGCTTTGAAAGGTTGGAAGAAGAGAATCTATAGAAAAGCTTTTGAAAGGATGGAAGAAGACGATCTATCTTTTGCAAGTGAGCTTAATCATGATCTTCCTAAAGATGATAATTGGGAAAATGCCATTTTTCTTTCGAAATTTCTAAAACTATTCCATGATGCCACCAATCGGATGTTGGGGAGTTCATATGTTACTTCAAATGATTATTTTGAAGGGATAGCTTTTTTGTATAAATATTTAAAACATGCGGCGGATGCTTCGGATCCTAAGCTTCAAGCTATGAGTACGAAAATGAAAGAAAAATTTGACAAATATTATGAGAGTTTGGATAAAGTGAATATGATTATATTGGTTGCAATTGTGTTGGATCCTGGAGCTAAGTTGAATTATGTGAATTTCCTGTATGGAAAAATTTATGACGATGAATCGAAAATTAATGAGATGCATTATAAGGTGAAGGACAAATTGGAGCGTTTGTATGAATTTTATGAGAAATTTTCTCTTGCTTCAAGTAATTGAAATTTTGGTGTCCAAAGTTTGAGTGCAAGTAGTAGTGGTTCTAATACTGATGTCGGTTATAACGGAAAAAAACAAGAAGTATGTCCTCCAAGCTTGGTGGAGAACCTTTATGCACTTGAATCAAATATTATACGATAACAACAAAACTGAGTTTGATCGGTATCTTGAAGATAAAAATGAAAATATTCTTGATCTTGACCTTTTGATGTGGTGGAAGACTAGTGGCTCGAAATATCCTATCTTTGATGGCTCAGGATATTTTGTCTATTCCCGTACCTACTGTTGCTTCATAGTCAACTTTTAGTATATCGGGTCATGTGCTTGATGGCTTTCGAAGTTCTTTAACTCCCAAAGTAGTAGAAGTTTTGATTTGCACTCAAGAATGGTTGAGAGTCGTTCGTGTGCCGATTAATGTTGAAGAATGCATCGACAATGCAAAAAAATTTGAGTTGAGTAAGTGATGTTTATATCTTTATATATTGTAATTCTTTTTATATACCTAATAAGTGAATATTTTATGTAATCTCTTCTTTTTTTAGACATGAATTGACTTAATGAGGAGATTATCATCGGTAAATAGAGTTTACTAGTTGAAGCGGAATGAATATATGTGGTAAGGCTTTCTAATACTTATTTTAGTTTATTAGTAAATAGATATTGATTGTCTTAAAACTTTGGTTTTTTTGTCTATTGTTGAAGGAGCAGCTAAGGTCATGTTATCTATGATTCTACCAATTGTTTATGCATGCCTTTGATTTCATGGTTGTTTAAAGGAGGAAGAAATTTAATGGAGAACATTGACCTAAGCTTTTGATGTTTGTTTAGATTAATCATGAGGGTTTTGGCGAACCACTTTTTTATGGAGATCCTGCAAAAGCAACTTAATTTTGATCCAAGTTTGTTTGAAATGATTGTCTTTGGTATCTAATTTGCTCAATGATGATCCCGTTCTCACTTATTGCTTTCCCCAGCAAGCTTTCCTTTTGTTATTGCCTATGGCTTTAACTTGTTTATTCGCATTATTGCTTTTGACCGCAATATGTTATTGAATTGGCACCATGCTCGTGTTGTGCACGCCAAAATGGAACTTGGGGCAATCTTTAATGCCGCTGGAGTAGTTTCATATTGTAGCTCTCCTTCAATTTAGGCATATATTGGACATTGATATTTTCACCCCTTGCAGTAGTTTCTAGCTTCATCTTCAATATTGCAAGTGTGCTAGTTCGTTGACATTTCTATAAATATTTCTTCTCATCTTCTATCCCCTTTTTGTTAAGAAAAATGTGGTTTTCCAATAACTAGTCTTTTGTATTCTCTTTGGTGAGTGACAAACTTGTTCAGTATTATTACGCTCATTTTCATTTTGTTTAACTAAAAAAGAAAAACATGTTAGACCCTAGAACTGACCTCGCAACCTATGATAGGGTAAGTTTCAGGTTTCAATAAGTAGGTTCCAGATTCTAAAAAAAGAGAAACTTGTACCCGTAAGTAGATTTTAGGTGAAACATGTAAGGAACTTGGAACCGCTCACCCCTATTGTGCAGGATTCCATCTGATACTTCCAATAGCAACCTAGCATGCAAACTATATGTCATGCGACGACGTGACCTAATTCTGATGACGGGCAAATGATTTATTTTTGGTATTTTCTAATGAAATTCGAAATAAAAATATGCCTAAATTAACGTGCAACCTATGATGACTTAACATATCCTAACACGACCTCTTTTGGGATTTTTGTTAAAATTCGAAATAATAAATTACTTAAATTAAGAATGCAATCTATCCTAATCTACCATAAAACAATTCATTTTTTAGGGTTTTCTTGAAAATTCGGAATAAAAAATAACCTAAATAATCTATTAAGATTAGAAAATTATTTAATTTAAACTAGGGAATAGATTATCTCAAGTCCTAATTTAAATTAAATAATTACTCTATCGTCTAGATATATTTAGGATTCCTAAACATGCAAAACTCAAATTCAAATACTAACTGATATTTTTTTGAATTTTCTTTTTTTTTAATTTGAAAAGGAAAAACAATTTAAACAGAGATAACATCCACATTTAACACAACCACGCGATCCGCAAAATTCGTTTCGAACTCGGATTAGGCACAAAAATCGAACTATCGATCATATCTATAGGGTTATAGATATTAATGGAAAGTCGATCATTCAAATTTGGAAAGCAGATAAAAATCATTATCGTACCCAAGTGATTATGGATAGGATAATGATTTTCCGTATCGCCACGTATCATACCTTAGGGATAAGGTCGGATAGTTGTCCAGATACGTTGCTGAATTAGGAAAGATTCCTTATTTTGAATATTTTCAAATATTGCGAACAAGGCAAACATTATCCTAAGATATCTAGCAATCCACGCAATATTCACAGAATATTCAAACATCCAAAAATTAAGAAACAAAATATTCTAAAAATATTGGATAATGTTCAATTACCTAATTTGCGGATAATTTCCAAATTCGAACTTGCGGATCGGGATGAGCGACGAACGGTGGATTCGGCGGCGCGGTGTCGAGATGACGGCGGGGCAACGGCGTGATCGTTCGGACTGCGGCGGTGGCGCACGGTGGGAGGAGCGGCAGCAGCGTTGGCGGCGTGCGTCAGCTCCGGCGGCGGCAGGGACGGCGGCAGGGAACGGTGACGGAATAGCAAGGCAGCGCCGGCGTGCGACGGCTCCGGCGAGGACGGCAGCAGCAGCGTCGGGCTCGGCGGGGACAGCGGCGGGGACGTCGGCAGGGCACGGCGACGGGCAGCAGGCGCGGCGGGGCGCGGCGACGGGCGGCAGGCGCGGCAGGCGCGGCTGTGTCGCACAGCAGGGACGGCGGCAGGCGCGGCTGTGTCGCGCGGCAGGGACGGCGGCAGGGCGCGGCGACGGGCAGCAGGCGCGGCGGGGCGCGGCGACGGGCGGCAGGCGCGGCAGGCGTGGCGCACGGCAGGCGGGGCGTGCAGCAGGCACGGCAGGGCGGCGGCGGCGGCGGGCGTGGCGCGCGGCAGGCGGGGCGCGCGGCGGGCGTGGCGCGCGACTTCTTTCTCTCTCTCTCTCTTTCTCACTCTCACACTCTCAAAATTCTGATCTGAAAATTATGGCCTCCCCCCAAAAATTCTGACCTAATAATGTATATATAGTATTAACCTAGGTCAATTAGATGAGCTTTCTAGTCCTAATGGGCTTAGGCTTGGGCTTTAATTTAAATGGGCTGAATTAATTAATGATAATGGGTTGAATTAAGTTCAAATTAAAACGACCGAGCCCGTTTGACTTGTAATTCCCGGCCCTTGCACTTCAAACGAGCTGAGTCACATTCGATGAAATTTAAGCTCGTTCATCACCGCCAGTCCGATGCAAAATGCAATTAATCTAAAATGAATTTAAACTATATGTTATGCAATTTAAATATTTTTTGTTTAGGGGTTAAAAATTTTAATCCCTGATTTTCTATGCAAATTATACTAAATGGTCGCTAAAATTTAGGTGTCAACACATAGAAAATTAGGGATTAAATTTTAACCCCTAAATAAAAATATTAAAATTGCATAGCATATAGTTTAGGATCATGTAGGTTAATTGCATTCCACATTGAACCGACAGCGGCAAGAGAGCTTAAAATTCATCACGTAAAACGAGCTCGGGCACCGAACGAAACTCGTCTCACTCGGAAGACGGGAGACAAAAATCACACGTCAAAAGGGCTCGGTTGTCTTAATTTGAGCTTAAATTAGCCCATCAAGTTAATTGAATAAAAGCCCGAATTAATTCAGCCAACTTGGAATTAAATGAAAATTAAAGCCTAAGCCCAAGCCTAAACCCATTAGGACTAGAAAGCCCGGCTAATTAACCTAGGGTTGCGATATAAATACATGGTTATGCGTCATAATCAAGGGGGGCTCTCAAAATTTTCAAGATTAGAGTTTTAGAGAGAGCAGAGGAGGCCACACAATGGAATCACACGGCCACATTGAGAGAGGGCCAGAGAATAAAGAGACGAAATCGTGAGGGGAGCTTCAAGCGGTGGCTGGTTTTCTTTTGATTTTTGTCCAGATATGATAAAGAAAGCCAGCAAGTATTGTGATGCTCAAAGACAAGAAAGAAGCTGCAGGTCAACGAAAGACACACACGTAGACTACCCCTCTCGGTTTCCATCCCTTCACTGAGCAAACTTGCGGACTTCAGCGTCAGATTTTGGTGGCCATTGAGAGTATTCAGCGAGCCCGTCACTGTAGCAACTTGTTCTTGCTATCAATCTTTTGCTACTTTGGCGACGCAGAAACCATCATCGATCAAGCGTAGCCTCGGCTATACGGGCTACACCAGACGCCGCTGTTTGTTATGCTATTTCTCTGTCGCTCTGGAGTTTTCCTTCGCAGGTTTTCTGGTGGCCTTCAAGCAACGCCCAACAAGCTCACATTGCATTTGAGCAACTTGCGTTTCTATTCCTCAATCGGTGACAAGTTCCAGTTCAGCCCCGACGTGCTCAATGCTCCTAGCTGCAAGCCACCGTCCACACCGAAGCAACGTCGCCGCCATTGGCCCACCGTCGCTCATCCCGATCCGCTGTAAATTCAAATTTGAAAAGAAATCTGCAAATCAGGTAATTATCTTATCCTTATTTGATTTGAATATTTTGTTGCTTAATTCGTGTTTATTGATATCTAATCTTGCATATTTGAATAATAGGCATTATTTCAATTAGGATTTATTTCCTTTTTTTTGAAATCTTGGATATCCATTACTCGTTAAATTTGGATAGAATTTAGAATTTTCAAAATCTTTTGAATATATCCAAAATATTTAATATATCAAAATTTTTTCAAGATGTGATCAATTAGGAAAATTTCCTAATCCACAACCACACACATGGAAATAAATCTATCTATCAGGCTTTAGATAGAGTTATTTCCATAGCGGGTATTTCAAATTTTAAGATCGATCTGTCAGGCTTCAGATCGAAACTTAATTCGAAAGATTTAGCGGTTATTTTATTTTTTTACTAAAATTTGCGATTTGAATTTAAATTCGAAAATACAAAAAAAATTTCATAAAAGAAAATCAAAAAATTTTCTGCACCTTTGAACTCTAAGTCAGGATTTATCAAAATTGTCAAATTGAGTATTTTTCTTGAGATTGGTACCGAAAGGGCGTTAGGGTAATCTAGCGTAATCGAGTCCCCGGATTTATGATTTTTGATTCGCAGAAATAAAATAGTACTCCCGCTATTTTATTTAGGTTTCTAATCAACCTACCTTAAATGATTAGTGGCGACTCCCATTGAAAATATTTGCATGCTCACAATTGGACATAAGTTGCGATTTGGTAGAGTTTGGGAGAACTCGAGCTAGGTTAGTTAATTTAATTGATCTAGTAATCCATTAGCCTAAGATCGAAATCCGATTTTTTTTAGATTGCGACAGCTTGGCGACTCCGCTGGGGAATACTTGAATTTTTTTTGAAAATTTAAGGAGGACTTAGGCCAGAAAATTTTCATGGAAAATTCACTCGGTTTGACAAAATTTGATTGAATTCTCATTCTTAGGTGTTAAATGTTTTTGCAGGATAGGAGTTATAAGGGGAGTAATGATTGGCTAACCCTTTGTTTTGCAGGTTTGGTGGAGTGGAATTTGGTTTAATTTTCATACTATTGAAGTGGTGGCTGCATATAATTGTTATGCATGATTTACAGTATTTGTACTACACCACACACAACCTGTGACCGGACCTGGGTCACACCCATAGTTTTAATATGGTATTTAGGTGATTCTTTAACCTTGGTGGTAAGGCTTCGCTAAAGGTTATCTCATTTGAATCCCGAAAATTTTTCCAAAAAATAGCTCAAGGGTCGTCCTCATGCACGTGAGGCTACAACGCATGGAGGTTGCCATTGTCGACCGAACCGAGCCGAAGTGATTGGACCCGACTAGTCATGACTATTGTATGCGAGGCTGCGACTAGTCATGATGATTGTACGCGAGGCTACGATGCGTCGTTCCGTTCATCATTTCACTTTGCAAAAACCATTAGGATAGATAGATTAAGATTTAAATTCACGATTCATGTGCATGTATCTGTGATTGACATTTTCTCCCCAAAGACGGTAATTTCTCGAGCTTTATCTTTGGTTTTCTTCATCTTATTTTGAGTCGGTCCATGATTTAGGTTGAGTCATTTGGCACGTGGTCTATATAAGAATGGGTCGTCTCGATATCCGTTTCGTGCCTACTCCGAAGCTGGAGCTCAAGAAGTTATGGAGCTAGTTGAAGCCAGATGGTCAGCAGTACATTCTCAAACGCATTGGATTCATGCTGCCAATCCTAGACATAGATGTTTAGAGCGGGATCATGCAAGCAATTGCTCATTTTTGGTATCCCGAGACAACCACATTTGTGTTGAGAGGTAAGTTTGAGCTCACACCGACTCCGAAAGAATATAGCATTGCCATTGGGAAATCGATTGAGTTGGATATAGTCGAACCATCCATTAAGGTAGATCCTGTGGTAGTGCTTGCTGAATTTTTGAATTTGACCAAAAAGAAAATTGAAAAAGTGCTAAAGGGTAATTGTCAAGCATGCCCATTATCTTTTCTCATTGAATGTATCGAAAATAACTCCGTCCTCATGAGATCTAAAATTTTTATCTTAGCTTTTTTTGGACTCATCATTTTTCCATTCCGCCAAAATGCTATTGATCCGGTCATAGCTTGGACGGTAAAACAAATATGTGGTGGAGCTAGTTTTATAAATACAATTCTGGCAGAAACTTTCATATCTCTGACACGATTCAAGAAAAGAAATGATAGAATTTTTCGAGCCCCGATTGAGCTTTTATAAATCTAGCTTTTCTCACACCTTTCTCAATTTGAGGAAGATATGACTGTATTTGAAATGGACATGATTGATAACCTTATTTTAAGATTCAAACAAATACAAGATCAAACTAAGAATTTGCACTATACACAATGGGTCCATCTGTTCAAGGATCCAAGCTCTAAGATTTTCCTTTGGCAAGCTGTGTGGTTTCGGGAGGTTGAGGCTCGACTATACCATGGCGATCAGAAGCCCGTACCTTTGATGGGCATTTATGGGGTAACTTGCTATCAGCCCCTTCGGATTACACGTCAATTTCGAGTTCTGCAGGATGTCCCACCTCCACTCAGGCCCAATGAATTTCAAGTCCAGTTTGAGAAAGGCGAGTCCTACAGAGTCGAGCTTAGGTGTCATTATGAGGCTTGGCGGAATTGTTCCACTCAGAAGCTGATTTGGCTCGCGGATGAGCCCACCGAAAGGATGAAGCGTCATTTTGCCACGGCCCGGTATGTTCAGTATTATACCATCCCTGCTGAGATACTCCGAAAGATCCCAGTCGTGACAGTACGGCATACCCTTCAGACTCAAATCAAAATCAGCGAAGAATAGGCGATGAAGGCCCAGGATAAGGCAGATGCTCTGGCTGAAGAGAATGCACGATTACGGCGTGCCTTGAAGGCCCATTCGTCTATAGATCACGTGGCCTCTAAAAAGAGGAAGACCGTCTGATATTTTGTTTGGTTTAGGGAGTTTTTCTTTTTAGGAGGAAATGTTAGCTTACCATTAACGTTTTCTGATAATAGATGTCGTTTCTGAACGATTTTTTATAAGAATTCTTTTGAGACATTTTCCATTTTGAGCAATTCAATGAAAAACGTTAAGCTATAATTTATAAATTTTGGAATTAGTCCAGGTTTTTATTAAATAAAGCAATTTGGAATTTCGAGATTTACTGGACGAATGGTCTTTCAAAAGAAATTTCATCTTGAGGGTCTAGAGGATGTCATGGACCGACTCGCTGTTCTTACTTGTCGTACTTATTCGATCGTTACTTTTTTCAGGTAATTTGTCACGGATCTCCCTCATCCTTATAATACTCGATCGGTGACTAAAAGAAGGATGGCCAATCAAGCTGAGATTGTAGCCATGATTGATGAAAAGCTAAAAGAACACATGAATACAATCAATGAACAGATCACGGCTGCCATGTCCAAAATGATGAGTGATCTCATGGCCAAGCAGCAGCAGATCAATGTTGCCTCTCAATCGGAGATTCCACCTCCAACCCGTCAAGGCCTCCGCCTTAACAAAGCTCCTGCAGTAAATACAAATCCAACCTTTCAACTGAATGATGTCAAGGCCTCCGCCTTAACAAGGCCAGCAGGACCCACGCCAGCAGCGCAAACCCCGCCAGTTTACTCCACTTTCTGGGACGCTATCTCAGGTACTGACGGTGCTAAGGAAGAAAAACTTGCTGAATTCAGAGCCACAAAGATCTAACGCTGCCGGCTTTGTAAGGTATGATCCGTCAAAGAAATGTGATTACCATAGAGGTGAGGTAGGGCATTCGATAGATGATTGCCAAGTGCTCAAACATCGAGTGCAGGATCTACTCGAGACTGAAGCGTTTGCGCTACAGCCAGCCGGTAAGCCCAATATGCAGAACAATCCACTCCCTGATTATTCGAGCAGTGCAAATGTTGTCCTTGGCCCGGGAGTCAAGCAGGTTCAAGGTTTCAGGGTCCCTTTCGAGGATATGTTGGATGCTTTAGTCCGAGCTGGTTATGTTTCGACTGGCGAAGTGGTGTCATTCGGTGAAATAGAAAAGAAAGTGGATGAGTTGGTAAGAGAAGGAATGATTGGGACAACAAATCAATTCGGGGTAGTGGCGACTATATCTCAAGTCACCATTGACTAGAATGAAGAACTCGCAAGGATGACCGATGAACAAGTTAAGTTGGATCCTGACATGCCCCCTCTCAAGGACGCCTCTGACGATGACCTCGGGATCATTATACCGGATGCTTCGGAAGTATTGATCCTGGCATCACCTCAGCCCTACGCTTATGAAAGTAACAAGATGGTTCCATGGTCGTACGACGTTGATCTAAAGCACAAGATTTAGTACCTCTTAGATACTGGGGCATCAACATTTCGTGCATCGTATCTCTACCAAGGTCGAGATGATCTTCTCATAGTTCCAAACATCCAGACCACATCCCCGAGTCCTGCAAGAATGATACATGAAGAGAAGGAGGTGATCGACACCCTGAGGCAACTGAGCAGCAAGTTCGATTACTACGCGAAATATTCGGCTCCCCCGGGCTTCTATATTGACCCGCGTGATATCGTCCCCGATGGGTGGGGAGGTATGGATGATCTAACACCTCCAGTGACAGAAGATCCTGATGATGCGATGGAGGGAATCACTGCTCTATTCAATAACATGCTCATTGGAGCTATCGAGGAAGGACCGTTGGTTGAAATGGGCACTGGCCAGCGAGAGTAACACCTTTACTTTTTTCACACTCTCCTACGTAGGAATTTCTATTGCTTTCTAGGACTTGCCCCATCTCGAGAGCTGCTTTTTAAGATTTTTCATTCCTATGACTTTATTATCCCAGTTTCCATTCCAATAAATGTAATTCATTCGATGATAATCAATGAACTTACAAATTATTTTTATTTTTTGAGGGCATGTTGAGGTACATCAAATCAGCCCGGTGATGATATCCAACCGATAAAAGAAAAATATAGTCCAAGGAGCATTCTGAGGCCTGGGTTTCTTCATGCTCTCTCGTGTTAAAACCTTTTAAAAAAATTCAAAAAAAAATTAAAAGAAGAGAAAAATTTAGAAAAAAAAATGCAATGTTTACCCCTGTTTGTCCTTTTGAATCCCTTACTTTATATTTCAGGGACAATCTTGTGACACGTGAAGGTATGGGAACTATCCAATCTGATGAATTATATGCAGTCGAGCTTGATCCCAATGACACCGACGAACTCAACAATTCCTCGGATATTCAGCATGATCTAGAGCGGCATGAAAAGCCCAAAGTCCTCACATCAAACCAAATTGTCATCATTAACCTGAGTGATTCCGGAGAACCCAGAGAAGTGAAGAGAAGGGCAAATCCTCCTGAGAGTGAGACGAAATGCCCGATCCAGTTGCCGCATGAGTAGGTAAGTCTTTCAACCAAAAAGTGCGTCAATGACACTTCAAGGTAAATGATCTAGTCCTCAGGAATGTACTCCCGATCTTTCCTGTTCTCGGAGGCAAATTCGCCCCAAACTACATCGGTCCATATGTGGTTAAAAAGGTACTTTCCGGAGGTGTCCTGGTTCTGGCAGAAGTGGATGGTTGTGAGTTTTTCACTCTTGTTATTTCTGATGCTGTGAAGATGTATTACCCCTGATAAAATCTAACATTTTACGGCAAAAGTTTTCAAGTTCTGAATTGCGAACATTTCACTGATGAATAAATGGTTTCAATCAATTTCAAGTTACAATGTTTGCTTTGGCTTTAAATTCTGCATGGTTATTTTGTCGGTCTGCATCATTGACTTCAAAAGGGAAATCTATTTGGACAATCTTATAACTCATGTAGAATGAATCGAATGTGTTGAATGAGGTACATCGGGATGATGAAAGGCAAGCCATATCCTATACACAGTCTCATGCACTAATCCTCAGTGAGTTGAGTGGAAAAATTCCATGTCTGCAAGGTAAAGAGTTATCTCGCAAAAGGTACGGCGATCGAGATGACAAGAGGCATTTCGTTCCTCTACCTTAAACACTACAAGTTGTCCATCGTTTCACCACTTTATGCCTAAACGCTTGGAGAAATCCTTTCAAATTACCTCTGTCAAGAACCACCCCACATCGGGGCAAACTGGAGGTAAGTCAGCATCATAAGGTGAAAAATGAGTAGAAATTTTCTTGCTCTCACTTGCATCAATCTTCGAGTGTTGCTTTTTCAAATGAATTCACACGAAGTTCGAGTGCCTTAGGATGACGAAGAGCATTTCTTTCTCTATCCTATACACACTTTATCCTTTGCTAAGCCCAATTGAGCTTGCAAATTCGTTTCTTGAACCCAGTTGATGATCATCCCCTACACTGGGGCAAGGCAAAAGCCATCATTGTTCAAACAGCGTATTCGGAGTGCCGATAAAAGATGAAGACCCTTGAGAGTCCAAATGACGGGTAATTTGGTAAAAACAAGCTAAAGTGTGGTTGGCCAATATATGTATTGTAGACAGTGTGTGTCAAAAGTCAAAAAAAAAAAAAGAAGGGCAAGAAAAAGCAGTGTGCCTGGTAAAAGCAAGGCCAATGCCCCTAAAAAAAGTCGAAAAAGGGAGGTCTTTAGAAAAAATATCAAGATATGACATGTCAAAGTCATAAATCCCGGTGGAGCAATAGTCCTACAAGTCTCAAAGGAATCAAGTGACGAACTCTCGAAGCCAATAGAGCATCTATCGAGAAGACAATCCTTGGTGAAGAAGAAGACTGGTGATAATGCCGAGATGATCACCAACTTATTCGCCCCAATTGTACACATTTTAAGCCTAATGATCCATTCATTTCTCAACCCATGAGCCTAGCCTACATTACGTCTCTTGCAAAGTCTCTTCAGATTATGGCGTTTGAACTAACGTAGAGTTTTAGATATTTATAAGCTTAGCTCGAAGAAGTGCAAGCAAGTCCACTTCTATCTCATTTTGCAGGGTTCTTGACTTGTAAATCCGGAGACAATTGCGGAGTATTTTCTTTCAATAGCCTTGACTCGAAGAGTCCCTTTTGCTAAGCCATTGACCAAGCCCACGTTATAGTCCTGATAAAGACCTCTCAAATTGGTAAGGTCGTACTGTTTGCGAGAATACTCGGATCCTTGTCCATAAGATGAATGTGAGATAGAGTGATTCCCATAAAATAGCCACTTTTCGATGAAGATGAGAGAAAGCCCTTCCGGACCGAAAGTCCCTCATTCGACATTTTCAAGATATCTACTTGTGAATCCGGATTGTCTTGTCATGATTCTCCCCAGGGAAATTTTGTAATACCGACTCGATAAAATCATCATGCATGAAAATCAGTCGAATTTATAATGCATGAATATATGCGCCCTTGATTGCCCATGAATACATATTACTTGTTGTCTATAACCGTGTCTAGCAGGAGACACGCCCTCAAAAGTCAGAGATATCATCAGGTAAGTATATCTCTATCCCTTGGATGTCTATGACTATCCAGGTATCCCTAACCTATTCGAGCAATTGTCAGGTCCTATATTTGATTATCTCTAGATGCCTCTAGCGATATCCAGGCATCTATTGATCAAGCCTTTTCAGGTACCTCTGATGATATCCAGGTACTTTGTTAAAAAACCCATAAGCATTCAGGATAGCTCCTGGTTTACCCAATTGTTAAGTGTCCAAAACGATATCCAGAAGATTCCTCCATGACACGCCTATGAGGAAGGCCACTGAAGTCCATCAACGTTCAACAAGCAACATCTTTGGAACAAAGCCCAAGTGATTGTCAGATGGTACAGAATTAGAATCATGCATCGATTTACTTTACCACTCCTATGAGGTAAGTGAATTCAGGTACGTCTACTAATTATTCTTCATTATTTCTCTCTTCGGAATAGGAGACATGATCTCCTCATATGTTCACCAAGTGGAACAGGTAGCATATTTCTTTGTGTTTGCCCAGTAGAACAGGTGGCATGGTTTCTCATTTTGTATTGTCCAGTGGGATAGACAATACACCCCATTTTATGTTAGCCCAGTAGAACAGGCGACATGGTTTCTCATTTTGTGTTATCCAGTGGAATAGACAACACACCCTATTTCATGTTAGCCCAGTAGAACAGGCGGCATGGTTTCTCATTTTGTGTTATCCAGTGGAATAGACAACACACTCCATTTAATATTCGCCCAGTAGAACAGGCGGCATAGTTTCTTATTCCGTGTTGTCCAGTGGAATAGACAACACACCCCATTTAAATGTTTGCCCAGTAGAACAGGCAGCATAATTTTTCATTCTGTGTTCACCCAGTGGAATAGGTGGCACAACCAACCTCATGCTCACCCAATGGAAGAGGTGACATGATCTTTTTCGTGATTGCCCAGTGGTATAGGCAACACGTCCTCATTCTTTCTTCATATCATGCGCTATTTCGCATCTGTGAGAAACTACAGGTAACGAATAGGCAATCCAGTACCTTGAGAACCTTACTTTCAGTGGACTAGAAGTTTGGAGATCGAGGGAGCTCACAGCATTATAAAGCTTTCCCTCACTTGGACACTCTTTGTGCGATCCATATGTAAGGCTCTTTCACCGCTCTACACGAAGTGAGAAGCCTTAGCATACGTTCCTTATTGCTTGCATATCACGCATCATTGTATGAAAAGAAAATCATTCATCATTTTGCATAGTTTAAATTTAGGTTTCAGTCTTTGAGCGAAACCTCTGCGAGTCTCCACTCAAAGAGGGGCAGCTGTTGACATCTAAATTTTGGCACATCATTTAGTGGTTAATTGCATAGAAAATTAGGGATTAAATTTTAACCCCTAAACAAAAATATTAAAATTGCATAGCATATAGTTTAGGATCATGTAGGTTAATTGCATTCCACATTGAACCGGCAGCGGCAAGCGAGCTTAAAATTCATCACGTAAAACGAGCTCGGGCACCGAACGAAACTCGGCTCACTCGGAAGACGGGGGCCAAAAATCACACGTCAAAAGGGCTCGGTTGTCTTAATTTGATCTTAAATTAGCCCATCAAGTTAATTGAATAAAAGCCCGAATTAATTCAGCCAACTTGGAATTAAATGAAAATTAAAGCCTAAGCCCAAGCCTAAGCCCATTAGGACTAGAAAGCCCGGCTAATTAACCTAAGGTTGCGATATAAATACATGGTTATACGTCAAAATCAAGGGGGGCTCTCATAATTTTCAAGATTAGAGTTTTAGAGAGAGCAGAGGAGGCCACACAATGGAATCACACGGCCACATTGAGAGACGGCCAGAGAATAGAGAGACGAAATCGTGAGGGGAGCTTCAAGCGGTGGCTGGTTTTCTTTTGATTTTTGTCCAGATATGATAAAGAAAACCAACAAGTATTGTGATGTTCAAAGACAAGAAAGAAGCTGCAGGTCAACGAAAGACACACACGTAGACTACCCCTCTCGGTTTCCGTCCCTTCACCGAGCAAACTTGCAGACTTCAGCGTCAGATTTTGGTGGCCATTGAGGGTATTCAGCGAGCCCGTCACTGTAGCAACTTGTTCTTGCTATCAATCTTTTGCTACTTTGGTGACACAGAAACCATCATCGATCAAGCGTAGCCTCGGCTACACCGGCTACACCAGACGCTGCTGTTTGTTATGCTATTTCTCTGTCGCGCTGGAGTTTTCCTTCGCAGGTTTTCTGGTGGCCTTCAAGCAACGCCCAACAAGCTCACATTGCATTTGAGCAACTTGCGTTTCTATTCCTCAATCGGTGACAAGTTCCAGTTCAACCCTGACGTGCTTAATGCTCCTAGCTGCAAGCCACTGTCCACACCGAAGCAACGTCGCCGCCATTGGCCCGCCGTCGCTCATCCCGATCCGCTGTAAATTCAAATTTGAAAAGAAATCTACAAATCAGGTAATTATCTTATCCTGATTTGATTTGAATATTTTGTTGCTTAATTCATGTTTATTGATATCTAATCTTGCATATTTGAATAATAGGCATTATTTCAATTAGGATTTATTTCTTTTTTTTTGAAATCTTGGATATCTATTACTCGTTAAATTTGGATAGAATTTAGAATTTTCAAAATCTTTTGAATATATCCAAAATATTTAATATATCAAAATTTTTTCAAGATGTGATCAATTAGGAAAATTTCCTAATCCGCAACCGCACACATGGAAATAAATCTATCTATCAGGCTTTAGATAGAGTTATTTCCATAACGGGTATTTCAAATTTTAGGATCGATCTGTCAGGCTTCAGATCGAAACTTAATTCGAAAGATTTAACGGTTATTTTATTTTTTTACTAAAATTTGCGATTTGAATTTAAATTCGAAAATACAAAAAAAAATTCATAAAAGAAAATCAAAAAAATTTCTGCACCTTTGAACTCTAAGTCAGGATTTATCAAAATTGTCAAATTGAGTATTTTTCTTGAGATTGGTACCGAAAGGGCGTTAGGGTAATTTAGCGTAATCGAGTCCCCGGATTTATGATCTTTGGTTCGCAGAAATAAAATAGTATTCCCGCTATTTTATTTAGGTTTCTAATCAACCTACCTTAAATGATTAGTGGCGACTCCCATTGAAAATATTTGCATGCTCACAATTGGACCTAAGTTGCGATTTGGTAGAGTTTGGGAGAACTCGAGCTAGGTTAGTTAATTTAATTGATCTAGTAATCCATTAGCCTAAGATTGAAAATCTGATTTTTTTTAGGTCGCAACATTGAGGTTTTGGGTAAATGCTATAAAAAACCTCAAACTATATCCATTGGGACACATTTACCTTGAATTTTTTTTTGTAACGCTAAAAATTTCAAATTATGCCCACTGAGACATATTTACTTCAAACTTTTTTTGTGATACCAAAATTCCTAAACTTGTACTCGTGTGACACATTTACCCTCCGTTATGTTTCCATCATAAATCACCGTTAAAAGTCCTACGTAGCTGCTAACTTAGACAACGAACTTCAAACGGCGCTAATGTGGCGCCAACGTGGACTCAGTAGCATGGCTGGAAAATTAGAGATAAACTCTCTATGCTCGGTGTCTCTCTTCTGAAGCTCTATGCTATGTCTCTCTCTCACGTTGTACGCTCGAGTGCTCTCTGAATCTCCATTTGTCTTCATGAATTTCGCCTTTTTCCTCTATTGCATTTGCTCCACAGAACTCGATTTAGGGCTTTAAGGTTAGTATCTCGAATCTCTCTCTCAAGGAAGCTTGATTTTTCGAACTTGTTTGCTAGCTGACTGGCCGAAGGTATTTGCGGCTTTAGACTTTTGTATGTTCGTTGTTTCTCTCTGTCGAGGAAGCTCAACTCGACCGAGGTTCAATTTGTTCAAAGCTCATTTGCTCGCTGAAGGCGATTTGGGTTTTTTTTAGAGGTTTCCTATTTGTCGTCTCCATGGAGAAGGTCGACTCGGCGATTTAGGGCTTTTTCTAGTGTTTCTTAATGGTCTCGATTCACTAATATTCTATGAGTATTTTCTTCACCGATGTTTACTTTTGAGGTTTTTGTTTTGGTAATTTCACTATTGTAGGGAATTGAAGTTCATTTGCTGGTCTAAGGTGCTTGATTCATGAGAATTGCCTAGAATCATAGCGTTATTCCTCTGCATTTTCGACTATTGTTGTTTGTTCTCTTCCCAACATCTTTTTTTTGTGCCCTAGCTCATTCACTGCGGTTGGTTTGCGGATATCACGTGATCTGTATTGGCATAATCTCTTAGGAGGATCATGTGCAAACGCAGGTAAGATCGGACTAATGTAGTCAATTATATGTGGCATTTTTTTCCAATTTAACAAAACATGAAAAAGCATGCTTTTAATTTTTATTTGCTGCACCAATAGTTCTAAATTATCTTTTAATGAATATGATCTAAATAAGAAAAATCTCTTTCCACATGGTCAAGGGAGCTCGATTCGTTATTGAAGCGCGAGTGATCTCTCTCTCCCTCCCTCAATTACTCAAGAACCAATACTATTCACATAGACTATTTAGCCTCTTTTTTATAATCTGCTGTTAAATTCTTAAAGTTTTATTTCCTAGAATTGAGATCATTTTCTTCACATGCATAGCTGTTAAAAAACGTATGTTGATATTTCTAGGTTGATGAAGAAAATTGATTTGAGGTTATCCAAAGTAGGGGCTACGGCTGGGGCTAAGGTTGGTGCCGGTGCTAAGATTGCCAATCAAGGTAAAGCTGAAGTTGAAGATGAGGTTAATAAAGGAGATGAGCTAGGATTAAACTTGGGGCTAAGATTGTGGCTAAGCTTGAATATAGGGGTGCTAGCCAGAGTGAATATAGTAAGAGTGATGATGGCCTTTACTTTGAGAGTGATGATGGTGAGAATGATAAAAGTGAGATTGATGCATTAGGCGGGAGTGATGATGAGCTGATCCTATATGATAATGGGGATTACTTTCAAGTAAGGGAAATGGGACAGGAGATGAGACTAGTAAGGGAGGTGGCATTAGCCATTGATGCAATAGAAGAAAACATAAATAAGGGTGAAGATGATAAGGACATCGAAGCATATTTAGATCTCAGTCCTTCTAATTGCATAGATAAGGAAAAGTGTGACCAAACAAGATTTTTAACTATTAGATATGACCCTAATTGTGACCATACATAATTACAGTTTCAGTTAAGCATGATATTTGAGTCTCATACTCAGTTTAAGAGAGCTATGAAAAAATATGCAATCACAAATGGCTACAATATTGGTTGGAAAAAGAGTACATTTACAAAGATGTATGCAAAGTGTGTGTCTAGATGCAAATGGTCCCTTTACAGTAGTTGATTGAAGAAAGAGAAAACTTTTGTTATCTAGATGATTGAAGAAGAACATACTTGCCCCAGAAGCATGAGAAACAAACAAGCATCTTACGTATGGATTGCGTAATAATTATTGCTTAAGATTAGACCTAATCTAATATATATGGCAGCACAACTGTAGGCAAATGCAATGAAGATGTAGGGACTCACACTCAACAACAGAACATGTTATAGAGCAATTGCTAGAGCTCTTAAGATCATTAGGGGTCTATTTGCCGAGCAATACAAGTTGTTGACACTTCTAGAGATCAATTAAAGCAATCCAGTAAAAACAGCACATTTGATATTATCCTTAGACACCCATATAATATGTTCAAAAGATTCTATGTGGGCTTCGAAGGGCTGAAAATGAGTTGTTTGGAAGTTGTAGGAAATTAATAGGACCATATGGTTGTTTTATTAAGACTGTAGTAAAGCTAATGTTGCTTGTGCTGTTGCAAGAGATGTACACAATCAAATGTTTCTAGTTGTATGGGCTGTTGTTGAAGTAGAGACACAAGATAGTTGGACTTGGTTCCTTGGATTGTTATTTATAGACCTTCAAGTGGGTAGAGGTGATAGTTGGATCTTATAAGTGATCAACAAAAGGTAGAATTAGTCTCCATTTTCATTAGCTCCTTTGTACTAGTAGTTGAATTATATCTAGTAAGGCCTTATCAAAACATTTCAATTTTGTCTTGTAGGGCCTTGTCAATGCAGTTTTTTTATTGACATTTTGTGCAAAACACAGAAATTGTTCGAGGCATATTTACGTGAATTGGAAAAAATTGCACAAGGGAGAAATGTTTCGAAATTACTTCTGGAGAGCTATATATGCTACAGACAAAACTGAATTCAACAAGGCAATTGAAGGAATGAAGAAGGAGTCCATTGATGCCTTTGAAGACTTAATGAGACAAGGTCCAGAGCACTTCTGTAGGGCATTCATAAAGACCAATCGAAAATGTGATGCCATCAAGATTAATTTGAGCTAGACTTTTAATGCGTATATCCACAAGCAAAGAAAGATGCCAATTGTTGATATGCTAGAGGGGATGAGAACAACATTGATGATGAGAATGTATGAGAGAAGTCAGTTGATGATAGGTTCTAGAGATGAATTATGTTCAAGAATTAGGGCAAAGATAGAAAAAGCAAAGATGAAATCTAAGTATTGTGTTGTAAAACCATGTATTGGGGAACAGGTTGAAGTTGAAGTTGATGATAGTAGATTTGTTGTGGATCTCAGAGGGAGGACATGCGCTTGTAGGCAGTAGGATTTATCAAGAATACCCTGTAGCAATGCTATTTCATGCATCAATTACACGAAGTATGAGGTTAATCATTATGTTGATGATTGTTTCAAGGACGCATACGAAAAATGCTACTAATTTCCATTGCCAACATTGAATGGGAAGGACATGTGGCCAATGTCTACTGATGAGCCAATATTACCTCCTCCATTTAGAAAGCTTCCAAGGAGACCCAAGAAACAACACAATAAGCAGGGGGAGAATGTTGAGAAAAGGACAAGAAAAGGCCAAACTTAATCCAAATGTTGATCCAAATAAATTGACAAAAGTTGGGTAATCATCTCATGCTCAAACTATCATGACTCGGGACCCTAACAAGAAAACATGCGCTAAGCCTCCAGCACCCACACAAATTAAACCTCTGGTAAGGAAAATTACATATATTTTTATATATTTGTTAGTTCAGAATATTCAATATAACTTATGTATGTTTTTCTTTGTAGGGTAAAAAGGGGAGACCAAAAAAATATCCGAGACCAACCACGGTGGAAGGGACAGCCGCGGAGCAGGGAGATACAAGAATTGCACCTCTCACAACCCAATCCAATGTTATCAAAGCTAAGAAAAGAAGGGTGAGTAGTGATTCACAAGAACGCATCCCAACTTAGCCATTGTTATAAGAATAATGTGCTTATTGTTTATCTATTCACAGGTTCGACAACGATATGGATTATATGCATCAGAATCCACCGGAAACTCATATTTTGGGGTAACAACTTGTCAAAGTTTAAGGTGTTTTCCTAAATTGGACCTCCATGATCACTAGTTGTCTCTTTGTAATTTTTTAGAGTCCTGGAAGTGACGTAATCCATGAAATTCATATTAACAATGCTCTTGAAGCCTCTGCAAGCCATGCAGGAGCCTCTGCAGGCCGAACAAAACATGTCTCAACCCAAACTAGTGGACCATGTGGAACTCAAGAATCCGCAAATCATGCCCCAAACTGGTCTGCATGTGTAAGTTCTACCGTGTCTGTATGTACAAGGATAAATGTTTACTGCATATTATGTTGGCTGACATGAATGAATGTGCTTTAGACTAATCTTAATAGGATTTATACCTGCATTTATGATATTCAATGTTGGTTGATTCCTATGAGAATTTAATGTTGCTTGAGAATTTATACATGCATTCCTATGATAAGGCTTATGCTGGAATAATCACTTCCCTCACTTAAGCTATTTCAGACAAATCCATTAGTTGAATAATGATGTTGTTATGAAACAAATTCAGTTGTTGTTTTATTACAGAGTACTATTTGCTGTTGGCATTTCTATTAATGCAAGTGTAGCTAATCAGAAGATAGTCCAAAGGCTGATTTGCTCATTATCCTTGAAAAATTCCTTGTAATTATTCCACATAAACTTTTTTCTGTTTATTTTTTCTACTTACTTCTTGAAAAGATTCGAACAATATGGAATAGTTCAGGATGCTATGTTCAAGACTGGAGATGAATGTTCTTCAAGAAAGATTCCACTCGGTGCAAGCTTTAATATGTGACAACACTAATGTCTTAGATGAAAAGGCTATTTTGCTCAATTTTCCTTGAATCTATAATTATTCGAACAAAATGGAATGGTCGAGAATGCTATTGTCAAGATTTTCATGTATTTCTGCATATTAGTGAACCATAAGCAAGACCCAGGTTTTATCCTAGCCCTCTTCTCGCACCCTCTTTGCTCCATCCTCGTTACTAGGGTCACTCTTAGCCATCAAGTCAATGCTCCCTTGAGACTATCTCCTTTGAAGTAACGAATCCATATAAAATTTAGTACAATTGACAGTGAAATAAGTTGAGTAATGGTGTCAACATTCATCTTTCTAGTAAGGGAAAAATATAAAGAACATTGTTACAACTGCATTTTCCTAAAGTTTACACTACAAAAAAACACGTTTTTTCCGACGAAATTTCCAACGAAAAATTTGGAAAAATTCGTTGGAAAACGAATTTTCAACGAATTTTTCAACGAAAAAAAATTCGTTGGTAATAGATCGTCGGAAATTTTTCCAACGAAAAATTTCAATTTTCGTTGGAAATTTGCGACGAATTTTATTTCGTTGGAAAACTCGTGACTAAATTCGTTGGAAAAGCTACAAAATTTTTTTTCTGGTCGAAAAATCGTGGAAATTTTTTTTCCAACGAAAAATTTTTCGTTGGTAAAATTACAAATGTTTTTTTTTGGTCGAAAAATCGTGAAAATTTTTTTTCCAACAAAAAATTTTTGTTGGTAAAATTACAAATGTTTTTTTTTGTCGAAAAATCGTGGAAATTTTTTTTCCAACGAATTTTTTTTTCAAAAAATCGCCCTCGCCGCCGGCGAGGGCCAGCCTCGTCGCCGGCGAGGGCCGAGGTCGCCCAGATCTGGGCGACCTCGAGCTCGTCGCCGGTGATCTGGGCGAGCTCGGCCCTCGCCGGCGACGAGCTCGAGGTCGCCCAGATCTGGGCGAGCTCGGCCCTCGCCGGCGACGAGCTCGAGCTCGCCCAGATCTGGGCAAGCTCGGCCCTCGCCGGCGACGAGCTCGAGCTCGCCCAGATCTGGGCGACCTCGGCCCTTGCCGGCGACGAGCTCGAGCTCGCCCAGATCTGGGCGACCTCGAGCTCACCGGCGACGGCGATGAGGTGGTTGAGGCGGCGGGCGAGGTGGCGGCCCATGGTGGCGTCGGGGGTGCCGACCGCCGCGGGGGCCTGGCCCTGGATGGCCGTGGCGGCGAGGGAGCCAACGTCGCCCTGGATGGCCGCGGGGGAGGGAGCCGACGTCGCCCAGATCTGAGCGCGGAGGAGTTGAAGGCCCCGATCTTGGTGTCCATGGCGCCGGAGCCGGAGCCGGAGGAGGAGGGGGGGCGGTGGGGGAGGAGGCGGAGCGGGAGACGGAGTGAGAAGGTGAAGGCGGAGGAGGGGGGGCGGCGGGGGAGGAGGCGGAGCGAGAAGGTGAAGGCGAGAGAGAGAGAGAGAGAGAGAGAGAGAGAGAGAGAGAGAATGTGGAAGAAGGAATTGAGCGCGAAAATATGAATAAGGAAGAAGTAGTGTTTTCGTTGTAAAATTCGTGGGAAATTTCCCACGAATTTTGCAACGAAAATTGTACACACTAAAATAATTGCCCGGAAAATTCAAATTCGTTGGAAAATTCGTTGGAAATTTCCAACGAATTTTCCAACGAACATTGTACACACTAAAATAATTGCCCGGAAATATGAAATTTGTTGGAAAATTCGTTAGAAATTTCCAACGAATTTTCCAACGAATATAAAAAAAGCCGAATAGTACCGGTTTTTTTGGAATTCATTGGAAAATTCGTTGGAAATTTCCAACGAAAAAAAATTCGTTGGAAATTTCAAACGAATTTTCCAACGAAAATTGTACACACTGAAATAAGTGCCCGAAAAATTGAAATTCGTTGGAAAATTCGTTGGAAATTTCCAACGAATTTTTCAACGAATATAAAAAATGCCGAATAGTACAGGTTTTTTTGGAACTCGTTGGAAATTTCGTTGGAAATTTCCAACGACAAAAAATTCGTTGGAAATTTCCAACGAATTTTCCAACGAACATTGTACACACTGAAATAATTGCCCGAAAAATTCAAATTCGTTGGAAAATTCGTTGGAAATTTCCAATGAATTTTCCAACGAATATAAAAATGCCGAATAGTACCGGTTTTTTTGGAACTCGTTGGAAAATTCGTTGGAAATTTCCAACGAATTTTCCAACGAATATAACAAATGCCGAATAGTACTAGTTTTTTTGAATTTGTGGCAAAATTCATTGGAAATTTCCAACGAAAAATTTTTCGTTGGAAATTTACAAGGAATTTTGCGACAAAAAATTTTTCGTTGGAAATTTCCAACGAATTTTGCAACGAAAAATTTTTCGTTGGAAATTTTCAACGAATTTTGCTTTTCGTTGGAAAATTTGTCGAAAATTTGCGACGAAAATTTTTTCGTCGCAAATTTTGGTGGCAAAAATCCGGTTTTTTTGTAGTGTTATCTTATCTCTACAAGTCCACAAGAGAAAGGAGAATGATACAGATTTTTATGCCAACTAATGGACTATGCAACATATCCTCTGGCAAGGCACTGGCCTACAAATTCTATCTATTCTCAGGTTATTATAGAAATGTCTGAGTTCAGGTTTTGCATCCATCCAGCACATAAATGTTGTTGTAGCTATCGAAATGCAATAGGTATACGATTGAAACGTGATGAGATAAATATATTTCCTGTAAAATCAAAATGTAGCCACTACATCAGTTCTCCTAGTACGCAACTAGCCATAAGAGAATTTAATACTACTTCCAATCAGTGGACAGTGGTAAGAGGACAGCAATATGGATCACAAAAGCATTAAACACTTTTTACTCGCAATTGAATGCATTGATAACTCTACCAAAAAAGAAAGGTAAAGGGAATGACTGTTGAAATCGTTCCTTCAATCTAGCTAATTGATTTGCATATCAACGACTAAAAACAAATAACTCTTGCTCATTAAGAATTACCGACTACACAACGAACTCAAGATCAACAGGAAAAGAATGCGATGCACATAAGCACACAGCCAACTCTCATGAGATATCAATATATATTTAGGATGAACATCTCTTAATGTCTCACAAGTGTAGACTCAATAGCAACATATTTTTCATTACTGTCAAGAACACATGGAAATTGTAATATTGACAAGACCCTCAAGAAACAATTATTACCATCCACAAGATTGTTATCGATTTAAATTCAAGCACAGACAGTTGGTCAATCGAGAGCTCGAAAGAATTAATGACTTTGAACAACTTAATCGAACTTCCAAGTTGAGCAGGGAGTGAGAGTTCAATCACGAATGGAATTCAGCTACCAATCGAGTTCTTGTGGAGTTCTTGAGGAGCAATCGACGGAGAGAGTGAGAGAGCACTCGCGCTTCAGCCACGAATAGAGCTCCTTAGACCAGCAAACGAGCCTCGAACAAATCAAGCTTTGATTCTCTACAATAGCGAAATTACCAAAACAAGAACCTCAAAAGTAAACATCGGTGAAGAGAATACTCACAAAATTTTGGTGAATCGAGACCAGCAAGAAACACTAGAAAAAGCCCCAAATTGTCGAGTCAACGTTCTCCATGGAGATGACAAACAGGAAACCTCTAAAAAAACTCAAATCGCCTTCAGCGAGCAATCGAGCTTCGAACAAATTGAACTTCGGCCAAGTCGAGCTTCCTTGAGAGAGAGAATTAACGAACATACAAAAGCCTAAAGCCCCAAACTGCCTTTAGCTAGTTAGCCAGCAAACAAGTTCAAACAAATTGAGCTTCCTTGAGAGAGAGATTCGAGCGAGATACTAACCTTAAAGCCCAAAATCGAATTCTGTGGAGCAAACGCAAGGGAGGAAAACGAAATTCATGTTGAGAAATGGAGATTCAGAGAGCACTCGAGCGGACAAAGTGAGAGAGAGCATGGAGCTTCAGAAGAGAGAAACCAAGGACGGAGAGTTTTGTGCTTGGAGCAAGGGAGAAAGAACGACGTTCTCTAATATTCTAGCCACGTCATATAAAAATAGGGTTGTTTTCCTTCACTTAGTCCATGTTAGCACCATGTTAGCGCCGTTTGAAGTCCGTCATCCAAGTCAGCAACCACGTAGGACTTTTAACAGTGATTTATGACGGAAACATAATAGAGGGCAAATATGTCACATGAATACAAATTTAGAGTTTTTGGTATTACAAAAAAAATTTGGAGCAAATGTGTCACAGTGGGCATAATTTAGGATTTTTAGTATCACAAAAAAAATTCAAGGTAAATGTATCATAATAGACATAGAGTAAGGTTTTTTGTGGCATTTTCCCTTAGTTTTTTAAAATTTTGTCAGGGATTTTCAAGTCAAGAAATCACATCTTCGAACAATTAGCTTGGCGAATTCATCGGCCCATTGAATGGCCTTTAGCTTTTATTTCATCTTGACCAAATGCCTTTCATCTTCCTCTCTTCCTCTCTTCTTCCTCAAGTGTCACAAGGGGGACATTAACCACAATCGAGACTTCATCAACTTGCAGGGGAGACGAGTCCCTCTCTACCCTGACCACCAACTTGAGAGTTGTCGGCGGACCCCTTAGGGGTAGCTAGGGTGGAATTACAAGGTCTGAAGTAGTGGTAATCTTTTGGTCATTAATTTCCTAAGCGTGCATGATATGTGTTTTTAAGAAAATATTGAAATGTCCCAAAAACACTTATTCGACTTCGCTATTGATTAATGAGACCGCTTTCTCTTATATATAGTTGCATGACTCCATTTGTGTGTGAAAGTGTGCATGCAAAAGTCAATTAAAAAGCAAAATTCAATCATGATGTACGAGATAGCATTAACATGCAGCAAGAGATAAGAAATCGAACGCCAAAGAGAAAAATAAAATGACATACTACGGCAATAATCATAAAAAAAAACACTACATGACAAATCAAATACAAAACATAATGATGAAATGTCATCATAACAAAGCAAGAATCACATGGAACATGATATAACAAATAAGATGCAAAACATGACAATGAAAATGATGTACGTGGCAAATAATCACATGTAGCATGAAATTGTACATCAAATGCAAGACCATAATGATGAAATGACATGGCAACAATCACATGACAAATCTGATGCAAAACATCATGACAAGATGACATGACATAATAATAATAGCATGTGTCATGAAATGAAAAAATTTAATGCAAGACATAACGATGGCATGACATAACATGGCAATAATCACATGCAATATGACATGGCAGATAAGATTCAATACATAAGGATGAAATGACAAAACATAGTAGAAATTACATTTAGCATGACATGACAAATCGATGCAAAACATGATAATGAGATGACATAACATGTTAGAAACTACATGCAACATGACATGACAAGTCAGACGCAAGACGTAAAAATGAAATAACACGACATGGTAATAATGACATACAGCATGACATAGCACATCGAATGTATGACATAGTAATGTGATGTGCAAGCTACAATATGTGATAAGTAATTTATTCAGTTTGTGGGTTTACTCATAAATGGTAATCTTATGTAAAAACGCACTTCCATTTCGGCTATGTCTAAACAAAATCACCTATTGATTTTAAATTCGTGTTTCAAATCAAAATCATGACATGAATGATCACATGCATGGGTCTCAGTGTCTGAGTTCAATCTTTTCACTTCGAGCTGTATTGTCATCGCCTATCCTAACTCAGCCCCATTTCCTTCGGTACCTAACCTATTGGTTTGGCCTTCAAATGAATAGGTGTTCTAATACGGCAATTCAATAAATTCATCTCTTGATATCCCCTCTAAACTCCACAATTTGTATAGATTAACAATAACGGCAACATGTACTCTATCATATTCATGTCAAAGCCAGCATCATAGCAGCCTAATTCCAAATCTATACAGTCAATGATCATTATGATGGTCTACTCATATATACAATTTCGAGTGACATTTCGACGGCACGATGACGTATCATATATCTCAAGATTTTATTTCATCATTACAAGACCTAAGAACATGCATTTCAGCTATTCAAACGGGCAACATAACAACATATCATGGGCTTTCGAGCTTTTACTTTGGTATCAAGACGACTCGGAACATGTGTTTTTTGGATATTCAAACCAGCAACATATTTACGTATTCTAGATTCTTTACAATATTCTAGCATGTATTTCTATATGAATTTGAAATGAAGGGTGTCCAGACTTACCTTGAAAGCACAAGAGTTTCGACATTTACCTAATAGAAAAAATATGTGAAAACAAGAGGAATACGAGAACCATACTCGATGTAAGAGATTTTCAAGAGCAAAAAATCAAGGAATAGACATTTTTTTGTCAAAGTAAAATTCCATTCATTTCCACATAAATACAAGAAAAAAATTGCAGTCCAACTGCAAATCAAGATAAATCCCCCAACAATATCAAAACAAAACAAGCTGCAGATAACGAAATGAATCATTAAAACAAGATTAGGGATTACCTGCTTAAAGAGCAAATCTATAACTTATTCAAATCAAAATCGGCAGTCGATCACTGAATCTATCTTTAGAAATAAGCATATATTGAGATCTCCATCTATTGCCACGACTTTGCCTTTCGGCGGTGCTCACCTAGGTTTGGCATCTCCAACACCATTGCTATTTGGAGTACCTAGGTTGAACAAGCATAGATCTTTTACCTGTGAGAGCGAATGAAAACCTTCATAAAACTCCTTCGATCTTTTTTGATACTGGACTTGTACACCAATGAAGCTCGAGGGAAGCGAAACCCCGAGATCATACATGCAAAACTCTCCAAATCTAGACTAGATAGGAATAGAAACCTCCCCAAGATGGGAGAGAGAAGCTTACAGATTCAAAGCTCCTCAAAACGAGAGGAAAACAAGGAAAAGAAAAGTGAGAACCAAATTAGCCAAAGAAAAAGGAATAGACTTACCCCCTCCTTTTATAATGCAAAAATGGAAGGATATTTATAGACATTTCGGGCCATCTCACGATGAGGCGGGACTTCCTCAAGAAGAGGCGGGTTTGCCTCATTTCAAGGCTGCCTTTTTTCCGAGCTGTATGTCCTGCATTCTATGTCTAATACATGCGATTTTTGCACCGTTTGAATGCACGTGTCGAGAACTTTCCAACGAGCCAAATATTGCTAGGTGAAATTGCAAAATCATAAATCCAAGATCTAAACCGATATCAACGCCTAAGGTTGGAGTCCTTAAACTAGGCATCATTTCAGTGACTTGTCATATCCAAAAATCACTTTTTACCGTAAAGGAGATGTTTGGAAATTTTCTTTCGATTATGAGACTTTTAGGTATGGTTTTGGGCTCTAGAACCTTTCTTTTTGTTATCGAAAGGTTCCACTAAAGTTTGATCGATGATTACCTCTGTCAAGCATTTGTTTGACCTGATTTTTTTTTTCATGCTTGCGATCCGTGCAAAAAAAACAAGTGACCAGTCGAAGGATAAAAAATTAACTATCGATTCGAGTGGCAATGTGGCTGTCAAAATTGATAATTGGAAACCCTTTTTTATGTCTAAAATGTGGTGTTGATCTTATATATCCCCGGTCAACACTTGGTAACCTCTCAATTAACCCTAGGCCAAATTTAATGATCTTACTGAAATGCGGGCAAAATTTGAAGTGACAACTACTCATCTTTGGAGGGCAACTCTTTCGAGTTCCCTTTAAAAGAGGGGTAATCATCGTGATTATTTTTTCATACATGCGGGCATGATATATAAATTTTGCTCCTAGGTTCCCTTAAATATCGTGATTGAAATTCTCGAGGTTCAATTAACGGTCAAATTTTTATTTTTTTATTTTATCTTTTGTTTTATGTTATTAAGTTTTGTTTATTTTTTCTCTTCTGGGCCTGGAGTTGTGATAGCCCATTTTGAACTAGGTGCGAATGGGCCTGATGTAGCGAGTCAGGCCCAAATTCAAGCCTAATTCTGCTCCTCTTCAGCTGAATAATATTTGATTAGCAAAGGAGGATTTGAGGTAAAGTTCATGAGGGTTTTTGGGGGGCAAATTCATATTCAAGTTTGAGAGGGAAATGTAGAGTGTCTATTCCTATAAAAAGGAAGTCCTTGAAGAGTTTTAGGGGACTGAAAACCGAAAAGACAAAAGCTCGGGTGAAAAAAGAAAACGGTTGAGAGAAGAGTATAATTTTTTTTTAGAGTAAATGAGAGTCGGGATCGTTGGCCGGCGGATTGGCAACTCGTCTTGATGTGTTTTCTCGCCTAAGTAAGCCTCGACGTGGTCCTCTTCGTCCTTGTACAACATTCCATTTGAGATAAGTGATCTGGGTTTTAATGTTTCATGTTCCAAGTGATTAGCGATGCAAGCCTATTAACAATTTCTTGATTTTTCTCGAAACAGTTATCATCAAAAAAGTTTCGCATTTTGCTATGAAATAAGACCTATATCTACGACTCTTTTTTCTTCTATGTGATACATATTATTTTTTAACAAAGTAACAAATAAGAGTTATTCGTGCGCATGGAATAATAGGAGTAGTTCCATCTTTTTGGTAAGTTAAAGTAATTTCATCTTCAGAAAAGAAAAAAAAATCTCAGTGCGCATTTAGGATCATTTAAGTTATTTATTTATCTTGCTATTATTAGTTAATCCCAAATTTTCACAGCATTTAAAAAAAGAAATAAAAATTATGTATTGCATACTTAATCATTTAGAAAGCATTTTCATCTATTAAAAATTTAAACAAGATATTTTTAGGATTCTATATAGATCCAATCTGCATCTTTTACCACTTAGAATAGACTTGTTTTTAATTCATATAATAGAAAAAAAGTAAAACCATCGCATGAGATTTAGGCTTGCATTATGGGTAGAATATTTTTAGATCATATTTTAAAAGGCTCACTCTTTTTCCATACCTTTTTTTGGCTTCTGACACCTCTATCATCTTGAACTGACCAAATTAGCTCTTGTGGGTACCACTCTTGATTTTATATTATTTCTTACCTTTTTTTCTTCTTTTTCTTTGGTTTCAAATTTACTAAAGACAAATCTGCCATGTTCAACTCAAACAACAAAGATTAAATGTGAGTCCTACTCATAACTTAAGATCATTCCATACCTTTTTCTTCTTCTTTTTTGTTTTTCGCTCATCTGGGAAAAATTGGTGTCTCTCTTTTTCAAAAAATATTTTATATGAGAGATAACTAATAAGTTGTTGTGTTAATGAGTTGTATAGTTCTTTTTCTTTTACTAAGAAAGGAAATCATTATTCTAAAATAATCGAAGTACAAGTTAAAGTGAGAAGAATCATCAACTAGTTTTAATGAATGCATTTATAATTAAAGTGTATGATTACGTTATAATCTATGTACTTTAACGATTTTACTTTAGTTTTATCCGGTGAATCTAATATTCCAACTTTTATTTAGTTTTCATGATATCACTGCACAATTTATTAAAGATATTTTTAAATAATTTAAAAAAAATGAAAAAATTAACTACATTAAAAATTCTAAATATCCATTATTATCATGCAAATTCAAAAGAAAATGCTCCTTAAAATATTACATGGAATATTATCTTTGCCTTGGTTACGTAGAATAATTAGCCGTTGACAATAAAATCATGTCAATAGTAATTGCGTTATAAAATAATCCATTCAAACAATTTGCAAATACATATTTTTTGTCAATCTAAATGCATCAAAATTTTCAAAGAAAGAGAAGAGAAAAAAGGTAAGAAGTAATTTTAAACATCTGACCTGCAAAGGATATTGTGGTTCAATTCAATGTGATAAAGGGTGTCAGAAGTCAAAAATGGGGTAGAAAAAGTGCGAGCCTTTTTAAATCCATCATTTACTTTGCACATTGCATACGATATTTGGCACGATTAACTCCCTCTTTTGCATTGGTTCTTTTTAAGGAAATTTATTTGGATATTGCTACCTTTCTTTTTTGCATCGCTCACAGAAATCCTGTCTTAATGCATTTTAATAAGGTCTTATATTCATTTTGTTCGATACGGCCAGGATTGTTTTTTATATCTTACAAGTTGCCTCCGAAATGGTTTAAGATGTTGCTCATCTTTCTCGCTTTATATAGAATTTATTTTTAGTGTCGTGAACTAATTTTAATTTAGGAAGAATTAGTGAAAAATTTCAACATTACGATGTATAATATCCACTTTTTTCGTTTATACAATGATCAAACATGAAGTTTGTTCATCTTACCAAAAAAAAAAAAAAAACATGAAGTTTGTTTTGTACCGTGTGTGTATGTATATATATATATATATATATATATATATATATATATATATGTATATATATATATATATATATATGATACATATAATAAATGAAATTGAACTTCTATATCAGTGTAGTATTTTCTTTGCATATGGTAAGTCTACCTATCCAATAAATCATTTAAGAGAACAGAGGTCTTTATTTTACCAATCTGGCACCATTAAGTGACCGTATAAAAATATATATGTTTTGAAATAATTAAATCCACGTGAACGCGCGGCTTCATCGCTAGGTTTTTTTTTTTTGAGACGGACACTAGAAGTGCCAAAAGTTGTGTATGGTCACTTTAGTGCAAAAAGTTTTTTTCGAATTACTTAAGTGTCACTTTTTTAATAAAAAAATTACTTTCCTGTCAATTCCGATCTGGGCCGCTGGAAATCCAATGTGACCATATTTTATTAATTTCTCAGTCCTACGTGGCTCACCGGCATGCCTAGTCAGCATATAACCCCCAAACGACGTCATCTAAAAGTTGTAAATAGTGATCGTTTGAGTACCAAATTTTATTTAAAGTTATTATTTTAGTGCTAGTCGTTGTTAAAAAACGATCATTTCAGTACTAGTTGCATTGCCCGACTTTGTTTTGGATGTCCACGTGGATTGAATTTTTAAAAAAATATGCCAAGTCGTATTAAAATTTTTTATTATAAATGCCATGTAACCAATTTGGCAGGAATTGACACTTTTGTTTTGGTCGAAATTAGAATTGGCACTTAGGTGATCTGAAAAAAAATTTTGGCTATAAAGTGAGCGCCGTATATAACTTTTGGTACTAATAGTGTTCTTCTCCCTTTTTTTCAGTAATCAAACTATACTCTAATTTAATTGGGAGTTAGCAACTTTTGCATCTGCCTTTGAATGCGCAACGATCGTGCAAATTACAATGCATTAATAAATGCCGCACTTTTACAACAATACAAATAAGAACTTGACATGATTTACATTTCCTGATACAATATGGTTTTGTTGTTAGGTCTATTATCGGTGTAAGACATAATTGATGTACTCAAAGTTGAATTATTGACACGCAGAAAGGTTCGATTACCAAACTAATTCCAAACACGTATGTCGTATATCTAATGGTGAATATGTGCATTTTTCTGTTACACTAGAGGGGGACTTAATAATAACCTTACGATATAAATACATCTGTCAAATTTAGACGTTTCAATTATGATGACATTCTTTCTAGAAGTAATAAACCTAAAAAAATTTGAATTAGGCGTGAGTTTTGCTTATAAAACAAAATTTCACATGCTTTATTCTTGGGATTATAACAAATAAATACCTTGCCTGGTTATTAATTAACTTTTAAAATTGCACTTTCCAATTTTTAAATTTATTTAAGGGTCATTTTGGTTTTTACAAAGACAAGATATGTCTATTCTATATTTTTTTTATACAAATCTACCTTTTTTTATATCCCTAGAAAGATAATATTTATATATCTATCTATCTACCTATCTACTGTACAATAGTAAATTTCAATGTACAAGACAAGCTTAAAATATAAGAAATGTTATTGCTTCTCCATATCGCTAATCTATTAGTCTCTATATAAACATATGATAAGACTGTCTCAAAGGGTGACGTGTAGGACTCTAAATTGCAAGAAATTGATCATTTTTTGCAATAGGTATTTTTCTTTAACTCATTTTGTTTCCAATTAGAATTTGTGCTTACATCAATATGGCAAGTTTTGTTCAAAAATTAACAAAAAAAAATAGTTAGGATACGTGCACTAGAAGTCTTAAAACTTATCGCGAAAGTAAAATTTAGTTATAAAACTTTCAAAAAGTACAATCAAATCCTATAACTTTTCAAATTGGTGTAATTAAGGCCTTCCGTTTACATCGTCAATTTAGCTAATGAAAAATACTAATGTAACATTTTGAATTACTTTTTCACTCTTACTTGTAATTTTTTATTATTTTATTCTCCAAATCTTATCAAAATTAAATTTAAAAAAACTAAACAAAGCTTAAATTTTATTTAAAAACAAAACAAAACTAGGAAAAAAAGAAAAACAAAGGCATGGGCCTCTGTGGTGAGGTGTCGCCATGATGCCACCCATCGCCAAAGTGGCTGGCTAGCACAGCCCCACGCGAGGCTCGCCTTGATCTAGGTGACACTAGCCCTCGTTGAGGGCCGACAACCCTCATTAGGCCTAGCGAGGGCCAACGTCGCCCAAATATGGACGAGCCTTGTCGGCCACCCTTGCCGAGGGCTAGCAGCCTCTATTGAACCCTCCAGCTATGGACAGAGCCCATCAGAGAGGCCCCTGCCATTGTTTTCTTTTTTTCCAAATTTTTTTTAAAAATTTAAGCCTTTTTAGCTTTTTAATTTAATTTCAATAAGATTTAGAGAAGAAAATAATAAAAAATGACAAATAACAGAGAATTAGCAATTCCGAAAATTTTAACATTTTATGTAACTCTTCCTATTAATTGTATCTTTGGAAGATATTTATGTTTTCTCTCTCAATATATAATTATGGGAAAAATTATCAAATCGGTCCTAAACTCATTGTACATATACGATTTAATCCTAAACTTTCTAATTTTGTTAGTTTAGTCCTAAACTTTTGGACGAATTTCTAATATACTTTTTCAAGCCAATTTTCTAATGTAGCGATGTCCTACATAAGACGGTAGGTGATGACTGGGTCGTCATGTCAGTGATTCTCAACGAAAATTGATCGGAATGACTAAATTGTAATTGCGCGCAAAAAATTTAGGACTAAATTGAAAAAATTAAAAAGTTTAATATAAAATTGACTTTCGAGAAAAAAAAAAGAATTGGCACAAGTAATAGTTTTAGGACTGATCGGGTAATTTTTTCATTATAATAATGTAGTTAATTACGTATAAAAATTTCTTTAGTCATGTAATGGAATCTCTGTGAAGTACAAATGCCACCTTTATTTTGTTCATAAGAGAAAAACTTATATTGAATAGAATACAATTAAATGAGTAATTCACACTAAAACATATGTCCTAAATATTTATGAATTTTAGTTTACTCTATTCCGCGAAACTTCAACGAAAAATGAGAAAATTTCGAATAAACGCCTAAAGTGCTCTCATTTTCTCAAATTATTTGACACAAAATTTACTTCAATCATTTATTTGAAAAAATAATGGCACTTCAAGCTCTAATTTGAAATTTCTCACGAAAAAAATACTGGCGAAAGTTTTTTATTTTTAACAAGCCAAAGTTTTTGTCTTTTGTTTGGTCGAATTTGGTTTTTTATTTTTTTTGGGTCAAGCCGTTTGGTCGAATTTCACCAGCCAAAGGTCCGATATATAGCGATCGTAGCGTTTTCACGTTCGGCTCGCATCTTCGCCTCCGCGATACACACTGTGCGCATCTCGTTCTCCGATCCGATGCCACCGTGGGGTTCAGATCTCCTCGGATTCCGATCGTCGGGCTTCGCGTGATTCCGGCAGCTTCGAGATCGTGCGGCCGTTCGTTCGCGCCGATCTAGGTCGGCGTCCGATTCGATCCGGTCTGGGACTGGGTTCAGTGGGCGGCGGGGGGCAGGAGATTTCGGCGTTCGATTCTCGGCGAAGGATGTTGACGAAGTTCGAGACGAAGAGCAATCGGGTGAAGGGGCTGAGCTTCCACAGCAAGCGGCCGTGGATCCTCGCGTCGCTCCACAGCGGCGTGATCCAGCTATGGGACTACCGCATGGGGACGCTCATCGATCGGTTCGACGAGCACGACGGCCCCGTCCGCGGGGTGCATTTCCACAAGTCGCAGCCTCTTTTCGTGTCCGGAGGTATCGATTTGATCCCCTTCGTACGATGTGAATCCCGCTTGTGTGAGGTTGAAATGCATTTCCCCGGTTCCATTTTGATCTGAAAGATCATCGTCCCGCAGAGCAAGTTGAAAGTAATGAGAGGCTCGAGATGGGTTTTGTTGAATTCCCGCTTTTCTCATCGAATTTTACTTTAAGAGATGGAACTCTAGCGATATTCAACGCGGATCTGATATTCCCTTTGTGGGTCCTTTGCAATTCGTAAGGACAGTCCATGTTCTGAAACTTTTGTACGATGCACTATATACAGTTGTTTCATAATGTCTTCGGAAATATAATCAGTACCGCCGAAAGCAATGTATCTGTGTGATCCTGAAGATCCTTTAGCAAGCCCTGTAATCAGAATGCACATCCATGTAAAAAGCATCCAGCATCTTGACTAATCATGTCAAATCCCAGCTAAGTGTTATGCATTAGTAGATTTCAGACAAATGTGTCTTTATGCTTATGTTTTCTTCCCGTTTTCTAGAGCGATCCACGCACTTGGAAGTTTCGGTCTGAAGTTCATTTGTCAAAGCATTGCGATCATTGCTGTCTAACTTTGGATCTCTCCAAATTTTATATCACTTTCTCACTGTAGCACCTCAGTGTAGTTGGTCTGTGATCTTAGATTAGTTAGATTGGCCACTGGATGTGACTTTTTCTTTTATCAGCAAATTGCCAAGTAGATTCGTCATTCAATGTAGACTCAATTGGTGCAATCCTAAGCACTAGATGCTGTGGCCTATTCAGAGTAGCAAGGAGATGACTTCTTGCTTCTTGCTAGCTTGGGCAAACTGCATTCAGCAAGGGACACGCATTTTGCACTGAAGCAATCAGGGAAAAATGCTTAATCCCTCACTTGGTCGCTTCAGCTGGTCTCAGAAACTCAAAAATGTTTCATCTTGCAAAAGTAGCCTCCCGTCTATTTTTTTTTTCAGCCATACCGGTGGTTTGAAAACGTAAATTTTGGGTTAAAGCATATCTTGTTATCTTAGAGCAAACTGTTTCTTTAGTTTCTC
Source organism: Syzygium malaccense (assembly GCA_031216405.1). Taxonomy (NCBI): domain Eukaryota; kingdom Viridiplantae; phylum Streptophyta; class Magnoliopsida; order Myrtales; family Myrtaceae; genus Syzygium; species Syzygium malaccense. Next base: position 21,001,027 of record CM062259.1, on the reverse strand, counting down.
ACCACTCTAGTCCAGAATACTGTTGCTCTTGCTCCTCGGTAATTCTCTTTATTTGATATAGTCTTAGCGGTTAAGGTTTTGTATTGCCAAAACAAAATTGCGTTTTATTTTGTGCTTCTGAGTTATTCTAAGGGCCTTAGATGCGCTTTTCATCATCAACTACACTGGTCTGGAGTCCTTAAAAAATCTGCTGTATATGCTGCTTTTTCTTTTGATAATTACTATGGTGTGTAGTTAATATAATGAGAATAATATAAATTTCTTGCCATTGCAGGAGACGATTATAAGATTAAAGTTTGGAACTACAAGACATGCAGGTGTCTTTTTACCCTTCTAGGACACCTTGATTACATTCGTACTGTGCAGTTCCATCATGAGCATCCATGGATAGTGAGTGCCAGTGATGATCAAACTATTCGCATATGGAACTGGCAATCCCGTACTTGCATATCTGTCTTGACAGGTCACAATCATTATGTCATGTGTGCTTCATTCCACCCAAAAGAGGACCTTGTTGTCTCAGCTTCCCTTGATCAGACTGTTCGTGTATGGGATATCAGTGCCTTAAAAAACAAGACAGCGTCTCCCGGTGATGACTTACTGCGGCTGGGTCAGATGAATACGGACTTATTTGGTGGTGTGGATGTTATTGTCAAGTATGTCTTGGAAGGCCATGACCGAGGAGTCAACTGGGCTGCATTTCATCCCACCCTTCCCCTGATAGTCTCTGGAGCAGATGATCGCCAAGTAAAGTTATGGCGCATGAATGGTACTTGTTCCACAGACATTGGTTTCTCTTTTAAGTTGTTCTTTGCAAAGAATCATAATAATTAGCAGGATGGAATTGATTATACTTTAGGTTTAGGTGCAGTAAATTGTCACCGAAATGACATTTTTTTCCCCAAAAATAGGCACTAAGACTAAAGTGGTATGAAGGAGGTGCTTGGTTTGGTACCCTTTTGGCTTCCCTACCCAAAAATAAAAGCCAAAAGATAATTCAGAACATGTAATTTGTGACCATGCAATCATTTTTCATTGCTTACAAATTTTTCGAGCATCTTGAAGTTTCTTAATTTATGAATCGCAAGATTCAATTGATTTGTTGCTGAAGTAATGTACATGTTTGCCTTCAGATACCAAGGCTTGGGAAGTGGACACTCTCAGAGGGCACATGAATAATGTGTCTTGTGTTATGTTCCATGCAAAACAAGACATCATTGTATCCAATTCAGAAGACAAAAGTATCCGCGTATGGGATGCAACAAAGCGAACTGGAATTCAAACATTTAGACGTGAGCATGACCGTTTCTGGATACTTGCTTCTCATCCTGAAATGAATCTTTTGGCAGCTGGTCATGATAGTGGCATGATAGTGTTTAAGTTGGAGAGAGAGCGACCTGCCTTTGCTGTGAGTGGTGATATTATTTTTTACACCAAAGAACGTTTCTTGCGCTGTTATGAGTTTTCCAGTCAACGGGACACACAGGTTATTCCTATTCGACGCCCTGGATCTACCAGCCTCAACCAAAGTCCAAAGACGCTCTCTTATAGTCCTACAGAAAATGCTGTTGTTATTTGCTCTGATGTGGATGGAGGATCTTATGAACTGTATGTCATCCCAAAAGACAGCGCCGGTAGGGGTGATGGTGTTCAAGAGGCAAAGAGAGGTACTGGAGCATCTGCTGTTTTCGTGGCTCGAAATAGGTTTGCGGTGCTTGATAAAAGTAGCAATCAAGTATTGGTCAAGAATCTGAAGAACGAGATTGTTAAGAAGAGCGGGCTTCCTTCTCCTGCAGATGCAATCTTTTATGCAGGAACTGGTAACTTGCTGTGTAGGGCAGAAGACAGAGTTTACATATTTGATCTCCAGCAGAGGTTGGTTCTTGGTGATCTGCAAACCCCTTTTATCAAATACGTAGTGTGGTCAAATGACATGGAAAGTGTTGCCTTGCTCAGCAAACACGCAATTGTTATTGCTAGCAAGAAGCTTGTCCACCAATGCACTCTCCATGAGACCATTCGTGTGAAGAGTGGAGCCTGGGATGACAATGGAGTATTCATCTACACTACACTGAACCACATCAAGTATTGCCTCCCTAATGGTGATAGTGGAATAATTAGAACTCTTGACGTCCCTATCTACATCACGAAGGTTTCAGGGAATACCATCTTTTGCTTGGATCGTGATGGAAAGAATAGATCTATAATCATCGATGCAACAGAGTATATGTTCAAGTTATCCCTTCTGAAGAAGAGATATGATCATGTTATGAGCATGATAAGGAATTCTCAGCTTTGTGGACAGGCTATGATTGCATATCTGCAGCAAAAGGGGTTTCCAGAAGTGGCTCTTCATTTTGTTAAGGACGAGAGGACACGGTTCAATTTGGCTCTAGAGAGTGGCAATATTCAAATTGCAGTTGCATCAGCTAAGGAAATTGATGAGAAGGAACATTGGTATAGATTGGGGGTTGAGGCCCTTCGCCAAGGCAATGCGGGAATTGTTGAGTACGCATATCAAAGGACAAAGAACTTTGAGAGGCTCTCTTTTCTTTATCTCATAACTGGAAATATGGACAAACTGACCAAAATGTTGAAAATTGCTGAAGTGAAGAATGATGTAATGGGGCAATTTCATAATGCTTTGTATTTAGGTGATGTTCGAGAGCGTATTAAGATATTAGAGAATGCCGGGCACTTGCCTCTTGCTTATATTACTGCTTCTGCTCATGGCCTACAGGATGTTGTTGAGAGATTGGCAGCTGAATTGGGAGATTCTGTTCCATCTTTGCCAGAGGGGAAGCAACCTTCCCTTCTAATGCCCCCAGTGCCTGTCATTTGTGGTGGTGATTGGCCTCTTTTGAGAGTCATGAAAGGCATATTTGAAGGTGGGCTGGATAATGTTGGCAGGGCTACTGCAGATGAAGAAGAAGAAGAGGAGGCTGAAGGTGATTGGGGAGATGAACTGGATATGATTGAAGCCAATGGATTAGCAAATGGTGATGTGACAGTTATTATGGAGGATGGTGAAGTTGGTGAAGAAAATGAGGAGGGAGGTTGGGATCTTGAAGATTTGGAGCTACCTCCTGAGGCAGAAACTCCAAGAGCTTCTGTCAATGCTCGCTCCGTGGTTTTTGTGGCCCCAACTCCTGGCATGCCAGTAAGTCAGATATGGACACAGAGATCGTCTCTTGCTGCCGAACATGCAGCCGCTGGTAACTTTGACACTGCAATGAGGTTGTTGAGTAGGCAACTTGGAATTCGGAATTTTACTCCTTTGCGATCTATGTTCCTTGATCTGCACAGTGGCAGCCACACCTATCTACGTGCATTCTCTTCTGCTCCAGTGGTATGTCTGGCTGTCGAGCGTGGTTGGAATGAGTCTGCTAGCCCGAATGTCCGGGGTCCTCCAGCACTTGTCTTCAACTTCTCTCAATTGGAAGAGAAGCTCAGGGCTGGTTATCGTGCCACTACAGCTGGGAAATTTACTGAGGCTCTTCGGCTTTTCCTGAGTATTCTCCACACCATTCCACTTATCGTGGTTGAATCAAGAAGGGAAGTCGATGAAGTCAAGGAGCTGATCATCATTGTTAAAGAATATGTCTTGGGTCTGCAAATGGAGCTCAAGAGAAGAGATATGAAGGACAATCCAGTGCGCCAGCAAGAACTCGCAGCCTACTTCACTCACTGCAATCTTCAAATGCCTCATTTGCGGCTCGCCTTACTGAATGCCATGACTGTCTGCTACAAGGCGAAGAACCTTGCTACCGCAGCCAACTTTGCTCGGCGGCTTCTAGAGACCAATCCCACTGTCGAAAACCAAGCAAGGACGGCAAGGCAAGTTTTGCAGGCTGCTGAGAGGAATATGATAGATGCTTCTGAGCTAAATTACGATTTCAGAAATCCATTTGTGGTCTGTGGAGCAACGTACGTGCCTATATACCGAGGGCAGAAGGATGTCTCTTGTCCATACTGCAGCTCCCGTTTTGTTCCAAGCCAGGAGGGACAGCTTTGTACCGTGTGTGATCTTGCTGTAATTGGGGCAGATGCTTCAGGATTAATGTGCTCCCCGTCTCAGGTGCGGTGATCTCTCCTGCTGAAGCAAAGAATTTTCCGACCTCCTTTTCATGCGTCAGAGTTGCAGCTGTTGGCTTTGTTATATATGCAGCAGCCAAGAGGTAAGAAATATTTTAAGTGTCAGAGCTAATAGCTCGTTGTGCTGTCTTCTTTTCTTGTTCATCATCATTGGATTCTCCTTTGCTTAGCTATTGAGATTTTCAGTGTAATAATTGAATTCAGAATTTTGTAATTCGTAGATGTTTATAGATACCAATGTGTCAAGCCCCTTGTCGGATTTTGATGATGGTATTAGGCTGGCCAACTTTCATACGAGTGACTGCAGATTGCATTTTGCAAATTTGTTAAAATTTTATGATGATTTAGGGGTTTATACTGATTGGGAGCAACAATTGAAGAGTTCAGTGGATCTTGTCCTCTTCTTTTTGCACCTGCTATCGTATGTATACCATATTTAGGTTCTCCTTTGAAGTACTGTTCTGTTGTTGTCTTGTGTAGTTCATTCTTCACCGGGCGATTCGCCTCGGAAGGTTTTGCAAGATTAACGGCACGTGATGTCTCTTCTAAACCCAATTGTTGTTATTGATTTGGGTGCGTCTGGCTTTATTGGGAATAAATGAATGAACAAGACCACGCATATTGTGTTTTGTGTTGGTTGGAGGTGTTCTGTGGATTTGGTATACAAAACGCTTTCTAGTATAATGTACCAACTGTTTCCTTTTTTTCTTACTTATAATGTACCAAATATTACTATGAGGTTTTTGGCATGTTTCAGAAGAGATTGAAACATAGGTTGTTCTTAGGGTTACATCTCTGTGTGCTGGATCAGGGTATCGAGTTTATGTCTACCTAGCGGTTCACTCAACCAACTTGAGGTTGCGGTGATTTCCCATCTCGAATTCTTTGTTTCGCAGTAATCACCTTGAAGTAGACGCCAGATAAAGATAGGCGTGACATCTTGAAATTTCTGTAATTTTTCTAATATTATCACTCGGGGTGTTAAGGAGATGAGAGGTTTGTATGGGTGATAAATTGCTACTGAGATTTATGGAGGTGTTAAGGACTGTGAAGTCAGAAATGATGAAAGTACTTCGATGGTTTGTAAAGCGTTGGAAATTTGATGGAAAGCTCAACATGGTGATTGCGTAATCTTCTTTCGCAACGTTAAGACTACAGAACAAAACCACTTTTTTTTGGGGCTAAAACAGAACAAAAACCACTTTTTTTTTGCTAAAACAGAACAAAGACCACTTTTTAGCAATGTCAAGAGTACAGAACAAAAACCACTTGCTCAAGTGTTCGTGTGTTCTTTACTCGTACGATTCGGGAGTTCTTGTCGTGAAAATAAAACATATCCGTGTGTAGGACAATAAAAATGTCTGACTATTCAATAGCTTTGTCTTCGAGGATTTCTTTTATTTTCGTTTAGGATGTTAGAAACCGATTAATAAAAAGTCCTGAAGAGAAAAAATAAATTAGAAGCCTGTGCATTGACGACGGTAGAGGTGATCGATAGATCGGCGGAGGCCAGGGGCGGACCGTCGAATCCGACCGAAAGTATTGTCCAGCTGTACCCGTCGCTAAAAGAACGTATCTATACTGATTGGGCAGGCCTAGCTTGGGCTCCACTGGGCTTGTCCAAGTCCGCTCGAGAGTGCATACGGGCTGTCATAAACGGGCCGGGCCTAAATTGGCCGATGAATTTGCTAGGTCCGTGATCGGATCCTGTAGCTGAGAACGGAAAAAGAAATAGATTACCTCAAATTTCATCCCATAAAAAGATTCCCTTTATTTTGCAGGAAAATGACATAAAAGATTCATGAACTTTGGCCCAATATTCAATATGGTCTCTGAATTGCCAAATATGCAATGTGATTGCTGAATTTTTAATTTATTCAACGTGGTCGCTGGACTTTTGGTACATGTTTAATTTAATCTTTAAACTCTATGAAAATGTTCAATATTGTCATTGATCTTGAATTAATGAAAAGACAACACCGAATATTTTTATATTTTTTTGGGACCACATTAAATATGTACCAAAAGTTCAAGAACCAGATTGTATACTGATTTAAAAGTTCATAGACCACGTTGAATAAATTAAAAGTTCAGGGACCACGCTACACATTAGGCCAGAGTTGATGGACCATTTGTGTCATCATCACCTATTTTGTCATAGTCAACTTTTCTTTCTTCCTCTGGGAAAAAGCCAAAAAGAAAAGAAAGGAAAACAAAAGAAAAGAAAGAATTCTCTACCCGGTCGTGGGAAATACTTGGGCCTCAACCATTGGGCCTTGCTCGGCCCAAAAACAATCGGCCCGGAAACATCTCCCCCCCTCTCTCGTTCTGGCGCGCATCCTCCTCATCTTTCCCGCCAAAAAGATCCGATCACCCACTCCCCCCCCAAAAACACACTCTCTCTCTATCTCTCTCTGCATCATCATCGTCTCCGCTCAGTCTCCACACAGCCTTAACCCTAATCTCTCTCTCTCTCTCTCTCTCCTCCAATGGCGTCCGACACAGGTACGCTCTCTCTCTGCTAAGTAGTATTGGCATAAACGCGCATCTCGAAATGGACGCGCTTCGATCATGTGACGCGATTCCTCTCGTTTTCAGGTCCTTCCTCCCCGGACGATTCCTTCTCCAGCCCCATCGGCAACACGCAGTCGTCCCCCGACAACCCCGCGGCCCGGGCCGGGGGTCGCGGGGGCGGCCGGCGGCGCCGCGGCGGAGGCGGATCCTCCACTCCCTCCAGCTTCGCGACCACTCCGCCGGCGCACCGGTCGCGCTTCGCCGCGGCGTCGGAGACGACCCCGACCCCGACCCCTTCCCGGACGCACCGGCGGACGTCCGCCGGCGGCGGCGGAAATGGGAGGCCCTTCGCGGCGTCGACTCCCTCCTCGACGGACGGTGACGCCCCGCCGTCGTCGGAGTGTGGCGACGGGTACGACGCGGCCGAGCAGATGTACGTCTGGGGCACCAACATCAGCGTGCAGGACGTGAATGCGGCGATCGTGAGGTTCCTGAGGAATTTCATGGAGGCCCCGTTGCAGGCGGATTCTATTGAGGAAGGGAAGTACATGAGGGAATTGGATAGGGTTTTTGAAATCGAGAGGGAGTGGATTGATATCGATGCTCAGGATATTTATAATTATGATCAGGATTTGTATAGTAAGATGGTGAGGTATCCACTGGAGGTACTGGCGATTTTCGAGATTGTTTTGATGGACATGGCGAGCACGAGAAACCCGCTGTTCGAAAAGCACATACAAGCAAGGATTTTTAATCTCAGGACGTCCATTTGTATGAGAAATCTTAATCCATCAGGTGGGTACCTTCCCTTTTCCAATAAAATATTCTTGAAGGATCGAAGAATGTTGATTGTTTCAATGAAATACTGTCTTGAGTATTGGTGGTTCTGGATAATATTTGTTGATGGATAGGGGCAAGTGTCTGTGTGACCAATTAAGGTTCGTGTTTGCCTTCAAGTTTTTTCACAAATCTGTAACTTAAGCTGAAGGATGGGTCAAGCATTGAAGACTTGTTTGAGCTATCACTTTAACTTCCTGTGCAATCAAAACAATCAGCTTTAACTTTTTGGTGGAAATCAAGCTATTAAAGGATTTGAGACTTGGTAGTGGGAAAGGATACGGCTAGTTCCAGTTTCTTAATGTGAAGTTTGCCAGAGTGACTCATAGACATGTTTTGTTGTCTGATCTGCTACTTCTTTCAGTTTAATGTGAAATTGGTATTTGTATGGGAAGATGATGGCTTTTATTTCATGGTTTTTAGTTGTTTCTCTCAACGAAGTAGTTGAGCTTTTGGTGCCCGTAGCTGATGATGTCTCTTGTGTTGACTAGATATTGAGAAGATGGTGTCCCTTAAAGGAATGATAATCCGATGCAGTTCAGTAATCCCTGAGATAAGGGAAGCTGTCTTTAGATGCCTTATCTGTGGATACTATTCTGATCCCGTTCGTGTTGAAAGAGGTAAGTGCTAATAAGCTTGTTGAGAAGAATGGATTTTTGTTGGTTTTTGTTTTTAACAGTTCATTGTTCTCAGGAAGAATCAGTGAACCTAAGAGATGTATGAAAGAGGAATGCGCTACCAAGAATTCCATGACTTTAGTTCACAATCGGTGCAGGTAGTTTACCCCTCTGATTTGGTTTTCCAAACCTGGTCAGGAGTTTTGTTAAGCCCTTTGTTGAGTGACGTTCAATCATTTCTTCTGCTTCTATGAAACGTCAACTGCATCCTCTTTTTGCGCCATCACTTGCTTAGATACGGCAGTGGCTTCCTTATGGATGTCCATCATATATTTGCAATCTGGAAGCTAATCATCATTAAATGATTCTGACAGTTAAATTCTCTCTTTTTTCTAAGTTTCCTTATAAACAAACTTGTTAGTCTTCAGTGATTCCAAGATGGTCATCTCGGACCTTGTCTTAGCAGTAGAAGCGTCCACATTTCAAGCTCCAAAAGCTTTTTTAAAGTTTCAACATGTTGCTCACTGGCTCACTGAGGCCAGTATAGGAAGTCTAAGCCTTCATGTTTGTTATTGAAAAGCCCAGTATCTGGATAGATTAGGATAGCCCTTGATGATTCTTGTTGAGTGCTAGAAACTTGAAAGGAGAGAATTAAAATATGGGTATTGATTAATTGGAAAATCCAGTAGACAAATATTTTTTTTATCTGAAATCTATTGCGTTAGAAAGGCAGTGCTTTTTTTAAAATATCTGGCTGGTGTTTTTAAGTCAGAAATTATCTTTTGGAGTCTGTTGTGACTATAGCTGATGATTATGTCTTGCAATAAACCAGTTTTGCAGATAAGCAGATTGTGAGGCTCCAGGAGACGCCAGATGAAATCCCTGAAGGTGGAACACCACACACAGTTAGCTTGCTAATGCATGACAAGTTGGTAGATGCGGGAAAGCCCGGTGATAGAGTTGAGGTAAATATCATACTGTGCCTGAAGAACATGGAGGTTTCACACTTTTGTGGTCAATTGACATATTTTATTTCAACAGGTTACTGGAATTTACAGGGCAATGAGTGTTAGAGTTGCACCAACACAGAGAACTGTCAAATCGTTGTTCAAGGTGGATTCCTTACTCTCCAGTACTGTCAATGAGGCTACTCCATCAGTCCCTTTAAGTGAATGCATAGTCTAACAGTGTGATCTTGTTATATCTAATGCAGACTTATATTGACTGTCTTCATATGAAGAAGACCAGCAAGTCAAGAATGCAAGCAGATGACCCTATGGAAGTTGAAAATGGTTTTAATAGAAATGAAGATTTCACATTTGATGAACAGATGGTATATCGGTTTTTCTTTTTTCCATTGGATGACAGATTGTTTGCCTTTACTGCTATTTGTAAGAATTCCTCGCCTGATAATGTAGGTGGAGAAACTAAAAGATTTATCTAAAAAACCGGACATATATGATAGACTGACCAGGTCCTTGGCACCGAATATTTGGGAGCTCGAGGATGTCAAGAAGGGTCTGCTCTGCCAGGTAATGCAATATGTAGTCCTCTTGTTGTTGACTAGTAAAATATTGAGATAAACGAAGCACTTTTTCGTTAAATGACTGATGTCAAATTGATTTCCATTCTTGTAGCTTTTTGGTGGTAATGCATTGAAGTTAGCGTCTGGTGCTACCTTCCGTGGGGACATCAATATACTTCTTGTTGGTGATCCTGGCACCAGCAAATCACAGCTCCTTCAATACATACATAAGCTTTCTCCCCGTGGTATTTATACCAGTGGAAGAGGGAGCTCTGCTGTTGGCTTAACTGCTTATGTTGCCAAGGATCCTGAAACAGGGGAAACTGTATGATACCTTTCTTTTCTTTTCTTTGCGAGTTTTTTTATTAGAAAAAGGTAAAGTGGAGTAGATTCTAACATACAAAAGGATCTGGCAGGTCCTTGAGAGTGGAGCCCTGGTTTTGAGTGACCAAGGCATTTGCTGCATAGATGAATTTGATAAAATGTCTGACAGTGCAAGGAGTATGCTACATGAGGTTTGTGAAGTTCATTCCTAATTATGTAGACAACAGAGGAGAGGATCGTGCGGCTCTATCTAATTCTTCATATCAAATCTTTGTGTCACATTTTTCCTCAGTCATATTCCCAAAATGTGGAACGTGATTGTTTAGCAAGCGAGGAAGTAGGATCGCTAAGCACCAAATTTTTTCCTTTCCGCTAAGCACCAGATAACTAAAAGTTAATGTTACTTATTAAGAAAGTCATGTTAATTGAGTTACCGGACTTATTGTGACTTATCTTCAAACTTTAACTTTGCCCTTCCAGGTGATGGAACAACAAACTGTTTCGATAGCAAAAGCAGGAATCATTGCATCACTTAATGCGAGGACGTCAGTATTAGCTTGTGCAAATCCAAGTGGCTCGCGCTATAATCCCCGTTTATCTGTTATTGACAATATACACTTACCGCCTACCTTGCTATCCAGGTTAAGTAACTGCTCTACTTTTCTATATGTATCTGTGTGTGCATATATTAACTGCTGAGTTTACCTCACAAAGTTGTGTTCATGGACCTGATTGCTGATATGGCCAACATGTGTTGATTGATGTTAATATGGAGAGTGCTGTATGCACATTCTGCTTTAGGTTTGAATGCTTCTACTTGCTTGTTTTGTTGTTTCATAAACTTGATAAACCTGGATTTTGTTTATGGACCTGATTGGGACCTAAGCCACATACAAAACAAATGGTAAGCACTATGTTGACATGTTATGATCATCTTGTGCAAATATTAGGTTATGTGTGCATGCCAATAAGCATGTCCACTGTTAACAGTCATGAGAGAAATATTGATTTCTCACTGTAATATGCAGACCTAGTTTACTATCATATATTTTTGCTATTAAAGATTTTTTTGTGGTCTGATAAGTTGTGCTACATCTTCTATGCATCTCTTCTTTTTCTGTGGTATCGTGATAAATTCAGAACTAATGTGTCAATTTGTTATCGAGGATTTACCTAATGCACCATAGTCATTACAGTGATTGAAGCACCACAGCATCAGAGATTAATTTGACTATGATCATAACTTGGTTCATGACAAACAGGTTTGATCTGATATACTTAATTCTTGACAAGCCTGATGAGCAAATGGACAGACGCCTGGCCAAGCATATTGTTGCTCTGCATTTTGAGGATATTGAGGTACAGTTAGAATCAGTACTTCTCTTTATTTATAGTCATCAGGAACATCTCTGTAACATCAGTTAATTTGATCCTCGCAACTTGCAGAGTGTGCAGCAGGATGTTTTGGACCTCCCTACTTTAACTGCCTATGTGAGCTATGCTCGGAAACACATTCATCCACAGTTATCTGATGAAGCTGCTGAAGAACTGACACGTGGTTACGTCGAGATGAGGAGGAGAGGAAACTTCCCTGGCAGTAGTAAGAAGGTGCACATTTCATGTTTCTCTCACATTCTTTTCGCTCTTATGGGTTTTGCTGCGTCAATGTTAATTTATTCCAGGATACAATTGCTTGGGCAGGTGATAACAGCAACACCTAGGCAAATTGAAAGTTTGATTCGCCTTAGTGAAGCGCTAGCACGGATTCGATTCTCGGAATGGGTTAGTGAAGGCCCACATAATGCGATTTGACCTCATTTCTAGGGTGTAAATTCAATGCTGTAACTATCACAATCTTGATTACACAGGTTGAAAAGCGAGATGTGATGGAAGCATTTCGACTCCTGGAAGTTGCAATGCAGCAGTCAGCAACTGATCATTCAACAGGTATTTCTTTAGCCCTGTGATTCTTTACCGTTGTATATCATGTATGCATATGTATGTGTATATACAAGGCAAGATCTAAACTTGAACTAAATTTTTCTAGGCACCATTGACATGGATCTTATCACTACCGGAGTTTCGGCTAGTGAGAGGATGAGAAGGGATAATCTCGCAGCTGCTACTCGTAATGTAATAATGGAAAAAATGCAACTTGGTGGACCCTCTATTCGATTGATGGAGGTAGGTCTTTTTATGTATGTTCTGTGGAACAGATTGTCTTACAACTCATGATAGTTAATAATGTGGGAGGCCAGATGAACTGCATGTCATCGCTCACATTTGTTACATGCTAAAATGTGCTGCAGTTACTGGATGAGCTCAAGAAGCAGAGTTCTCTTGGTGAAGTTCACCTTAGCGATGTAAGTTTCATACTTTGTCAATGAGCAAGTGCCACTTTCTTTTCATTCTTTCCTTGTTTTTCTTGTGGCAAGTGACTGCCGTGTCAAATATAAGCTGACATGACCTTTATACTTCCAGCTTAGGAATGCAGTTGCAACTCTCACAACTGAGGGATTTGTAGCTGTCCACGGCGATACTGTCAAAAGAGTGTGATGGAGTGGCATGATGGTAAAATTCACGGGAGAGTACCTTATCTTTCACCGGTGGAATTCTGTTGATGCTGCTGCATCTAGAGTTCCCAGTCACTCAGTAAAGAAAAACCCTTTACTCCTCTCAGATAGTTCTTAGCTTCGGTTTCAGGAGTGTAAATGCTTAGTACGTTACATAGGGTTAAGTTTGATAAAACGCATTCTTCGTGTAATCTCTATATTTCAATCTGTTATACTGTTTCAGGTAAATGTTATGTAATTTAACTCTACTAATTAAGCTAGTGCTGCGTGTAAGATACTTGGTTTTAAATCACTGGAACTTCAGTTTTCCTGTTCCACTGAAAACAAAGACTTCATTAACTTGAGCACAGGCAGGAAAAAGATGCAGCTACCAGTCATTGTTGAAACAAGCGAATGAATATCAAATTTGTGATAAAAGAGTTCTATTCAGTTTTGCCATTTTTATTAGACGCCCAAGATGAATGGTACGGTAGAACATGACTGACTGCAAAGGGCCAAGTGAATTCCATGGCTGATACAGTGTTAGCTAAGCCGTCTCAGGAAACTTCTCTTTGGCCGTTTCGGGAGACTCTAACCTCAGATGGATAGTGCAGTTTCATGGGATGTTATCATGTGTGAAAGCTGTCCTCAAGCACTTATTGGGTTAAAAATGCTTGGTGGAGGATGATCTCTAGAACTCAAGAAATGAAATTTGATCTTCCAATTTATAGTCTTCGCAGATATCTAGGGTTTGTAACTTAGCGCAAACAGGTTGCTGTTCCTTTGATCATTCAGATCGACTTCTACGAAATTCATCTAAAAAGATGGTCAATTAATGGCACTCAACTTGTTCAGTCTGAATGCATCACCATTGCAACGAACAACATTTGGCTACAAATGTCCATGATATCCCTCTAGCGGTCGATGCACATTCTTTATAACAAAACGATAGGCTGACCATTTATTAGAACATATCTAGTACCATGCAATTTCACCTGCCGAACCAAAGATACATTGGCAAGTTTATTAAAATGTAGTCAATGATCACCACCGATGTGCAACGCATTGGTCGAATATCCAATGGAATTGGTTGGTCGAATATCCAATGGAATTGGTCGAAACTAATGTAGACAAGTTAATGTCTTGTTAGATCCATCCCGTATAACGGCCGAAACTAGAAATACATGGGTAGAATCAATGGAATTTTTCAGGATTGGGTTGGAGCTGATGAAACTTGAGAAATATGGAGCCGAACAGGGTAAATTAGTTAGCAGCTAAAAATGAAGACCCCAGCTCAGCCTTAACAATGTCAACACACAAGAAGGTGACCATAGATGTATGATAATGGAAATAAAACATAAACTAACATTCCAGTTGCGGTACAATTTCATAAACATTGCATCAGATGAATGTTTTCGTAGAATCTGTGAACTAAAATTTCGTTCATGAAGCCGAATTGCCACCATAATATAACACGCCTTATGTACATGCATAGGTCACGGTCAACCTACTGTAAAGCGGTGGAACAGCTTGCGGAGGTAATAGTTAACCTACTGTTTAGCAGTGTGAATAGCAGCGACGGTGGAAACCATGGAGTCCACTCCGCATATATTGCGGCCCCTGCAGATTTTGTAAAATCCATTCTCTCCCCAGTTCTCTCCCCATGAGTTCTTTATGATCCAGTAGGGCTTTTCCTTCATTCTGATGGGAGAATAACCAGCAGAGCCATACCCCACCAGCAAGACCCCGTGATCCAACCTCTTAGAGCATATGTATGGGCATGAAACACCACCAACATACGTCTGCATGAACACTGCATTGATGGCAACTGCATTCAAGCAAAACAGATTGAAATGTGTAAGAATGGATCACATCTTTGCTTTCTGTGCATCAATGCATGTCTTTGGCCCTCAACAAAAAAAATTTGTTACGGTGTCTAATCACTAGAAAAGATTCATTACTTGCTAGAGGACCGTTCTTCACGAGATTTGCAGCAATTTGATCCTCATCAAGGGAAACAACGCTGAAGTTGGCTACAGATGCCGCTATCTTTGACTTGTCAAATTTGCAACCAGCACGATCAGTACCGGTGTATGGGTAGTCTTCTTCTCGCATAAGGCCACCGGCTTTGAGAGTGTACTCAAAGGCACTGTTCATCAAACCACCATTGCAACCTGAGTCGCAGGAACCTGGTTCTTCTGGATCACACTACAGAGGCAAACAAGCTAGATTAAGGAACTACACCCAGAAAGACACAGAGTTTCTTCATGAGGAATCAACATCACAGCATTCAACACGACAAGAAACCCAGACTAATCAGCTCAAAAACCAAATGTATTTCATTTTCTGTAGGGCTGCATGATTTTAACATAGAAACATACATCCAGATATATGGGCAAAAGACAAAACAGAACTAGTGCTTTTTCCTAGCTTACGCACATCATAACTGAAAACTTAAGACCCAAAGCAATCTATGTCGTTCACTCATTTGACAAAATGGCAAAACTAGGCATAAAGACACGAGAATGATTTGACACGATACGAAGGGCATGATTACAAACCTCGTGATCACAGTCCACAAGCTGTTGCTCGCTGAGGCTAACAAGTTTCCCGGTTGCAAGGTAGTGTGCGCCTTCCAAGGCTCCGGTGGTACTGAAACTCCAGCACGATCCGCATGAACCCTATTCTCACAAAAAATCAATCACATCAAATTCAATCCACCAGACAAAAGCACCACTTAATTGCAGACGAAATTTACTTCCAGATCAAAAAGAACAATACAGAAGTCCATGAACAACCATTCAAAATCCCAGAACTCGGGAGCAAAGTTTCAAATCCAAAAGTCAACTCTGATATCATCACAAGGGTCGTATATGCCACTTCCTAGTTAGGCGAAACAGATCCATATTTGTCAAAATAGACCATTAATTCATGCGAAAAACTCACCAATCAATCATCAAATTCAACGGACGCACACGAGACGCAGGGAACAAGATCTCCAAGGGGAGAAATTATTGAACTTCAAAGGTCGGACAAAAATCGGTGCAAAAAACCTTAACAAATCTATCAATCAAGCAGGAATTTTCAACTTCCAGTACGAATCTAATGATAAACTAAGTCCCCCTGTCCCGACTGCGGATCTCCAACGCGATTCCCAATTCACACCAACGAAACTACGTAAACATTCCAATCGGAGAACATGAACTACGGAAATCAAATTTCGCCGAAACAAAAAGTACCTGATTTTTGACGCCGGTGACGGCTCCGTGATCTCTCCAGTCGAAATCCCCCGGCAGATCCTCGGTGGGCAAGATCGGCGCCTGGTTCGCGTCCTTGGGCAGCTCGACCTTGCCGCGGAGCCCCAGGTGCGCCCTCCTGAACTCCGACGGGGTCAGGTCGGAGAACTGCGTCACGCCGTGGACGGCGGAGGGGTCGAGCTTCTGGTGCCGCCTCGCGCGGCGCAGGTTCGCGCGGAAGACCCCGAACCTGTAGTCCTGCTCCTCCCGGGAGCCGTACGACCTCCCGAACCTCCTCTGGAAGAGCGAGAAGTGGTGGTGGTCGGACAGGGCGGCGCCCCGCCGCCCTTCGCCGGCGGCGCCGTCCACCACCTGCCTGATCAGCGCTTCGCCGTCGTCGGGGGAGGCGAGGGCGGCGGCGAGGAGGGCGGCGGCGGCGAGGAGGAGGAGGGGGGAGAGGCGGCGATCCATGGTGGGGGCGATGTGCGTCGGAGAGATGGATCGGTGGGACTCTTATAGCTGCAGAGAGGTTTGGTGGTTTCGTCCTCCGTAGCTAACAGTCGTTTTGATCGATTGGGGGAAAAGCTTGGAGGAGAAGAGGGAGAGGGATGGGCCAATGAGAGATCGACACGCGGAATGAGATGAGGTCAGGGTTGAATGGTAGTTTTCTTTATTTTGATTTTCTTAGTTATCTGAAAATATTTTCTTCTTCTAATTTTCCTTTTTTTTTTTTTATCTTTTTAAGGTCGGCGAGATTTAAAAAAGGGGGGGTTGAAGAAAAAGGCAGGAACATGGTGGCGTGTCGTTCGGGGTATTTCCACGTTCGCAGCTTCCGTCCGAGTCGGACGGTGCGGGAAAGGAGGACAATTCGAAAATTACTTCCTTAAGGATAAGGTACGGCAATGCAAACGACCCCTGAATTTTAATTTAATATATAATATGATCTTTAAATTTTTGATTTATTCGATATAATTCCTGAAATTTAACTTGATGTTTAATGTGATCTATGAACTTTTAATTTATTCGATGTGATCTCTGCACTTTTGGTATATGTCCAGGGACGGCACATTGGATTAAAATTCGTGGACCGTATTGAACAAATGAAAAGTTAGGGGCCATATTACATAATGGATTAAAGTTCAGGGATAGTATTTTTCTTTAAAGATTTTCACGTAAAAAAAAATAAGGTGTCTCTGAATTGACTCTTGTTCTAATTTTATTTTTCGTTGGTTCGAATGTTATGATGCATGATGTATTTTGCTTTTTTTTAATTCATGGTAGTGGAAACTTTCACGACAAGTGACAATTCGTGGGTAGATTAATGTATAACTTTTTCGTATTTTTTTAAATTTAGAATGTATTTTAAATTTTTACAAGAAAGTAAAAACGTAGTTTTGGTTTAACACTTAAACAAAAGCCCCTTAGTTAACTGCAATTACTTTTATCATCAAGACTCATATATATATGCCAAAACATTTTCGCCGAAGGCTGAATATATTATTATTTTCATTCATTTTTATGAACTATCCTATCGATATTTTTAGAAAATATGTATTGGAGGAAACATTTTTTTTATATGATTGATTTTTTGCAAAACAAAATTACCCCATTTTTTGTCCTTTTTTTTCCCATTTTCCCTTTTTTTTGGGGTCTTTCCTTTCCTTTGATGAACAGCATGTTTTCTGTTTGATTATTATGCTGGATAAATCCTATTGCAACTGTTTCTTCTCCTAGACTTTGTCTTTGGTTGTGTATGATAATGGCAAAATAATTTGGAGACGAAATTCGGCAAAAATAAAATAAATAAATATATATAGTTTCGAGAATTAAAAATATTTTTTTTTCTTTTTAATTTTTCCCTTGTACAGACAAAGGCTTTTCCTTGTTGGAAGCTTACTAAGTTGGCATGCTTTGTGTAAGAACTAAGTTGTCTTAGTCTTTAGGACAAGGAGAGGGTAGGGTTATTCCTAAGAAAGCAACTAAGAAAGCAACGTTTAGGATCAACATCATGCTCTGAAGTTCCTAAGTAGATAGTTTTGCCTTTAGCATGAGATTATAGCCTGTTCAATCCGTTCGACTTGTGATCAGCTGCACGCCCAATTCGTTTCGAGCAAAACAATGATTTCGACTCTCGGGCATGTTGTCGTAGTTAGGTATGAAAAACGTGGGAACACATCGTGGAATTGTCTCCTGACAATGTGGCGTAAAGGGTTTCATGAAAATCCGTGATTGTGCAGTACTGTCTCGTCGTGGTTTAGAAATTTCCTCGGGTTCACGTGGAAGGCGCGATTGGACTCGACATATGGTGGAATCAAAGTTGAACCGGGGTGGATTAAATTATATATTTATCGATTGGTATTTTAGGAAACGTATGTTGTATTTATTAGTTGACGTAGAATTCATATCCAGCAAGAAGCAAGAAGTGAACCTAGTGCTATAACGTTTGGAATTTTCCCTTAGTTTTATATCATGATTGAATATTGAATTGATTTTAGTTTTCTTACCCTCTTCTGGCGTTTCTTTTTGTTCTCGTTTGTCTATTGCCGATCTTTGGATTCCCTCCTCCTCCTCCTTTCTACACATATGAAAACATGTCAATGTAGACTTTTAACTTTTTAGTTTTTACTTAATATAAATCTTACAGTGGATGAATTTTGACTTTTTTAGACTCCGTTTGTTTTGTGAACAATACGATGTTTTCTGAATAGTGTTTTTCAGGAAGCCACTTTTAGGAAAATGACAATATTTTCAGGTGTTTGGCTAAAACTTGAAAATGAACTAAAAAATATTTTTTGCCATTTGATAAGGAAAATCTAAAAATTACAAAAAAAATTGAATTTTTAAATTTTGTCTTTTCTTTTTTCATTCCTTTTCTTTTTTCCTTCTTCCTCGACCGGTGGCCGGCCACAGGCAACTAGCCACAGGCAAGAGACGAGCTTGCCCCTCGGCCTATTGTGGATGGTATAATGTTCTTTCTAAATATTTTTATAAAAGAAAGAAAAGAAAATTAATAATTAACAATTCTAATTTTAAAAATTATTATTATATACGAATTTATTTTTAAATATTTTTATAAGAATGAACATTTCATTAATTAAGGACCCAACCTCGAGCGCTGAGGACCCATGCACGACCTTTATGGACTCAAGCATGACCTTTATGGCCCAGGCTTGGGTGTTGAGGAATCGGGCATTGACACTAGGGGTTCAAACTCGGCCTCAATGGCCTCATGCATGAGCGCTAGGAGCTCGAGCTCAACCTTGATGGACCTAGGTCCTGCCGCTGAAGACTTGGTTATGAATGTCGAGACCTAGGAACCAACACTAGGGTTTTCATGCCCAAGCATAGAGTTTCAGGTTTAAACGTCGATACTAGTCATATATTTGGAAAATGTTTTTTGACTTTTCAAAAGAGAAAATTATTTTCTTGAATTTAAGCATAGATTTTCTGTTGACTAGGAAAACATTTTTCATTGACTCATTTTCCTAAGTAAACCAAACGTCAGAAAATGTTTTTTCTGAAACAAACATAGCCTTA
Source organism: Syzygium malaccense (assembly GCA_031216405.1). Lineage (NCBI taxonomy): Eukaryota > Viridiplantae > Streptophyta > Magnoliopsida > Myrtales > Myrtaceae > Syzygium > Syzygium malaccense. Next base: position 20,981,790 of record CM062259.1, on the reverse strand, counting down.
GGGGGTGTTTGTTTTGGTGAAAGTGTTTTCCGGACTTTCATCCATTTGGTTCTCCGAAAATGATTTGGTCAATGGAAAATACTTTTCGATCAACACAAATATCATATTTAATTTTAGGAAAGTGAATTCCCTAATCGAAGAAGGTAAAAACACTTTCCGAAATTGCTCATCTTGAATTTTTAATATTTTTTCTTTTCTTTCTAAGAAGGAAGACATTAATGTATTTTCTTTTTCTTAATACAAATAATTTAAAAATAAAAAATAATTTGAAATAATTTTAAGAATATAATTTTTTTTGATAATTTTTACCATCAGATTTTCCTCACCAAACAACTGATTCTAAATCTTTTTTAGGTTTTAGCCAAATATCGAAAAATGAACTCATTTTCTTGAAAAATGATTTCCTGAAAAGTATTTTCCATAAATGGTACATTTTTAGTAAAACAAACACACTCTTAGACTTCATTTGTTTCGCGAAAAATGAATAATTTGAAAAATATTTTTTTAAAATAACCGTTTGCATCACTTGAAATAATTAGTCAATGAAAAATATTTTCATCATTGACAACAATTCATGTCGTGGACGACGAGAAAATTTCGTTCATTCACTTTCAAAAACAATACAAACGATTGTTTTTAGGAAAATAATTTTCAAATTATCCATTTTCCAAAAAACAAACGGAGCCTTAATTAAAATTTTCACAATATGCAAATATTGACATGCAAATATATATATATATATATATATATATATATATATATATATATTGTCGTAAACGGGCCACTTTCATTCAGCTAACAAAACTCGAAAAACATCCACAAGTAATGTTAAAACATAACAAATCCCAAAGGCTATGTTTAGTAATCAGGACAAAATTCGGGATAGGATAAATTTTATCCAATCCCGTGTTTAGTGCATACTCAAGATAAGATAAAGTTGGATATAGAAGAGATATAATCTCGATAAAATTATCCTATAGGGTAGATGGGATAAAGATGGATAGGATTTCTAATATCTATAATATAAAAGTTATTTTTTTCAAATAATAAACTTGTTAAATTAATAAAATTAAAATAATATTTGAATTTTAATATAAAAAATTCAAAATAAAAAAAATTCGTTTTGATTTTTGTTTACATATTCAAATTTCTTTCTATATTATGATATAAATTTCATATACACACACGCACATTTAGTATTTATATTTATTATATATTTTAGGTATATTTGTATAGTTTACTATTTAATAAAATTTTATTAGAGAATGATGGAAGGGGAAGAAATAAAAAAGAAAATAATTAACAAAGAGAGGGAAAATAATAAAAAAAATAAATAAAAATGAAATAGGTAAGAGTGTCGCCAGATTTTTTTATCATATCAGTTTGTGCAAATTTTAGGTTCATTTACATTGATATAACGTTCATAGTAAATAATGGATATTGTAATAAGTGAAAATATCCGGTTTTATTATTGCGATTTACCAAACAGTAGATAGAATATAGCAAATCCCTTGGATTTCATATCCTATCATATCCAATCATATCCTGACTAAAAATCCAGATGACTAAGCGCAACCAATGAGGTTGGAGTTTAGACAGCCAATTAGAAGGGAGGTGACCTAATCTATGGGCCTTCACGATCCAGTTTGCATAGCCATTATCTTCACGTGCAGAGCTAGCCAATTAGAAGGGAGGTGGCCTAGTCTATGTGAATTTACATATATTTTGCTCATAATTTTCTTGAATTTGGATAATATTCTAAATCTTGATTTTACGTGAACGTAATTCTAAACAAACCATATGTTATGTGCGGATCTTACCTATGGTAGTTTTCTAGCTTTCGTGACTGACTTGCAATTCCTATAAACTTTTTCAAAATAAAGATATATTAGAATATATACGCATAACTTTTAATGTATTAAACTGGATAAATATAATCAATGGAACAGGCCAAAATAAAAAACTTATAGGAAATTAAATTACCCAACTACCATGATTCACTTCCTTTCTCGATTGTCGATCTGATTTTTTTTTCAAAAGGATCGTCATTATCTGTTTTTAAATTCTTCGAAAATTCAGATGGATCAACATTAAAATATGAGCATTGTAATAATTAAATTTATAGTCTAATCTTTTTTTTTGGTAAGGAAATTTATAGTCTAATCTTGAACTCTAAAAAAGTGAATCTATGAATATAAAAGAAGGAATAAGTGTGAAAGTTCTAAGACTTGTCACTTAAGTACAAATGAGTATTGAAACTTATAAAAAAAATTTAATTAAGTCCTAAAACTAGTCAAATTAGTGCAATTAAGTTCTTCCATTAACTCCGTCCAACTTAGTTAATGAAAAATATTGACGTAACTTTTTTTAATATTTTTACTCTCCTACATGGCGATGATGCGGCTAAATCATGAAATATAATGTTAAAATGACATCGTTTTAGTTCAAATATGATTTTTAATACAAATTTATTTAAATTAAATTTAAGAATAAGTTCAACTAAAAAAATAAAGGAGAAAGCAGGTGGGGCTACAAGCTCTCGCTGTTGCCCCCACCATTGCCGGGAAGGGCGAACTAGGGTGGGGAATGGTCGGTGAGGGTCGTCGGCCTTGGCAATGGTGGGGTGACGGATGCTTTCTCCCTTATTTTTTTTAATTGAGCTTATTTTTAAATTTAATTTAAATCAAATTTGAATTAAATATTAGAGTTGGACCACAACGAAATTGTTTTAGCCACATTAACACCACGTGGGATAGATAAAATAATTAAAAAAAATTACATCAGCATTTTCCCTTATCAAATTGAATAGAGGTAATAGAAGGACTAGATTGAATTAATTTGACAAGTTTTGAGACTTGATTGTACTTTTTGTAATTAATTGTACTTTCATGATAATTTTTAGTACTTTCAATGCACTTATTCCTATAGAAGAAATGTAGAATTAGATCGACAACCAACTTCTTAATATATCAAACACATCAATATAAAACCTTTGGCAGAACCTCAATGACGCCCCATTCTTCTTACGTTAAGATTAATTCCCACGAAAATCAAATTTTACTTATAAAAATAAATGAATGAAACATATTTTTATTGCTCACAAAAATACAAAAATATAAGTAATTGTCGATAATAAAAATATTTTTTATTGACTAATTATTTCAAGCATTGCAAATGATCATTTTGAGAATGCTTTCCACTTATTCATTTTCGGGAAACAAACGGAACCTAACAACATGTTTGATTGCGGTAATGACTATCACATTACAAGTCTATTACAGGTTAACTGTCTATTATGGTATTAAATATAGTAACAGCTATTACGTGGCACCCGTTACTCACCTATAGATGTTAAGATTATAAACATATAATTAAAATATATATGAATTATAACTAAATTAATTAATTCTATTTATATAATGATAACATCAGTTATAATTTTCTCTACTTTAATCACATATTATGATTGATAGATAAAATACTAAATAATAGCTAAATAGTCGATGTGCTTGTAATTATGTTAACTCGATATTGCATAATCATTTATTATGGTAAAAGCTATTCATAACAAATAATTAGCATAATATTAGTTGCTCCATATTAGTTACAGTTATCAAAATTTTCGTAACTTAGTATATATAATTATTCAAATTAAAAATATTATGGCAATTACTAATTATATCAATCAATGCTCAAATTGTAATATGATAATTATTTGAATCAAACTATTAATAATTATGTAATATAGCAAAATTTGTATTTACACAATCACATTCGATATCCGTGAAACGGCGCCGCATAAGCGCAACAGCTTGAGCTTGAACAGGTGGCTTCGTCGTCGTCGTCGTGGTGGCTCGTCGATGGATCGATCTCGCCTGGTGCGATCGTCGCCGGAAGAAAGCACGACAATGGCGGAGATCGAGGCCGGAACCGGCGATTCGACCCGGCAGACGTCGCGGAGCGACGGCGAGGAAGAGAAGAACGGTGCCGATCCGGAGTTGTTCAGCTGCCTGCTCCAACCTCTGAGCGCCGATGGCGATCCCAACTACGCCGGCGTCCGCCGCCTTCTCCTCCACCGCAAAGCGCTCTCCGGTTGTCTCCGCCGAAGAGTACCTCTCTTTCTCTCTCTCTGTGAATTGGGCGTGAATGTGTGCGCGTGTTTCATTCGGCGGAGTTCTTTTTGTGTTTGTTTGTTTGAAGGACTGGAGATGCAACGGGAAAGGTTACGTCGCGTACCGGAATTACATCCGGAGGCCGAGGAACTGGGAGAATTTGCAGACGCCGAGCCTGAGCACTCCTGGGAACAGGTCGCCGATCGCTTTGCTGGACTTGGAGCTGTCATTTCTTTTCAAATTTTTGAGTTTCAGCTAGCTTTTCTTGATGGGGTTTACCCTCTTCTTGATTTTGCTTCTCATGTTTCTAGTTCTGTGTGAGCTGTAGCTGCCCTTTTGGCATGCGCGTTAGTGCTAGTTTTAAAGTTTATGTTTGCGCATAATTCTGACATCAGGGTGGTTTACTGGTTGATGCATCAGTGGGCGGTGGGTGTCTTCTCCGAATCCGCTGTCCCTCGTGTATGAAGGGGAGAGCTGGAGCTCGAGCAGGGTAATCATTTTAGCTTAAAGTCATGTCTTCAGTTTGAATTATTGAGTGTTGTTGGTAGAATAACGAATTATGGTTTGCCGGCATATATAACACCCCATGGAGTGGATTCTACATGGTAATTGTCGGTAATGATATTCAAGGAGTACTGGGCAGAACTAAAACCATAGAAAATACAAGGTTTAATGTTGTCAGTGGGAAAGGGGACATTTGATCTGTAGGGATAATTGCATGATGTGGACTGTAATTACAGGATCTGCGGAGTGGCAATCTAGCTTCTAGCCACAGAACAAGTTTCAGCTCCAGTGTGAGCGATAGTGATCGGCCACGTCGTCAGGGGGCTGAACCCGCATACTCATTCGTGGGAATGCATTGCATCTTTGATCAAAGCAGAGCTTCTGGTAATCCTTCAGATAGCCTAGACTGCTTTCATTGGCCGAGGATGGAGTGTAAACAGTTATCTTTTGCAGTGACCGTTCTGAAGTTTGGGCATGCAAGTTCCAATCTGCTTGCATATGGGGCAGCCGATGGAACCTTGACAGTATGCACTGTCTCGGAGCCACCTTCAGTTATCAAGCAATTGGCTGGGCATTCAAAAGAAGTCACAGGTTGGCTTAACTGGTATCAGCTCCATTCTTTTCTTTCTGTCTGGTTATGTACAGTTTTTTGAAGGCATCCCTTTCACATGTCATTAAAGGTCGGTTAAAAGACATTCTTTTGACATATGCTGGTTCAACAGAATAGAATTTGTGCTGGAAATGTAGTTATTAAGTTTTTTTAGGACTCTTATATACCAAATCTCTGACTTACAGCATAAACTTCTTTATTTATATGAAAAGCTGTATTTCCTTATTCTAATTTGGTTCTCTGAAATCCACTTTCGAGGAGCCATGATGGTATTCAATCTTTGACGAGCATACTTGCTAATCAGTGGAATAATGTTCGGGAAGCTTGCTTATTGTTCAATCGTGTGAAATCCAAGTACGAAATGAAAATTGACTTTGAAACTTAATTGCCCAAAACATGTCATTTATATATCTTATGTGTGTCTTTTCCTTTTAAATTCAAGTGGAAGCCAATGTGTGTCTTCAGTCTTCCTCATAGATTCTGCAGATATAAGCAAATGATCGTATGGTGGTTGTCTATGTGGATCTTGTTTTCATGCATCGTGCTATCTGAGTCATTATGACGCTTGCTCAGAAAAATCAGTTGGGCATATCCTATCATCATGGTACCTATGTAGACATGTGAAGTACGTTGACCTCTGTAAAGACACCCAAAGAACAATGCTGGAGTGACCGTCTGTGGAATCCACTCATCCTAGAAGTTAGTTACAGAAATCCATTATGCATATTTTCTTCATGATGGACACCAAGCTTAAATTTCGAGCTGTATACTTTTTTGCCTCGTAAGCAGGGTGAAGTTGTGGCTAGTTAGAAGTAATTTCTTATATTTTCTAATAATACATAAGGTTGAATGTAGCTAGTTTTTCAGTTAGTTGTGAATTCCTGTCATAGCTTGATCATGATTGATGTGAAGCATACACTTTGCAAATTGTGCCTTTTTATTTGTTAAGATAGCAGAAAAGTAATAGCAAGGAAGTAAAATGTTTGTCTCCTTTGGATTGTCGTGCGGATGCATAGGCTATATATAGTGAAATACCACAAGGTAATAAAGAGTTGGTCCTTACTTGAAGTTATTTTTGTGGCTCTTTTCGTGTAGTTGTTGGCCCTCCTATCATCATAAACTTTCTGATACTGTTTGTTCATTTCAGACTTTGATTTCTCCTCCAATAATCAGTACATCGCATCATCTTCAATTGATAAAACAGTGAGAGTGTGGGAGATATCCAAAGGAATTTGCATAAGAGTGATATATGGAGTATCGTCACAGTTGTGCATCCAGTTTCACCCTGTAAGTACACCTGTACATATGTTTTGAACTAAAAAAGGTTTCTATGAGTTCAATCTACTAGATGTCGAAACTAGAAAAAGTTACTCCAGAATCTAAGCCCTAAATGCCGTTTAATTTGTTAGGAAGTATCCAACTCGACTTGTTTGAGCATCTCATTCTTTTTCTCATGGCTCAAGTAATGTGCTTTATCTTTGGTCTTGTTTTCTTTGTTTCATGTTCAATAAGTTTTCTTAGAAGTTCCTGCTCAGTGATCGTGGTGTCATAGTCAATATGCTATATAAATTAAATTTATCATGTCAACTGGATTCTTTTCTCAGTTCCAATCATAGGCTTCCATTTTATTATTTTTTCTTACTTACAGACTGTATGTTTAAAACATACCATTAAAGTCATTAACTGTACTCTTGATTATTGATGCAGGTAAATAACAACTTCCTTTCAGTTGGCAATGCAAACAAAGAGATAACTGTAATTGCTGGGTACCCTAATTTTCAGCATATCATGTTGTTTGCTTCTCCCATGCTTGAATTGTTTACTTCGAAATTTTTGTTTTATTTTTTCCTTTAGATAGTTCTGACTAGATACAATCATAATGCATTTTTTGTGTAGTTTCGAGTGTTAGCATTTTGACCAACTTTTTAGTTCCAAAAATTTTAAAACACTGATTTAGACATATATGGTGAGCATAGTGACCATATTTACTGTGACTGACATACATTGCAAAACCTACCTGGGTCATAAATATGGCTTTGCCAGATTTTATAAGACATCACATCAGCATTTTGTGTACTCTGTCATCTGAGTGATTAAAGGATGGGGATAGCTCAATCATGTGATCTTGTTTCATGACTAAAGGATGACTTTTCAATAGTTTACTAAAAGTGCTCCTCAAAAGATCTGAATAAAATATTTATCGATGGATTATCTCAGAAGCACTCAGGTTAAGCTCAGTTTTTCGAGTGGGACCATGTTTGTTACTATATAAATTGCTCATCTCCATATTGAGCTATTCGAATATATATTCCAGCAATCCCTCTTATATGTGAGATTCCTTTGATGGCGAACCAGGTGTTCAATTTTAGCACTGGGAGAATAATAAGTAAGACAGCATTTGATAGTGAAGTCACGTCTATGGACCACGATCATACTGGTCAGCTGATATTCTGTGGGGATGCCCAAGTATGCTTCTGTAAATCACTCTGATGGACTTTTTTTTTATCCTGCTCTTCTGCTTGTCGAATGCTAGTTGCAACGTGCTATTATGTGCAGGGATCTGTATACTCTGTCAGCATGAACTCCCACACGGGGGCACTGTCACGCAGTCATCGTGATAGAACTAGCAGCAAACGCAGGTCTCCTGTAACTACTGTGCAATACCGGAGTTTCTCTTTGCTAGCCCGCGGTCCTGTGTTGCTGACTTGTACCCAAGACGGAAGTTTGTCTTTCTACAGGTCTTGGAGGCAGAATACATCCTTTGTTCTAATAACGTTATTGTAAATCCTAATGAGCCGATACAATTTTCTTTGCTGTCATTGCAGTGTAGCATTGGAAATACAAGGTTATCTGACCCTTCGTTGCTCACTCAAGTTAAGTCCACGAGTGCATACTATCAGGGTTTCATTCTGCCCTCTCCTTTCTCTTGAGAAAGGGGAATTTATAGGTGTCTCTCTCTCTCTCTGGATTTTTTCTTTAGTATGTCTGGAGCATTATAGTCATAGGTATTTCTGATTTTGAGATGAAACATACATCAAGACATGCATAAGGATTGAGTATAACTAATTACCTGAATATTTTGTTTTCATTCTTTTACCATTTGTCAGTAGAACGCTTAGATAACTAGGATTTCTTCTCTTTAGAAAACGAAACATTCTTGGATGCCACCTAGATGTATTCATCTTTTGTGCCTGTTTGGTTGGGGCAATGACTTCGCTTTGTTTTGGCCATAAGAGTGGATATCTGTACTGAAAGATGCATAAGTTTGGTCAGACATATGTAGTATTATTGCAAATTATTGTTGAATGACAGGGCGTTGTAAAAGCATTAATCATAATGGTTAATACTTCCCAACGCTCTTTCACAATTTTTACTTATTCATGTTTCATACACAAGTGTTAATGCAAACTCAAGTGATCACCAAAACTCCAATAAAATCATTTCTTTCGCATGAAGTTGAGGACAATCATTTGTTTGTTGTAACTAACATAGCACATTTTCTGTTATGTGAAGTTGCTGGAAGCGAGGATTCAAACGTCTACTTTTATGACCTGACTCGGCCAAGGCATACCTGTGTAAACAAGCTACAGGTCTGCCTTTATTGCTTGGCATGCTATCAGAGCTTTTGTATTTGTTGTCATCAAAAACCGAATCTAAAGTCGATTGCATTACAGGGTCATCGGTTCCCAGTCGTAAGTGTTGCTTGGAACCATGGTGAAAACTTATTGGCATCATCTGATTTGTATGGCACAGTTATTGTGTGGAAGAGAGCAAAAACAAGCTAAGACATTTGTACACACGACGGGTATGAAGCACGAGAACATCTAAGCTTATGCCCAAGGAGACAGGAGACCAGGTTCGAGGTATTCAACGATGTTGTTGAACAAAAGGCCACTTCTTGCAGAGTGCTTTAAAGTTGACGGTGTCAATGGGAGCTGATTGATCATACCTCTGTCTCTCTCTGTCTCTCGCTCTCTTTTTCTCTCCATTCTTGAGAGAAAGATTATGTGCATTTTTGTTTTAAGGGGAATTGAAGAACTTGGTGCTGTAACATTTTCCTTTCCCCAATTGACATTTTACAAAGGCAAGTGAAAAGGATTTTTTGGGAGCAAATTTCTAGATATATATGATATTGAGTTGAAACTTTTTGCAATTTATAAACTTTACTTTAGTTTTTCATTTGTACTCAATGTCACTGAGAATCACCGATTTACGCCCTTCAGTTCTTCTACTTTTTTGTTTTCTTATTTTCCCCTATGTCACTAAGCACTGGCTTTATGCTTTTTATCTGTGAGCAGCTTATGAGAATACTTTAGTTATCAATGAAGATTATCTCAGATATATGTCTGGAAGATGGAAAAGATGCCGAACACAGGTGCTCCATTCTCATTTAGTCGTCCTCTGGGGCCATGCAAATTTAGTTATTCTGGTTGCTCGGTTTCTGTTCGGTTTTTTCCTTTCTTGTTTGGTTTGGTGCCCTTTGTGGATGGTATAATGTTCCATAGATGAATTGTTCGAATGGCACGGTAGCATGAATTGAAGATTGAGAAGTGAATGGTTTTGCTATCATGGATTTGGTGTTGCAAAAGGACGGGTAATTCGAAAGGGATCTCACCAACAGGGTGCAAACAGAAAAGATGAAGTGGAGATGTGTCTGGTGTTTCGGACATTCATCAAATGCTACTTATAAAAAAAACTGTAAGATTGATAGTCAGTAGCAATGTTCTACGGCACAGAGGGTTGGGCAGTTGAGCATTAATAGGTGCACAACGGCGTTAATGGGAAGTACTTAATTGTACAAATTGGATAGATTTTAAGACTTGATTGCATTTTGTGAAAGTTTTAGGATCAATTGCACTTTCACTGCAAGTTATAGGACTTCTAGCGCACTTAATCTTAAGAAAATTCTGTAAGATTGATGGTCGATAATAGCAATGTTCTATGGCACATAGGGTTGGGCAGTTAAGCAATTAATAGGTGAACAAAATGAGTGTAGCAGAAACGAAAATTCTACTCTAATTTAGGATAAGACGAGAGATTCACTTTTTGATAACTTGGTCTTAATCCGGAGATAGAAATGCGAGTTGGTGCATGGGAAACCTACAAAGAGATGAAAGGGGACGGTTACCATAGATATTAAGCATTGACAGCTTCAATGCGATCTACAGAATTGAGCGCAATGGCATAACGGGATCGGTATATAATGGATCCCACACAGCGAGAATCGCGACGTGGCGTTAGTCATCGTTGTATAGGTCGGTTCTACTTTTAGAAAACATCCAAGGCCATCGATAATCCATCATGTCATCTCATCTGTTCGTTTCAAAAAATTTACCATGCATTCATATTATGATGGAATAACGACACACGGTTCTTTTATATGCAATGTGATCCCTGAATTTTAGCTTAATGTATAATGTCGTTTCTAAATTTTCAATTTGTTCAATATGATTCTTCAATTTTTGATAAATGTATAAACTAGTCCCTCCAATGTTATCCTTCAATTAATTTAAGTTAGGGACAACATTGAACATTATCATATGGTCTAGGGATTAATTTGAACATATACCAAAATTTCAAAGATCGCATTGAATAAATTAAAATTTTACGGACCACATTGCTATTGGGTTAAAATTCAAAGATCATTTGTATCGTTTTCCTCATTAAGTGAGAGTATCGCAACAATTTATGATTATATATTTTAGAAAGAGGGACGTAAACGCAAATCCGTTGTAGTCTAGTTGGTTAGGATACTCGGCTCTCACCCGAGAGACCCGGGTTCAAGTCCCGGCAACGGAATTCGTTCTTTTTTTGTCTCCTTCCTTTTGCGTCTTTGGATTTTGTAAGGTGGGCTACTCTATCTTCTGCCTTCTGCAATATTTCGCCTTTGTCTTTTGCAAGAAGCAGTGTGGAATACACGAAGCTGGTGGTCCTAATGCAATACTTGTCCTCTACGGAGGACACGGGAACATAAATCCCATTCGCAAGAGCTTCCCTATAATGAAACTCCATCTACTGATGTGCAGCTGTAAGATGGAGTTACAGCACAAGCAAAGAAAGTTGCTGAATTCAAGCCGATACGGATAGGGTAAGTCGCTCTGGGTACGAGAAAGAACTTCCTCGTTGCAAATGACGAAGCCAGATTCGCGAAAGACTTTGTTCCCGGTATGCTGAAGGTGACAAATGAGTATCATTCTGAGCTAACTTGGTGACCAGTCTCGAAAGCTCTTGCCCTTAATGTTGTTAATGGCCCATTGTGGTTCGTGAGTCTCCAACTACTCGGGACTTCCCTTAACAACGCATCGTGCTTGGAAAGATGATCCAATCGTCCCTAGAAAAGATGTGCACAGAGCACAGGTATGATGTATAGGAGCGTTCCATCATCGAATGTAACATGATCTTGGTCATTCATGCAGTAATTCTTCCGGCAATAGATTGCCCGACTTCCAAGTTCGTTCTGTCTCTTTACAGAATGCGGGTCATCTTTTCGCTCGCACTTTAATTGCTGGGGTCTATATAATACTCACTCTAGACTACGTACAAAGATTTCTAGGGTGAACCCTGATAGGCCATCTCATCTGCTAGACAATACAGGCCTTGGAAATGAGCATGGACAGTTTCCTTGTGACCATTTTGAATGGTCTTGGGGTGTTAATTCACACCCACAAATGCTGCAAAATGAGGCGATTCGTTGTCTGTGCTAATCATATAACGAATTCTGTAGTTAGTCTTGAAAAAATATATAAATCATGAAAACTTTTATATTGGAGTGCAACTCAGTTCGATTATTGTTCACCCATCACCACTCTTTTAACGAGAGTGATCCTCGAAGTGTCCCCACCAATTTCCTCAAAAACTACCAGCAAATTGTTGGCTGGTCTTAACCAGGACCGCGGAACGTGGTACCTGTAAAACACGAGTAGCAGTTAGATGATTGAAGTCCTAATGTTCAGTTCACTGACCTCTAATCATGTTGGTTTTATGGTTTCATGGGGATGTTTTTACCATTGTTGAGTGGGGTGTCCACATCGGAATTGGCACTTGATGGGCCTAAAAGTGCCGGAGTAACTGCATCCGCTGCAATCTCCGTTGGCGTGTACGCTCCAGTACCTTCCGATGCTCTGCCCATTGACCCAAACTTGGCCTTTCCCCATACTTCCCATGTCGAGAGCCAGAGGTTCATCTCCTTCTGGTGCATCGAAATAGGCCTGCACATTCAAGCAGAATATTAAATGGTAAATGCTCTCAACAACTGAAGCAAGAAGAAATTCTCTATCCCGGTTGATTTGAGGGAAAAAAAACATACAAATTTACATGACATTCTGTTGCAAGTGATATGCAACTTTGAGTTTAGAAGAACTGCGAGATGTTCTGTGGACTGCATCAGATTTGGGAACAATGAAAAAAACAAAAAACAAAAAACAAAAAAGACATGCTTCACAAATCGAGATAGAATTTTGACTACGGTATATGACGACATTAAGAAGTAGCTTCTTTCCTCTCATATGCACACTACCATGTGCCTCCTCCATCATTCCTCAGCACGAAGAACATTAATAGTATCTCAATTGATAATGCACTGAAATAGCGTAACTCGTACCTTATACCAAGTAAGAGGCTGTTGTTTCACCGAGACTAATGACTCTCTTGTCCAGTCAACTGACTGATTGGAACTGGGAGAATACAGGGTCATCGATTCTCCTTTAAGCCCGATCTGAAGAAGCATTTGCCAGGTGGAGGTTCAACCAAGTTCTCGAGTCTGATAACTAATTGCAACTAGAAGAGAAGTCAATGCGTTTGTACCTTGTACGACCACTTTTGCCATGACAAGTCCTTGTTCCCTTGATCAAGCCCTACCAATGTCACTGGTCCTAAGATGCCAGTGCTCCATGTCTCGAAATGAGAGCCAATGTTCTAGAATCACCAGGGCAACGCAAAATGTGATATCGCAATTTAGGATAAGTGCACATTCAGAAAGCTTCTACTATTGGACAAAATTATAAAGTGAAGTTTTCATAGACCAACTTGTAATCCAACAGTGGCGCTGAGAAATGAAATTTGGTTGGTCCCACCTCGCAAGTCGATGTCCACTGCTAAATCAGATCTCCTCTTTTCCCTAGTGCCAAATGCAGAACCTACATTACAGGCCACCAATGTATCAGTGAGTATAGCAGCAAAGTTCATTTCGTCCATTCTATTTTCATTCTCACGAGCAAAAAAGAAATGAGACAAGAAAATGCACCTGAAAGATGTCCATTGACGAAAACGTGCGTAGCATGGCCCGTGGACTGAACTTTGAGAACTGGGCGTTTCCCTCCTCTTAGGATTGATTCGGACGAACTAATATGGACGCTGGAGCCAACACGGGAAACAAGCAAAAATGTTCACAGAAAGATGAAAGCAATCTTTCCAATTCATGTTTTTCCCATCATCGTGTTGGAGCGGCGTAGTAATTTGATCTCACCTGGTTGTGTACCAGAGGTAGTCACTAGCATCTCTTGTTACGTTCAGCTGCTCGAGGAGACCAGTCGCGGTGATGGTGGAGTGTTCATTGAGGGAGTACACTTCCTCATTGAATGTCTCCCAAGAGTGTAGTCCTGCTTTAGTGGACAACATTTGCACTTGAGTTGTTTGATGCTGAACCTGTGCATTTACGATGTCGAAGGGCTTATTAGTTTCTGCACGTGCACTAAACTACAAGACATGATAGGGAGTTTATGTCTCTTCATGAGTTTGGCCTTTTAGTTCCCCCTTTCCATAATAATCGCACTTATTGTTGAGATCGCATTATGAGTTACAAGACTCACAACCATAACAGTCAACACTGGATATTCTACAAACTCAGCATAAGAAAATGAATATTATAGCTTGACTTAATTTCACTATTGTATATGACTATATACACATCTGCATATACTCCATCCTCAAAAATAATTGCTTCAGTGTAGTTAAGAAACTACTGTTATCTGCATTCTGCAGGTCAATTTTCTTTTTGTGGGGATATGGTCAGATTCAAATGGTTTCCCTCTACTGTTAACAATGCAAGTCAAGCCACTACCACTCTACTTACTTTGGCCGTGTTGAAGACGACATCGGTGCAGTTGGGGAGAATGCTGATGGACCAAGGTGGCAAGTTGTAGTGCCTTCCCCTGAAAGTCACTCTTGCATCTGAGTTTGTGTGGTAGTTCGAGAGAAACGCCGCGCAGCCTCCCGAATTAGACGAAAAAACATGCGCCTGCCCACCAAATATTTTTCCATGAAGCGGAAGAAGTGCCAAAGTGCCAAATTGTTTCATAAAAGATGGTCCCTTTGATCTTCAATCATATGATATGAACTAGTATCACTGGTTTTTCAGTGTTTGCAGACCATTCGCTCAAAGAAGGTCGTGTACCTGCTCATAGTTCCCGAGGGACTGCACAACAGGGTCAGCATTTAGAATGGCTCTCTCACATCTCTTAATGGCACCATGTAGTTCCTTCAAATGACCATACTTAGGTTGCCTGATCAGTCCTAGCAATCAATGACCACATCGTGAGAAATAGACAATAGGTGAAGAAACAAATGAATGGAACGAAAAATGACTTTTATAGTCCAATACTTTGTGCAGGAAAAGTAAAATCAGACCGGACCGTGCATCTGCTTTAGTCTACTCTCACCATATTCATCAATCGGAGCATCATAATCGTAACTTGTGGTAATGAAGGGGCCTCCAGAGGTTCTGCCAAAATTGGTTCCTCCATGGTACTGCAAAAACAAGTATGTCTGTGCTTTAGACGCAATGAACCGGACATAAAATCAGAAAGCCGAAATTGGTAAAAGCACGACTGCATTTCTGGGAAGTGACTACAAGGAGCCGAAATCGATAACAGCATGGCAGGAACATCAATATCACTGACCATGTAGTAATTAATGAGGGAGCCTCCCTTTTGGACGAAACGAGCAACCGCAAATGCCAAATCCTCGACTGGCCTCTGATAAACCGGGCTGCCAAAATCTGTAAACCTGCACAGTTTAAGTGGAAATTTCAGCTCAGTCTACTCTATGACACTGCTTGAACATTGAAAGTTTCAGAGACTTGGGTACTCGAGAAATTACCATCCACTCCAAGCCTCGGTCCATAATGTCGGTTTATATGGTCTGTTGGGAGAGAAGTAATCACAATAAAAGCCATTGCATGTGTTTATCTGCCACATAAAGTTTTGCGGGAGCCCGAAAAACTAATTAATTAGCGGTCGACAAGACATCTCGCATATTACTAAACAAAGATGACATGTGTTTACCACCGGGTCAGGAGCATCATCTTCCTTGCACATCACCCACGGCACTCCTGTGCCCATTCCTACAGCCATTTTCGCAGCCCAATTCATGTAGGCATTACCGGCAGCTCCAAAAGCCTTGCGTTCTGGCTTGTACTCATTCTCAATCTGTTATGAAGGACATTATTACCAAGAAGATTGACCAGATCAGATAAAAGGACATATAACATAAGCAATTGGAGAAATTAGACTAATACACTATATAATGGAGGAGTTTTGCAATCGATGGGGACGAGCAAATGTCTATGTATTCCATTCCGGCAAAATTCATACCGGCGAGCATCAAGAGGGTGATTCAGAAGCTTGAAAAAGAAATTTTAGGTTTGAAAATATTTCGTGTCATCCAATGACAGAGATCAGAGGTAGCACCTGAGATAGGATGATGGGGCCTCCTTGAGAGTGAAACAGGTTTTCACTCTTCATCATCTGGACAATCTTTTGAGTGAATTTTTGCATTGCCGACTGCAGCATGTAAGAAAGCAATCAAGCATTATAAAAGTGAGCCAAATCCTCCGATAAAACTAATTCGAGAAGCATCTCTCTCTCTCCATGCGTGCACACGTGCATCCACTGATACACACCTTGAAGGGCTCATTGTCTGTTCTGAAGCTAATGCCACGAACAAACTTCAACCACACAGGAAATCCCCTGAAAAGTCATAGGAAACACATTACAAATTACATCGAACAAGCACGAAATCTTCAGAAAAGGAAGCAGAAACTGTGACCGGTCACCCGAAATTCCACTCTGCACAAACGTAAGGCCCAATGCGGAGATGGACGTATAAGCCAGCTTTCTGGACAGTCCTTACAAACCGAACCAAATCGTATTGCCCCTCAAAATTATACTACAAAATTCAGCACGTAAAAATCACTTAGCACGAATGAATCGAACCTAATGACGAACGTGCGTAAACCCAGATTAATATGAGAGAATATGTAAGTAAAGAAAGAAGTACATTGCCAGGAGAAGGCTCATGAACATTCCAAAACACATAGGTGTCAACAACATCCAAACCACCCTCTTTTGCCTTCTGCACAAGACCTTCCCACATCTGCATTGTTTGAACATAATGTTCAAGAAATATTCACAAAACACCAGACATTTATAAAATCGTCAACTGAGCTCAAAGAGAAATAAAAAAGTGAAAAAACGGGGAAAAAAAGAGAGAGGCAAAGTGTACAAACCTGAGGAGTGCTTCTGGGGTAATGAATGGAGCCAGAGAAGAGAATCCTCCTCTGACCATTGATGATGAGAGCCTTGCCATTGTAGGTGACGTCGCCGCAATGTGTCAGTGATAGAGTCGCACACAGCAGCGCACAGGGCAAGAACCACTTGGGAGCTGAGGTAGCCGCCATTGGGTTTGGTTCTTTTCCCCCTGAGGAGGGAAAGGGAAAGAGAGAAGGTTGTTGTAGTGACCGACAGTGAGCAAAGAATCTGGAAAAAAAAACAGAAAATCTACGGAGGACTAGTGGGGTTTTAGTACAAACCCTGTGTCTTGAAGAAGCCTCTATATGGAAATCATCATCTAGAAGATTATGTCATCTGCATGTTAGATAGAATAAAATAATCTAAAAGAAGAACCCACGACCACATTTCTCTCTCTCTCTCTCTCTCTCTCTCTGTGTGTGGAGAGTATGGCAATAAATTATGAAGCTTTTCTTTGATCTTTTTCGTTTTTCAGCTCAAGTTTCTTCATTGTCTTTCTCTTTTTTCGAGGGCCAGATCCTCAATTTGCTGCTAGAAAGTAGTTTTTCATTGATTGCAGAGATAAGAGTGAAAGCGACAAAGTCCCCCCCTTGCAGGAAGAAAATGTGCCGAAATCACTTCGAATAGAAGCAAGTAGAGATGGCCACGGGCCGGGTTTGGCCCGGAACCGGCCAGGAACCGGCCCGGTCAAACCCGGGCCCGGCCCGTTGACCGGGCCAACGGTTCGGAACCGGAACCGGCCCGTGGCATACGGGCCCGGTTCCGGTTCCAGAAAAACTTGAACCGGCCCGGAACCGGCGGTTCCGGGCCGGTTCTACGAAAAAAAAAAAAAAAAAAAAAAAAACGGGCCTTTCCGCTGCTGCTGCAGGCTGCACGTGCACGGCGCGCTGCAGCAGCAGCAGCAGCCCGTTGCCGTTGGGCCGTTGCCAGGCCCCTCCCTGGCAACGGCCCAACGGCCAAAAATATATAAAAAAAAAAGAAAAACTGCAGCAGGGCCTGCAGACGTGCAGGCCCTGCTGCAGCGGCCCGTTGGGGCGCCAACGGCTACGCCGGACGCCCCAACGGGCATTTTTAATAAAAAAAAAAAAAAAGACATAACCGTTGCAAATTGCAACGGTTATGTTTTTATTTTTTTAATTCTAAATTTTCTTCTATTTTTTCCCTATAAATTCTCTCAAATTCTCACAATACACACACAATTCTCTCAAATTCTCTTCTCTCAAGTCTCAAATTTTCTCAATACTCAAAATTCTCTCAAATTCTCTGAAATTCTCTCAATTTTCTCAATCCACGCAATTTTTTCTTAATTCTCCCAATTAATCCGCTCAATTCTCTCAATCCATTCGAAAAATGGCAAGTGGAAGTCGAGTGCCAACTGACAAAGGTAAGAATATCGCGACGGAATCCCATCATTCTTTTGATCCTCGTGAATATGCAGATTTTCAAGATGATGGAATCAACATTTTTCCTGATGTGGAGCACGTCCCGACGCAAGAAAGTTTTCATCCTCCTGCCGAAATATCTACAACAAAGGAAGCGGAACGGGAATTTACATCTGACATTTGGAATCACTTCACGAAAGTGGAAAGGTTTGATATCGGTCAAAAAAGGTATGATATAATTTGTAAATATTGTAGAAAAATATATAAACATACAGGTGGACAAGGATATGGAACATTTAAACGACATCTTAGAAGCAAACATCCAACCGAAACGGGAATCGATATCAGGCAACAACAAATTTCCGGGTACGTCAATCCTAACACTTCCCCTTTATTTCGTTTTAATGAAAAAACTTATAAGGAAGAATTAGGCAAATTTATTTCCGTTGAGCATTTAGCATTTAATTTTGGAGAAAGATTTGGTTTTAATGAATTTGTACAAAAAGCATGTGCTCCACAAGCAAAACGTGTTCCTAGAAATTCAATTAAACGACAAATTAAAGATCTTTACAAAAATGGAAAAAAAGATTTAAAAAACTTTTTTATGCAATTTAATGGATGCGTGCATATAGGTAGTGATATTTGGAGTGATCATTGGCAAAGTCATTCTTACATGGGTATAACATGTCATTGGATAGATGACGAGTGGACTATTCAAAAAAGAATTATTGCATTTAGAGTTTTCGATGATCATCATACGGCAAATAATATTTATAGAATAATTAGGCAAGTTTTAGAAGAATATTATTTGCTTAACAAAACTTTTTCAATTGGTTTTGATAATGCCGCAGCAAATACCGCTTCAATTGCCGAGTTAGAAAATATTTGTAAACCTGCTTTTGGCGGAAAATTTTTTCACATTAGATGTGCTTGTCATGTTTTAAATTTATGTGTACAAGATGGTTTGAAAACTCTTGATATTTTTCTTCAACCAATAAAAACGGCGATTCAATTTTTATGGAAACATCCCAAAAAAATGAAAGAATGGGGTCAATTTTGTAGAGAAAATCAGGCAAAGCCAAAAAAATTTTCAAGAGATGTTCCAACTCGTTGGAATTCTACTTTCCACTTGCTTAATGAATCTTTACCATATAAAGATTTATTATGTGCATTCATTTCTAATAATATACCTCATATTAATTTATACCCACAAGAGTGGCATATTTGCCAAAAAATTTTAGATGTTTTAAAGGTTTTTAATGATGCAACTTATACTTTGTCCGGTGTTTATTATCCAACTACACATTTATTTTTAGTAGAGTGTACTAATATTGTTGGAACTTTTGATGAATATGAAAATGATATTGAATTACAACATACTATAGTTGCAATGAAAATGAAATGGCTTCATTATTATAGTGAAATTCCCATGATTTATTTAGTTGCTTGTGTTTTTGATCCACGTTG
The DNA here is from genome assembly GCA_031216405.1 of Syzygium malaccense. Classification (NCBI taxonomy): domain Eukaryota; kingdom Viridiplantae; phylum Streptophyta; class Magnoliopsida; order Myrtales; family Myrtaceae; genus Syzygium; species Syzygium malaccense. The sequence goes on along the minus strand of CM062259.1, from coordinate 20,962,190 downwards.
CAAATTGGATGGTTTAAATGATTTTTTACGTGTATATTATCAATGTTTACATTATGACGCGATAAATATTACAACCATTGTACGTGAGGTTAAAAACGTAATAATAGAATTATATAATGAATTTTATACTAAATATAATTTAGGTGATATTGGATCTTCTCAATCTACGGATATACAAAATGACAATACAGGTAAAATTAGTAGAGGGTACAAACTTTTATTACATAGACAAAAAAAACAAAAGGGAGTAATGGGAAATATTTCTGAATTAGAGAGTTATCTAACCATTTTATTTGAGTTTACTGAAGCCGAAGGTGGTACAGATTTTTTAATTTTGGATTGGTGGAAGAGGCACGCAAGCCAATACCCAATCCTTTCTCTTATTGCAAAACAGATTTTTTCAACCCCTTGTTCCACAGTTGCGGTCGAACAAGCATTCAGTGCCGGAGGTAATATTTTGAACGAACATCGTTCAAGATTAGATCCAGAATCAGTGGAGATGCAAGCTTGTGTTGCTGATTGGACGAAGGCTCAATACCGGCAACAAGAGATAGATCGGAATAATGAATCCGAATTCTTTAACGACGGAGATACTACCGCTACCAGTATCGGTACTGAAACGGGTAGTGACGATTGAGGGTAAAAGAACTATTGGAGTTGGCAAATATTTCGGGAACTCTTGTTTCTCATACCGGGTACGCCCACATGAGCTTAGGGAAACCGAAATATAATCCGACGATATGTGACCTTTGGTCCCCTACGCACGGAATGCTTAGGTTTTGGGATAATTTTAGGATATATATATTGTACTCCTTTTTTTTAAGATCGTTGTAACGAATTGTAACGTGCTTAATGATAATTTATTAATTTGAAGCCCTCTCTTTCTCTCTTATCTTTTTGTCATCAAATTTGAGTACAATTTGTATTTTAATCACAATTTATATTGAATAATGTTGTACCACAATTCACAAGAATAGTATTTTTTAAGTTTTTTTTATTTTCATTTCTGTTTTTCTTCTTTTTCTTTTCCTTTTCTGTTTTTTCTTTTTCTCTTTTGTCTTTTTTTCTTGTTTCTGTTTTTTAAAATTATAATTTATATTACAATTTTTTTTTCTTCCTCCGCGGCCGGCCATGGCCGGGGCCGGCGCGGAGGTCGCCGGCGTCGGGCGAGAGCCGCCCTCGCCGGCGTCGGGCGAGGGCGGCCCTCACCTGGGCTGGGCGAGGCCGGCCTCGCCCGACGCCGGCGAGGCTCGACCTCGCGACGCCAGCGTCGGGCGAGGTCGGCCTCGCCCAGCCCCGGCGAGGGCCGGCCTCGCCCGACGCCGGCGAGGCTCGACCTCGCCAGCGTCGGGCGAGGTCGGCCTCGCCCAGCCCAGGCGAGGCCGGCCTCGCCCGACGCCGGCGAGGTCGAGCCTCGCCAGATCTAGCGAGGCTCGACCTCGCCGGCGTCGGGCGAGGCTCGACCTCGCGACGCCAGCGTCGGGCGAGGTCGGCCTCGCCCAGCCCCGGCGAGGGCCGGCCTCGCCCGACGCCGGCGAGGCTCGACCTCGCCAGTGTCGGGCGAGGTCGGCCTCGCCCAGCCCAGGCGAGGTCGAGCCTCGCCCGACGCCGGCGAGGTCGAGCCTCGCCAGATCTAGCGAGGCTCGACCTCGCCGGCGTCGGGCGAGGCTCGACCTCGCCAGCGTCGGGCGAGGTCGGCCTCGCCCAGCCCAGGCGAGGGCCGGCCTCGCCCGACGCCGGCGAGGGCCGGCCTCGCCCGACGCCGGCGAGGGCCGCCTCGCCTGAGGCCGCCGACCTCCGCGCCGACCCCGGCTATGGCCGGCCGCGGCGGACGGGCGGAGGAAGAAAAAAATAGAAAAAAAAATCGGAACCGGCCCGGAACCGGTTCCGAACCGGAACCGGCCCTGAACCGTACGGTTCAGAACCGGAACCGGAACCGCCAGAGGAGGTTCCGGTTCCGGTTCACACTTGGCCACGAACCGGAACCGCCGGTTCCGAACCGGAACCGGTCGGCTCCGAACCGTGGCCATCTCTAGAAGCAAGGCTCCTTTGAGTCCAAATCATACTTTTGTCCTGCTCTGTCCTGAAACAATTTGGCCTTGATGGATAGTACTTTTTTTTTCTTGTTTGTCAAAAAAATTTTAATTTATGTAATTTGGTATTTTTATTTTGTTTTCAATAGACAGCTCCAAGCAATAAAGGCTTTTTTCTTTAACTTATTATCTAGGAGTGATACATGTGCCATGCCATAATTTCAGCAACAGGACAACTGATAAATTGATGTCAAAAAGTACCTAGTATTGTCACAAAAGGATTCTTTTAAAAAGTGCTAAATAATCATGTGAATAAATAATGTAATTCGCAATGCAGCGACTATTTTCGCATCATGCTTAAACTTTGAGAATCCAATATTTCCTCGTTAAATATGTTTGCCGAGTTAGGAGCACTTGTCAACAAGATTCGTCCCAAATCACATAAGATGGACTCTTAAACTCCACAAAGATCTTGAGCATAACCCAATCAAAAGGCACAACTTCTGCATGACCGACGGGGGATCTCATCATGTTGAAGAGGCAGTAGAACCCATGTAAGTCTTATTCATGAGAAACAATAAGCGTTCGAATCCATCTTTGGGGGGCCTCATTACGGTACTAGACATGTCCAAATCCATGTTCGCATCGGCCAGGTCAATCACAATCCTCTGTCACGTGGAACCCATGTGGGTCTCAAAATGATTGGCGTTTGTGATCGTGCATGGTCCACATATTACGGTCTTTGCAATCTTTGTCCCCAGTAGCATCATGGGCGCGCGCAAAAGCTACTTCCATGGCCGCCTAATATCGCAGGTTTGGCATGGGTCAGAAATGGCAAATCCATCAGGCAGGGAGAGATGAACAGACGAAAGCCAGATTGCTTAATTGTCTCTACCATTAAATTTCAACAAGAGCAGCCATCAAAAGTGATGGAACAAGAACATAGGATGCCCAACATCGGCTGCTCTACCCTGTGATGCATGCACGAAGCTTTATTTTTCCTTTTCGTTGACAAAAACGGACAATCCACCCTCTCTTGTCCTGAGCTGTCTGGCCCACACATGGGAGGGCACCGATGCCCATAAATCACCCACCACGCACAGCCGTAAAAAGGCACGGCTTCTTCCCGTGACTTCTCCCTCCTTTTTCACCATCAATTCTCCACATGTTTTCGGGAGAAAATTATCAAAAAAAAAGTCATAACTTATTACATTTTTATCAATTCAATTCTAAATTTTTTAACGATTTGTCAATATAGTCCTTTGGATCAATTTTGTTTGGAAAATGCTGATGTGGTGGCCCAACCAACGTCGGCCATCTTATGTGACGTAACCGATGCGGACGTGGACAATTTTTTAAAATTATTTTTGGATTTTTTTCTTTTTTTTCCATTTTCTGGTTTTTCCTTTTCTTTTCGCCGGTGGCTAGTCTTAGGTGACGGCCAGCGAGGTCTGGGTGAGGGCAACCCTTGCCCAATCTAGCGAGGGTGGGCCTCGCTTGTGGTTGGCGAGGGCGGCCCTTGCCAAATTGGGCCAAGGGTCGCCTCACCAGCGGTCAATGAAGACTTGGACAAGGGGGCCTCGCCTAGATCTGTCGAGGTTCATTGCCTCGCTGACAACAATAAAGAAAAAAAGAAAAGAGAAAAAGAAAAGAAAAATAAAAAATAAAAATAAAAAATTGCAAAAATTGTCCAATTCAGCACTGGCGATGCCACATAAGACAACCTGTTTCCACATTAGTGGTTTCTAGCCAATATTGGCCGGATGGACTACATTAGCAAATTGTCAAAACTTTTAAGACTAAATTGGCCAAATTAAAAGATTTATGACTGAATTAGCACAAATGCAATAGATTTAGGATTTTTTTGGTAATTTCCCCTATATTCTTGGACGAGGCGGGCCTTGCCCTAATTTGGCGAGGTTCATCGCCTTGATGGCGCAATACATAAAAAAAGGAAAAGAGAAAAATAATTAATAAAAAAATTTAAAAAAATTGTAAAAATTATCCACGTCAGCACTTGCGGTTCCACATAGGACGGTCGGCCGGTGTCCATATCGGTGGTTTTCAGCCAATATTGGCTGGATGGACTGCATTAACAAATCGTCAAAATGTGTAGGACTAAATTGGCTAAATTAAAAGGTTTAGGACTAAATCAGTATAAATGCAATAGATTTAAAACTTTTTTGGTAATTTCCCCCATATTTTTGTCCTAACAGAACCTGAGTGTCTTGTAGCTACCCTTTAGACCATGAGCCCACCTGAGTCTTTTTGCTTGGATCGCAGTGTCCAGATCAGTGTTATCGCGGTCATTTTATATATAGAATTTACACGATCAACGATTAGGATGGACCTTGATCCTGGCAACAATTTGCCTTTCCAAAAAGCCAGTAGGTCAGTTGCCGGCCAATTAGATAGATTCAATCAATGGACAGATCATTGTTATCACGGTCATCAAGCTTGAAAACATTGCTCAAGCTCGCCAATTACTATATGTTTAGGTTTTGCCGTGCCTAGTTTGCCTCATTAGCTCCAAATTTCGTTTAGCGATATACGGGACGAAAATTATATAGTGCGTGGGATATGGACCCTAACGTACTTGCTAGGGGTCCGGTATTTCTAAACATCGGTTATATATGTATCCTTTCATGTAAAGTACAAGTATTTCACTAACAAAGCTCCGAACTTAAGGTTTCATCGCAATTCTTCGAGTCGCAATTCTTTGAGAGCAAGGGAGGAACTTTTGTGCTCTAACTATCAAGGTGAAACTAAATTTTTGTACATGAAGATTAGGTATATACTACTTACCGATTATAAGAAAAAGATCCTAAGAATCTATGTAGTCCTAGAAGATATTTGTAATAATCAAAGTTATCTTCTACATCGATAGCAAAAGCTTTACTAATTATAGGGCTAATACCATGAAAAATCTTAAACTTGTACACTTTTGATAAATTTACCAAAAATTAATTTTTTTACCACTAAAATCCCAAAACTGGTATACCTGTAACAAATTAACCCTCCATTAGTTTTCGTAAAATCTTACTGTCAAATTACTTCGTTAAATGACATGCTGCAGTTGACAGATGTACCAATTTGGTGTTTTATCCTCCGTTTGTCACAGGTATAGCGATTTGAGATTTTTTGTGGTATTAATCCAATTTAACGAAAACTAACGGAAGGTAAATATATCACAAATGTACCAATTTGGAGTTTTTTGAGGTCAAAAAATTATTTTGGGAGAAATTTGTCACATGTGTCCTAGTTTTGGATTTTTTATGGCCAAAAAATTAGTTTAGAGTAAATTTGTCATAGATATACCAATTTGAAGTTTTTCGTGGTATTAACCCTTAATTGTAATCACTCTTTTTTGCAACTTTGAAAGATTTAGCATAATAAGATCCATAAGTCAGAATTTCTCGCGAAAGAATAAAACAAATTTAAAATGAATAAAAAAAAGAGAGACTTTTAACTGGTTGAGGCAAAATTCCACAGGTTGGTGGAAAGATGAGAGAGAGAGAGAGAGAGAGAGAGAGATGTGGGTTTAACCTAATTTTGGACCGATGTACTTTTTGGCAGATTTTGTTAAATGAGTGTTGGTAACTTTGTTTCTTAGTCGTATGTATTCTTCCATTTTAAGCATGCAAATGATGGGGCCGAATGCTTTAGGTGAAGTTGCAGGTATCACTAAATAAATAAATATATATATGGTTAATTCTCTTTAAAATCTTCAATTTTTGATCCAATCCCAATTTTACCCCGCGAAAATCCCTAACTTTCCCTCTAATTCTAAATCTACCCACGTGTCTAAGAATCGCTATCGGTATCTTCAAGATTATCGATATTATGAGGCCGATGTTGTTCGATACGAACGCGAGGGCATTGTTGAAGATGCATGTTTCGATAATGAATTTCTGGCGCATCCTGATGTTGATAATTTTGCAGAAGTTTGTAGCGAGTTTTGGACTCGCTGGCAGATTCGGGACTAGAATGAAAGTTAAATTCTTTTTAGATAAAAAAAAAAGTTCGGGGTAAAATCGGGATTCGATCTAAAGTCGGGATTGTTTTGAAACTCAAAGCCCATTCAAAGGATGAGATGTCACGGGCATGGATTGGGCCGAGTGGCGTACACACTTGCACTAAACTTGGGCCAAGTTAGCAATGGAGTGGTCGAGACTGGGCCCCTAAGCAAGAACCTTGTGATTAGAAAAAAATGGCAAAGATGATGAGGAAACTAGCCACACACTAACCTTATTGTTTCTATTAAATGAATCGACCCACCCAAAAATTCATTATGTTTTTTCGAATTCCACAATGGAAAGAAAAGCTTCTCGAACATAGAACTCTAGCTGCCGAATTGAATGGACATATATGAAATAAACGCTTTTGAGAATTACGTGATGAATTGAATAAAGCGTGGGAATATATGTGTAGCATGTAATATTCTTTGTTTAGCACAGAGATCCGGCGAAAACTAGTGTCTCTAGTGCCCCGACGGCATCACGAACTTCTCGGCAGTGACTACCTTGTACGTACTTGCCCCGAGAGACATTAGCTTCTGTTATGATAACCTGCTGGCAGGATCGAAACAATCGATACGTGTGTCGACTTGACGAGACCATCAACCAGTGCTAACAACGCAATTCCATTCCCAACTTCTAAGCGGGGGCCCCGAGTTCATCGGCGAAGTGGCGAACTCATCGGAAATCCGAAAAGACCTTGTTTTCGGGCCCTTGCACTCGCCGTCGACGGAACTCACAAAGCTTCACGTTGGCCCACCGTCGCGAGCATCGACTGCCACCCCCGTGTTTTGGACGGTGTTTGATTTGGTCGGACGGATTCGTGTCCACGTGTCACGCAGAGCGACGATCTCGTGGCTGGTTTTGCTCTTTATGAATCCGTGAAAATGAAAAATACATAAAGAGACGGCCGAGCCGAAAAAAACAGATGACGACGTGGTCCCCATCCACGTCATCGATGACGTCATCGCCTGCCCATATGTCAAACACGTGGGCGCGCCGTGCGGGGCCCACGTTTCATTACTATAAACGTGGGCGCACCATGCGGGGCCCACGTTTCATTACTATAAAGCTTGATTATTTCAGGGGGGGCAATGCTGCATTTGTCAAAAAAAAAAAAAAATCAAATCATACCGATCAATCATTCATTAATCTTAGCACAACCTGCCAAGCTCAAGACCCCCGCACCCCAAAAAAGAAATTAAAAAAAAAATTGGAGCTATCTACTCCCTCCACGTGTCGCTTTATAATCATCCAAAATAGTCTATGCCCACCGCATACTTTTTATTAAAAAAAGGGCTAATAATATCATATGTATTTCACCCTCTCATTGTGCATTACCAATTCAGCTATGTGAATTAGATCACAGCTAGCAAACTTGCAATATTAATTTCTATTAGGTTAATGAAAATTTGCTATGGTTGGTGCATGAGAAATATATTCTATTTTTGTCGGTAGGTCTCGTTTCGGTTTGTTTATACTAGTTCTGCGTGCCGGACTAGCCAAGGCCAACTCTTTTATGGAGTTTATTAATGGCTGGTTGGTAATGAAATTAAAAAAAAAAATCTTACTAACCGCCATATCTTTGGTTCCACATCAACATTAGGAGGCGAAAGAAGCTGATGAGAATGTTTGATAATTGAGGTGAGAGTGCTTACTCAATGTTTGATGTAGACAACTTTCTAATGCTGTCTTCTTCAGAAATTTATTGTAACGATGTCAATTCAGTTCTAAACTTTTTAATTTTGCTAATTTAATCTCGACCCTTTGCTCGAAATTTCAACGAAGTCTTTCCGGCTAATTTTCATCGAAAATCGGCTATAAGGTGGTGTGCCACGTAGGACGGGCGACGATAAGTGGACCACAACGTCGACAGTTTCCAACAAAAATTAATCGAAATGACTACATTTATATTCCACGCAAATGTTTAGGGCTATGTTGGCAAAATTAAGAAGTTTAGGAATGAATTGGCATCTACACAATAAGTTTATGACTAATTGGGAAATTTTCCCATTTCTTTGATGATTAATTTAAAGATATATATATGTTAGAAGGTTCAATTCAAAAGCTTTAACTTGTACATAGAGGGATATCGCATGTCTATAAGCTATAAAGAGTATATAAATCCCATAAACAAGAGGGCGCGTGAAATTTGACAAACAAGGACGGTAAATTGGGGTAAAACCTAGATCTAATACCATCTTAAAAAAGTACAACGCAAAATTTTAAGTTTACAGGTGGAGTAAGAGCATATAAATTCCGTATAGAAGTGATATGAGATACTTTAATAACATTAGAGCAAACAAAAGTAATTTCAATTCCAAAATATGAGTCAATATTCTTAGAAGACTTCGAATCGATTTTACTATTGTTTTTTTTTTTTGCAATTTTCTCTCCAATAAAATAGTTAGGCGTGTTCTACCACATGCCGAGCAAAATAGAACGTCTAATTATGGTGGGTACGGTTCGTACGAATCATTTGGCATGAGTGAAAAAAAAGAAGAGTGAGAATTTTACCTTGTATGAAGATTACTCGAGGTCTCTGCAAAACGAGGACAATATAGTAAACGATTGAATGGATTTTCGAATTTATTATTAGCGAAATTTTAATATGCAACTGACGGAAAGTTTCGAAAAATTAGATGCGATTTTTCAAATTTAGAATATATTCTTGAGATAACATAATCTTTTTATCATTTAGCTATTTGGAATTGTCTACGTAATTTAAAGAACCGTAAATTGGTGGAAAAAAATTAGTGGTGATTTACGTTTATCTATGAAAAATGGGAATTCGATATCTTGACTTGATCCCTAATCAGACGTTTTAATAATGTTTAGTGTATCGATTATTGCATTTTCAAAAAAGTCTCAATTAATTCTCTTGAGTGTAATGTACTTATCTTTACCATACTATACTCAGAATAACTCGACAATATATAGATGAAGAACGATATTGGTTGTTCTAATGCATCTTTAAGTATTGTTTGGTAGAGAAGTTGAAAGCTTAACAACATTGCATGATTAAGGTGCCGTTTTGGATACATTTATTTTTTTCATTTATAAACAATAAAATCATTTAAATTACCACCCGCCTGGGTGGCGCTGCTGGAGCGCGCACTCTTCCTCTCGCAAAAGGTTGAGTGTTCGAATCCCGGGCGTCGCAGGGTGACTTAACTGGTGGCACGTGTGTGGTGGCTAGCACGTGTCGCCCCCAGGGTTTACTCTCCGGCTGTCGGCCGTGCGGGGGTTCCCTGGGTTATCAAAAAAAAAAAAATCATTTAAATTTGATTGGCATTTCTTAATCGAAAGTGGTGTTTGGTTACACCTAACAATAAATGTTTGTTTACATCGTTTTCATTAAGCTATGCTTGTCATATCTAACTGCTCGTTATACCTTTACAATTTTATCGCTCAATAATAGTTTTGACTCACTTTTTAACTAATTAAATAAAAATAATGCACATTTTAATATTTATACTTCAACATAAATAGTGCAATGAGTGTACAATATGTCATTCATCATTCAAATATTTAAAGGATAAGATAAAAAGGAGAAAATTAAAAAAGTATCACAATTGTGTAAAATTTAGCGCGAAACATATTTCCACCTAGATTTATTCACATAGTTAGGTAAAACACAATTCATAAGACATAATGGAAATTAAAATTGAAAATGAAAACTACTTTATAATTACATTTTCATTAATTTGGAAGTAGTAAGAACGAGTGCGAATGAGTGGATAAAAAAGATAAATAGACATGTGGATTACTATTAAGCCCTTTGAATTTGATATATTTTGTACGACAAAATTAAACATGGTAAGCACACTAACTAATTATTTATGTACACAGCTAGAATTACAAATCATGGAAAGTTACATTTCAACTTCGGTATGTCACCAAATTCAGAAATTTTTTAAGTTAAGTTCTCATAATTTATTGCCTCTGTTTTATATTAACTAGCAAAAATGCATATGTGTTGCGTGTATAGAAAACAAATTGATATTTAAAATATTTTTTCAAAATCACCTTATCACCATAAACTTGAATCATTGATTAATGGAGGGAATTATTGACACAATATATACTATTATATGAAGCAAAGAGAATGTCCTACTTTTAAGATATCAATCATTCCATTTCTTCCCTACATATCCTCAGCTACATACTTTCCAAATATTGTATTCACGCACAAATGTGTACATTATTAATTTCATTCAATCCCTCTCATGTGTCAATATTAAATTTTATATCTTTTCTATTCTATGAAACATTCCTAAAGTAATTCAAATCTTGAAAATGTTATTGTATTTCCACATAATGTTATAAACTTTCTTTTTGTTGTGTATTTTTATCACTAATTCCTCTAACCATTTAATCGTTCAAAATTTTCATAACAAAGCAGTTTCCCTTAATTTTTTTTTGCCATATTCGCAATGCTTTTGCACATTTGCTAGTACGAAGGAATTGTACATATACATGGGGAAAGAGAAAAATATCTCAATATTTGAACTTTTGTTTGTAAAGGCTGCTCATAAGACTGAAAATATTCAAATGCTCAAATAAACTACATGAGAGATAAGATATAATTAAGAGTTTATGTTTTTGCTCGTTCATAGAATATTTCTGAGATAATTAATTGAGAATATTTTGGAAAGAAGAAAAAAAATTGTGGGAAGTCCTCATACTTTGTGTAATAATACATATTACCTCATGGGGCACCTTTGATAATGGGTTATTGAAATTAGGTCTATCCCCACCTTTTGACATAGGCAAAAAGGTTCATTTTTGCTCTTTCTGGTAGCAATCATTTCCAGACACGTCTTAGTTTGATGGTTGAAAAAATTGAGCATGAAAGGATTTACATGTGTTTTCAAATCGTTCTCATCCCCTGGAACAATCTAGCCAAAAGGTAGCAGCTAGTCATCAAGAGGGGTACTTAGGAAGAAATAAAAAGGTTGAGGGTTTTGATTAATAAAATTAGAAAATGAAAAAGGTTAATAACGTTTGGTTGAGCAGTTAAACCTTTAAGCCTGCCTTCACTTGAAAGTCGTGAGTATTAGGTAACTATTTGTATCTCCACGAGGAAATTACCAAAAAAGTCCTAAGCGTATTGCAATTGTGTCAATTCAACCCTTAATCTTTTAATTTGACCAATTTAGTCCTAAACCTTTTGACAATTTACCAATTCAATTCATCCCGCCAATTTTGATAAGAAAACATTGACATGACTCTGCTGGCATTGATAATTTTTATAATTTGTATTTATTATTATTATTATTGTTATTATATTCTCTCTCTTTCTGTATTTTAATTGTTGCTGGTGACCTTCGCTAGCCCAGCCGTTGGCGAGGGTTGAGCCTCATCGACCATCGACAAGGCCCAACCTTGTCAAATTCGGCCATGGGTGAGGCCTAATCTCTATTCAGGCCGTGCCTCGCCCAATCACTAAGCGAGGTTGAAAGCTGCAAGGTTGACCTTGCTAGTGGCTAGACTGGCAAGGCTTGCCCTCATCGGATTTTGCAAGGGCCGAGCCTCGCTGGCCATGGATGGTGCTTAACCCGGTCCCTTGCAATCCTTGCCAGAGGCTATGAGGTCGAGGTCGTGCTTCTGCATAGTACATTGGTTAGCCGAAATCATTGTGTAACATCCTAAATTTTATTGTATATATTACGTATATTATTTTATATAGAAATAAGATTTATATTTCTCCATGCTACCATTGATAATTGTCACATGATTCTCTTTGTCTCTGATAACCACAATTTATTAGTCACTTTTCATTAATGTGATTGCCACATTCCTTGGTTTATCACTTAGTTTCTTACCTGTAAATTACATCATTCCTAACACTTCTTTTAACTTTAGCCCATTAATGCTCTTTAAGCTTGCAAGTCAAGAGTCCTCATTCATTCTCCACATCTCTCTCATTTTCAATCATAAGTTTAACCTATAGATTTACATCATGCATGACCTCACCCTTTTGCTTCAATAATTACAAATCAAATAATGATTCTTATTCATGCATCTACTCGAAAGATCTTATGCTATCTCCAATCATTATATTCATTTAGCTACTCAAATTATGCGATCTTATGTTATCTCCAATCATTATATTCATTTAGCTACTCAAATTATACCACTTGCAACGTTTTAATTTGTGTACATTTCTCTATATTCTCCATCAAGTGGTTTAACCTCAATGTCATCATAGCTTTCAATCTTAGTCAACTAAAATGTATTGTTTTTAAGTAAGAAGAAACACAAGTCGAGGTCTTCTATCTCTCATTAATACTTGAAATGATTACAACTCAAATATTGCATCCTCATTGCTTGGCCAACAATGCTCTCTCTCTCTCTCTCTCCAATCAAATCTCTCCACATTTTCACCGTCGATATAGCCACTTGTAGATTATGCCACTTGTAACGTTTTAATTTATGTACATCTCTCTATATTCTCCATCAATTGTTTTAACCTCAATGTTATCATAGCTTTCAACCTTAGTCAACTAAAATGTATTGTTTTTAAGTAAGAAGAAACACAAGTCAAGGTCTTCTATCTCTCGTTAATACTTGAAATGATTACAACTCAAATATTGCATCTCATTGCTTGGCCAACGATGCTCTCTCTCTCTCTCTCTCCAATCAAATCTCTCCATATTTTCACCGTCAATATAGCCACCTGTAGATTCTGAATTGGAACATCTATCCCTCTCTTTTACACCTACTTTTTTAACTCAAGCTTATCATTACTTTCAACCTTAGTTACTTATTCTTATCCTTCTGTACTTCTTGAAAGTCTTCCAAGAATGTGCCCTCTTGATCGTGTGAAGCAATTTCAAGAATCCAAGTTCTAATTAGAAAGCTTTAACTCATTCTTGCATAGAAAGAGAGGGTTCCATGCCACTTTCCTTTCTCTTCCATTTCCTACTCTTTTGAAGCAAAGGCAAAGGTCCCACGCTTGTATTTCTAAAGCTTCTGGTTTGATATTTCAAATATTTACAAATTGAATCTTTGGGCTTCCACTTCATCTTATCAAATTAATTTTATTGCTTGGAAAGTTTGGAAGTTGTTAATGTTTGTTTTTGTTCATTTTGCTTTGAAGGTGATTATGGTTTTAAGTTGTCCAAGTCTTTGTTCAAGATAAGTGTAAACTCTAGGGACTAAGCTAGATTGATCTACTTAGTACTCTTGACTTGGTTGCTTGATGTTTGTTAGTTTAGATTTGATCTTAAGTACAAGTAGGTCCCAAGATTGACAAGCAGAGTTATGATGATTTTTTGCCTATATTGAAATCTTTAAGACATGCCTAGAAGGTGTTTGAAAGACCACCCAAATGTTTTGTTGCACCTTTGATGGGAAAGAAGGAGAAAACGGTAAAACAAAACCAAATAGAGGCTTTTTAGTAGATTTATTCTTCCCATGCTTAGTATGTGATTGATTATGATTTGGTGGTAATTTAGGTGTGAAAATGTGAAATGGCGAAACCAGAATTGATAATAATATTTTTGTAATTTGACTAAGTTATCAAAATACTAGTTAATTGTTGTCGATTGATCACGTAATCGACTCTTTGAGTTGTCGATGTTCATATTGTCGATTCTTTGAGTTTTTGATGTTTAAATGATCGATTTATGAGCATCCGTTCATTAGTTACCGATTACCTATCTATGGCTTCTGATTAAATGATGATGGCTTGGCATGGAAAGATGTGCATGTAATTAATTGTTTATCATTAATTGCGTGAGAAATGACAAATTATTGATATGTACGTGGTGTTTATTATGTTGTTATAAAATGTATATGAATGATGCCACGTGATTAAAACCTTTGCCATGGCTTGTTCGTTACTAAGCGAATTCCCTTGTATGAATACGTGGATGAGACTCAAATTCGAATTATATATACATGTCAACTTACATCATTGAAATATTAATATTTTTGTTAGACATACTAAAAAATTGTATTCTAAAAGTGTACCATTTCCGTGTCACTTTCCAATTTGTGAATATTCATTTTCATAAAGATGTGCAATCGAATAATCATTTTAATATCTATTAACAATTATATGCACTCACATTCATTTTGAGGGTACGCTGCGTTTGATTTTTCACATTTGTATATTTTTTCTGTTTTAACTTAAATTGATAAAGATCACGTGATAATTATTGATTCAAAAGTGCCTCTTACATGTAAAATCTCAAGACTTGCTATCTTCTAAAATTTTCCTTCAGTGAATCCCCTCAACTTGCTAAATGTGGGTCAATCATCTTGAGCCAATCTATCATGAGTATATTTGAACTTTGGACCGTTGTCATCGCTAGTACTTTCATGTAGTTCTTCAAAGCCAACAAGGATGAAACTTGTGGGGATTAAAAAAAACACATATCTTGATCCTTAATAATCATGTGAGAGTTAGGTGAATTGAGAGTTTGGAACATAATTGTCCTCCTTGGCATAGAAGGATCACATGACACATAGAGGTGGTCATGGCTAGTGGTTCAGCCGCCAGGGGCCTACTGACACGAAAGTAAAATGGGTGGTTCTGGGCAAATGATTCTCTTCTTGGTGTTGGCCCACCTAGGCCTAATCAATTTAATGCATAAAATGTGATAATTTTTAAATCATGGGTGGCTTTAGCAAGGATTTTAGATCCGGTATTAGGTCTAGCCTGCCCGTTGATCCGGTATTGATCTAGGACGGAAGTTACTCGACCATCTTACTCGTTAAGTTTCCTACTTTATATCGCCTATTAGAAATTATCTACGATTTATGATATATATTTATCTTATTTATATTTACTTTGCTACTAGAAATCTATTTAGGTTGTCTGTAAGCACAGGCCTAAACAATTGCCTTCTAAGTTTTAATGATTTGACTATTGGATATTTACCTACCTGGCGTTTCTCTCTTATCTTCTTCGACTTTTCTCTATTTTCTTCCCCATCTTTTGCTACCTTATTGTCTTTCTCCTGCTATTCTCAACCTATGTTTTGCTACCACTGTCGTTTTCCAACATGGATGATATGACGCATGTTGATGGATGGCGGCGCTGAGTCCCAAAGATTGGTTGTGAACCAAATTGACATGTCCTAAGCAAATTTACGGAAGTACTTAGACCATTCGGGGAAAAAAAATGTACCTTGAATTTTTCTCTATTTTTTGTTGCAAAATTAATCAACTTTTCAGGGCTTGTTGGGTTACTTGGAGGAAGGTTTTGCTTACTTTCCTTCTCTTTTTTTTCATTAATGTTGTAATGTTTGCATGTTTGTAGTCTGTGGTTGTTATTCATTTCAGCCTAAAACATATAACAAAAATTAGAAGAGAAGGATTTAAATACTATTGCTTTCTTCACAAAATATATTTCTACTTTAAGTATGCGGATTTTCTTATTTAGTGTCCTTTAAGTTAAAAGTCGAGACAATCTCTCCATATCTATTGAACAAATCTTATTGTCGTGTGATAATAGATATAACATTTGTCGAGCAATAAACTAATACATTAGAGCTTAGTTTCTCGCTTATCTAATTTTTGTAATCGATTTCTAATTAAGTGGACTTCAAATAAAATTACAGTTAGTTTTGATTTATGCTAAAAGGATTTGCTTTAAATAATATAAACTATCTTCAGACAAAGTGGACATCAAAGGAAGAAAATAGAATTAAACGAAAAGTAAATATGCAAGTTTCGAATAAGTAAAAGTTTTCATTTTTCTTATTTTTAATAGTACTGTTGTGATATTTATAGTGAATATTATTTACATTCAGTAACAAAATAAGATATAGTCATTGTTTATATTAATTTTGATTATGGATAGATTATGCATTTATTCACGTATTGAAATGAACTATAATTTCGTATATGAATATCATTCATGTAATTCGATGTATTTTTTGTTTCATTTAAATGAATAATTTAGGTATCTCAAGATATATAATATCTGTTCACTCTTTGCAATTTCAAAATCATTGAGAGATAGAAGTCGAAAGTAATATTTCAAAATTGTAGTAATACTTTATTTCAACGTGTTTTATCTTTATTGTTTACAAATTTAACTAGAAGAGATAAAGTCTCGGAAATAACAAATCAACAATGGTAAATTTATTGGTGGGATACGTGCTTAAGACTCATTTTTCTTGCATGGATGCCATGCGGAAATCACATATGCAAAGTGAAGTGCCCCATGTGGAGTTAGGGATGGCGTGGAGTTCCCCGCCTTGCCTCGCACCACTCACTCCTAACTTCATGGCTCACATGGGGCAAATTTTCCCTTCCGTACCTACCCCGACATAACTATGCAAGTTACCGCCCCACCCCACACCACTCACCCCTTAACCCCACACCTCACACTATCCAAATTTTCCCTTCCCATATCCTGTCGACATAACTTGTTTAATGCAATTAATACTGTAGTTGACAATTCAGGTCGCGGGTCATGTTCATGTTGAGTTGGCATAACAATATATGATAAATTAGGTCTACCTGAACTCACATGATAAGTTAATCGTGTCAACCTACATGACATGAACCCTACTCGAAAATTGATATGATGACACGACATGATCCTTGTAAAAATCAATTGAATAACGGGTTTATGAGTCTAAACACTTGCTTGATCCACCATGATACAGAATGAAGCCGCAAACACAAACATAACTCGAAATATCCTCAATCTTACATAAACTTTTCTTATAGGTTGCAATAATTTGTTAACAAATTATCATTGAATCAAACAAACAACTTGTCCACAGTTGATAAAATGTCATCAATTTAAAGTATTAACAGTGAATAACAATGAAATAGTAGTCTTTTATCTAATTATGTCTAAATGGGCCACATATAGGTCGGATTGGCACTAACCCGTTATATTTAAGTTAAATGGGTCAATTTCATGAGTTGGACATGAAAACGACATAATTATTAATTGCGTCATGTTGCAGGTTGACACGAAATTTGATCCAAACAAGAATAGCTTCAACTCAAAATTGTTAATTTGTGTTGTGTTATTATGTCGTGTCAGAAATTGCCATACCTAATTATCACCCGTTTAATGTAATTTCACATTAATCTTATAGGGCATTTCATGTAATCCAACATAATAATTGCACGCCGCCTATGTGACAGCCTTTTCTATGGAGAACGCATCAAAACAATATCTTGCAAGAGGAGAAGACATTTCTAGCAATCAAGAGTCCTAATTGTCAATTTTAGACTCAACTTTTAGGGAATAGCTTGTAATTCAATATATTATGGAATGAATGGGGTAGAAATAGTGAAAGGATGACGTGGCCACTTGGATTATCTTTCCATGATTCTTAACTTTTATTTTTTATTCATACGCCATACTTCATTCTATTGCTATTCATACTTTTTAACCTAATCGAATAACGCTATTTTGAGAAAAAAATTTACCATAAAAAGAATGTGTGATATAAAATAAATTTTAATAACAAAGAGGTTCTATGTCTTCTTGAATATTTTGTAATGCTTATGTTCTAAGTTTCGCTCTGCTTAATTTATTTTATTGTTACATTTTATCAGAATAAAATTCTTATTTGAAGATATATTGTAAAACACGCGCGCGCGCGCGCATTATTCGGTCTTCTTAGTTTTGTGGATTGTTTTTCCCTTGTTTCGATTTGAAGCCTAGACAATATTATCATTTAGTTGATTGCGTTTAAGTGAGGAAGGAAGTAGTTATGGTACGAAAGAAATATATGTTTTTTTGTTATGGATACTTTAACAATTTAAATAACGAACTTCCAAAAAAAAATTCTCAACACATAATAGGCACCTAATTAAAAGTTTGTGATAGTAATTACAATAATAGTAGATAAATGGACGGATGATGATCTACCAGGATAAATTTAAATAAAAAATTGAAAGTCATAATAGATTTTACTGATTTGTCATATTTCTTTTTAACTTTTAAGATAATTTTACAATTTTTGTTTTATATTTTTATATGACAATAAGATTGCTATGCTGTTTTTATGTGCTTATTTTGGTTACATATATATAAATTTGGACTGAAAAATTATCTAATCAGTTATAAGCCTATTGTATATACGACAACTCAGTTCTAAACTTTTTAATTTTGTCAATTTAGTTCTAAATCTTTGCTCAAAATACCAGTGCGGTCTCTTTGATTAATTTTCACCTTGAAATTATTGACGTGGCAATCCAATCATCGCTAGCTATCTTTCATGGCACATTGCCAAGTCTGCGATTTCCAGCCAAACAGAAGGACCCAATTGGAATTTCTGGCAAATGTTTAGGATTAAATTGGAAAAATTGAAAAGTTTAGAACTAAATTGGCATATGTACAGTAGGTTTAGGAATGATCAGCTAATATTCCCAAATTTGGACAAAATTGGCAAGCAAAGAAATATGAACCAATTTTATCTCACAATAAACTCCATTGATTGCTTAGCTATAGCCAATAGCTATACATCCTATTTAATGAGAAATGTAAGATCGACATGAGTATGTGAATTTTCTTCGGAAGTTGTTATTAAACTGACTTGAGACTCATTAAATTCAATCGTGCTAAAAGCCTGAATTAATAAGAATTCAATGACCAGGAACCTGGTGTCTAGGGGGCGGCTACTTTGTAGAGAAAATACAAAACAATTTCTTATAACGAGGAAGAGATCATTCCAACAATTTACAATCTTAGGTTTCGAGCTTAAATGTAATACTCAGAGAAAACTCTGTGACAATATATTTGTTTGAGTAATGATATTTCCATAACTAATATATCATCTACGACAACTTTTCCAAACTGTATAGTTTAGTTAGACTCATTTGCCTTTAAAGCTCATCCACAATCTTCATAAAGATTCTTGAAAAGTATAGCAACACTAACATTTACCAAATTAGGCAATAATCAGAAAAGCCCAACTTGTTTTTTTTTTCTTTTGTTTCTACTATTTCCTATTTGTCATGTTTTGATAATTAATTTTATTATGGTCTTCGAGGAAGATAATCTATAATGTCCTAGGTAATATCTTGTTTTTCAAAAGGAAAGCTGTATTTTTTTTTTGGTCGGAAAAAGAAACCTGTATTTTATTAGTTAATAAATTATTCAATATAAAATATAAAATACCAACTAATATATATTTCATAAATTTTATTACTAAATCTATTTTTTATTAAGATTAATTGGATGTATTTATATGTTGCAATTTGTCCCATTAACTATGCATAATTTTTCTGTAAGATATATAGTTTTCGTTATTTTTCATTTTTCATTGTAATTTGACAAGATATGTCATGTTGATAGTTTTAGTTCTTATCTTTACATAATTTTTCTATTAAGAGGTAATTATTTAGTTAAAATTATTCACTTAATCAAGTAAGTTATACTTCAAATTACAAATATTCTTTAATATGATATGCTTTTAAGTTGTCTGATTTTCCATTTTAATTTACTAAAGTACACATTCTGTATTTGTTCAATAATTAAGTTTACCAAACTCTTGAAATGTAAGTGCAATTTAGTTATATGAAGTGACCTTGTTCACGTTGTGATTCAAGGTATAACTCTACGGCTAAAAGAAAAGAAGTAAGCTATAATTCAATATACAAATAATATAACCTACTTGTAAATTAGATCTCTTTTTATATATCACGTTACATTCTAATTTAATAATGAATTAAATGGAATTCCTTAATTGTTCTATTATTTCAAACTAATTTCAAAATAAGCAATATTTTCATTCGTTTTGAGATATTTTCATTTTATATGCTTTTTAAATTGTAGACTTTTTTTTTGAGACCGTAATTGTAGACTTAATAACAGGTAAATGACCGGAGATGTCAAATGAGGTAAGGGCTATCGGTTTGAATGAGTGCAAAGTACCACAAAAACAAAGCGAAAGAATATAAGACTCTATTAAGAAAACATACACTAAGTATGAAAATGAAAGTAGAGCCAGGCTTTTTGCTATGGAAGAAAGAAAACAGCAAGTTTAGGCTTATTTGATTATTTTCTAAATTTGTTAGAGGGTACCTTCTGTTTTTACAATTTTTTTTAAAAAAGCCACTTTAATTTTTGTTTTTATAAAAAACCCCCCACTTTGATTGTGGATGATTTGTTAAGGCCAAATTAGTCCAATCAAAATGAAAAATATGAATAATTTGTGGAAGAAGAGTTTTTAGTTGTGTAGCTCCATTTATTTCGTGAAAAATGATCGATTTAAAGAATATTTTCCTAGAAATAACTAATTAATGAAAAATTTTATCATTCTCGACAATAAATTATGTCTAAATACTTTCTAGACGATTTAAAAAAGAAAATCCGTTCGTTCAATTTCACAAGCGACACAAACAATTATTTTCGGGAAAACGCTTTTCAAATCAATCATTTTTCGCGAAACAAAAGGAGCTGAAATACCGTTTTTCCTATGTATATAGATCGACAGATCCCAAAAAATCACAAGAAATGGATGGAAATAGGAATATTATTATAATTTCCCCCCTCTCTCTCTCCCTCCCTCTCCATTTTGCCATAAGAAAAAGACTAGAAAAATGAAAAGCCGCCGCACGTGCGGAGAAAAAGCCCGATCTTTTTTGTACCGGCTCGTGTGAGAAACGTAGGATCCTCCTCGGGGTCACGCCACTTCCGCGCTCCGCCAATCGCACGACGCCGTCTGTTTTAACGTCGGGGTTTGTCCTCTCTTGACGGCGTGTCCCGTACGCCGCCGTCTACCCATCTTTAATTTTAGATTTAAATTAAATTAAATTTTTTTATTATTATCTGTCGTCCTCCTTCTGACGCGGTTCTTTAATTACCACGCCACGTCAAGTGCTCTCGCTTCTGTTCGCTCTCAGCCTCTCGCCCCCCCCCCCCCCGCGCACTCCAACTTTTTTTTCTCATCGAGGCCCCTCCTTTTCCTCTTTTCTTGCATTTTGGTCCTCGAGTTCGACGGTTTTTACCGATTCGCCCCCTCCTCCTCCTCGAATTTGCAGGAAGCACTCGAGCGAAAGTTGACATTTAAAAGATTTAGTAAAATCAATTTATTACGAGATGTTTACGTTATCAATCGATAAAGAGACATTATTGGCACAATGTGAAGAAACGTGCACATGTGTGTAACAGAAAAAAGATATTACAAAATTCAAAATTTTTAATGAAGTTATTTATAAAATGAAAAGATTCAGATTTTGGGCTCCATTTGGTTTGCAGAAAAATGAATGATTTTAAAATTATTTTAAAAAAAATGATAGCTTGTATTGCTAGCAATAATTAGTCAGTATAAAATATTTTTATTGCTGACAACAATTTATGTCTAAACATTTTCGGGGACGATAAAAATACTTTTCGTCAATTCATTTGTGTAAGAGATACAAATTAATCATTTTAATTTTTTTTACAAAATCATTATTTTTTCACGAAATTAATGGAGTCTTGACATAAAAAGTATAGATAATGTAGGAATAATTATTTAATACATTCCAAAAGAATATAACCGGTTTATTAGGATTTCTTGAAATAAAGGGACAATGATACGAATGTCAATGAAATTTGACGCAATGTGCAATATGGTCCATAAACTTCAAATTTGTTCAATGTGATCTCTCAAATTTTGGTACATGTTCAATTTAGTCCCTAGACTATACGAAAATGTTGGATGATGTACTTCCATTAATCATAGTTCATGGACTAAATTGAACACATACCAAAAGTCTAGGAACCACATTGAACAATTTCAAAGTTCATGGATCATATTGCATATTAGGCTATAATTCATTGACTATAAAATCCACGGATCATATTTTATATTACATGAAAATTCAAGAATTATTTATGTCATTTTTCTCAAAATATGCCGGATCTTATCTTGCCCTATGCGCTCCATATTTTCTCAACCTGCGAAATCGATGACGTTGTGTAAAGATATGTTTGGCTTCCCTCATTGTCTTTGTCACTCAAAGCTCACTCGTGCTTCCGTCAAAAAATATATATATTTTTTAATAATTTTTCTCCTCTGGATTGCATACGATGATTTCATTGTCCCATGGCTTTCCCAAATAATCAATCGTGCACAAAGCTCAACACTTTTTAAATTTAGTCACGTGGTCTCTCTTACGTGTTCTTGACATGTGAGAACTCAAACTCAAATCAATTTCAAAAGAGGAAAAAAGAAAAAAACACAGGCGAGCCTTGCTCTCTTGCATTATCTTCCCAAAGCCTCCAACTGCTTAGCATGATTAACAAAGATGATTAAGTTTTCGACCAAAAAAAAAAAGATTAAGTGTTTCAAAATCATAAGAGTACGTAACAAAGGCGATCGGTTCCGGGAACCGGCCATTTTATCTTTTGGGTTAAATTATTTTGATAAAACATAAAAGTTGCACCATTTCACTATGAAAACTTTAATTGGTCAAGTAATTATGTCGTTATTTGCTCACGTTGAAGACTGTGGTTCAATTCTTAATGGGTGCAAGTTTCTTTTTCTTTTTCTTTTTTAAAATAAGAGGCTTTAAAACTGGTTTAGGACCGTTCAACCTGATAATCAGATTGGGCAAACTAATTCTTGGATATAACCGGCAGCTTTAGCCTTAGAACCAGGAACCGGCTAGTCTTGGGCTAGTTGTAGGTTCGCAAAATGTGGAATCAACCAGTTCTCCCTAGAAACAGTCAGTTCATGCCAAATTGGTCTGGTTCCCAATTTGAACCAACCCCAGTGCTCACCTCTAGTTAATAGCATATCTTCAATTATGAACAACCGGATGTGGTGGTAATTATTTTTATATTTGGTCGAACCAACCACGATGCTCACATCTAGTAAGTAGCATACTTTTTATACCAACGATACGTGATATGTTTAATCAGGAACAACCGGATCTGGTAGTAATTATTATCATATTCAGTTAATATGAAAGCCAATCACACGGCACATAGGTTAACTATTTCATTAAGACCACCCTCTTTGCAAGACTTTTGGCATTGAAGTCAAGAAGATATGCTTCTTGCTAATCCTATACTTTATTTCTACAGTGGAGATTCCACGATGCCACACTATATATATTGTTTATTGTCTTGGTCGTTCGCAAAAAGGGCCATGCACCAATTGGAGTCCAATGCGTCCCACGTAGGACGATGCTTTTTCTCGAGGTGGAATTAGGGGCAATAATTGCTGAATAAAAAGTGGAAAGGGGAAATGGGCAGTTCTTGGAGAGACTGGACTACTATGTAACAAAATTGCTTCGCTTAAATTTGCTTTCTTTTGTTTTAATTTTTTTTCCGAAAAATTTGCAGAAATCATAATTTGTGCGGTCTTCATATGCGCGGGGACCTCCTAAGCAATTGCGGTTGTGCAACTATCGACAAAATAGAAAAAAGAAGAAAATTGGGGCCGGGGTGGAATATTTAAGAATTGAAATAGAAAAATGGGAAAAGTGTACCGGAAGTCTTAGAATTTGCCACGAAAGTGTAATAGAGTTCTAAAACTTAAAAATGAAAGAAGAAAGCAAATCAGCGAGGGCCGGCATGTCGGCACGGTTCACCAGCCACTGGCCTGGGCCCAGCGACCCTCGTCGACCGCTGGCCAGCCATCCCCCACCATCGCCGTTTTGCCTTCTGATTTTTTTGTTTTTTTTAAATTTAGCTATTTTTAATTTAGTTTATATAAAATTAGCATAAAAAATCAAATTTTGACCAAAATGACGTCGTCTTAGCCTTATGTTTCATGTTTTAACCAAAATGTCACCGCGTAGAAGAAAGAAAATATTTAAAAAAAACTATGCCGGCATTTTTTGTAACCTAGGTTAGATAGAGTTAACGGAAGAACTCGATTTCACTAATTTGACAAATTGTATGACTTAATTGTATTTTTTGTAAGTTTTAGGAATCAATTGCACTTTCGTGACAAGTTTTAAAACTTTCAGTGAACTTACCTCGATAATCAAGTGTAGTTCATATTTTAGTCTTTAAAATAAGGTTTTAGAAGCGTTTTGATCTAGCTTTGGATGTGAATTGTAGGAGTCTTTGTACATCGGCAATGAGCCAGACAAAAAAAGGCAGGCATGCTTGCATAAATCATACATTAGAAAAATATCAAATGCCCCTCTAAATTTTTCATTTTGTTATCACCCCTTTACCACTTTGCTCCTTAATTCGTTTCTTGGCCATTCCGCACCTCTGTTTATGAAAACATAAGCTTATATATACTTTGAAAAATGGTCTCACCAGATTCTAAATTTCGCAACCGTTCGAAAGGCCTGTTAATTAGAAAAATCCAACCCTAACCCTGTTTACTATTGTCTTGCATGTGTTGCCGCACCAATCATCGTCGCAACACCGCTCGTTGCCGGTCGGCTTCGCAAGTGATAGCCCTAAGCCCCCATTTCTCTCCGAGAGAGGGAGAGCCGGCTTGGATATAGAGAGAGGGGGATGGCATTGAGAGCCTGCGTCACCGGAGACAGCATGGGGGCTGCCTCGGGCCGAGGTGGGCGGCGGCGGCGGTGGTTGGAGGAGGTTTTCATGGTGCTAAAGGAATTTTAGAAGTTACTAGATTTGGATATGAGCGTTGGGGTCTAGGGAGTCGGGGTATGCTTGGAGTTCTTTCGGGAAGGTGATTTAATTCTTTTTTGGATTTTAACCCTCGTTTCAAGTTTTGTACTTGTTTTTTTTGTCCAAAAAGTAGAAGATGCAAAGTGGAATTGAAACTACGACAAAAGAAATTGGCATCGAAACAAATGATATATGTTTTTACTAAATTTTCACTAGGCTTGAAATCGAATATATAGTCGGTTTACATTTCTAGACTGCATAGGTTTTCTAAACTACTTGTGAAGATAATCGGTGCAGAAAGTGTAAACCAATAACACCGCTGAAATATAAGACTAAGCGGGGTTTATTTTTTTCGATAAATTTTGAGGACTATAGTTACGTCTACATGTTAAATCGAATTGAATCGTGCACAATCTTATCGAGCATAGTGTAGTATACCTCAAATTAAACATTCTGGTCGAGGGTGTGGAACTCGGATTTCTTTTATGTAGATGCGAATGAAAATGGAAAAGAAAAAAGCAGGTTGAGATTATTGCATTTGCCCGGTGCTCTTTCATATGTTTCGCAAGGCAATGGCCATGCTTAGGGCGCACATGATCTAAGCAAGTAACAGGAGGAAAAAAGCATGTCAATTTCGCGAGATTTTTCATAATTTAGCCATAAAAATTAATTCGGATTTATATCACTATAATTGATTAATTATACCGCGCCAATTATGAACCGAGACATGGAATACTTTTCCTAAGGGAAGCAACTTTTCTCCGTTAAGGCGCCAGTCTTTTGTTTTGTTTTTTTCCGCATGGTTTCTTTTTCCTTCTCTCTCATACAAAAACGCAAGGAGAATATTACAAGTCTTCTGGTACTTTACCAGATTTGAAAGCGTGTAGCGTGCCTGCAGGGCAAGAAGCTTGACATTTTGGCTCCCGTCCATAAAAACTGAAAACCAATTAAGGTTTGATACTGACACATGAACAGCAAGGCAAAACAGCAAAAGAAAAGGGAGAGAGAAAATTCAAATTCCCTCGGGGGGAGGGAAATACAAATACATGAAAAGCCAGCACCTTCACTGCAAGAAGAAAAAAGAAAGAAACTTTTAAACACCCGTTCGAAGAAAAAGACAAGTGCAGGGATATATGGGCACCTACTAATGGTGCGCCAATCACCTTTTTTTTTTATAAAAGAGCAAGCCAAATTCAAAGAGACAAACGAATAAAACTTGAAGAATTGTTTTGAGTTTGAACAAGCCAACGGAGATGGAATAGAATATTGGTTTCCAACGGTGGATATTGAAGGAGCCACGGACTTTCCACGCCCTTGGGGTGAGAGAAACAGCTAGAAGAAGAAGAAAGAAGGGGAGGAAATGACAAGTCTTTTGGAGAGAGAAAGTATGGTGTTGATGAATGAGGAGGGGGGTTTATTAGAAGGGTTTTCTTGATACCCATTTTCTCTTTTTTTCTTCATTTGGTTTTAGGTCCACCAACTGGTAGTTAGAGATTGAGCTCCTTAACCAAACAGAGACAATCCCAAAACAAGAGCAGGAAGGAGGAGTGGCAGGAGGAACTCTTTTGAGAGAAAGAGAGAGAGGGAGGGAGAGAGTCATGGTTTTTTGGGAGGAAGAGCAGACTGCAAGCGTGTGGAATTCACACGTGGGGATTGGTGAGATGATGGGTAGGGGATGCAAATGAGTAGGACATAGGAGGAAAGGAAAAGGAAAAGAAAATTGTGTGGGGGGGCTTTGATCTGTAGTCCTTTGAAATTATCCCCCATCTCTTCTTCTTCCATCATTAGAAGTGAAGCTGCGAAAGTTTTGCTTCTCTTTCTTTCCTCTTTCTTGTTCTTGTTCTTCTTTTTATCTTTGTCTTTGTCTTTTTCTCCTGCGTTTGCTGACAAGTGTTTGTGATACTTTGGGCGAGAGGATCAACATCTTGGGATCGGCAAGTGTTTTTGGTCTCCAGAGAGGATTTTCTATCAAATTGATCTCTCTTTCTCTCTCTCTCTCTCTCTCTCAAAAGCTCTTTCTGTTCCCCACTGATCCTACATCTGTTGCTGGTCTCAAGGTGATTATTTTTTTTTAAGTACCATATTTTCTTGACTTTTTTTGTCTATGTTATCCTTACCTGCTCAGGCATTAAATTCTGCATTTTTTTTTACCATTCTTTTGGTGTTTCCCCTTCCTCCCTTTGAACTTTCCTTGCTAGTACTCTACTCTTCCTTCTCTCCCTTAATTCTGCTGGAACTGGAAGATATCATAGGCTTAAATGAATCTTTTGTTTGGTTCTTTTTCTCAAACAGTATTTGTTAGCATGTTCTGGGCCTGTCCTGGTTGTCTTGCCATATGATTAACATGTTATGTTTCTGGTTTGGTGGTTGGAAGAACGAGATTTTGCCTACTAATAGCTGAGTTTCCTGTACACATCATTTTTGTCGGTGAATTGTCTTTGTCCCTTTTGTTTTCGATTTTGGGGTTTCAGCTGATTTTCCATCTCAGTGTCGGCAGCTTGACCTTCTGCTTCTGTTAGAAGCAAGTTGTGCCTTGTCTGTTGGGATGATTTTTGCCGATAGAGGGTTTGTCTTAACTCTTATCTAAAGTCAATATGTTATTCACCAAAAGGAATTGCTATGATCTTTTGGAGCGGCATGTTAAATTATTCAGGGCCAGTTAACTTTTTAAGTCCTTGGTATAGCTTCCATGGCCGTATAATTCACTGGTGTTTTCAATATGATAATTTTAGATGTCAGCTTGTTAACACCAGATAGTCATGCTTGATTTCAGATGTTGAACAGCTATTTCATTTATGTTCTATTTCTACTGCCAGAGTATTCTTGGTATAGCTTCCATGGCCTTATAATTGACTGGAGTTTTCGATATGATAATCTTAGATGGCCGCTTATTTACACCAGATAGTCATGCTTGATTTCAGATATTGAACAGCTATTTCATTTATGTTCTATTTCTACTGCCAGAGTGAGGATGCGATTATTGTCCCAGTGACCGATAGTGCGGATCTTTAGATTGTGGAATTAGTATGGCGACTTACTATACCAATTCGAATCAAAGAGATGCTGCACCTGCCCTTTACTTAAGAGAATCTATGCATGGTTCGTTCCCCGAGACACCTGTTCTATCTGGCAACATGATGCTGTATATGAATCCCGGGCCTTACACGGATAATCCACTGGGTGGCAATGCTCAGCAGCAAAGCAACGGCATGGAGGTGCCCTCGGTGGGGGGTATTGATTCGGTGCAGCAGCAGCAAGAAATCCTTTCCAATTTTGGTGGGTCACGAAGCGGAGATCATGATTTCATGTTGTGGAGAGACGGGAGAAATGAGATGCTACTAATGCCACCATTACAGAGCTCACAAGGCCAGGGATTGTCCCTCAGCCTTGGCACGCAGATTCCATCGGGAATTCATATGCCTTCTGCGAATCTCAGTTCCATATCGTTCTTGGGTCCTATTCCGATGGTATCGGGGGAAGGTGGTGGGAGGACCGGTTCTGAGCGGTCAAGAAACACTGATTGTGCTCCGGCTGGTTTCGCTAGAGGTGATGAAGACGTGAATAAAGGAGGGGACATTCCGTATGGAATGTCGAGCATTGTGAGAGTCATTCCCAATTCTAGGTACTTGAAGGCGGCGCAGCAACTGCTCGATGAAATAGTGAATGTGCGAAAGGCTTTGAAGCGCCCTGATGACGTGAATGACCAATCTAGACATGAGAACCAGAGGAGCCCCAAAGATGCCGATGGGGGTTCCAAGAACGAAGCATCCTCAAATCCCCAAGAATCTGCCAGTAACTCTGGCGAGCTTTCCCCGGGTGAAAAACAAGATTTGCAGAACAAGCTGACGAAGCTCTTGTCCTTGTTGGATGAGGTAAGCAAATATGTTCATCTTTCGCTGACCTCTGGACTGCTATGCATTCTCTGGGCGCTTGTAGATGATGTTAATTGCGAATTTTAGCTCTCAATTTGGAGGTTTTTTTGTTCTGGAATGATGGGTGATATCTTTCTAATGATTGCAACTTCTAAAGCTTGTTATTGATCAGTGGATTTGGATTAATTATTTGTTAGATATTGTTAAATACAATCTCAATATATGTTCAATCTTTTGGAAAAGCACTTGGCTACTGGAGATCATATGATAGAAAGGAACTTGTATACTAATGCGGATACCAGAGGCGACGTTTTCCCTAATACAGCAGATTGAGAAAATTTTAATCATGTGAGAGACACATGAAAATGTCTTTCATTAGAGAGAATTCTAAGAGAAAGAGCTCTAGAAAAGTAAAACAAAGGTTAAGTGGCTGACTGCTAGTTCTTGTTGTAAAGATTTGGCAGGCCAACTTACTCTACCTGGTAAAAAACCCAGAATTTGGTCATCCCGTTGATCTTAAACTGGTGTTCACTGGCGTGCTTTACACCACGAAATGTCAACCGTGTCTGCATACGATCAGTACATAAGACAATAATATGTTGTGCCGATTGATTAGTACTTAGTATAGAGCTGTGGTTAGAATTGTCTCTAACATCAAAACAAAGAGATTATTTCTTTTTGTGTTTGCCGCTTCATTTTGCATAAAAAGCTTGCGGTTAGTCATATGGACCTGCATTGTACAAACATAATCTGCAGTCTCTAAATCAGCTTAGCATGTAAGCTTTGACCCAAAAAAAAAAACTTAGCATGTAAGCAATCGCTTCTCTTTCATAAGTTTAGATTGTGGTGTCTCTTTCTGATGATCATTTGACAAAAGGGATCATGATTTTGCCTGCGATGCTCACAGGTTGATAGAAGGTACAAGCAGTACTATCACCAAATGCAGATTGTGGTGCAGTCTTTTGATGCAATAGCAGGAAGCGGTGCGGCCAAGCCCTACACTGCACTTGCACTCCAGAGAATATCCCGCCACTTCCGGTGCCTGCACGATGCGATCACGGGTCAAATTCAAGCCATCCGTAAAAGTCTCGGAGAGCAAGACACCTCCAACAGCAATGGAATATCACGATTACGATATGTAGATCAGCATCTGAGGCAGCAGAGGGCGATGCAGCATCTCGGTATCATGCAACAGCACGCTTGGAGGCCACAAAGGGGTTTGCCTGAAAACTCTGTTTCAATTCTTCGTGCGTGGCTGTTCGAACATTTCCTTCACCCGTAAGGCCCCCCTCATTCCAAATCCCGCCTTTCTTTTTCATTCTCAACTTTCAACGTTTCTTCTTTCCCTGAACTTTTGTATGCTTTGTGTAATTGCTGATCTGATGGTGACTAGATACCCGAAGGATTCGGACAAGATCATGCTAGCAAGGCAGACGGGATTGACTAGAAGTCAGGTAATAATTCTGCTTTTAATTCTCGCAGTGGTCAAATTATGCAGAGTCTGCATACATACGCATCCCGAGATTTCGTGAAGTCTTATTTTGGCCAAACTACATTATCACAAGGGAAATCCTATAAAAGGAACATAACATGTAAGTTATGACCCGGAAGTGCTACTAGGATCCTCCAATCTTCACAATAACCTGCTACCCATACATACCATGTTTCATTCCATAGATCGAGTCTCACAGAGGAATTATGATACTTCACTGATTCGGCGTAAGCTGGATTGCAAGCAGTTCCATCCATATAGAAATTCCGGATGTAGAACTTTTAGATTGTCTTTTTATGTGGAGAACATCATCTCACAAATTCAATATGCCTTGGTGATTAATGGTTGAGTGGTACTTGTCAACCCATATCGTCATGCATTTGCCACTTATGTAGGTCTCGAACTGGTTCATCAATGCACGAGTGCGCCTATGGAAGCCTATGGTCGAAGAAATGTACAAAGAGGAGATCGGCGACCCCGAGATGGATTCTAACTCCTCCTCTGAAACTGCAGCCAAGGCGACGGGAGGCGATGGCCGGTCTTCGGAGGACAAGGGTGAAGATTTGCAGCAGAGTGCGAGCTCAACAGCCACTAAGAGATGCGGAACAGGGAACTTCATGGACTTAAAACCACCTGTACTTAACCCTGAGATGGAGATCTCTGGACCGACTTTCAATGGCGGGACACATGGTGAAGTTGACGCCGAGTATGGTTTTAAGCTACGAGGAGGGCAACTTCCTAGTGGGAACGATGGAATTCTCTTCTCGGATGGCATTATCCAGTCGGACGGGGGAAACAACAGGTTCATGGCAGCAGCCACGGCTGCTTATAATGTGTCCAATTTCGGACAATTCCGGGGTGGGACCGGGGTTTCTCTGACTCTCGGCTTGCAGCATTGTGACGGTGGGACCTTACCCTTGTCCAACTCCATGAATCACAGTATCGCATCCATGAGAGGCGATGGCTTCTACACTGCGACTGCCTCTTCTGTGGGGGCGGAGACGATGGAATTCGAGGGCTCAAGTCCAGGGAACCAGCAGCACCGGCTTGCTTCAAACCAACTGTTCCACGATTTTGTTGCATAAAACAGAGGGGTTAATGCAGATGACGCGGTCCACATTGATTGGAATTCGCAATCCTCATTTAATAGATAAAAAGAGAACAGGTTGTGCTTGCCGAGTGGCCCTACTGCTCTCTAAGAACAGGCCTGAAGGTGAAAAATAGACAATGTAGGTGGAACTTGTAAAACACAGTTGTATATGAAGATATTGTTTGGAGGAGTTAGCTTATTTGTAAAGATGTATATCTGATACTTCGGTTACATATGTGGAAGAAGAAAAATATATACAGGTACAACTATCTATTTTTGTGTGGAAGAAAAATGGTTATAGTGGAATGAAATAGAGGTTGGTAAAAGTGGTCATTCATCTCACTTCCCATGACTCTTTCTGTCTCACTTCCCAGCTCATTTCAGACATTTGAAAAAGAAAACCACTGAGATTGCCCTGTTTGCTCCAGATCGCAAGTGAATATTGTATGTGCAAAGCTGAGAACTCGGTCACGGGCAGTAACATTTGGTACAGGACTTTGACATCTTCATGGAGGATTGAACTCTTCCAAGGAACTATCACCACACTCTTTTAATTCAACCGTCGTCACCTCAAGATCCCGGAAACCGTTATACTCTGTTGCTTTCGAACTGCAGTTTTGCAATTAAATCCCTTTCAAAACTCCTACCATGATCTTCCTCTTCTGGAGAATCAGCACCGACCAGTCTACAAGCATAAACCTCTCTCTTTTAGTCCAGTCGGGTGACTGATGGATTGAGGTGTGCATCCAAAATTACACAATCCGTGACGCTCCCACCAAAGAACTCCTTATCTGCAGGCCTTCATCGAGCCAAAAAAAAACTTTGGCATAGGGCGAGTTGATGAATTGAAATTTATAACGAAGGATCCTGATTTCTGAAGAAATGGACATTGTTTTAGACATAAAAAATTAAGAAAATAGAGCAGGTTATCCACGGCGGCGTCAATCACATAATATAGACAAGGTAATCAATGAGTTCCACTCTATGGTAATTAAGATAGTACAAAGTATGCCGTTTCAATGAAGTTGGATGTAAAGTGAGGGAGGAATGATTACTCAACTTGAGTATGCTAGTGCAAGAGTAAGAGCGATGCATGTTACATATTGCATTAGACTGGATACTACACTTGCTCGGTGCTAACTTTCATGATTCAAAGGAATCGTAAGACTGATCATCAGAAAGGAGATGTTTGTGTATATCTCGAGATGATCATGAATAACACAGGTTGCAACTGCGTCTGCTCATCACGCGACTGATTTCGGATGATACGTGAGCGTGACTTGGGTTTCTCCGACTCTCAGCTCGTGGTATTGCGATGGTGGGACCTTACCCTTGCCCAAATCAATGAATCACACTATCGTATCCACCGGAGAAGATGGCATTCACAACGCTACAACCCTCCGTGGGGGTCAAAGACCATGGAATTCGAGGGCCTAAGTCCAGGGCACCTGCCGCCCGGGCTTGCATCAAGCCATGCGTTGTGCGATTTTGTCATGTGGAAAAAAGGAATAATGATGGCAGTATTCTCTGTATTCTTCTTGCCAGCATTGGTCGTTGTGCGCTCTCAGATATGAGATTTGAGAGCCGCATGTGTGCCTTGGGGAGGAGAGAGAAAGTGAGGGAGGAGCTAACAAAAAAGCCCGAAGCGCGAGCAACCGACTGACGACATTGGTATCATACCCGTTTCAAGATGCTTATATAAAGGATGAAAAGAGAACAGCCCCACTGCTGTCTTAGAATGACCTTAGTCTTGTTGAAGGCATAGAATATGTAGATGCGTAACGTGTAAAACGTGGTTGTTCGCGAGGGTATGCATAAAATGCGGTTGTTCGCGAGGGTATCAATCTGAGGACGGTACGCATGTATGTTTGTGTCTGACACCCTTCGAAAGCCAAAGTTGATGCCAAAGAGCTGAAGTTAATAAGCAATTGATGACATCGACAATACATCAACAGTGTCCACAGACTCGGGCCAATGTTAATGAGCAAGTCCTAAGATCATTGAGATAAAGAGAAGACTCTTCAGTCGAGCTCTAGTGATACAGTAGAGTCCCTGAAGGAAGTCTACGCCGACAGTGAGTATTGACCAAGTAATACAACATGTTGGACACCGAAGGACGGAGCAATGCTATGTTGACCCAGCACATGTGATCTCGTATCGATTGTGGACACCGATAGTCGAGTCCACGTTTATCACATTGAAGAGTATTGTCATCGACTCACAGAGTTCGACTGAAATAATCAGCTTGAAGGGAGCGATTTGGACCGAAACAATGTGATATTGTCACGTATGTGGAAGAAGGGAAAAAGAGTAAAAAACAAAACATACAGGCACAGCTCTCTAACCTCGGTGTGGAAGAACAAAACTATATCGGAATGAATTAGAAGATGGGTTTAATTGTCACCCACCCCACTGCCCAGTTCATTCAGTAACTTCCAAGAAGTACACCAAAGTTGCACTAGACATCAGGAATATAGCAGTACCATAAAATCCAGGACGAATCAAGCAAAAACAGAATGCAGAGATTGCATAAAAAATAAAAGAGCATCAGCTTTCTTTTCATGAACGAAGCATGAGTTCGGTAGTCTGCCATAATCACATTTCAAATTGCCTTTCATGAACAAAGCATGAGTTCGGTAGTCTGCCATATTCACATTTCAAATTTGCTCCGATCTGTGACAACATTTACACATGTTCATAATATACTTGTGCTACTTCGATCATCCTCTCTACCCCAGGATTACCTGGAAAAGACACACAAGACAGAAACTTAGTACATGATTCAAATGTTGTGCATGCAAGCCTAAGAACTGCCAGGCACTAACCTTTTGTACAAGACCTTGACATCCTCATGGAGGAATGGGCTCTCCAGAAAAGGATCACCACATTCCTCTGCGTCGACAGTCTCCACATCGAAGTCCTGAAAACCACGATACTCGTTCCACTCAAACCACATCTTCGAAATCAACTCCTTCTTGAAGCATGTAACGTGATCTTCCTCTTCGGGGGAATCGGCAGCGACCAGTCTATATGCGTAGACCTTTCTCTTCTGCCCAGGTCGAAATGCACGACCGATTGCTTGCCGAGTAACTGAAGGATTGAGGTGGACATCCAGAATTATAATCCGTGATGCACCCACCAGAGAAATTCCTTCACCACATGCCTTGATCGAGCCAAAGAAAACTTTGGCATCAGGTGAATTGTTGAATTGCTCCATGGATGATTCACGCTCCTCAGTACTTGAGTCACCTGATATGAAAAAGATTTCTCTCCCAAGAGACCAACTTCTCACTTTCATCACTAACCTCTCCATGAATTTCAGTGGTAATAGGAATTGACTAAAGACCAGTAACTTCTCCCCCGCAGACTCGCACAATCTCAGGATATTTAGAAAGAATTTTGCCTTAACTCCCTGCTTCACATCTAACTTCTCCAGCAACTCATCTATCTTAATTATAGTCTCAGGGTCCACTGACTTACCATTAGTTGCGGCGGAACTACGAGACAAATGTCTTAATTTTGGATGCAGATAAACAGCACTTCCGACAGAACTCATCTTGAACTTCTGTGCAAGCCTCTTCACATAGTCCACTTCCGGCCTCTGCTTGGGACTAAGATTCAACACTACAGTGAAGTCAACAAGTCCAGGGAGCTCATCCAAGAAATCACCTTTATAATAATGGAGAACTTTTTTTGTCATCTCGCGTAAATCTTGGATGACAGTAGCTTTCCTCTTGAAGTCAGTTTCCTTCTGCAAAGTATGCTCCACCAAATTGTAGAAGAAGTCTTTTCCACCTTGCGACTGCTTCCTAATCCCGGACATGTTTGCCCTACTCAAGATGCGCTTAATAACAACTCGTGAAGAGTCCAGTTTCAGGAACTTGGGACGGACAAGATTCAATATATTAAATACCTCGCTGACATGATTTTGATAGAGAGTTCCCGAAAGGACAACTTTCCTTGGTGTCTGCACTTTGGCAAGAGATTGAAGAACATCAGTGTCCTCATTCCGGGGTGTGTGCCCTTCATCCAAAATAAGAAGTGACGGGGCTTGCAGCAGTATTTCCTGACATTTAATAGAATGAGCGCTGGTCACAGAGTCGCAAACAATTGCAGAGAACTGCTTGTACCCCAAGAAAAGTATGCTTTTTTGATTGACCCATTGCTTCAAAACCTCCAATTGCTGGGGCCGGCTATCTGCTTTATTATAGAGGTCAAGCAACGGGATGTCCTCCACCTGCCATGTCTGAAATTCCTTTTTCCATGTAGGCAAAATTCCTTTAGGAAGCACCACAAGAGGCCTGGCATGAGGATACTTTGCAAGGAAGCTCTGCATGAAGCTGATCATCATAAATGTCTTCCCAGATCCTGGAGCATGGGCCAAAATACAGCCCCCAGGATTATCAGTAATTAAGTTGCTGACAAGAAAGTTAAAGCCTTCCACTTGATGAGGTTTCATCTGCTTCATATGCCTTGGATGAGCAGCAATCTCTGTCACTGCCAAATCATCCTGTGGCAGGTCAAAACCAGCCAACCCTGAAGCATCGCTACCTTTCCGGTTATCAGACACGTACGTCCTGCTGCTCCTCTTTACCTGAGATACGTGGAGCATAACATAAGTGACACGGGAGCGATGTTATAACGCAAAGCCAGGCTGCATCAGATGAGAGAGTTCTCAATCAATTATCTAGCAAGGAAAGGAATTTTCCATGTCCACTATTTTCTGTCGATTGTTCAAATGAGTCCTCCAATTTTCAAGTTTTGCAATTGAACTATTTGATTTGCACGGTTTGTGCAATCAAACCTTTTAGTCATTGACACACACTTAATTATGCTGACATAACAACTGACATGGAAACAATTTAAAAAATGAGCAAATAAATAACTGAACATTCAAAGAAGTTTCAGATTAACTGATTATAAATAAAAGTAAAAAAAGGATTCTGTGAATGGAGAGAGAGTTCAAGGGAGGCAAGGAGATGGTGGCAGCCACCACCAGCAAAAGATTGGCACCACCAACCATCCCCCCCTAAGGCCAGGCAAGGCTCCTCCTCGCCTTTGTGAGGCCAAATCTCGCTGGACTGTGCAACCCAGGCAAGGTGCACCACTGCCTCACAGGGTGGCCCGACCCAGGCATGGTAACAAAATCACCTTCTTTGGACTTTGGTGGAGCAATCATTCTTCTGATCATCCTGACGAACAAAATGGTTGAGGTTCTTGAGGTCCACAGCTGCAATTGAGACCACCTCAGCTTCACAGCTCATTGAGCAATCACAAATTTAGTGAACCAGAATATGCAAGAGATAGGGCTTTCTGGCTTTGAAGGAGTGAGGGACTTAAATGACTAAGCAGAGAATTTGAGACCATGCCTCTCTCTCTCTCTCTCTCTCTCTCTCTCTCAATCAAAGTGCTTGCTTGCTGGGTCGCACGATCCAAGCAAGAGATCTAGCCACACATTGGCAAGGAGGAACCTCGCCTGGTCAAAATTGTGCAATCCCAGCGGGGCCCCACTGGACTAGAGCAAGGCAGTGGTTGACAGTCAGCCCCATAAGCCACCACCACCAGACCCCTTCCTGGTGGTGGCTACTACTTCCAACTCCTCTCCCTCAAATTCTCTCTCTCTGAATTTTTTACATTTTTATTTCTCAATTAATCTGGAACTTTAATTTGATTTTTAAAAAAAATTATTCATTTTATCGATTTTTTTTTATTGAAAGTTGTCCTGTCAGACAAGTGAGCTAATAACTAAGAGTTACCACACAAATTGTGCAAGCTGTGCAATCAAGCAAATTAAAAGACTTGATTGCAAAATTAAAAAATACAGAACTACATAATTGACATAAATTAAAGAACCACAAATTGGGATTATCCCAATGAGAAAACTCCTGCAAGAAGCTGCGGCTGGGAAAACTTCAAAGTGCATGTTATCTTATTATGGCAATATTCTACGTAAAGTCTCCAATGCATATGTTCCTAAAATCGCTTTCCTACAGTATGTTGTCCTCTATTAAACCAAAATATTATTAGGCTACCACCCAGCAGCTTATATACTGTGAAGATCCACAGGGCTTAGGGTTTAACATGAAATACTGGTCAAGAATCTTCATGTGGGCAATACTTGCACACTAGCCAAATGCAATCAACTTTAATAGTTGTGTCAAAATCTCACCAGACATACATAAACAAATTCCCCCAGGAGATAGAGAGATGAGCAACAGAGGTTAATAACTTATCAAAAGACAATTCCAATGAGACCTCGTGCAGATCGGATGCGGAAACCGATCAACGCCCTTGTCCCCATGCTCAGTTACAAATGTTCATCTAAATAAATTATTGACTATAAATGGGAATTTTGAACATTGTGGAGGTGGCCTGCAAATTCAGAATGCAATAGATGAAGCTTACTTTATTATACTGGAACTCAAATATGGTCTCGATTTTCCTATCAACAACCCCGCACACTCGACAAACAAAACCAATATCATCCTTGAGAACAAACGAGTGGTCACAGTCCTCCATATCTTCACTTGAATTGTCATCGGATGAAGGATGCTCCCAGTTCTCCATATCTTCAGCAATATCCTAACAAAAGCAGAATTGAATTAAAACAGTTCAGATGGATGAAAGCGTATGACAGAGCAAGGGAATGAGTAAGCACATTATGCTCTAGAAGAATAAACATTTCCAAAAGTTTCAAGCATGTGGACATCGATAAATCAAGTTACTTTCATAACAGCCTATAATGAATAAAAAGAACGTAGATTGCTTTACAAATCCAGCGACAGATCTCAGACACTGCAAATAATCAGCACTGATAATAATCCCTTTTCTTCATTCAGCAGAACGTAGCAAACCCATATTACAGTCCCAAAGTCCAATTCATTGGGCATGTTCAAGCACTATTGTGACAAAGAGGAGAAACAGCAGAAGGATCATAGGTTAAAATACAAAGAGTTCTTGCTAACAAGTGTGAACTTCAAATAGCACAATTATGATCAAATAAGAGCATATGCCAATTCATGCTTTACAGTTTAAACTGAAGCTCATAATTTCATCTCCTCAAAGTGACAACTTTACACCAACCATGCCTCTTCAGCAAGATAAAATACTTAATAAACTTAGATCAAACTCAGCAGCAATGGTCCATATTACACATAACAAATGCACCATTTCCTTGACTTCCTTACACCGCCTATCCATGAATCTTCATAGATGAAATTAATAATACAGCACCGGACAGAAAGTGATTTAACTATGTAAAACAAAAGCAGGCTGAATCAAATATTTGAATTGTCACTAGGAAGGGGAGGGAGGAAAAATTGCCACAAGTGGCTTCATGGAGATTTTGATGGGAAAGAGTCTTGATGAAGAATTAATCATCTACCTTTGAACATTCCAATGCCATTGTCATCTCATTCCAGATATCCCCAAGACCATCATCGACAACCTTTGTTAGGTGATCATCTTCGTTGTCTACACCCACATATACGCCTTTGTCTTTCTTAATTTCAGTTTCAGCATTCAGAAGCCCATCTCCTTGAGCAATGTTTCTGTAATTTTTTACCTGAATATAACATACAACTAACTCTTCTGAGCAGGATAAAAATTAGATAATATAACACTGGGCAACTTAAATTTCCAAATGCAAGAAAATTCTAGGTCTTAAACAGGCTATAGATACAACATGAAGGGGAACAGCCTACTCAATGCAAATTTTAACAAGGAAAATCAGGAACTTCCTTCTAGAGTAGGAAAATGCATGTGAGCAATTAGGGAGGATGCAAAAGCTTGACATACTATGTGGTTCAAAAGTCAATTTTTGCATTCTGTCCTCTGATACTCCACCAAACATCATCAACAACAAAAGGAACCACAGGGAGCATGACACAATACAAACGCCAGTAGCAAAAGTGCAAAAATCATATAGCATTACAAACGTAGTACTCAATATGTCAAAAAAGAGATGCAATTCATTTATGTAGTTGACCATGAGATTAGAAACACACCACATATATGTTCTTGTTCAGCAACCAAACAAGAGAATGTTACAACTTCCAATGCGCTAACTTTTTCTACGGTATGTAAATCAATGCTTTGAAAATCGAATGGTAAGTTCAGCCAGTGCCCCTGGAACACTCCTTCACATGACCCATACATATACATTTAACAAAAACATGCCCATGAGCTAAACAAGGTTCATACTAAAAAGTAAAAGCAAAGTTCAACAGCAAAGTGTTCTTAATCCTCATTTGAGAACGAGTAGCTTCTGTGGATCTTAGTCATTGCCTCAGCAAACTCCACCGAAACGGTGAAGATGCATTTTTGACAAAAATCCAGCCAGTTTGTGAGGCAGCAAAAAAATGAAATCAATAGTCATCAAATAGACAAATGGATGTTCTCGTGAAAGCTACTTCTTTTCTTCTCATCAAAGCTTGAGCGGACATTTGCTACTAGTCAAAGATTAAGAACCAGCAGCTGCTGTAAGGAACTTAAAGTGTCTCCCATTTCATTCAGGAATATTTAGCTAATGGGTACACAAGGCATAAGGTGAAGAGGTCCACTTATTAGCAGAAATGTGCATCTAGTTTTCGGGAGTAAAAACCTGTAGAACAAAACCAATTGATGTTACATAAAAACATGCAACGCATGAAATCGAGCAAAATTGAATAAACTGCAAAGAACAAATGTGGAGACTACTTCCTCCACTAGCTTTAGGAAGGAGGAATGAGGTGGAAGGAAAAAGGCGGAGGGAAATATGGGAGCTAGAGTGGACCATTCCAAGGTTCAGAAGAAGATACGGAAAGTTAGGACAGACATTTTGCTTGGGGAAAACACAGAAACCACTCCAAGTTGGATAGAAAAGTGATAAGAAAGTGATTAAATTTAATTTTTCACTTGAAACAAACATTTTCCCTGGACTTTCTTCTGACTGACCATTTTCTCAATGCATTTTCGTTTCCCCAATATCCCCTCCATCCAAGCAAGGCTGCAAGAAAAATATCTCCACCTCCAATTTCAACCCCTCCTTGATCATTCCCTTATTTTGCTTCCATTCTTACTTTTCTCCGATACACAGGGTAAAGTTAATTGTATAAAATTAACTAGAGATCTTGCCCTCTCTATTTAACACATTGCATCAACAGAAAACCATAAGTGACCATGACATGCCGTGATACTTACAAATCAGAGAGCACTATAATATTTGTGTATGTTGTTGTTCAGAGATAAAAGAAATTTAAGCATACAACACTACTTCACTATTGAGATGTACACCACAGACTTCTCGCATGAAGCTTGACCAATTTGTGGTCTAAATATAAACAGGCTCGAGTTTTTGACCCAAAATCAAGGCATAGATTGGTCCCCGAATCATTTAAAACACATCTTACTAGCTCAAGAAAAATGACATGTTAAAAATTTCTATATGATGTTGTCCTTATATTAATTTAAAGCTTGTATTACATTAATGAAATGTTACCGCTATATCTCCCGCAGGAAATTGCCCAGCAACTCCTGCTTGTGTCGCCAAGAAAATCTGCTGAAAAGGATATGTTGGTTTCCAATTTGAACGATCTTCCTCATCTGAATCGTCAAGAATAACCACCGGCTGTGCTGCTGCCGGAGCATTATTTCTCACACCATCATCGTCCAAATTAATGATATCCTGATGCCCAGAATCGGCAGCTAATTCCCCAGCAAGCTTTGAGGCCTCCTTTCTCGGCTTTCCCTCATTAGTATTTAACAAAGCACGCGACAGATTGGGATTCTCTTTAATAAGCGGGGTAAAGAACTGCATCTTCTGGAAGACAATCGTTTCCACATCCCTTGTGACAGTGCCGTATCTACCACAGTCCACCTTGTCCAGCATACGATAAATTGCAAAGGGATTGGAGTAGTCAACAACATTGGACATTGTGTTACCATTTTCCTCTTCAGATTCTTTAAAAATAGATCTGAAGGAGGATGGTTTCCGCTGATCGTTTCCATCCTCAGAAAATTTCCTTTTCTTGTGCCCTTCGGAGTTCCTACCTGTTCAAGACAAAAGGCAGTATGGTGAGAAACATTAAATTGATATGACCACAATAGACAAAGCTTGGAAAACACTTTAATTTTGTTGAATCGAAATATACCTCTATTACAGATATTATCAAAACAAAAAAAGAGAAGTGATTTAGAGATGTACAGTCTAGTACACCTCTACTAGAATTGAGAAAGAAAACAGCAACAGCAGCAGCAACAAAGGCAGGCTGCATTTATCCTCTTTATTCTCATGATATATCAAGTACGCAGTCCTCATAACAGTAAAACCAGAAGCATCCGAAAACCTATTTCAGCAGCCCTACACATATGTTCTTAGTTTTCCCCTACGCATTCTGACACACTTCCCTATCATCAAATCACACCTTCTCAGGGAAGCATCCTGCTATCATGACTTCATATGCCCAGACCACCACAACCATGTCCTCCCCCGCCCCCCTCTTTCCTTGTTGGAGCCACGTCAAACTTTTCACAGATAACACTCATTTCTAAAAAATTCTTCTCTTATATAGTAATACATCAATTGAAACTGACAAATTATAGTCTCAAACATCCTTGTACAATCTGAAAGTTGGCATGGCCAAATGTATCGCGGTAAATGAAAAGTTTCAACTTACACTTGAGCGACCTCATAGAGAACAAAGCTTTCTGCATACCTAACAATGAGTGATTTTATACACGCATGCCATTTAATTTACAATGGCAATATGGACATGAAATCAACTTTCCCTACATTACAATACTTGAACACCCATTACATTTTTTATTCATATTACATTTATGTCATATTACTCGTGTGTGCTGTTGCAAATAGAATTCATCAATCACATCTTATTTCAGCTAATGTTTACAAGAAGCCTAGCACCACCGCACCACGCTTTAAACAAGGGGCTCTCCACATTATTTTCGTTTCACTTACTGGTGCAATCCATGACACAGAATTCTCGAATAGTATGCTACAGTCAGCACCAGATGCTCTACCCTATGTTATCTGTCAGCATTATATGTTATAAGTCCCAAATCCATTGATTCCTCGATTTAACTCAGTATGCTACCTAATGACAATGCGATAAAAAAGCAATCAAAACTAAAAGTGCACAAACACGATCTACAACAAAATCAAATTTCCAAAATGAAGATAAAAATAAATGCATACTCTTTCCAAAGACATGATCACAGCGTAACCCGACTTTCCCATATATGTGGGCAACTTTCCTGGCCATCATTTTCTCCTCACTCAATAAATCGGTACGCACAAACAAAATTGCCGTTCCGACAAAAGCGCGCGTTGGACCGACAGGCAGGACTGTCAAGGCGAAAAACCATTTCACAACGTCCGCAGCAAAAACGAAAAAGAATAAAGAAACGCGTCGAAGCAACTGCAATGGCGAAGACTTTTCGCGAAATGACCATGAGCAGAGGAGGGGTTTTTGCAGGAACGCAAAAAGCTTGAGCAGAGTCACACTGGGTATTGAAGAAGCACACGTATGACTATCCACACCGTACGAAATCAGAAACCCCAGCAGCATCGCGCCTCGCGTGAATCGCATGCATTCTTCCCGCCCGCGAGAGCGCGCGCGCACACAAATGCACACACCGCATTCGCGAGCAAGCAAAACCCAAAACACATCAACCGAGAGAGAGAGAGAGAGAGAGAGAGAGAGACAGGGAGAGAGCGAGGGCGAGAGCGAGAGAGAGCACCGTCTGCTGAGCCGGAGCCGGCGGAGAAGGCCTCGACCTCCGAACCGTACTGCATCGTCCACTGAACAAAAACCCAGAAAACCACGTAAGAGAACAGGTCACGCGACACCGACAGCAAAAGGGCAAAAGATTTCTCCGCTGCGACGGGATCGAAATGCAGTGCCAACACGACGGCGAGGATCGCAGAGAAACCGAGGAGCCGGTACGTACCGACATCGCCTCGACGCGCCGTCCTTCGACCGCGACGGCGGGAGTCGGCGACGCCGGAGATTTGGGCTGGCGTTCCGTCGCCTCTTCTTGCACGGTAAGAAGAGTGGGGAAGTGCTTTGAGAATCGAGAGGGAGGGAGGGAGGAAGAGGACGAAGAGAGGGAGAGAGGGCGGCGCTACCGTGCGTCGCGGGATGGGCGGCTCCCGCAACGGAATGGCCCGATTGGCCGGGGCGGAGGGTCCACGGTGGGGTGCGGAGCAGGTGATCAATTGTTCCTTTTTTTCCCTTCTTTTTTCCTTCAACTTTTAAAAATCCTATTTTACCTTTTCATATATATATATATATATATATATATATATATTCCGTTTGTCTAAGGTCCGCCTATCGTGAAATTTTTATGTACGAAATCTCAGGCCGGCCGGGCTAGGGTTGGGTCGGGATCGGATGGAACTTTCTCGCTAAATGCCCTTATCCAAGTGCACCGAAAAATCTTCGGGGTCAAGCATGTCGATTGAGGCTTGTTATGAGGTCTGATTTTACATTAACAACTTCAAGGTACGTTTGTTTGGGGCAAAACTCCGTGACAAAGGAAAACGCTTTCCGGGAGGTTATTTTCCAAGAAAATTTGTTAGTTTTTTTTTGTTTGATAATATATGATCGGAAATTTCTTTTAGTGTTTGGATCTCATTTGGAAAACGATTCTAATCTCATGAATAACACCTGAACCAACAATTCACACCATGTCTCTCGTTTTCCTCATTCACGAGTAGTTGAATTTCCTCGAATCATTGGAAAACTCACAAAATGACTCAAGCACACCAATTCACGTAGCAAAGGCAGATAAAAGCCAAGGAGAAGGTTGTAATTTGCATATGGCGAACCTTGATTTCATCGTCACTCTGAGTGGCGGTAGAGGAGTTCGACGGATCCCACAAATCGGATAAATCATTCGCGTTGGAGGTGGGAGACGGCAGCAGCGAGGAATCGAGCGCCGCTTCGGAGGATGATATGGAGGTGTCGTCCATGGATTCAATGCTCGCCATGCTCGAAGACGGCTTAATCGCCATGGCGTGAGCACAGAGAGAAGAGATAGAGAGATCTATGGCCATCGGATGGAGTCAAGAATGGTAGACCGAGGAAAGACAAGGAGCATGATGAGCAAATAGGTGGCTGGCAACGGTACATATAAGTAGAGACTGAAAAGGGAGAGAGAGAGAGAGACAAGTCGGTTTTGAGTTGACTCGGAAGAGAGAGAAGAGTAATTTCGGAAAGTATTTTCACTCTTTTAGATTTAATGATTTCACTTTCCTAATTTTATACATGAATATTTTTGTTGACTGGAAAGTGTTTTCGCCTTTTTTTTTGGTTGGTAGAAGTGTTTTTGGTTAATTAATCATTTGGGTGAACCAAATAGGTGAAAAGCTTGAAAAACTAATTTACGAAAAACACTTTCACTCAAACAAATGTTTCGCGGGAACAATGAATAATTTGAAAAACATTTTATAAGAAAATGATTGCTTATATCGCTCACAAAAATGAATGAATAAAGAAAATTGTCACCGTACATGGAATATCAAGACATAAATCGTTGTCCATAATGAAAGCGCTTTTTATTTGCTAATTATTTCAAGTAACATAAGCCATCATTTTTGGAAAAATATTTTTCAAATTATTTATTTTTTCACAAAATAAACGGAGCTATAAAGTGGATTAAAAGACAAAATGCCATTTCTCGAGTAGGAAAACTTAGGGTTTAAGG
The DNA here is from genome assembly GCA_031216405.1 of Syzygium malaccense. Classification (NCBI taxonomy): domain Eukaryota; kingdom Viridiplantae; phylum Streptophyta; class Magnoliopsida; order Myrtales; family Myrtaceae; genus Syzygium; species Syzygium malaccense. The sequence goes on along the minus strand of CM062259.1, from coordinate 20,917,460 downwards.
GGCATTCCGAAGGACAAGCCTCGATCCCAGATGTGCTTAGCATAATAACAAAAGTCACAGCTCAACCAAATGCTTTGAACTAGGGTATGCAAAGTGATTAGCGATAGAAGTAGCAAGTGCATTTGATACTTTTCCGTTTATTTTTCTCTAATCCTCAACACTTCATTAGTGAATAAGATTTCGAGCGGCTTAAGAATGCCTTCGTCCCCAATCCAAGGCAAGTTGGATCGGTTCCTAGTTTTGGAAACTTCAGACCGATCGAAATTCGCGATATCGACTCTAGATCTATTGATTTTACTTAAGAACTGATTAATTAGGCAGATTCGACATTCGAGGGTCAAAATGGCCTTGGGATCGAACTCGATCAAAGAAGATAATGAAACTGAATTTACTTCATTTTCAATGGCAAAACCATTCTCACCCTTGCTACTCGATTAAGATTTAATTCACACTGATTTTTACATGAAAGAAGTTAGAGTTTTTCCGAAAATAATTGTACAAAAAAGCCTCAAACCTATTGTACGGTAGTCAATTTAGTCCTAAACTTTTCAATTGTACTAATTAAGTCCACCTTTTTAACGATTTGTTAATTTAGTTCTAAACCTTTCTTTATGTTAATTTAATCCTTCACATTTTGAAGATTTGCCAATTTAGTCCTAAACCTATTGTTCGGATATTTGGCTAGAATGACTATATTGGCAAATTTTTAAAAGGTTTATGACTAGATTGGCAAGTCATCAATATGTTTAGGATTAAATAGGCACAATTAAAAGGTTTATGACTAAATTGACTCCTCAAAAGGTTTAGGACTTGATTAGGCGATTTGGACTCGATTAGCTTTTAATTTATTTTGTCTTGTTTGACATGTATGAAGTGGAAACCACAATGAACTAATGACGTAATCCAGTTGCCCCTTCTCGTTTGCCCCTAAATACGGTTATTTTTCAAAAGTCACAAAAGAACTTGAACATTAAATGCCTTGATTTAATGAAAAGATTCTTTTTTCCAAATAAAGTCAAATTTAAAGGGGATTTTCTTTAAAATCTTGGTCTAAATACGGAAAAATTCTAAATAATGGCATAAAGTGAACATTTTTTCAAATAAGGATATGAAGTGCCGTCGTTTTTCCAAATAAGGATCTGAAATGGATATTGTCTCAAATAAGAGCATGACCTTGCTAGTTGAAGGGCATTTTCCTCCTTTACTTTTATTTTTATTTATTTCTTTCTTTTTTCCTTTTCCTTTCCTTTTTCTTTTCCCTCTTCCCTCCGCCAACAGAGGTTGCCAGAATCAAGCGAGTGCCGCTCTCACTATCATTGGGCTAGGGCCACCCTCGCCCACCTAGCCCAAGCGAGGGTGGCCCCTTGCTTGACGTCGGTGAGGGCAACCTTCACCAGATCTTCCAAGGAATGTTTTCTCTAGATTAGGCGAGGGTTGCCCTCGCTAGCCCGCTAGCCCAAGCGAGGGTGACCCTTGCCCGATGCTGGAGAGAGCAACCCTTGCGCCTGGGCTAACGAGGCCAAGTGATGCCAAGGGTTGCCCTTGCTAGCCCAGACAAGATTGGCACTCGCTTGCCTAGGCAAGGGCCTCACCTGACGTCAACGAGGGCGGCTCTCACCCAAGGCTAGCAGAGGTCGCCAACGATGGCGGGAGGAAAGAGGGAAGAGGGAAAAAAAAGAAAAGAAAAAAAAAAGCAAAAAAATCACAAAAATTAAAAAATATACTTAATTTTTTTATTAAAATACCCCTTCTCCAATGGCCGGAATAGTCACCGGCCAGCCAAAAGTACTTATTTGAGACGATTTGGCCACTTCAAATCATTATTTGAGATAAGGGTCTACTTCAGGTATTTATTTGAGAAAATGAGGTCCATTCATAGCCATTGACAAGGTCTACAATCATGAGCCAAAATCAACTTGATGAAACTCACAACCATCGAATCGATCACTACATAAACTATTAGCAGAGATCATAGTAAAAAAGAAAATCCAAATCGAGCAGCGTCCTTGATGAATGATATAGCAATAAGTTTTGAATAAGCAAATCAACAAGTGAAACAAACCTTGCAGATAGATGTGAGGATACATGCTAGTACCACTTGCTTGCATTAGGGAACGGTCCTCTAGGCTTCTTGAGAACTGCAACACCATGATATCATCCTTCATGAGCTGATCTATGCCATCAAAACGTCCCAACAAATAGAGAATACTAAATTGAGAGAGAGAGAGAGAGAGAGAGAGAGAGAGAGAGAGAGAGAGAGAGAGAGAGAGAGAGAGAGAGAGAGAGAGAGAGAGAGAGAGAGATGTAAGTTTCTACATTAAGGAAGTCATTATGAGACTTGAGGCTTGACTCAGTGTGGAGATCTAAGAAGGTGATTGCCACCACTTTTGATCGATTGAAGATGCAAAGAGTCAATAGCAAGTGAGTGAAGTGAAGCCATGAGCTTGGACCTTCAGTCAAGGCGGCGAAGCAGGAGGGAGGGAGGGAGGGAGAGAGGAGGGTGTTAAATTGATTGGCTTTCATTTCTTTTCTAGTAGGATGTTAGAGAAGAATTAAAAGCCATTTGTTCGCATTTGGATTCAAATTTGGTTGTACATGGTGGAACGCACGTCTTTAGTGTCGCTCGTCTACGGCCGACACCCGCCACACATTGAAGCATTTATGAAGAGAGAGACAGAGAGCTTGTCAGCGGTTGTTAACGAAGGAGGAAGAAGAGAGAGAGAAAAGAACTGGGTTGCCGGACCCACAATTTGAGTTGTTTTGTATTTTAACTCTCTTGGGGGTGTATAGGGCCAAAGCTATGTGAGATAGAGGTCGAACAAAAAAACAAAAACCCTCAAGGACTAGACACTCAAATTGGTAAGAAAAGACATGGAAGAAGATGACATGACCAACCTAACCTACCTTCCACGCCAAAATGGAGGAGGTCCTCCGATTACACCCACCAGGCCTGCTTGCCGCACCATATGAATCGACTGAGGATTGCATCATCAATGGGTACCATGTGCCCAGAAGCACAAGGTTGATCTTCAACGTATGGAAACTTCAAATCGATACAATAGCGTGGCTCGACCGGTCGAATTCTAGGTCCGAGAGGTTTTTTGGTAGCCAGAAAGTGTTGATGTGAAGGACCCTAGTTTTGAGTAATTGACCATTTGGCCTCCGACCAATGTAATCCAATCTGGGCTAGATTGTTGCATGCATTCCAGATATCCACTCAAAGTTCAAGAAGAAGATGCCACTCGAAGTAGTGGTTGCACCGAGGTTGCCTAGCGAGTTCTACGAATTTGCATAGAGCGCTAGAAGAGAAGTCCAAAAAGAAGTCGATTGACGAGTGTGTAACTAAATAATTTTGTAGGGGCTCTCTAACTAGCCAATATCTTGTTATTGTGACTTGCCATTAAGATGGTGACTTCGATCCAACATGTCTCTCTTGAATAAATCGGAATTATGCACAGCAAAAAAGAACGAAAGAAAGTTTGTGTGGATCAATTTTAGCTTTCTATTTACACTTAATCATAATTTTACAATTCATGCACTTTAATTTTTTAAAAATTTGAAACACTTAAAATTTTCACAAATGCAAATACTAACATGTAAATTCAAATATTACTTTTTCATAATGTTTTGAAAATTAAATAGTATTCTAAACTTTGCGGGATTTTTGCCTTTTACTTTAACCGAAACAAGCAAGCCCAAAATGTGGGGCAAGTTAGGTAGCAAGATCTGTAGTTTGCACTTGCTTCGAAATAACAAACTGTACATGTAAGTATTAATTTCTACGAAAATTATTTCAGCTCTATGTTAGTATAATATTCGTATTTTTACTTATAATACCCATATATTTGTGATTTTCGGTAAAACTCATGTCTCTCGTATGTTTGCTGATTTACGAGAAAATATTCATTCTTTGCAAATAACATGAATTATACACAAATAAAGTATGTAACTATACTGGGATAAACATACTTCAACTTCAAACTTGTTTCGTATTTCGCATTTGCTAATTAGTGATGTAACAAGTTAATTGCTGCACCCCCAAACACATGCCCATGTATGATACCAAAATAAATATTGTCAATAGAAATTTTAAATATCAAACCACGCTTTCATTTAACAACTTAAACTATTGAAATAGTTAGCAGTGGTTCCACAAAATCTCACATGGTATCAAAGCTAGAAATCCTAAGTTCAAATCTTTCCAGGTTTCAATTGCCTCTCCCATTAAATATTTTAACTCTTAGTGTTAGGCAAAAATAAGTGTGAGGGAGAGTGTTAGAATAATTAAATACTAAATCATGACTTCATCTAATAGCTTAAGTTTTTAGAATAATTGGCAGTGGTCCAACAAAATATTAAAATTATACTCTTTTAATTTCCCCATTTGTCGCAGCAAAATTCAAGTATTAGGTACATGGAGCGCTAGAAGAGAAGCTCATAATAAAGTTGATTGACGAGTGTGACTTAACAATTTTGTATGGGCTCTCCAACTAGCTAATATCTTGTCATTGTGACTCAATATTAGGATGATAACTTCGATTCAATATGTCCCTCTTGAATAAATTGGAATTATGGACAGCAGAAAAAAAGAAAAAATGCCGGGGCACTTAATCATAATGTTACAATTCATGCATTTTAACTTTTCAAAAATTTGAGTCACTTAAAATTTTCACAAATACATATACCAGCATGTAAATTCAAATATTATTTTTTCATAATATTTTGAAATTTAAATAATATGGATTTTTTGCAATCACTTTACTAGAATCAAGCAGACCCAGAATGTGGAGCAAGTCAGGTCGCAAGATATATTTTGCATTTGTTGATTAGTGATGTAACGTGTTAATTGTCACACCTCCAAACACATGTGTTAATATATATATATACACGCGATAAAATATTCGTTCTTTGCAAATAAAACGATTATACACGAATAAAGCGTGTAATTATACCGGGATAAAAATACTTCAACTTCTAACTTATTTAACATTTTGCATTTGTTAATTAGTGATGTAACATGCTAATTGCCACAACCCCAAACACACGTGTGTATGTATACGTGTATGTATATGTATATAAGATACAAGAATAAATATTATAATCTTTTAATGTCCCCATCCGATCATATGGGTAGTAGCAAAATTCAAGTATTAGTTACTTATACGAGAATGCTAGACTTCTTTCACGCACTGTTTAATAAAGATGACGAGAGTTATAGTCCTCCATACGTATATATTGCTGTATATAATTCCTATTATGTATATTTACTTACGGAGAGTCAGCTATCAACATAAACTCAAGCTGCTTCAAGTATTAATGACTAGATCTCGGGATAAGGACACTAGGAGCGCCTTAACTTTTGTGCGGCGCTCACTTGAGTGCCATAACTTTTTTTTTTCTCACTTTGGTGCAAAAAATTTGAAAAAGTGATCACTTGAGTGCTATTGTTGATTTGGCTCGTCGGAAATGTGACGTGGCATTAAAATAACATTAAAACAGTCGACATGTCTCGCCGGCAAGTTGCAGTTAGCATCTGACATGCTAAACGACATCGTTCACCCATCTAGTCAGCAATTGCATGCCAAACGACATCGTTCACCCATCCAATTATAAGAACCCTTGCCTTACTTCAACAAATTGGGGGCAAAATCCAATTTTCATCTTGAGGTACCCTAACCCTAACCTTGAACTCGCAAACTCTCTTCAAATTGGGGCAAATCATTTCATCAAATTCGCAATGGGGGGCAGAAGCAGGAGAAGTAGTTGACGAGTTTATGAACAAAGTGAAGATGGAAGTCAATATTTTTGCTATCGTGGGTTGCGAAGTCCAACAAGAGCAGCTTGGACAAGAAACATCTCGGGAGAAGGTTCAATGGTTGCGCCAAGTATAGAGAATACTTCAATTATGGATATTTCAGGTGAGTTGACACAAAATTTTCGAATCAGGCAACGGAGGTGATCTTGGAGCTATTTCAAGGACGAGATAAACCTTTGCCTCTATTGAAAGATGAGTTGGACGACGCAGACTCAATGCAAGCATAAATCAAGGGTCTAGAAACTTCAGTAAATCATTTAAAGAAAGAAGTTTCAAAGATGAAAATTCAAAGAAATATTTATCGAGTGTTATTTGTCTTGTTGTTGTCGGGTTTGGTTTGGTTTGTGGTCATATTTAACCTTGGTAATGAGAAGAAGCTATTGAGTCTACTATAGTAGAAGAACAATGAAATGTGTTGTTGTATTTGGTGCAATGAATTTTAGTTATGAGAATGTTTTTTATGCTAGAATGTTGTTACTTTTAGCAAATTTGTGTATGTGGGTTAAATGTTGAATGGCCAAGTTTGTGCTTACTTACAGGTTGGTGAAAGGTGTTTTATGGTGCATTATTGTTGGTTTATATAAAGGATAGATGATTTGCAAGCTGTAGAATCTGTAGCAAGAGCATATATGGTTTTGCATTCTGTAGTTGGTTGACTTTTTTGCATATGGTGTTGAACGATAGTAGAAGTTCCAAATAACTTTATAAAGGATCGTTGGAGTGCCACAAAATTTTTTTAGTGAATACTTTGATTCATTAACTTTTTAAAAGTTACAACTTAGGTTCCTTAACTTTTTAAAAGTGACCACTTAGGCTCCTCAATTTTTTTAATAAGTAAGTTATTAGTTTCACTTTTCTTAACCACATCCTGTGCATCTTAAGCAAGATTATCTCATTTTTGCTATCCTGTAACAGCGTACAAAAGAAGTATCATTCCATAGATGCCATCAGCCTTGGCATGGGTTAACGCCAAATAGTATTGCATTTACACCAAACATAAAAACGTAATTATTGCACCCGAAAAATTGTGTTCTTTTATATCAACATGGATGTTCTTACATTTAATACTGAAACAACAACATTGCTACCAAGCACATCTCCAGCCAAAATGCAGCAATAGATAATCAAACACCTAACAACATTGCTGCTAAACACATTACCAACCAAAATGTAGCAATAATCTCAAACGCCTAACAACAAAATCCTAAACATACATCGACACCTAAACATAAACAGATGGTCTCCTCCCATCAGTCAAGCTCAACAACTTGGTCACTTCCTTTTTTCTTCGATGAACTCTTGAAATTATTTATGATTCTTACACTCTTCCAAACTAGAACTCTAGGCACATCCTTCACTCATGTTCTTTTTTTCTATTGTCTTATCTTTTGAAGGATCCATTCTTTTCTTTGGAGCTTCATGTGTTTTGGTATTGCCTCCTATTGAACTTTTAGTGATCGGTCTTGGCACTGTGATAGTAGGTTGAGATTGATGTATATTGGCATTTTTAGGATCATTCAATTGAGATGGAGATGATGTTTGGATCTTTTTAGGTGCCTATTTTGGAGTTGCCCTCTCTACCCTCTGTTTTGGAGCTGCTATTGGTTGTTGCTTTTTCGATTGTGCTCGAGTTACCATTGCTTGGTTTATCAGTGCTTGCTCTTGGCCTTTTCTTGTAGATGCAGCCAATTCTTGACTTGGTCCTCCTTCAGATATCAACACCTTCGGAACTTCTCCTATGCTACAACATATAAAAAACTTGATTGGTTACCATATCAATCAAATGACATACATCAAATATGTAATGCATAAAAAGCTGACATTTAAAACCGTCATGCCAGTATTCGTGTCAGTAAAAAACCCATATCCATATTCCTTTAGCCTTTTCCCAATTGCACCATGTGTGTGCTGTGGTGTAAAACTTTCAGAAGCCTTTTCAACTGCTCTTTTTCTAACTTGCAAAATGACATAACATAATGAAGTTAATACACCAAGACGTACATATAATGGCAATGACCATAACAAACATCTTACTCGAAATTTACTCCTCTGATGTACACTATTGGACTGAGTTGACATTGTAATTGGTCCTGCATCATTACTTTCTGAGTTGCCCTGACATGCCCCTGCATCAGTAGCCTGTGTTGTCTTCTGCTGTTGTTGTTGTTACTGCTTCTTAGTTAGACAACCAGTCTTGTTGTGCCCTTCCTTATGACAGTGTGAGCATCAAGTTATTCCACTAGCCCTGCTCATTCCGTTACTATTAGTCTCAATTTCCTCCATTCTCCTTTTCTTTTTAAGCTTGTCAACTTGCTTCTTTAGTGGTGGAGGTTCTAGGGGTTGATGGTTTGTTTTGTCCCAAAACTTACAACTTCTCAGAGGCTGCATCATGAATTGGTATGCAACAAGATGCTTGCTTTTCTTGTAACAGTCCTCTACATAATCCTTTGGATTAATTTGCTTCGACTGGATTGCGCAAACGGCATGTGAACAAGGTATTCCAGCCAATTGTCATGCTCGACAGGAGCACTTTTTTCTATCTAAATGGACAGCATACTTGTCACCGTTATTCATGATCTTGTATCCATTGTCCCCATTTCAAATTGGACGACAGAACCTACTAGCAGCAATATTGTCATCCAATTTTTTTTTTATAATCCAAGGGCCATATTGTCTAGGCCACTTTGAACATTCATTTCTCTATCTTTGTAGCCTTGTCATATCTATAACTTTGATGTCATCAAGCATACTAATAATTGATTTGCACTTGGCTCTTATAATCCTACCGTTGAAAGCCTCGCAAAGGTTGTTGTTAACGGTATCGCACTCAAATTCTTCACTGAAGAAGGCTCTACACCAATGCTTTGCTTCAGTTTGGAACAATGCTTCACAAGCTTAGTTAACAAGGCATTTAGAGCTTCTTTGTGAATTTTGAAATTTGCCATATTTGTGCTCTTTACAATCAGCCAAAATTACCTCTGCAGTTGATCACTTATGTACTTCTTTGCCCAATTGGCATATATGTGGCAAGCACACATTCTATACTTAGCGAATTGCATCAACTCTGCTATCGCTAAAACAAGTCCCTGCAAAACCAGCAAACATTTGTAAGTTACATGAATGATATTAGAAAGTTAATAATTCAATGACATTACCCTTTGTTAGTCGCTCATGAATGCCCAACCTCTTCCATCAGTTATTTGAAGATCAGCTATTAAATTTTTTAGAAACCAGGACCAATTGTCTTTGTTCTCAACCTTTACCATAGCCTAAGCAATTGGAAACATTTGGTTATTTTCATCTCTCCCAACCACAGCCAATTACTCTCCTTTGCATAATCCCTTCAGAAAACACCCATCTAACCTTATTACTTTTCTACAGCTAGCTAAAAATCCAATTCTACATGCATCAAAGCATATATATATATCCTACGAAATTGTATCCCACGATCAGGCGAAGGCTTCTCCATAACTTCTACATGAATTCTACTAGGTGGATTCTGAAGCCTACATTCCCTAGCATAGTTCCAGATCTATTCATATTCTTCTTTGTAGGTACCTAGCAATGTATTCATCATCTTATGCTTAGCCCTTTTGCACTATTTTTGGATACATTAACACCTAGTTGCTATTTCACTAGCTGTTTCAATTGAGGAGTCTTAATTTCTGGCATTGCCTTGATGGTGTTGAAGAAGTGTTTGGCCAACCACACATTAGTCACTCTTTTATTATCAAATACAATACCGCAGTTATGCTCCTCTTGGAGCGATCGGATTTGGAATGAGTCACTCTTCTTATTCAATGCACCGTATATTTTCCATGGATAATTATCTTGTGCACACTTTACTCTACTAAAATTCTTGGTATTTCTAATGAATTTAACATTTTTCTGTTGAGTGATGGAGTACTTGATAATAGCATTTTTAAAATGCTTGGTATCATCAAAATTCATCGATATGCAAAAGACAGGAGATATACCTGTTGAATTATAAGAGAGATATTGACTCCTCCTTCTATGATGTACTGCACCATCTTCATCATCTTCATGCTCCGAGATATTGCCATCATCATGCTCATTTTCCTCATTATCAGAATCATCACCATGAGCCGCATGAGTTTCTTTGTCCCTGTTGAATGAAATGCCCTCATTCACCACCCCAAATGGTACTTTTCTTCTTTGTTAAAATGCCCTCACTTCTTCCCTTGCTTGTGCAATATCCTCATCATCAACATCACTTGTGCAAATGGCATGCACTAATATTTCCTTATTTTCGTTACTCGACAGTGCAATTTCCCAATAGCCCAAGCTTATTCTAGTCAATTCTTCGGGCAATGTATCTTCACCATCATATAAGCCACCGATATTCTTAAGTTGGTCAAACAAATCTGATACAGCATATATAAGTGAAGCCTCGGTCTCCTCTACTCTTACATCTCTTTCTAAAACAATTCTATCACTGGCCTGGGTTTCAGCACCAGCTTCTAACATTGCTAGCTCATCTTCATCACCATGAAATGCAGCGTACACATAAACATCATACCATGAAGACAATGATAAACAAGATCCCTCACACCACTATCATCATGCAGCTATCTGAAGCCATGCTTAAGATCCTTACCAGGTACTTGATAATGTAATTTTCCTATTTTGCATTACAACTGTTCCTCTATATCCTTCTTAAAGTCTTTATATGACAGCTTACTAAGATTGACAAGGATAATAACAACCTTTTCACCAATGTATTCCCACTCTTCCCCAATCACGAACCTTCCACCGTACTAAACTTTAATGGGTGCATCAGTGTCACCCATGTTAACACTACACCCCATAAAAAAAGCTATTTATGTAATAGGGCATCACAACATAAATAGACAATTTCAATTTTAGACAACCATAATAAAAACACTGCACCTCATACAAAAAAAAGTTATTTCTATAATAGGGATCACAACATAAATAGACAATTTCAGCATTTAGTCCTCACATCCACAAAAAAAACACTACACCCCATACAAAAAAAATTATTTTTGTGATAGGGGACCACAACACAAATAGACAACTTCAATAATAGACCCTACAATCACAATAAACAATCAGGGATGTCGGTCTATGAATATGAAATCGACAAAGTATAATAGTGAATTAATTAAAGCACTCACCTTTACACTATGGCACCAAAACCAAATCGACAAAGATATCGCCTTTTCCCACGCTTTTACACTCTGTCAACAACACGAAATTGAATAAGCATTTGCTCACTTCGTCAGTTAGTCAACACAAAATAACAAATCACTAACCTTTACTCTCTGTCGACCAAGATTCGTCACGCAACAAACCCTAACTTTTCCCTCTAGTTTGTTGCCTTTTTAGTCTTTCTCCAGTGAGCAGCAAAAACAAAGATCAAAGGGGAGAAAGATCAAAATCCTAATTTGCTATTACAGAGAGTGCTAGTGAGAGCAGCGATTTGGAACTTTAGGCGTACAGAGAGAGTGGCAGTGAGAGCTCAATTTGCTTTAGAAGAGACGAAGTGTTGATGAATCAAACAAAATCGAAGCCCTAATTTGTGATTATCTCAGAGAAATTGAGAGAAGGATGGAAGACAGTGTGCACGAACAGGAGGAAGATGATGTGCAAGTAAGAAGCCCTAATTTGGGAGTAAGTACAGCGCAAGTGCCATAACTTTTGTACGAAGGACACTTAAGTGCTATAACTTTTTTTTTTATTCACTTGAGTGCCATAACTTCCAAAAAAAAGATCATTTAAGTGCCACTTACAAGTTGGTCGTGAGGGCCTAAAACCGCAGCTTTTCCAATCGAACGGTAACCTTCTAGGTGAGGCGAGCACCACCAGCTTGAAGAGGGGGTGTCGGTGAATCATTCCATGACCCCCATTCGTCTCGAAATTTCTGTTTTAGCCTTCATTGATGAAGGTAAAAATGCTTCATAGTCGCATAATTTATCGAACCAAATTATGTGACTACGAAGCATTTTTACTTTCGTCAACAGAGGCTAAAACGAAAATTTCGAAATGAATGGGGGCCATGGAATGATTCACCGATACCCCCTCTTTAAGCTGGTGGTGCTCACCTCACCGGGAAGGTCACCATTTGGCCGGAAAAGCTGCGGTTTCGAGCCTTCACGACTAATCTCTCTGACAAGCTAGTCGTGAAGGCCTTAAACCGCGACTTTTCCGATCGAACGGTGACCTTCCCGGCGAGGCGAGCACCACCAGCTTGAAGAGGGGGTGTCGGTGAATCATTCCATGGCCTCCGTTCATCTTGAAATTTCCGTTTTAGCCTCCGTTAACAAAGGTAAAAATGCTTTGTAGTCACACAAATCGAGTCGATTTGTGTGACTACAAAGCATTTTCCGATTTGTGTGACTATAAAGCATTTTTACCTTCGTTAACGGAGGCTAAAACGGAAATTTCGAGTTGAACGGAGGCCATGGAATGATTCACTGACACCCTCTCTTCAAGCTGGTAGTGCTCGCCTCGTCGGGAAGGTCACCGTTCGATCGGAAAAGCTACGGTTTCAAGCCCTCACGACTAGCTTGTCAAAGGGGTTGGTCGTGAGGGTCTGTTGACACCTAAATTTTGGCACATGTCGATTTGTGTGACTACAAAGCATTTTCCGATTTGTGTGACTATAAAGCATTTTTACCTTCGTTAACGGAGGCTAAAACGGAAATTTCGAGTTGAACGGAGGCCATGGAATGATTCACTGACACCCTCTCTTCAAGCTGGTAGTGCTCGCCTCGTCGGGAAGGTCACCGTTCGATCGGAAAAGCTACGGTTTCAAGCCCTCACGACTAGCTTGTCAAAGGGGTTGGTCGTGAGGGTCTGTTGACACCTAAATTTTGGCACATCATTTAGTGATTAATTGCATAGAAAATTAGGGATTAAATTTTAACCCCTAAATAAAAATATTAAAATTGCATAGCATATAGTTTAGGATTATGTAGGTTAATTGCATTCCACTTTGAACCGGCAGCGGCAAGCGAGCTTAAAATTCATCACGTAAAACGAGCTCGGGCATCGAACGAAACTCAGCTCACTCGGAAGACGGGGGCCGAAAATCACACGTCAAAAGGGCTCGGTTGTCTTAATTTGAGCTTAAATTAGCCCATCAAGTTAATTGAATAAAAGCCCGAATTAATTCAGCAAACTTGGAATTAAATGAAAATTAAAGCCTAAGCTCAAGCCTAAGCCCATTATGACTAGAAAGCCCAGCTAATTAACCTAGGGTTGCGATATAAATACATGGTTATGCATCGTAATCAATAGGGGCTCTCATAATTTTTAGAAGACAATTCCTTATAACAAGAATGAAACACGTGAGAGAGAGAAGGAGCGAGAAAAGTTTTCGTTTCTTCCTACTGGTTCTGGAGGTCAGCAATTTTTGAGAGAATTGAGAAGCCGCACCATATAGACGAAGGAGAAGAATTCAAGGCCAAGACAGAGAGTTCTCAATCGGGAGAGCACTCATACAGAAGTCCATTGGCCGAGGGGGACACTTTCACTTACTGCATGAAGAATAAATGTTCACGTTGACATGCAAGATGTTAGAGCCAATATGGTGAGGTTGGAAGTCCAAGTTCAGGCGTGAGGACAAACAACACTTTGACGTGTTCACTCATTGCACATATTCAACATACAGCTCCGCACGTTGCTATTCCTGTTCTCTATGTTACACCCACGACAAATCCAAGAGATCCCCGTCGGCATTAAGCGAGCTCACCACCATCACCGCAACTTAACGAGTTTCCACAAATTTTCCCGAAAGTTGCGAGGATCACCGCAGGCCTGCCCCACTACAACGCCAACATCCTCCGAAGTTGCTGCCATCCTCGACGTTCGTCGCCCTCCCGTGGTGAGCTGCTGCTGTTCCCCGACTTCCGAAGATTGCTCGTCGCTGCTATCGTCTACCACCGCAAGTCGCCGCCACTCCCGACATCGTGCCGTCGCTCCCGACGTACCACCGGTCACCATCTCGATCCGCTGCAAATTCAAATTTGGAAAGAAATCTACAAATCAGGTAATTATCTTATCCTAATTTAATTTGAATATTTTGTTGCCTAATTCGTGCTTATTGATATCTAACTTTGCATATTTGACAAATAAGCATTATTTCAATTAGGATTTATTTTTTTTGAAATCTTGGATATCTATTACTTGTCAAATTTGGATAGAATTTAAAATTTTCAAAATCTTTTGAATATATCCAAAATATTTGAGATATCAAAATTTTTCAAGATGTGATCGATTAGGGAAATGTCCTAATCCGCAACCGCACACATGGAAATAAATCTATCTATCAGGCCTTAGATAGAGTTATTTCCATAGCGGGTATTTCGAATTTTAGGATCGATCTATCAGGCTTGAGATCAAAACTTAATTCGAAAGATTTAACGGCTATTTTTTTACTTAAAAAATTTTGTAATTTGAATTTAAATTCGAAAATACAAAAAAATTTCATAAAAGAAAAGCCAAAAAGATTAGATGCAATTTGAATTGATTTTTTTTAAAAGATAATGTTGCATGTTTAGAATATATCTAGATGATTTTTTTTAATAGAATAGGTTAATTTCTTTAGTTTAAAATTGCATGCTTAGATAATTGGCATTTTTAATTTCGAATTTCATTAAAAAAATACAAAAAAAATAATATGCCCGTCATTAGAAATAGGTCACGTTGTCGCATGACATGTAGTTTGCATGATAGGTTGCATTAATCGCATGTCAATTTTTGCACGTCATTACATGTAGGTTAGTTTTCATTTAAATAAGTAAAAATCAAAATATTTCTGCACCTTTGAACTCTAAGTCAGGATTTATCAAAATTGTCAAATTGAGTATTTTTCTTGAAATTGGTACCGAAAGGGCGTTAGGGTAATCTAGCGTAATCGAGTCCCCGGATTTATGATCTTTGGTTCGTAGAAATAAAATAGTACTCCCGCTATTTTATTTAGGTTTCTAATCAACCTACCTTAAATAATTAATGGCGACTCCCGTTGAAAATATTTGCATGCTCATAATTGGACCTAAGTTGCGATTTGGTAGAGTTTAGGAGAACTCGAGCTAGGTTAGTTAATTTAATTGATCTAGTAATCCATTAGCCTAAGATCGAAACACTCAATGTTTTAGGTCGCGACAGCTTAGCGACTCCGCTGGGGACAACTTGAATTTTTTTTTTTGAAAATTTAAGGAGGACTTAGGCCAAGAAAATTTTCATGGAAAAATCACTCGATTTGACAAAATTTGATTGAATTCTCATTCTTAGGTGTTAAATGGTTTTGCAGGATGGGAGTTATAAGGGGAGTAGTGATTAGCTAACCCTTTGTTTCGTAGGCTTGGTGGATTGGAATTTTGGTTTAATTTTTATACTATTGAAGTGGTGTTTGCATATAATTGTTGTGCATGATTTATAGTATTTGCACTACACCACACATAACCTGTGACCTGACTTGGGTCACACCCATAGTTCTAAGATGGTATTTAGATGGTTCTTTAACCTTGGTGGTAAGACTTCGCTAAAGGTTATTCCATTTGGATCCTGAAAATTTTTCCAAAAAATGGCTCAAGGGTCGTCCTCATGCATGTGAGGCTACAACGCATGGAGGTTGCCCTTGTCGACCGAACCGAGTTGAAGTGATTGGACCTGACTAGTCATGACTATTGTATGCGAGGCTGCGACTAGTCATGATGATTGTACGCGAGGCTGCGACGTGTCGTTCCGTTCATCATTTCACTTTGCAAAAGCCATTAGGATAGATAGATTAAGATTTAAACTCACAATTCATGTGCATGTCTCTGTGATTGACATTTTCTCCCCAAAGACTGTAATTTCTCGAGCTTTATCTTTGGTTTTCTTCATCTTATTTTGAGTCGGCCCATGATTTAGATTGAGTCATTTGGCACGTGGTCTATATAAGAATGGGTCGCCTCGATATTCGTTTCATGCCTACTCCGAAGCTGGAGCTCAAGAAGTTATGGAGCCAGTTGAAGCCAGATGGTTAGCAATACGTTCTCAAACGCACTAGATTCATGCTGCCAATCCTAGACATAGATGTTCAGAGCGGGATCATGTGGGCACTCGCTCATTTTTGGTGCCCCGTGACAACCACATTTGTGTTGGGAGCTAAGTTTGAGCTCACACCGACTCTGGAAGAATATAGTATTGCAATTGGGAAATCAATTGAGTTGGATATAGTCGAACTACCCATTAAGGTAGATCTTGTGGTAGTGCTTGCTGAATCTTTGAATTTGACCAAAAAGGAAATTGAAAAAGTGCTAAAGGGTAATTGTCAAGCATGCCCATTATCTTTTCTTATTGAATGTTTCGAAAATAACTCCGTCCTCATGAGATCTAAATTTTTATCTTAGTTTTTTTTGGACTCATCATCTTTCCATTCCATCAAAATTCTATTGATCCGGTCATAGCTTGGACGGTAAAACTAATATGTGGTGGAGTTAGTTTTATAAACACAATTCTGGCAGAAACTTTTATATCTCTGACACGATTCAAGAAAGGAAAATATGGAACTTTTCGAGCCCCGATTGAGCTTTTACAAATCTGGCTTTTCTCACACTTTTCTCAATTTGGGGAAGATATGACTGTATTTGAAATGGGCATGACTGATAACCCTATTTTAAGGTTCAAACAAATACAAGATTAAACTAAGAGTTTGCACTATACACAATGGGTCCATCTGTTCAAGGATTCAAACTCTAAGATTTTCCTTTGGCAAGCTGTATAGTTTTGGGAGGTTGAGGCTCGACTATACCATGACGATCAAAAGCTCGTACCTTTGATGGGCATTTATGGAGCAACCTGCTATTAGCCCTTTCCGGTTACACGTCAATTTCGAGTTCTGCAGGATGTCCCACCTCTACTTAGGCCCAATGAATTTCAAGTCCAGTTCGAGAAAAGCGAGTCCTACAGAGTCGAGCTTAGGCATCATTCCGAGGCTTGGCAGAATTGTTCCATTCAGAAGCTGATTTGGCCCACGGATGAGCCCACCGAAAGGATGAGAAGTCACTTTGCCACGGCTCGGTATATTCAGTATCATACCATCCCTGCTGAGATACTCCCAAAGATCTCGGTCGTGACAGTACAACATACCGTTCAGACTCAAATCAAAATCAGCAAAGAAAAGGCGACGAAGGCCCAGGATAAGGCAGATGCTCTGGCTGAAGAGAATGCATGATTACGGCATGCCTTGAAGGCCCATTCATCTATAGATCACGTGGCCTCTAAAAAGAGGAAGACCGTCTGATTTCTTGTTTGGTTTAGGGAGTTTTTCTTTTTTTTAGGAGGAAATGTTAACTTACTATTAACGTTTTCTAGTAATAGATGTCGTTTTTGAACGATTTTTATAAAAATTCTTTCGAGACATTTTCCATTTCGAGCAATTCAATGAAAAACGTTAAGCTATAATTTGTAAATTTTAGAATTAGTCTAGGTTTTTATTGAATGGAGCAATTTGGAATTTCGGGATTTACTGGACGAATCGGTCTTTCGAAAGAAATTTCATCTTGAGGGTCTAGGGGATGTCATAGACCGACTCGTTACTCTTACTTGTTGTATTCATTCTACCGTTACTTTTTGCAGGTAATTTGCCACGGATCCCCCTCATCCTCATAATACTTGATCGGTGACCAAAAGAAAGATGGCCAATCAAGTTGAGATTACAGCTATGATTGACGAAAAGCTGAAAGAACACATGAATACAATCAATGAACAGATCACGGCTGCCATGTCCAAAATGATGAGTGATCTCATGGCCAAGCAGCAGTAGATCAATGCTGCCGCTCAATCGGAGATTCCACCTCCAACCCGTCAAGGCCTCCGCCTCGACAAAGCTCCTGCAGTAAATACTAATTCAACTTTTCAACTGGATGATGCCATTTTGACTGATACTAGTGCATCTCCGGCGGCCCCTATTCTTCATACACCCCCTAATGATGAGAATGCCAAGTTGCTGGCTAAGCTCGACCAGGGGCTACGTGAAATGGAGGGAACTCAAAGTGTTTCGCCTGTTGATCTGCTTATTTTTGCCCGGGTCCAAGTGCTCGAAAAATTCAAAATGCCAGCTGTCGAGAAGTATGACGGCACGTCAAACCCAATTCAGCATATCGAGATGTACCAGGGGCTCATGAATAGATATATTTCTAACGGACCTCTAATGATCCAAACCTTCCAAGTAAGCTTGAAGGATGCTATAATGAGGTGGTATACCAACCACCAGATCAACCGGAAGGACTTGTGGGAAGAGGTGGCAAACCTTTTCATCAAGCACTTCAAGTTCAATCTCGACGTCACCATTACAAGGAAAGACCTGGAAAGAGTTGAGCAGAAAAAGGGCGAGACTCTAAAGGAGTATGCCACTCGCTGGAGGAACATGGCGGGACAGATCATGCCTAAACCCTCAGAACGTGACTTAATGAAGTTATTCGTGTCCACCCTACCGTAGCCGGTTCGTTCACGAATGTTAGTAATAGCCGCCCAGTCTTTTAGCTAGCTGATAGCCATGGGTAAGGAGATTGAGTCCGAGCTCAAGAAAGGATGGTACAATGAGTTAGTTTCATCGGACAAGAGATTTACTAGTAAGAAGGACAAAGAGCATGTCCCTGAAGTCAACATAATTTATGTACAGAAGACGCCAGCTCAGGCCCCGAAGCTATAATTTAGCACTCAGTAGACAACCTCTTATGGGCGACAAGACCAGCAGGACCCATGCTAGCAGCGCAAACCCCGCCAGTTTACTCCACTTCCTGGGACGCTATCTCAGGTACAGGCGGTGCTAAGGAAGAAGAACCTGCTAAATTCAGAGCCACAAAGATCTAACGCTGCTGGTTTTATAAGGTATGATCCGTCAAAGAAATGCGATTACCATAGAGGTGAGGTAGAGCGTTCGACAGATGATTGCTAAGTGCTCAAATATCGAGTGCAGGATCTAATCAAGACTGGAGCGTTTGCGCTACAGCCAGCCGATAAGCCCAATGTGCAGAACAATCCACTCCCTGATCATTCGAGTAGTGCAAATGTTGTCTTTGGCCCGGGAGTCAAGCAGGTTCAAGGCTTCAGGGTCCCTTTCGAGGATATGCTCGATGCTTTAGTCCGAGCTGATTATGTTTCGACTATCAAAGTAGTGTCATTCAGTGAAATAGAAAAGAAAGTGGATGGGTTGATAAGAGAGGGAATGATTGGGATAGCAGATGAATTCGGGGTAGTGGCCACTATATCTCAAGTCATCATTGACTGGAATGAAGAACTCGAAAGGATGACCGATGAACAAGTTAAGTTGGATCCTGACATGCCCCCTCTCGAGGACGCCTCTAACGATGACCTCGGGATCATTATACCCGATACTTCGGAAGTATTGGTCCTGGCATCACCTCAGCCCTACACTTATGAAAGTAACAAGATGGTTCCATGGTCGTACGACGTTGATTTAAAGCACAAGGTTCAGGACCTCTTAGATACTGGGGCATCAACATTTCGTGCTTCGTATCTCTGCCAAGGTCGAGATGATCTTCTCATAGTTCCAAACATCTAGACCACATCCCCGAGTCCTGCAAGAATGATACATGAAGAGAAGGAGGTGATCGACACCCTGGGGCAACCGAGCGGCAAGTTCAACTACTACGTGAAATATTCGGCTCCCTCGAGCTTCTATATTGACCCGCGTGATATCGTCCCCGATGGATGGGGAGGTATGGATGATCTAACACCTCCAGTGACAGAAGATCCTGATGATGCGATGGAGGAAATCACTGCTCTGTTCAATAACATGCTCATTGGAGCTATCGAGGAAGGACCGTTGGCTGAAATGGGCACTTGCCCGTGAAAGGATAATCTTGTGACATGTGAAGGTATGGGAACTATCCAATCTGATGAATTATGTGCAGCCGAGCTTGATCCCAATGACACCGACGAACTCAACAATTCCTCAGACATTCAGCGTGATCTAGAGCGGCATGAAAGGCCTAAAGTCCTCACATCAGACCAAACTGTCATCGTTAACCTGAGTGATTCCGGAGAACCCAGAGAAGTGAAGAGAAGGGCAAATCCCCCTGAGAGTGAGACGAAATGCCCGATCCAGTTGCCGCATGAGTAGGTAAGTCTTTCAACCAAATAGTACGTCAATGACGCTTCAAGATAAATGATCTAGTCCTGAGAAATGTACTCCTGGTCTTTCCTGTTCCCGGAGGCAAATTCGTCCCAAACTACATCGGTCCATATGTGGTTAAAAATGTGCTTTCCGGAGGTGCCCTGGTTCTGGCAGAAGTGGATGGTTGTGAGTTTTTCACTCTTGTTAATTCTGATGCTGTGAAGATGTATTACCCCTGATAAAATCTAACATTTTACAGCAAAAGTTTTCAAGTTCTGAATTGCGAACATTTCACTGATGAATAAATGGTTTCAATCAATTTCAAGTTAAGATGTTTGCTTTGTCTTTAAATTCTGCATGGTTATTTTGTCGGTTTGCATTATCGACTTCAAAAGGGAAATCTATTTGGACAATCTTATAACTCATGTAGAATGAATCGAATGTGTTGAATGAGGTACATCGGGATGATGAAAGGCAAGCCCTATCCTATACATAGTCTCATGCACTAATTCTCAGTGAGTTGAGTGGAAAAATCCCATGTCTGCAAGGTAAAGAGTTATCTCGCAAAAGGTACAGCGATCGAGATGACAAGAGGCATTTCATTCCTCTACCTTAAACACTACAAGCTGTCCATCGTTTCACCACTTTGAGCCTAAACGCTTGGAGAAATCCTTTCAAATTATCTCTATCAAGAACCACCCCACATCGAGGCAAATTGGAGGTAAGTCAGCATTATAAGGTGAAAAATGAATAGAGATTGTCTTGCTCTCACTTGCATCAATCTTCGAGTGTTGCTTTTTCAGATGAATTCACGCGAAGTTCAAGTGCCTTAAGATGACGAAGAGCATTTCTTTCTCTATCCTATACACATTTTATCCTTTGCTAACCCCAATTAAGCCTACAATTTTATTTCATATAAACCCAGTTGGTGATCATCCCCTACGCTGGGGCAAAGCAACAGTCATCATTATTCAAGCAGCATATTTAGAGAGCTGATAAAAGACGAAGACCCCTGAGAGTCCAAATGTCGAGTAATTTGGTAAAAACAAGCCAAAGTGTGGTTGGTCGATATATGCATTATAGACAGTGTGTGTCAAAAGTCAAAAAAAAAGGGGAAGGGCAAGAAAAAGCAGTGTGCCTGGTAAAAACAAGGCCAATGCAAAAAAAAAAAAGAGGAGATCTTTAGAGAAAAAATGTCAAGATATGGCATGTCAAACTCATGAATCTCAGTGGAGCAGTAGTTCTACAAGTCTCAAAGGAATCAAGTGACGAATTCTCGAAACCACAGGAGCATCTACTGAGAAGACCATTCCTGGTGAAGAAGAAGACTGGTGATAATGCCAAGATGATCACCAACTTATTCGCCCCAATTATACACATTTTGAGCCTAATGATCCATTTATTTCTCAACCCATGAGCCTAGCCTACATTACATCCCTTGCAAAGTCTCTTTAGATTAGGGTACTTGAACTAACGTAGAGTTTCAGATGTTTATAAGCTTAGCTCGAAGAAGTGCGAGTAAGTCCACTTCTATCTCATTTTACAGGGTTCTTGACTTGTAAACCCGGAGATAATTGCGAAGTATTTTCTTTCAATAGCCTTGACTCGAAGAGTCCCTTTTGCTAAGCCATTGACCAAGCCCATGTTATAGTCCTGACAAAGACTTCTCATATTGGTAAGGTCGTACCGCTTGCGAGAATACTTGAACCCTTGATCCACATGATGAATGTAAGATAGAATGATTCCCATAAAATAGCCACTTTTCGATGAGGATGAGAGAAAGCCCTTCCGGACCGGAAGTCCCTCATTCGACATTTTCAAGATATCTACTTGTGAATCCGGATTGTCTTGTCATGATTCTCCCCAGTGAAATTTTGTAATACCGAATCGATAAAATCGTCATGCATGAAAACCAGTCGAATTTATAATGCATGAATATATGCGTCCTTGATTGCCCATGAATGCATATTAATTGTTGTCTATAACCATGTCTAGCAGGAGACACGCCTTTAAGAGTCAGAGATATCACCAGGTAAGTATATCTCTATCCCTTGGATGTCTGTGACTATCCAGGTATCCCTAACCTATTCGAGCAATTGTCAGGTCCTATATTTGATCATCTCTAGATGCCTCTAGCAATATCCAGGCATCTAGTGATCAAGCCTTTTCAGGTACCTCTGATGATATCCAGGTACTTTGTTAAAGAACCAATGAGCATTCAGGATAGCCCTTGGTTCACCCAATTGTTAAGTGTCCAAAACGATATCTAGAAGATTCCTCCGTGACACGCCTATGAGGAAGGTCACTGAAGTCCATCAACGTTCATCAAGCAACATCTTTGGAACAAAGCCCAAGTGATTGTCAAATGGTACAGAATCAGAATCATGTCTCGATTTACTTTACCACTCCTACAAGGTAAGTGAATTCAGGTACGTTTGCTAATTATTCTTCATTATTTTTCTCTTCGAAATAGGAGACATGATCTCTCTCATATGTTTACCAAGTGGAACAGGTGACATATCTCTTTGTGTTATCCAGTGGAATAGACAACACACCCCATTTAATGTTTATCCAGTAGAACAGGCGGCATAGTTTCTTGTTCTGTGTTGTCCAGTGGAATAGACAACACACCCCATTTAATGTTTGCCCAGTAGAATAGGCGGCATAGTTTCTTATTCCGTGTTGTCTAGTGGAATAGATAACACACCCCATTTTCATGTTTGCCCAGTAGAACAGGCGGCATAGTTTCTCATTTTGTGTTGTCCAGTGAAATAGACAACACACCCCATTTTCATGTTTGCCTAGTAGAACAGGCAGCATAATTTTTCATTCTGTGTTCACCTAGTGGAATAGGTGGCACAACCAACCTCATGCTCACCCAATGGAAGAGGTGACATGATCCTTTTCGTGATTGCCCAGTGGTATAGGCAATACGTCCTATTTTTTCTTCATATCATGCGTTATTTCGCATCTGTAAGAAACTACAGGTAACAGATAGGCAATCCTGTACCTCGAGAACCTTACTTCCAGTGGACTAGAAGTTTAGAGTTCGAGGGAGTTAGCAGCATTATAAAGCATTCCCTTACTTGGACGCTTTTTGTGTGATCCGTATGTAAGGCTCTTCATGAAGTGAGAAGCCTTAGCATACGTTCCTTATTATTTGCATATCACGCATCATTGCATTAAAAAAAATCATTCGTCATTTTGCATAGTTTAAATTTAGGTTTCAGTCTTTGAGTAAAACCTCTGCGAGCCTTCACTCAAAGAGGGGCAACTATTGACACCTAAATTTTGGCACATCATTTAGTGGTTAATTGCATAGAAAATTAGGGATTAAATTTTAACCCCTAAACAAAAATATTAAAATTGCATAGCATATAGTTTAGAATCATGTAGGTTAATTGCATTCCACATTGAACCGGCAGCGGCAAGCGAGCTTAAAATTCATCACGTAAAATGAGCTCGGACACCGAACGAAACTCGGCTCACTCGGAAGACGGGAGCCGAAAATCACACGTCAAAAGGGCTTGGTTGTCTTAATTTGAGTTTAAATTAGCCCATCAAGTTAATTGAATAAAAGCCCGAATTAATTCAGCTAACTTGAAATTAAATGAAAATTAAATGAAAATTACCACCCGCCTGGGTGGCGCTGCTGGAGCGCGCACTCTTCCTCTCGCAAAAGGTTGAGTGTTCGAATCCCGGGCGCCGCAGGGTGACTTAATTGGTGGCACATGTGTGGTGGCTAGCACGTGTCGCCCCCAGGGTTTACTCCCCGGCTGTCGGCCGTGCGGGGGTTCCCTGGGTTATAAAAAAAAAAAAAGCCTAAGCACAAGCCTAAGCCTATTAGGACTAGAAAGCCCGGCTAATTAACCTAGGGTTGCGATATAAATACATGATTATGCGTCATAATCAATAGGGGCTCTCATAATTTTCAGAAGACAATTCCTTATAGCAAGAGTGAAACACGTGAGAGAGAGAAGGAGCGAGAAAAGTTTTCATTTCTTCCTGCTGGTTATGGAGGTCAGCAATTTTTGAGAGCATTGAGAAGCCGCACCATACAGACGAAGGAGAAGAATTCAAGGCCAAGACAGAGAGTTCTCAATCAGGAGAGCACTCATACAGAAGTCCATTGGCTGAGGGGGACACTTTCACTCAATGCAAGAAGAATAAATGTTCACGTTGACATGCAAGATGTCAGAGCCAATATGGTGAGGTTGGAAGTCCAAGTTCAGGCGTGAGGACAAACCACACTTTGACGTGTTCACTCATTGCACATATTCAACATACAGCCCCGCACATTGCTGTTCCTTTTCTCTATGTCGCACCCACGACAAATCCAAGAGATCCCCATCGGCATTAAGCGAGCTCACCACCATCACCGCAACTTAATGAGTTTCCACAAATTTTCCCGAAAGTTGCGAGGATCACCGCAGGCCTGCCCCACCACAACGCCAACATCCTCCGAAGTTGTTGCCATCCTCGACGTTCGTCGCCCTCTCGTGGTGAGCTACAACTGTTCCGCGACTTCCGAAGACTGCTCGTCACTGCTATCGTCTACCACCGCAAGTCGCCGCCACTCCCAACGTCGTGCCGCCGCTCGCGACGCACCACCGGTCACCATCCTGATCCGTAATCCCGATCCGCTGCAAATTCAAATTTGGAAAGAAATATGCAAATTAAGTAATTATCTTATCCTGATTTGATTTGAATATTTTGTTGCCTAATTCGTGCTTATTGATATCTAACTTTGCATATTTGAACAATAGGCATTATTTCAATTAGGATTTATTTTTTTTTGAAATCTTGGATATCTATTACTTGTCAAATTTGGATAGAATTTAAAATTTTCAAAATCTTTTGAATATATCCAAAATATTTGAGATATCAAAATTTTTCAAGATGTGATCGATTAGGGAAATTTCCTAATCCGCAACCGCAAGCATGGAAATAAATCTATCTATCACGCTTTAGATAGAGTTATTTCCATAGCGGGCATTTCGAATTTTAGGATCGATCTGTCAGGCTTGAGATCAAAACTTAATTCGAAAGATTTAGCGGCTATTTTTTTTTACTTAAAAAATTTTGTGATTTGAATTTAAATTCGAAAATACAAAAAAATTTCATAAAAGAAAAGCCAAAAAGATTAGATGCAATTTGAATTGATTTTTTTTAAAAGATAATGTTGCATGTTTAGAATATATCTAGATGATTTTTTTAATAGAATAGGTTAATTTCTTTAGTTTAAAATTGCATGCTTAGATAATTGGCATTTTTAATTTCGAATTTCATTAAAAAAATACAAAAAAAATAATATGCCCGTCATTAGAAATAGGTCACGTTGTCGCATGACATGTAGTTTGCATGATAGGTTGCATTAATCGCATGTCAATTTTTGCACGTCATTACATGTAGGTTAGTTTTCATTTAAATAAGTAAAAATCAAAATATTTCTGCACCTTTGAACTCTAAGTCAGGATTTATCAAAATTGTCAAATTGAGTATTTTTCTTGAAATTGGTACCGAAAGGGCGTTAGGGTAATCTAGCGTAACCAAGTCCCTGGATTTATGATCTTTGGTTCGCAGAAATAAAATAGTACTCCCGCTATTTTATTTAGGTTTCTAATCAACCTACTTTAAATGATTAGTGGCGACTCCCGTTGAAATTATTTGCATGCTCACAATTAGACCTAAGTTGTGATTTGGTAGAGTTTGGAAGAACTCGAGCTAGGTTAATTAATTTAATTGATCTAGTAATCTATTAGCCTAAGATCGAAACACTCGATTTTTTAGGTTGCGACAGGGCTCGAAATCGCGGCTTTAATAGCCAAACAGTGACCTTCCCGGTGAGGCGAGCACCACCAGCTTGGAGAGGGGGTGTTGGTGAATCATTTCATGGCCTCTGTTCATCTCGAAATTTCCATTTAACCTCTGTTGACGAAGGTAAAAATGCTTCGTAGTCACACAAATCGGCTCGATAAATATGTGACTATTAAGCATTTTTACCTTCGTCAACGGAGGCTTAAACAGAAATTTCGAGATGAACGGAGGCCATGGAATGATTCACCGACACCCCCTCTTCAAGCTGGTGGTGTTCGCCTCACCAGGAAGGTCATTGTTCGGCCGGAAAAGCTGCGGTTTCGGGCCCTCATGACCAGCTCATAAGTGGCACTTAAGTAATCTTTTTTTTGAAAGTTATGGCACTCAAGTAAGTCAAAAAAAAGTTATGGCACTTAAGTATTCTCCGTACAAAAGTTATGGCACTTGCGCTCTACTTATCCCCCCTAATTTAGCACTTACACGAGACATCGTCGTTTTCAGGCTATTGCACGTCCAGAAACGATGTCGTTTCTGTTAGAGGGAGAGATTTGTACACAATTTAGGAAACGACGTTGTTTCTCTAGAACAAAAATTTCCACGTAAGATTTCCATTTATTTTTTTAAAATTTCACGTTAGATTGTAAAATTAAGTAAAAATTTCACGTAGGATGATTTTGCTGGAAGTGGCACTCAAATGGTCTATTTTCATCAGAAGTGCCCTAAATGATTTATTTTACTCCGAACTGGTACTCAAGTGAGTTAAAAAAAGTTATGGCACTCAAGTGAGCGCCGTACAAAAGTTAAGGTAATCCTAGTATCCTTATCCCTCGTATCTCTCTCTATTGTTGAGAAAAAGGACTTGCTACACTACGCAATGTTCTCTTTCAAAGGGAAAAACATTCACCTGTCAGTATTACATCGACACAAGTGGCTGTCAATGAACAAGAGTTTTCGTTTTGTGGAAAGAGAATGATTTGAAAAGTATTTTCCTAAAAATGATTATTTATATCGCTTGAAATAATTAGTTAATAAAAATGCTTTTCTTTATCGATAACAATGTATGTCTAAATATTTTCTTGAATGATGAAAATAATTGTCGTTCATTCATTTTTGTAGGCAATACAAGTGATCAATTATAGGGAAATATTTTTGGAAAAAGTACTAAAAAAGTCATAAACCTATTGTATTGATATCAATTTAGTACTAAATCTCTCAATTGAACCAATTTAATCATAAACCCTTCCACATTGATACAAATTTAGTTTATCCGGCCAATTTAGGTCGAAAATTGCTGACATGGACGCCAGCCATCTTACGTGATACGGCTGGCACGACAAGCATTGACGTTGACAGTTTTCTTTAAATTTTGATTTTTTTAAAATTATTTGAATTTTTATTACTTTTTTGTTTTTTTTTCCTTCCTTTCCTTTCTTTTCTTTTCTACAACTGAGGGCTAGCGAGGGCACGAGAACCCTCGCCCAAACCAGGTGAGGGTCATTGGCGATGGTTAGCTAGTGACCTCACCGGCTCAAAGTGTTAAATAAAGAAAATAATAAAAAATAAAAAATTTAAAAAATAATTAAAAATTGTAAATTTTGTTCACGTCAGCACCGATCGTGCCACGTTAGATGGCCAGTATCCACGTCAGTAATTTCCAATCTAAATTGGCCAGATACTAATATGAAAATATTTATAACTAAATTGATCTAATTATAAGGTTTTATGACTGAATTAATACTAATGCAATAGGTTTGAGACTTTTTTGGTACTTTTCCCAAATTTTTTCTTGATCATTCATTTTCAGCGAAATGCACGCAACCTAAGTTTCAGGATATAATGAAAAAAGGATCATACATGACTCCGTCAGTCAACATTTGATATCTTGAAGAAGTCATTCTGATTAAACAAAAGTTAAATCACGAACTCTGCAAAACCCACGAACCTATTGAGGGCTCTGTTTATATGCCAATTGCATTACTCATTTTTTATGCTCAATCGTGCTTCTCTATTTTTATTGTTACTAATCCTATCTCATCCTTTATTCCATCTTTGTAAACTATTTCATGCTATATGATAACTTTTCAAAGACTCGTAGACAACAATACTTTGTTTAGGAAAAAGTACCGAAAAAATCCTAAACATATTGCATTTGTACTGTCGCGCCACGCTCTCGCGTGCTTAGGATGGAGGTATTTTTCTATACGGGCCTCTCCCAGACCATACCTCACGTGATAGCGAGGTTTGTTTGATCTAAACTTAAACTTGGAGTCGCCACTAGTCATTTACGGTAGGTCGACTAGAAACCTAATTGTGGTACGAGAGAAGTACCGTAATCCTACGAACCAAAGATTCTGGATAAGGGACTTGCTTACGTTAACGATCCCTAATGGAGATCATTAACGCCCTTTCGGTACCTAAGACCGATATGGCATGTCTAGTGTATCACACGGATCCCTAAGGTCACTCCACTAACTAATCATGGACAAACAATTAAGCATCCAAGAATTAAATGCACATACAATGGCAAATCGATCATAGCAATCCTAATTTGGCCACTAGAAATGAAAATCTACCCAAACCTTAACAAAACTCTAATAGCTTGCTCATTTCATATTTTAGGGTTTAGGGTTTTTTAGGGGTTTTGGCCTTAAATTTGGAATTTTCCAAATTATGCCACTTGGGCATTTTGGAAAATCTAAATTTCACTTTTCATGACTGGTCACAATGATTTTTAATCATTTTGTGGATTTTCAAAATTTTTGATTTTTTTAAGTGCCATTTGGACACTTCAAAAATTCCAATTTCATTTTTTATGACTGGCTATGATGAATTTGGACCTTTCTGTGAATTTTCAAAATTTTTAAATTTTTTGAATTTTTTTTGAAATTTTTTTTAAAACCGAGAAATGATTTTTTATTGCTTTCTAGATATTTTTGTAAATTTTCCAATTTTTTCAATTTTTTATTATTTTTCAGAATTTTCAAATTTTTTATTTGTATTTTCTGAATTTTCGAAATTTTTATGAATTTTCTTAAAATTTTGTATTTTTCTGGATTTTTTGTAATTTTTCTATTTTTTTATGAATTTTCTGCAAAATTTTCTAATTCTCTAAAAAATCTAAAATTTTTTATGATTTTTTGTGATTTTTTTTTATTTTTTTAGAATTTTTTATATTTTTGAATTTTCCAGCCGAGGGGAATGGACCGGACAGGACTGGTTCGAACCGGTTCGATCGAGATCGAATCGTCCGTCGCCGGCACCAGCGTTGGTCGTCCTATCCGGCATGTCCAATGACTAAAACGACGCCGTTTCCAGCTTTTTCATTTGGTCATTTTATCAAACACTTGGTGTGCATAGATTTGCTTTTTTTGTTCTCAAGGCCGCCGGTTCGGGTTCGCCGCCGGCGACCTTCCGGTGACATTTTAATCATTTTGATTGCACCACCAACAAGACCATACATTCTATTATCAAACTAACCTATTCGACATGCCGGCGGACGTTCACCGGTCGGCAGAAACCGAGCCTAAAAATGCCAACTCAAAACTGACATTTTCAACCTTTCTAACATTCACCTCTAGCCGTCTAAAAACGATTCCTATCACTAAAAAACATCAATCAAAGGTTAGGGAACACTAACCTGAGTGGCCTTACAGCCACGGCAATACTCCAGCAAAGTCACCGGAGCTCCGGCGAAGGGTTTAATGGTGAGACCGACTAGGTTCATGCGTTTTTAGTACCCAAAAACACAATCAAATCATACGAAACTGATTAGAATCTAATAATAGACATCAACATGTCAAGATTTGGTAATAAAATCACTCAAATATGCATATCGAGACCAAAATCAAAATCTGGAAAATTTTGGTTAAAACCGATCACGAAGAGTTTTTACCTGGTTCGTTCGTCGATCAAGAAAAATTGTTGAGCTGATTAGTGCCCCAAGGATTGTTGCCCGACTCTCAGTCTTCGCCCTGGTGGTTGCGACTTCGCCGGAACAGGTCCTAATCGATCGGACGGCGCTCAATTTCAAGCCTTCACGGTCAGGTTTTCTCGGCTGGAACGATGAGGGGAAGTCACAGCCAACTCGTGATTCGCCGGCGCGCCACCGTCTAGGGCGACGCCGATCATTCACGGGGGGACCTCTGACCCTCTCTAACATCTATATTATTTTGGGTTTTACCATATTAAATCATTTATAACCTATTTACTGAATATAACCAACCTATTTAACAACTCAGCCAGTCAAATATAGGTTAAAAAATGGATTTATGATCCATTTTGACAGGTCTAGCCCGCGCCATTTATTTTTAGGATGTGTTTGATGGTTTGGATAACACGATCAAGAAAGGGTAAAATTATTGTATCTACCATGCGTTGTCCTCGTGGTTTTCTCTCTCTCTCCCCGCCATGTGCGGCAGGCACCCACAGTGGTCTTAACCGTATTGCCACGATGGTTACCATTGGCACTCTACTGCCGCACCATGATGGTGATGAATTGGTTGACCACTTTGGTGGGGGTGGACTTGCAGCAATTTCGGCCACCGTATTATTTTAACTGTTTAACTCAATGTATTTATTATAAATAACGTTAGAGAGATAGCGCATCATAAATTGCAATTTTTTCTTAATTGGGTGTTTAACAAGTGTTTTGGGAGTACCCATCAATAAAAATCTCTGTATAAAAGAAATACTTCTTTTCCTCGTGACTTAGCATCGCAATATCTCACAAGCAAATGGCGGAAGAATCATATGATGGAATAGGATTGTCATACTTATGGGAAGAGTAGTGAAATCATGTAATGTTCAATTATCACCCACATTTTACTGAGAAACAACAAATGTAATCTTTCCTCGTTATTTGATTTGTCTCTTCCCATCAAATAAAGTAAAATGACATTTTCTCTGTAATGTATGATTATTATCTTATAGTTTTGATTTATTTAAAATGATTATTCTCTGTAATATTATCTTATAAACATGATTATTCGATGTAACATTATTGTAACCTGTGGGAATTGAGTATGGGGGCTTACCTGGTAGTTTTGTTCATTTGGATGGTTCTGTTTGTGATGAAGGCATGTTAGAATCGGTTGTAAAGGCTTGTGGATGTGTAGAAAGGTATCCCTTTTGCTTGTAAATGATGCATATTCTTTTAAATTAAGTACGACAGGGAAAATTGTTCAAAAAGTGCTAAATCTATTATATTTTTGCCAATCGAGTCATAAATATTTTCATTTCTTGTCAATTGAGTCATAAACCTTTTCATTTGTTACCAATTGAGTTCGTCCGGTCAATTTTGATAGGAAAGTACTGACGTGAACGTCGGCTGGCCTATATGGCGCTGATGTGGACAATTTTAATAATATTTTTATATTTTTCAAAATTTATATTTTTATATTCTTTTTCTTTTTCCTTTTTTTTTCTTCCCCTTCTTCCTCCTCTAGCCGATTGCTAGGTGTCGGCAATCGGCTAGAGGGGAGGGTCGCAAGGTTGATCAACGGTCATCTGACCTTGGCGCAATTGCATAAATTTCGATAACTTCCTTTCTTGGGCAATTTCCGAAAAGTACTTTCCATAGAAACTTTCAACAAACACTGCCCAATTCAACTCCATACCTTCCGGAAATACCCTACTCTTGGTGGCCTTCCACCAATCATTTGCACCACTCTGTAACTGATACGATGCCAACATTACTTTTTCCGCCTCGGTGCACCCCAACACCTCAAATGCCTTCTCTAACTCATTTACCCAGTCTGGGGTAACTTTGGGGTCACCCTTGCCATTAAACTTTGGTGGTTTCATCTTCAAAAATTGCTCCACCAATTGGGGCATCTATCTGACTACTGCGAATTGGGCCTGCCCTTGCTGAACCGGATTACCTGCATTGCTAGCAACTGGTACGACCTCAACAGCCTGTGCATAAGCTGCGGCCCTTTCTTGCGCTTACATATCCATTATGTGTCCTATTTCCCGCAGGGTATCCATCACATCATCGAACCTTGGATCCCTAGCCTCGCGGACTCCTTCGCTTGGCTGACCTTGGGGCTCTTGGGGTTCTTTTCTTCTTCTCCTACTCATCCTTACGCACTCAACTACTCAACTACCTGCTATAATTCCATTAAGGAATTAAAGACTTAAACCAATTTACCTCAGTCTAAGTCCTAGGCAGGTATCTAGCATAACAAGCTAGCACTCAGCATGCGTTCCAACACAACTGATACAAGCTTCACCCAAGGGAATTAACACACTTACCTCGGGTCCTACCACACCTGCATTATTACGGGTCACACAATCAATCACTCAAAGCACAAACTGTCAGGAGATGTACTTAGTACACAAGGTTACCCTATGGACTACTCGTGGTCTTATCGCTCCTTATCACTCCAGGTTTCGACCGAATTGGACCGAGCTAACCTGGCTCTAATACCAATTCAAACGGGGATGTCACGCCCTGAACCCCACGGCATGCAACATCCCTACCTCGGTTGATATGCTTGTGACGTCCTAGGAAGCGTCGCCGACCCAACACCCAAGCAGAGAGTAAAGCATAAGCGAAAGCAATAAATAACAAACCCTGACAATATAAATATGAGCCAAGGATAGCCAAACATACAACCAGCACGGCTGAAAATATATTTACACTTTATACTACTATTGGAAAACCTTTTTACGAACTTCATTTACAATTAAAAGATACAAACCAACATCTAAACAGTCAACAGCCCCTGGATCAAAAAGGGAACAGGTGGCTGGGTTAGCATGATCACGCTACAGGTTGACCTATTTTTAAAAAATTGACTGATCAACCTACGCTATACAACCCCTAAATTGACTTTGTGGCATCTAGGGGTCATTCTCCACTCGATCATCTTCTGGGTCCTCTAACTCATAATCTGGAGGAAATGCTTGTAATGGCTGTACAACCAGTGGCTATACTGGGGGCACTACGGGTGGCTCCTTGTCTGGTTTCTCAGGATTCATGATCTCGCCATCTGGAGACTTGAATGCCAAAGGATCCCATTCACCAACACCCTCGTAAGGGGGCTTGAAACTCCTCAGTGGGCCAGTCTCCTCAATACCATCTCGATACGTCCACGCCACGTACGAATAAGGCTTCAGGTACAAACCACCCTCGTCAACCCAAACCACACTCGAATGCTTTACATAGGCTCAATCATCTCCTAGAGGGTATTCCACCCGCTGATTATCCACGTGGCTGGGGATCCCGAAGCGAGGAGATGGTTTTCCGAAATTCATGGCTGGGGGTCTGAAAAGAGTGGATTTATACAACAATGAGACGAATTTCAATGAGTATAACCCCTAAACCTAGGCTAGGCTAACATGCACTCTCCTGATAGACAATAAAACACTCAAAAGCCAATTCACAACAATCATTGCGAACACCAGTGACCCTGCAGGTTAGGCAATTCAATATATAATAATCACGGCACATACGTGGCACGTGTAGTCACACGTACGCCAAACACATGCTCAGGCTCAATCGTGCTCATTTCGCATGCCATCCACCGAGTCTTGCACACTCGAACACTAGCCCATGCATTCTTATGCATGCAAATGTCATCGACATGCCATGATCATTTTGGCTCACACTGCACACTGGCTTAATTCTCAATTCCAGTTTGTTATGACCCGCGTAAAATGCGTCAGGTCTATATCTCAAATCATAACACTCCGTGGCCCGCGTAAAATACATTTCCGGCCCAGTGTCTCTAGCTCGCGTCAAAACGCATCAGGCACAATACCGATCTCCTTACGAACCAAAGCCCGCGTAAAACGCATAAGATTGGTCGTCTTCCGGACGTATCGAGTATCGTCCCACGTAAAACGCATCAGGACGGCATATCTCGCGTAACACGCATCAGGGCGAAATGTGATCACACATACACACAACCAGTTATTATCTGAACCCCGCGTAACACGCATCAGGGCGATTAGGTGATTACATGCTCATGTCAGGCACGCATTCTCACACAATTCTCATTTCAAGCCTCATTCTCGCATACAATGCGTGACCATGAATTGCATCACAATGTAACATGAGCAGCACATAACACAGACACTCAGTCAAATCACTATTACCCCACAGTGTCCAATTCACTACAATATGCTCACTTGGCCAATTTAATACCGTGCAGCCCAGTACACAAATCTCCATTCGACACTCAATTCAAGCCACAATTGGCCAATCACATATCACACAATTCCAGTCACGCGAGCACACGACATGGCATATCACAATTTATCACAATTCAACCAATAGACCAACCCCCCGGGCAATCCCAGCATCTCAGCTCATTAATCTACAATAATCACCGTTCAACCTCAATTTATCACCTCGGCAATTTCCAGCAATTTCATCACCTAAACCTCAAGGTGGCCAATTTAATCCCCTAAATTCCTTAACACGGACAGCCATCATTTGGCACCTCTCGGGTCTCCAATCGACCGTCAATTCAGCCATTTCATCCTTTAATTCCACCAACCATATTCTTTAATTAGCCCGCCAATATCGCTAATTGACTAAATTCAAACTCTAATCGCCCTAACCGTCTAACCCGTCTAGAGAATGCGCAATTAGTCCTAATCCGGGCTTAGGAATTATACTCATTTAATTCTAAACCACGACGACGAGGAACAGCGGCTGATTACCGATGAACGGCAAAATCGGCGGCGAGTTCCGACGAGCGGCGAACGGTGGCTCACGGCGGTCACGGCCGGTCCATACGGCGGCGAAGATGGTGGGGATAAGGGGTAAGTGGGTCGGTGAGGGGGGGCGGTGATGGCTGGTCGGCGTGGACGGCGGCGAGCACGGCGGCTACGGCGACGCTCGGCGGCGATCCTCATGGCCGGATTGTTCAACGGTGATCCTCTCGCCGACGACGGCGAGAGAGAGAGAGAGTCGGTCGGCTGGTGGCAAGGTCAGACAGAGCAGCAACATCGGCGAAGGCGGCTGCTCGGCGCGACGGCGCTCCGGCGGTGGCACGGCGGTCCGGTGTCCTTAGGCCAAATAGGAAAAAGAGAGAGACAAGGGGTGAAAGGGGACGAGATGATGGTGGTGAGGCATGGACAACAGCAGCGGTGCACGGTGGCGACGGGCGGAGCTCCGACGGGCGGAGCTCCAACGGCCGGCGGCTTGCTCCGGCGTTCCTTGGCCGAGCGAGGGAGAAACCGGCAGGAGGAGAGGGCTAGTCGGGGGAGTGGCCGAATGAGAATGGGAGGAGAGAGAGAGAGAGTCAAACCGGTCAAATATAGGGGCTTAGTGGATGTCACGTGTCGCTCATCCAACGGAGTTGACCAAAATGCCCTTGATCTAACGGCCCAAATTAATTCCAACCAAATAATTGAGGGACAAAAGAGTCTTTGGCTCAATTATTGGTGCTTATCCAAATTTAATTAATACCTTAATTAATTTCCCAAAATTCGGAACCAATACCGGCCTAGGGGCAAAATGGTCATTTTTTTTTATCTCGGGTCGAAATTTCATTTTTCGCCCGTACCAACCCCAAATGTGTGTGGCCAACATAATATGGCGTCGGAATCGCGAAATAATCACTTATGCCCTTGAAAATTGGCATTAAAATCTTGAGGGCAAAATGGTAATTTTTTTTTCACTCCCAGGTCAAAATTCCATTTTTCGACCGTACACACTCCAAAATGCGTGGCTACCCTAAAATGGCATCGGTCTCATAAAAAGAGTCACGCAAGCCCTCGAATATCGACCTCGAAGTCCGAGTTCAATTTTGTGACCAAATCTCGCTTAATTTCCAATTTCAGTGTCTCTCACTAATGGGTGGCTGTTTAGGGATTATGCGTATTGACCTAGGGTTATCCAAGTCATGACGGTCTCGATCATCGAGAGAAAGAGAGGAATTATCATTAGCTCCAAAGGTCGCGATCGTTCGGTTTAAGTCCAGGACTGGTTGGCCACGTGCACTTTCGGTCGTGTAAAATCACCTGCGATCCGATTGTACATTGTTGGCCTTGGCCAAACCAAATCCATTATTTTTCCTATGATCGGCCTGCATAGGTCCACAATATTCCCTCATCATTTCTCGTGATCAGGGTTCGATTCACGATCGGATCCCTGGTCCACGTACCGTTTCCTAGTTAGCCATACCCTATTGGTTAGTATCCCGAGAGCAATCAGCTCTGGGTGAGACTTACTAAAATAAAATATGAAATAATGTCAATTTTATTGATCCCAGAATTATGTCGAAATTCAGGCTGTTACACAGTATGCCATCAGAGCATATGGTAATGTAAGCTTTCGTGCCAGTCATGATAATTTTCAGTTGTCTTGGATAATATCTTCTTGATATTCTTATTTGCTGCTTCCACTGCTCTGTTCATTTGTGGGCAGTATGGAGATGGATTCAAGTGTCGAGCGTGGAAATGTTCAAGCAGATCATTTATGATTTTGTTATTCAAATTTGAACCATTATCGATAATGATTGCTTTTGAAACTCTGTACCTAGCGATGATGTCTCACTTGATGAATTTTGCCACATTCTTGGCGGTGACATTTGTATATGAATTCGGTTCAATCTACTTGGTGAAGTAATTAATTGCCACCAAGATAAAGCGATGTCCATTTGAGGCCTTGGGGTTAATTGATCCAATCATGTTAATTCCCCACATTGAAAATGACCATGGTTCTGACATTTGATGTAGCTCATTCGGCGGTGCATTGATTCTGTCTCCATAAACTTGACATTGGCGACAACACCTCACATGTTGAATGCAATCTATTTCCATCGTCATCCAGTAATATCCCAATCTCATGATTTTGCGAGTTAAGAGATAGCCGTTCATGTGCGGACCACATTCGCCTTCGTAGATTTCTCTCATGATTTGTTCAGCTTCTTTGCTATCAACGCATCTTCACAGGATCGAATCGAATGATTTCTTATAAAGAACCTGTCTGTTGAGAAAGAACTTATTGGCTATCTTTTTGATAAATTTTCTATCGCTTGACTGGCTTCCTTCAGGAAATTCTCCTGCTTGTAAGTACTTCTTGATATCATGAAACCGTGGTTCATTGTCAAATTTTGCTTGAACTACCATGCAGTGTGCTGGTTGCTCGAGAATATTGATTCTCAATGGTTTTATATCCATGCCATCTTCAGCTTGGAGTAACGATGATAAGGTTGCAAGAGCATCTGCAAATTAATTATGAGCTCTTGGAAGATAATCAAATGTTATTTCTTCAAATTCCTTCTAAGTATTTGTGATAAGGAATCAACTTTACATCACGAATTTGCCATTCTCCAGTTGTTTGCAATATAATGAGCATAGAATCTCCATATACTTGTAACCTTTTTACCCTCATTGAAAGGGCTAACTGTAAGTCGAGAATACACGCCTCATATTCAGCGATGTTATTATTATTATTTTTTTTGGTAAGGATCCGCGATGTTATTGGTGCATGGGAATACCAGTTTTGCAAATACTGGATAGTGTTGGCCTTTTGGGGAGATCCTGCCCAAGTTCCTGATCCAGATAAATTGGTTGCACCATCAAAATTCATGGTCCATTTGTCATTGATCAATGTCAATATGTGGTCATCAAGTCGTTCTTTAGAATTGGCGATATTCTGTGAATTTTCTGCCAACATATTTGCTATTGCTTGTCCTTTGATTGACTTTTGGGATGAACTTCTGATGTCGAACTCAGATAACAAGACTTGCCATTTGGCTAATTTCCCGACCAAGGAGGATTTTTTAAGAAGATACTTGATCAGATCATTCTTAGTCACTAGAAAAATTTGGTGATGAAGGGTGTAACACCCAAATTAATGCAACACATGTCTTCTTAACTGCTGGATAATTCACTTATGATGTTGTGAATTTTTTGCTCAAGTAATAAACAGCTTGTTCTTTACTGTCATTTGGTCTTCTTTGTACAAGCACCACTCCTAATGATTCATGGTGAATCGTCAAATATAAGATCAGCGGGATTCCAGGAATTGGTGGTACCAACACTGGTGGGCATACTAGATATTCTTTGATTTTGTCAAATGCTTGTTGATAATCTGCATCCCATTTTACTTTGACGTTTTTCTTCAACAGTTTGAAGAATAGTTTAGCAGTCTCAGAAAGCTGATAGATGAATTGGGCAATGTAGTTTAATCGCCCCAATAAGCTTCTCACTTTTTTTTACCGTGGAAGGAGTCTTCAAGTCATGTATTGCCTTGATCTTGGAAGAATCGATTTCGATTCCTCTATTGCTAACCACAAATCTTAGCAGTTTGCCAGATTTTGCCCGAATTACACACTTCTTAGGGTTCAACCGCAACTTGTACTTTCTGAGTCTTTCGAACAATTTGTGAAGCACCACAACATGGTCTTCTCCTTGTTTGGATTTTGCAATCATGTCATCCACATATACTTCGATTTCTTTGTGCATCATATCATGAAACAGAGTTACCATTGCCCTTTGATATGTGGTACCAACATTTTTCAGATAGAAAGCCATCACCTTATAACAAAATATACCCCATAGTGTTATGAAGGATGTTTTTGCCTTGTCCTCTTTCTTCATAAAGATTTGATTATATCCTGAGAAGCCATCTATGAATGAAAATGTTTTGAATCCAGCAGTGCTATCCATTAATATATCAATATATGGAAGCGGGAAATCGTCCTTTGGGCTTGCTTTATTTAGATCGCGATAATCAACACATACCCACACCCAACCATCTTTCTTCATTACGGGTATTATGTTGGCGATCCATTCTGGATATGGCACTATTTTTATGAAACCGACCGTGAGTAATTTCATCACTTCTTCTTCTATTTTCTTTGCCAATTTCGACTTTGTTCGCCTCAATTTTTGCTTCTTTGGTAAAATACTTGGATCAATTGGCAAAGCGTGTTCAACTATGCTTGGATCAAGGCTAGCATGTCAGCATAGGACCATGCGAATATATCTCGATATTCCTTGAGCAAATCTGTTATTCTTTTTGCTTCTGCTGAGAGAAGACTTTCTCCAATCTTAACCTTTTTGGGGTTCTTCTTATTACCCAGATTTACTGTAATCGTTTTCTCTAACGTGAGTGGCTTTGATTCTTCATGACGGATCCATTCTCTTCTGATCCATTCCTCATCTTCATTACCCCTTTCAATATCATAAGTGATCTCCTCAGAGAGATTTGGGTCACCTATGAACCTATTATGGGTGTGTAAATGCTCATGCCTGACATGTAACAAACATGATTAATAATTGCATATGAAATTGATGCATGAGGTTTGATGAAAAACCATTTTGAAAAATTATTTTGAAATCTGTTTTGAAGAGATCAAGAGAATAGAGCTAATCCTCATATCTTTGGACATCCTTGCTCTTAAAACCATTTTCGCAATGAGAAGTCATACGGAAACCCAAAGCCTCAAGCCTTACACGTGAGAGCGATATTCATCTTTGGTTTGGTTTTGTTCCCATATGTCCTTAACAAAATATTGAATACTTTTATTGGATTTGAAAAATGCAATTACATCTATATCGAAAGAAATGGAAATTGCAACTGAATTGAAATTGCAAACAACATCAATATGAATAAGACAAATTGTAAAAGCAACAATAAAGAAAGGGTTCAAAAGAATCTTCTTACTCCAGTGCGTAGGTGTCTTCATCCTCAGTTATAACAACATTGATAATGTCCTCTTCAATAAGCCCAACATGACAGGCATTATTTCTGCATGTAAATTTTCTTCTGAAAGCATTTTGGGGGGCCCAGAAAAGTTTTCTCTGATATGAATATGATAATAAGGTAATTCTCTAGCTTTGCCCTTCCATGTTGATAGGTTAATGGCTCGATCACCTCGGCTTCCACGGCCTTCATGAATCTTTTGACCTTGGCTTCAGCCTCCATGGTAATTACTAGTGACTTCATACCCCACCCCATACTTTTTCTTTGTGCCAAAGGGAATAATGGGTTCTTTAATTCCTTACACTTTTGCCCCAAACCCACCATTATGGTTAAATCCATATTGGCACAATACTTTTCCAGACATAATAGACGATGCCAAAAATTTTGAAGACTTCATGATACTACCGACGGGAATTTGTATCATGAAAATCATCTCGAAGAAATGATAACTAGGCTCTTCTTTTATATCAGGCTCGACATAAGGTGTAACACTTTCCTTGTAAGTGGTAAAGTCCATCTCCCCGTGCACGATAATCATGTTACGATTAATAGCGAATCTAACCTTTTGATGAAGACTAGAAGGAATGGCTCCAGCCATATGAATCAAAGACCTTCCCAGCAGTAGGTTGAAAGTCCTTGGAATGTCTACCACTTGAAAATCGATCAGAAAAGGCACAGGGCCTATATTTACTTCCAGCTCGATGTCACCGATAACATCTTTCTTCATCCCATCAAACGAACGTACAGTCACCTTTGAAAGTTTGATGAGTTCTTCACTAATCCCCAAGCGATGCAGTGTGCTTAGTAGACACAAATTAAGTGCGAAACCATTATCGATCAGCACTCGTGACACTTCCTTGCCCCGACATTTGACGGCAATATATATGGTTTTATTGTGGGAACGCCCATCAATTGGGAAATCTTCATCAGAGAAGACAATTTGATCCTTTAGAAGAATGACACTAACAAAGTCTTCCAATTGTACCTCATTAATCATCTCCCGGACGTGCACCTCATTAAGAAGTTTCATAAGCACCATTTTGTGACTTTCTAAAGTCTTGAAGAGATCCAGTAAGGAAATCTATGCCGACATCTTTCTTAATTGCTCAATTACCTCATATTCACTTGTCCTCATGACTGACAACAACTGCTTGACATCCTCTTTAGTTACTCTCTTCTTTTCGTGCTCACTTTCTTTTAAGACATAACATCTTCCCGATCTGGTTATTGCATCAACTTCTTTAGGTGTGTAGTCCCATGGTACACATTTGGTATCAAATTTCTCCTTTGGAGGTAAAGTGATGATCACAGGCTGCACCTCCTTCTCTTCAATCTT
This sequence comes from Syzygium malaccense, assembly GCA_031216405.1. Taxonomy (NCBI): domain Eukaryota; kingdom Viridiplantae; phylum Streptophyta; class Magnoliopsida; order Myrtales; family Myrtaceae; genus Syzygium; species Syzygium malaccense. The sequence goes on along the minus strand of CM062259.1, from coordinate 20,876,710 downwards.
TAGTTGATCAATTGGGAGCTCAATGGTAATTGGTTCAACATAATTCTTCTTTTCATCAAATCTATCCACTTCATCAAGATTAATCAATAGTGGTATAATCATGAACACCATGCTTTTGTCAGCTTCAATAGTATCCATTCCACCCCAATCGTCAGGCACGATATTTTTCTCTTTGGATGCCTATGAAGGCGGCGTGTATTTGACACGGTAGTTATACCGGCCACTGTCTTGTCCCAGATAATCCATAATTTCGCCTCTTTTTCGTGCTTTATGAATAAATCGTCTGTCTCTTTGGCGAGCCTTTTTCTTCATTTTCTCGTTTTAATCTTCCTTCTCCTCAAGACTTAATTTGTTGATTGGGATTTCATCTATGCCTTCCCATCCGTTAGGCACAATAGTTTCATTTTTAAAAGCCCAGGGTAGAGGTGTGTACCTAACACGGAAGTTATATTTTTCACTATCTTGACCAAGGAGGTCTATAGTGTCACCTTGCTCAAATGAAGTTTGGGTAAATCGCCTTTTACCTTGCCGAATCCTTTCTTTTTGCTCTTCAAATTGATCTACCTCATCACCGGATGGAGTCTCATTTTGTCTGCTGAGCCCATCGTCCATACCGCCCCAACCATTGGACACAATCACTTCACTTTTAAAAGCCCACGGTGGTGGAGTATACTTTACTTGAAAGTTGTATTTGCCAGATTTTTCTCTTAAGTTGTCTATAATTTCCCCTTTTAATAATACTTCACGACGAAAGCGAGCATCTCCTTGTCGAGCAGACTTTAGTTTGGCCTTATATTCATCTTCTTCATCAGGCCTTATTATTTCTCCCTCTGTAAAGACCATATTTATCACATTGTGCTCAGGAAGAGGATTTTGATGCACATTTGGCTCTGGCTCTTGAAAACTTAATATTTTCTTGTCTTTGAGTTACTGAACTTTGTATTTCAAGACTGTACAATTGTCCACATCATGACCTCTTTCTTCCATATGGTATGTGCAAGTCTTTGACTCATCATACCAGGGGAACCTTGTAGGATTATCTCTTGGCACTTCTTTGGCCATTAAATGCCTTTCCAATAGCATCGATAGTAATTTCGACAAGGGCCGTGACAACGTGGTGAATTGCCTTACGGGTTTTTTCTTTGGCTCAAACTGATTCAGATTTCTCCAAGGGACGTTGGACTGTTTCGAGAATGAAGCTTGACTAACATTGGGGCTAGATACCATAGCCACATCACGTACATGTTCTTTATCCTTTCTTCTAGGATACAATCTCCGTGTTGTCACTTCTTGAGATTTCTTTTCCTTTAACGACCATTCAATTCTTTCGCCGACCTTTACCAACATAGCAAATATTTGACAGCCTGATATATGCAGCTTGTCGTAATACTCAGTTGGTAATGACTTCAAGAATAGTTCAATAAGCTCATCCTCACTTATAGCCGGTTTAACTTGTGAGGCCACAGCTTTCCACCTTTGAGCGTAGGCTCTGAATCCTTTGCTTCTTTGTTTCTCGATTCTGACTAAGTCCTCCCGGGTTGGAAGTACTTCGACATTGAATTTGTATTGGTGAAGGAATTCTCCTGTCAAATGGTTCCATTCGGTAAAATCTTCTATGTCAAGAGCAGTATACCATGCCAGGGCTGCTCCCTTCAAATTATCTTGAAATGTACTGATAAGAAGTGGCATATTGTCCAAACATCTTGCCATCTTGCGGAGATAATATTTCAAATGACTTTTAGGACAGTCAGTTCCATCGTACTTGCTCACGAACTCTGGTTCTTCATAGTTTTCTAGAACAATCACCTTCACGTATGGCGAGAAGTTGTCGAACCTTTGAAGCTCATAGCCTTGGCTTGCTAGACATTTTTCAATTTTGGCCAATCTCTTGGCCTCCTCTTCATCCTTTGTTTTGGATACTTTCTTGGTTTGATCATCCTCTTTCAAATTCACTATCTCAGGCATAGTTTTTGGAGGATTTTCTTGAATCGATGTTTTGTTTCTGACCGGATTTTCAAATGGTGTTTCGGTAGCATTTGAAGTTCCTACATTTGGAGTAGTAGGATAAGACTCTCGAGATGCGAGAATAAAAGCCTTCATTTCCATCATCATGGTAGCCATTTGCGTCATCTGGTTCTCCACTTCAGCTAGTCGAGTGCGAGTTTCTTCTTCAACCATTTTAATTTGTAAACGAGTTCGGGGTCTTTTGCCTTCCGTTGCTAGAAAACCTGTTTTCATGAAAACCATCAAGATATTAGAATTGGTAAAATGAATATGAAACCTACATTCTTTTAATTGTATGGTTTCTTGTGATTTACAAGGATAAGAACTTTTACACAAGCCTTAGCCTTGCATAAAACTTTTCATCAATGTTTTTCTCAAGGAATCATACCATTTAAAGAATCGTAATCCATGGTGATCCTTCTTTTTAATCATGATTTTGAATTTATCCAAACGGATTTTGAAAAATGAGTATTTCATATAAATTCCAAGATTGCTTTACAAAATGATTTTAAACTTGAATGGGAATTCTAAATCATCCAATTCTAGGCTTCTTGCTAACTAAGATAGCTTCCGCCTCATGGTTATCCTTCCATTCCTGGATTCGGGATTCCCATTCTTCGACATCGATCACGACTTTTTCAAGGATGTAAGGCTCAACTCCAGGCACATATGGGATGATGTATTATAGGACATACTCCTCGGGATCCATTATAATGCTCAATGGGACATGTGGCTCCACATCAATTGGTCGTTTACTTTCCATCCACTTGATGTATTCCTTGGATGCCATATAAATCATCATGTCTCCTTTCAAGTTCTTTGGCATTTCCACTACTTGTGAAGGTGAATTATCCAAAGAAAGGATAATTTTATGAACCTTAGCATGAAGGTCTTTCTTCTCTTGTTCGGGTATAATCCCATTTGGGATGTCAAAAGCGAACTCCTCAGGGTTCCATGCCGGTGGGACTTGTTGAAGCATCCCAAATTATTTGACAACTCGCAAGAGACAATAGACGGCTCCCTCATTCAACCTGAGTAATGGTACTGCGTTTCCTTCTTGACTTATAATCCTTGCCTTGCTAATCTTTGGCCAATTGATCCGCCATTGGATTCGACTAGGAGTTAAGCCCTAATGAAGTTGGCCCAATCTAAGAAGGATTGTTTGGGTAATTTGCTTTGGATACGAATGTACCGTTCAATTGGATTTATTGTTGAACAAATTTCGTGAATGTTCATGAAACGATACCAAGGTTGAATGTGTGAGATGAACCATAATGATAAAAGGCCAGTAGGAGCTTGAAAGATACCCTTCCCATGATTTTGATATGTATTCAAGGAAATGATGGTTTGGGCAAGAAGCATATTAGAAAAATCCCATTTGAGACATGCTTGCCTTGTGATTATTGCAACTAAAGGCTCCCGTTCTAGATAAGTGGAATAGAATGAAGCCAAAGAAGGCTAGAATGAAGATCTGAGCCGAAGTGTTTCCCGTTTCCCTAGGAAGTTTGGAAAAATTGGCTATTAGAAAGGATAATGGAAATCTACCTGTGTTTAACTTGATTAACATTTTGATTTTTGAAGCTTTGAGGTTAAGGAATTCTGCAAGAATGCTTATGGGATTAAGTCCAATGGGTGGCTTTACGACCCTAGGCTTGGAATCAATTTCAATGGCGGCTTGATATTCTTCCAAAGTCGGTGTCAATTCATCCTCTCCAAATTGGAAGGTGGCCGTGGAAATTTTCCAAAAATGCGCCAATGCTTGGATCAAACTGACTTGATATTCCACATGGATCAAGTCTAAAAGGTATCCCAACCTATCTTGAACATAAACTTAGTTATCTTTTGTCACGTTCTTCCATCAAGCCATGAGCTTCTTTCGTGGAATAGGAATCACTTGGATGTCTAGTTTTCCTATCGAGCCTAATCATGCAAAAAGTTTATTATTAATCACCATGGATCAATTTTAAATGCCCTCATTTTAATTATATGTCCTTTTATGGATAAAATGGAGGTAAAGTACATTTGCATACTTATGACGTAATACAAATGCCACTTCTAATCCATTTATGCCTTAAAAGAGGATATATTTGAAAATGTGAATGAAACAAATGTTTAATGCAAATGCCTTTTGACATGCTCCATTTTGACCATAAAATCCTATCCTATGATTTACAACTTCGAATACATCGAAAATAGACTTTCGGCAAATGGAGTTGTACTTGTCACATCTTGAGCATTCAACCTACTTGAATTACATTGAAAATCATCATGGACCTATACATTCCATCTAGAAATGAAAAATGTAACCAAATGGAGCATGTCACCCTATTCATTCATTATAATATAAAAAGGCATTTTGATCAAACATTGATTGTCATTTGGGCATTTTTTTTAATAAAATTGTGTCAACTAACTTTGCACAATTGAAAAGATGAGAGAAGTGGAACGACACTTACTTACCGATACATTTTGCTTGATTTTAGGTATACCAACCATAAAGACAAGCATATGCAATAAGTGAGGTTTTGATACCTAAAAGGGTGAGAATATACTAAAGGCTCAAGATCACTACCTTAATGGACAAGGGATTCCATTCCAATAGGCAATCGGCCTAAAGTAATGGAATATTATTCCATCTCGATGATTGGTATTGTATTTAAATGATCTCATGAGCAATCGGCTCACAGTTTCACCTAAACATATATCTCCTAAGGGTGATCTTAAATGTAGCCGGGGTTGGGCCACGGGTGGTGTGTGCGAAAAGTGAAGTGCTAAAGCAATTTAAAGGCAAGCACAACAATTTATAACCAAATAGCACTTCTAAAATTTGGCCAAATTACATTCAATCCTAATACCATCTTACAAAACAAAGGTAAGCACAAAACTACACCCCTTATACCTCCCACCTGTATCACCATTTAACACGTCATTAGTGGAACGTACCTGAGATCCTTGCGAGCACAAACACATGCATATCGTTCTATCTAGGCCTAAGTCCACTTAGAAATTTAAGATTCCCTAGCGGAGTCATCAAGCCTGTCGCACCACGCTCTCACGTGCTAGAATGGAGGTATTTTTCTATATGGGCCTCTCCCAGACCATACCTCACGTGATAGCGGGGTTTATTTGATCTAAATTTGAACTTGGAGTCACCACTAGTCATTTACGGTAGGTTGACTAAAAACCTAATTGAGGTACGGGAGAAGTGCCGTAATCCTACATACCAGAAATTCTGAATAAGGGATTTGGTTACGTTAACGATCCCAAATTGAGACCATTAACGCCCTTTCGGTGCCTAAGAACGATATGACATGTCTAACGTATCACACCGAACCCTAAGGTCAATTCACTAATCTAATCATGAACAGACAATTAAGTATCCAAACAATTAAATGCATGACCAATGGCAAATCAATCACAGTAACCTTAATTTGGCCACTAGAAATGAAAATCAAGCAAAACACCCAAACCCTAACGAAGGTCTAATAGCTTGTTCATTTATGATTTACACATTTTTGGGTTGTAGGGTTTTTTGGGGGTTTTATCTTTAAATTTGGAATTTTCCAAAAAATGCCACTTAGGCATTTCGAAAAATTCAAATTTCACTTTTTATGACTGGCCACAATGATTTTGGACTTTTCTGTAAATTTTCAAATTTTTTGCATTTTTTTGATTTTTTGATTTTTTTCGGAAAAATTTTTAAACCGAGAAATGACTTTTTATATGAATTGCTGAAAATTTTTGTGAATTTTCCAATTTTTATTGATTTTCCAAAATTTTCGAAATTTTTGAGAAAATCTAATTTTTTTTTTTATGATTTTTGTGATTTTTTTATTTTTTTATTTTGAGTTTTCTAATTTTTAAATTTTTTATTTTTTATTTTGTTTTTATTTATTTTTTATTTTGAATTTTCTCGCCGAAGAACGAACCGGACCGGATCGGTTCCGACCAGTTCGACCGAGACCGAATAGGCCGTCTCCGACATTGGCGCTGGTCATCTTCTCCAGTGGGCACGGTGCCAAAACGGCACCGTTTTGGCCTTCTTCATTGGGGCATTTTCTCGAATAGGTGGTGTGCATTGTTTTGTGTTTAAGGTTCTCGAGACCGCCGGCGACCTTCCGTCTACATTTTGGTCATTTTGAGTGCACCATTAGCAAGTCCACACATTCTATTATTAATCTAACCCAATCAGGTAGTCGCCGGACCTTCGCTGGCCGACGAAAAATCAGTCCAAAAAACCTAATTTGCACCGGTTAGATTTTCATTTTTTTAGAACTTGAATCCTAAAACTAGCCGCCCTAGCCGTCTAAATCGGTTCAAACAACCATCAAAACATCAAACAAGGCCAGGGAGACTAACCTGAATGGCCTTATGGCCACGGCAATGCTCCGGCGAGGTCGTCGGAGCTCCGGCGAGGGGGTTTACATGGGAGCCGACTCGGTTCATGCGTTTTTGAGGTCCAAAATGCAATCAAATCACATCAAAATGTTTAGAAACTAATAATAAATATCCATGAATGCAAAATTGTAAAAAAATCGCAAAAACAACTGGATTGAACCAAATCACATTTTTTTTCAAATTCTGGAAAACTGTGACCTTGAACGAGATTTACCTGCTTCGTCTAATGTTCAAATGAAATTGTTGAAGTAATCCGTGCCTTTGGTGTTGTTCCTCGACACTTGATCTTCATTATGGTGGTCGCGGCTTCGCCGGAACAGGTCTGAGCTTTCCAGACGAGACTCGGTTTCAAGCGTTTCTGGTCAGCTTCAAATCCAGTTTGCCGATGAGAAAACTCTTCGGCGAGACCAATTTGCCTACGCTTTTCGATTGGAAAAGCGCCGATCACTCGGCCTCAGGGAGTCTCAACTCACTTCTCTCTCTAGCTTTTCCTTTTTCGCGTTTGTTTCTCTCTCTCTCTTCGGAATTTTCTCGAACACCTTCTATTCTTCTTCTTTAGTTTTGTTCCCATTTTTCTTTTTTGATTTCCCGCTCAAAATTCATTGAAATCGACTCCCAATTGGTTGGGGTCGTTAACCGGTGCCAGCTAGACATTTTCTAGCTGGCCAAACCAATCAACACGTGCTAAAATAGCTAGAAATGTTTGACGAAGTCATGGGTTTGAGTTGGTTTTTTCTGGGTTTCTCGCGGGTTGGGCGGCCGGGCGAAGAAGATGAACTGTTCGGGTTGGGTCGGCTCGACCCGCTCGACCCGGTAGTTCCGATTTTACCTAAATCCTCAAATTAAGTCCGATTTCTGCCAAATTTTCAAAATTCGACCCCAAAATTGAAATCCCCATCATATTCCGAACCCAAAGATATAATTTTCCCCAATTTTTATTATAATTGTGCCCATGATTTTCTCATTTTTATATTCGGGTTAATAGGGTTTTGTTTAATTTGATGTCCTAATGACTTGATTAGGCAAAATTAATGCCAAAATTGAATTACCCACCCCTGATTAACCCTAGAAAAGATAGTACCACATTTTGACAATTTCATTTTGGGCACGATTCCCAATTTGGGTTCAAAATTCTTAATTTTCAATCAAATTTTGGGGATTTTTTTTTATTTTTATGTCAAATTGTGCAATTGTACCAACCATTATGCAATTCAAGGTTCCAAAATCAATTGTTGTGAAGATACTATGACTTAAAAATGTCTAAAAAAATTTAATTTCATTTGTTGTTCAATTCGGGTTTAATTTTGCCCAATTTTGGGAAAAAAACATATACTCGATTGAGATTTTCTAAAATTGACAGTGTATTTATGAAATTGTATTTAAAAGAAGACTAATGATTATTTTTATGGAATTTTCTGATTCCATTTACTATTTTTCTTGATTTTCCTACTTATTTTGACTAAAAGAAATTAAGAAAAAATGTAGAAAAATGTTAAAAAATTATTGTTTGCTTTAGAAATAGGTTTCTAGGCTTGGCCAAGATCCCTAGACCAAATTTTGAAATTTTTTTGAAAATATGACAAAAATGATCTAAAAATTAAGTGTCAACACCAGCCACGGCGACGGCTGGCAACCGGCTACAGGGGAGGGGGACCATGCCTAAGGCCAGCAAAGTTTGAGCTTGCCGATCTGGCAAGGCTCGAGCCTAGTCGATCTCGTGAGGCTTGAGCCTCGCCTAAGACTGGCCAGGCCTTAACCTTGCTAATCGGCGAACTTGGGCTTTGCCAGCCTCTGACAAGGTCATCCCTCGCCTGTGGCCGACCACTAGCCAAAAATAAAGGAACAAGAAAAAAAAATTAAAAATTTAATTTTTTAAAAAATATTAAAAATATTAAAATGAGTGCACAAAGTAAAATCAAATCAGATTTTATATACCATAAGTCGAAAAATATTTTCTAGTTCATTTTCAGATTTCAGCCAAATACCGAAAAATTGTCATTTTTTGGAAAATGACTTCATGAAAAATATTTTCTAAAAATGTCACCTTTTTCTTGAAATAAATAGAGCAATTTTTTAAAAATAATTATAAAAATTATATTACATGGAAATGTTTTAGCAATATAATTTTTTTAAAAAATCATAAGAAACAAGTTTTCGTAGATTTGGTTAAATATAGAAGTGTTTTAGCAATATGGGTCAGGTTGGATATGGGTCAAGATATTTACATTATAACTAAATAAGTCATAAACGGTTTAATGGGTCAATTTGAGCCAGATTATTTATGACCTGACTCAGATCCGATCCGACCCACTCGTTTGACAGGTCTGGTCACTAGCCCGCTCCGTATTTGTCAAAATGTGTTATATTGTGTATAATCAAAATCGTGTCTCTTCGAAAAAAAAATCGCATCTCAAAAGGGAGATTTGATCTCCAGTGAAAGAAACTTCCTTGAAATGGAGAGATACTCGGATGCACTCGGTGTAAACTCACACGTACTCTTAGATCAGGTGAGGCTCACATGAATCCCATCACATTCGTGGGTATCGTCATGCGTTGAGTAAGAGCGAAACAAAGAGAGTGAGGTAGTCGAAATACTTATGTGTATGGTTATGTGTATCCCAGCTTGTGGTGATTATGTCATGTGACTAGACTGAGATGCCTCTTTTCTCACAGTCTAGTCTTATGAAGTGAGGGGACGCGCCAAAAAAGTTATAACGTGCTTTATTAGGTTCGCATGCTATATAGCACACGGCTTAGCCAAGTGCTTTCGTAATCTCTGGTCACGGTAAAAGCGTCCCTATTTTACTAGAATTTAGGATGTGTCTTTTTCATTGTTGTATTTAAAGAAAGCAGGGATGCATGGAACGAGCGTCCCTGAAGAAAAGTTTTTGTTTATACTGTTTCGTATAGTGTATTAACCTTATTGTTTGTCATATAATGTGAGAACATGGGAGGATTATTGTGATTCGGTGAGATCGGTCGAAAGACTATTAATGTTAGTGTTTTCTTCATGAACTACTTTCGTACACGCATCGTCAGTAAATGAGTTTTACTAAATGCATTTAAGGCTCCGTTCGTTTGATGGAAAATATTCTCCTTTTGGAAAATATTTTCCTGAAAGTCATTTTTCTGGAAAATATTTTTCCGGAACATAATTTTTCGGTGTTCGGTGACCAATATGAAAAAGTTTCAGAAAATATTTTTCGTCGACGCGGCGGCGGCCGGCGGCGACTGGCGGCGGCGACCGGCGGGGCGACGGCGGCGGGCGACCGGCGGCGGCGGTGGCGACGGCAACCGGCGGTGGCGGCGGGCGGTGGCAATCGGCGGCGGCGGCGGCGACGGCGATCGGCGGCGGCGACCAGTGGCGGCGACGGCGACCGACAGCGGCGGCGAGCGGTAGCTGGCGGCAGCGAGTGGCCGGCGGCGGTGATCGACATCCGGGGGGGCAGCGGCGGCAACCGGAGGGGGGAAGGAGGAGTTTGGCGAAAAATGATTTCCAGTTTTTAGAAGCGGAAATCATTTTCCGCCAATTTGGTTATGTTTTCCCTCATTGAGGGGAAAATATTTTTCAGGGGAAAATATTTTCCGCTCTCGAATACCGGAAAACCCGAAAAATGTTTTCCTAGAAAACATTTTCCGCCAAACGAACACTGCCTAAGTAACTTATCGTAAACTTACTTTTTTTGGATTTATCCAAATTACAGTGTTATAGTGATTGTCCTTGCAAACCCTACACATTTCATCGTGAATTGGGTATTGGAGAAAATATCTCTCTACAATAATGTAATTCCAAAAATTGCTCTCAATCAGATGAAGATCACTCAAGCGATTTTTGTACTCTTGTACTCTTGGCAAGTGCATCAAGAGTTTCCATGGATGACAAACTCATTTTATCTTTTTTTCTATAGGGGATTTTATCTTTCCACATATAAAGGCCGTAGCTCAGGAAAGTAATTCCATTGCATTTATTTTAGCTAACGTTTTTCTATAAATTATTAGCTACATTGTACTTTAAATGCATGTAAGAAATAACAGCAAAGAGCATCTTGTCCAATTCTTCATGGTATCAGAGCAGGATGTCTTAAGTTCAAATCTTTCCAGGCTCCTATTTTCTTCCCTAGTAAGATAAATCCGCGCTTAGTACTGGGAAAATTACCAAAAAAGTCCTAAACTTTTGCAATTATGCTAATTCAATCTTAAATTTTTTTTGTCATTTCAGTCCTAAACCTTTTGTAATTGTGCCAATTCAGTCCATCCGACCACTTTTGGTTTGTCGGCACTGACGTGGATGCCGATTGGTGCTGGCCAACTAACGTGGCATTATTTTAATATTTTTTCTCCTTTCTCTTTTTTTTTCTTTCCTTTTTCCCCCTGGTTGGATCGGCCAGGGGAAGGCTCATTGGTGAGGTGACCTCGCCGGCCATGGCAAGCTCGAGCTCGCCCAGATCTGGCGAGACCTCGCCGTCGCTGGGCGAGCTCGACCTCGCCCATGGCCGGCGAGGTCTCACCAGATCTAAGCGAGGCCTCTCCATCATCGGGCGAGGTCAAGCTCGCCAGCCATGGGCGAGGTCGACCTCGCCCAGTGACGGTGAGGCCTCGCCCAGATCTGGTGAGACCTCGCCGTCGTCGAGCGAGGTCGAGCTCGCCCGGCGACGGGGAGCTCGACCTCGCCCATGGTTGGCGTGCTCGACCTCGCCATGGCCAGCGAGGTTGGCCTTGCCCCTCAACAGCGAGCCTCCCCCTGGCTGGTTTGGCCAGGGGGAAGAAGGAAAGAAAAAAAAAGATAGAAAGGAAAAATAAAATAAAATAATGCCACGTCAGTTGGCCGGTCTCCACGTCAGTGCCGGTCGGCCAAAAGTGGCCGGATGGACTAAATTAGCACAATTGCAAAAAAGTTTAGGATTGAAATGGCAAAAAAAAAGGTTTAGAACTTAATTGGCATAATTATAAAAAGTTTATGACTTTTTTGGTAATTGTTGCTGTAGTTGCTCCTGCAGCCAAAACTTCTACCCAACGAGACAGAAGTGATATGATGGAAATGCATAATCGCATTCGGGAAATGGAAAAGCTTCGAAAGGAAAGAATGAAAGTAAAAGCAAAATATGTTGCTGAGTCCTCTGGAAAACTTGAAAAGAGTTCTAACCTGTAGATAATGATCTCAAACCCTTTGGAATCTTTTCTGAGGGATTTAAGCAAAGATCAACAACAGAATCCAAAAGTTGATTCAGACCAATATTTACTAGAGTGTACTTCCTAAGTGGCAAAGGTATCAAATTTACTAAATTCAGACTTGGAATTTGACTCTTCATCCTCTTCCTCTTCGTCTACTTTTTCAATTCTTTCCATTGAATCTTTCCAAGTACTACCAACTACTCCTCTGATTTTCATGGCTGATCCACCAGAACAAGACAAGGAACCAAATCCATCTGAACCAGAGGTTATTCAAATCAATGCCCATCTCATATTTCTATTTCATCATCCAAATAGTTTTTTACTCTTGATGACACTCCTTATTCCAAATGGCAAAAAAAATTAGATGAATTCCATGCTTGGTTGAACACCAGAGCTCCTGCTGTTGAAAGCAAATATGATGTTCTTTTAGAATTTGTCATAAGGTTTACTTGAAGCCTTAAACACTGGTGGCAATCAACTTCTGAAATAGATCAAATGACTTTTCTTCTTCTTCAAGACTTTTCCTAAGCCTTTGGAATCATTTACTTATATTTTATAGGAAAACCTACTGATCTTCTTGAACTCAAAAGAAGAGAATACTTTGAAAGAAAATATTGTTCTCTTAAAAAAAAACATCTAGATCGCCATTACAGAGAAATGTTTAAACTCTTTTATGGCCTAGGAGTTGATCCGAATTTGAAACAAGTCTTCTTAGCTTCCATTCTAAAGAACTCTCCAAACAAGTTGAGAGATCTTTTCTCAACAAGCAAAGAAGAATTATTAATATCCCCTTTGGAGAACTATAACAAGAAATTCATCTTTGTCTTAATGAAAAACTACATCAGAGACAATCATGAACTTGATTGTGCTTGCTCCAAACAATATTTGAAGATCAAATGTTCAAAGAAAGATTGTGATGATTTCTACAGAGAATATTCAAAGAAAACCTACGCACTTCAAGAAGTATCACGTGAAAAGATCTAAGCACTTTAGACGAAGGAAGAAATGGCGATTCCTGCGGAAACGAAGAAACTTCACAGGACGCAAAAAACCCAATCGTTGCTTCATTTGCAACAAAAAAAGCCACTTTACCAAAAATTATCCTTAGGCAAAAAAAGGTCAGAATCATCTTATTCATAATATTGAACTAGAGATAGGAATATCTCTTGACAATGATGATATCGAATCCTTGTTCTCTGTAGGTGAAAATCCCATTGACCAAACACTTTACATCATTCCTTATTATCTCACCCCTAGTGAAACAGACTCTGATTCATAACCTGAAGAACTTTTTCATCTATCATCACAGCTTGAAAATCTGGACCCCAGTATACATTTCAGTCAACTTCATTGTCCCCACTTCCCAATCAAAATCTATCTCTCAAAGTTTGCCAAACCAATTTCAGTTATTGCCCTTATAGATATCGGTGCTAGTGCTTCAATCTAAGACACTAAAGTTCTTCCTGAAGAATACTGGACTTTCTATATTTGGTATTTCAACTTTGCTTCAGGAAACACTTTTTCTACAAATGTTTGCACAATACCTGTGTCTATTCAGTTTTTCCCTCAATACTCTATTACCACTAGAATTCTTAGATCTAGTCTTCTCAATAAAGACTTGATTATTGGGTGAGATATCATGACTCAACTTCCAGACTTGAGAATTGTTTCTAGAAAAGGACTTAGGTATAAAGATTGATTCTCTGAATTCGTCAATATCCAAAGACTTTTTTCCATTGAGTCTGTTAGATCCAATTATGTAGAAACTGTTGTAATCATGCTCAGAAAATCATTTCGAATTCTCCTAAAAATGTTTTCATCCTCTGTGGAAATACCCAGAATTCTATGTTCGGCTCCCCTTCAAGAAAAATGAGGATATAAATTCTACTAAGGCAAGTCACTCAGGAATGAATCCAAAGTATTTGGCTCTTGCTAAAAAAAATGCTTAGAATTATCACAACAAGGCCTTATTGAAACTTCAAATTCTCAATGAGCTTGTGAAGCTTTCTATGTCAATAAACATGCTTAGTAGAATAGAGGTAAGATGAGATTGGTTATCAACTACCAGCCTCTTAATCTTTTCCTCCAAGATGACAAATTCCCTTTATCTTCTCGAAATTCCCTTTTTGCGGGAATCACTAAAGCCCATATTTATTTAAAGTTTGATCTTAAAGTCGGATTTTGGCAATTGGGCATTCATCCTGATGATAGACCAAAAATGGGATTCTGTATCCCTAACCAACAATTTCAATGGCGAGTCCTTCCATTTAGTCTCAAGGTTGCTCCTTCCTTATTCCAAAAGGCTATGTGTCACATATTCCGGCCGATCTTGTCTACTGCAGCTATCTATATTGATGACATATCGCTCTATAGCCTAGATGAAGAATCTCACTGCCGACTTCTTGAGTAATTTGTAGAAATTGTGAAGAAATATGGCATCATGCTTTCTCAGAAAAAGATGACTATTGCCCAAACAGAATTTGAATTCCTCAACATGCACCTTAACAAAGGTACATATTATCCAGGATAGCACATCGCCAGGGAATTACTAAAATTTTTGAAAAGGATTTTACAACCCAGCAAGTTCAACAATTTCTCGGGATAATCAATTATCTTAGAGATTTTGTCCCGAATATTGCAATTTGCAACCGATGTTAAAAAAGCATCAGTGCCATGGAAAAAGGCATAAACCAAAGTAGTTGCGGAACTCAAAAAAATTCTGCAAGATCTGTCCCCTCTACAAATCCCATCCACAGGAAAGAGAATTTTGCAAATTGATGCCAGTGATAAATATTGGGCAGCCATATTATTCGAAGAACTTCATGGTAAGCGACATCTTTGTGCTTACAAAAGTGGCAAGTTTTCCCAAGTAGAAATGCATTATCATTCTACCTTCAAGGAAACTTTGGCATTAAAGAATGGAATAAAAATGTTCGAATTTCATCTTATTGGCCACCATTTTCTGGTAGAACTGGATATGACTTCTTTTCCCTAAATGACCAAATTCAAGCAGAAGTAGATCCCTCATCCTCAGCTACTCAGATGGGCTAAATGATTTTTGAAATACTCCTTCGAAATCAAGCATATTGCAGGAAAGAAGAATGTGATTGCAGGAAAGAAGAATGTGCTTGCAGATTTTCTTTCCAAACCAAAAGCATCGACAGAAATCAACATGTATATTCTCAGGCATTCCTTCCCGTTTCGGTCAAACAAGTACAAAATTGAACGGTTCCAAGATTGGCCAAGCCTAGAATATCCTCAAGAAATAATTGAGCAAATTTAAAAAGATAAGCTCATTGAAAATTTTGACAACCTCATGTGATAATGCCATACAGACCTTTTTCACCAACATGGAGGATCTATTCTTGACTCTTATGGATTATACTCGAGGTACCCTTTTATTTACCCATTACTTTGGAGAAAAAATGATTTTCCTAAAAAACGTAAATGGCTATTATGGTATCTAACCAATAAGTACTTAATAGCTATTGAGTTTCTCACCAGAAAATTTCTTCTCCAATTAACCAACTTGCTTATAGCTGATTACATTGGGCTCAATGAACATGAGAAAAACCTTTTAACTGTGCTTAAATGATTTTACCCTCCTGTTTATTGGAAACGGCTCTTTCTCAAAGAATTGAAAAAAGTTCGAGATGATCCAGAAACACACACTATTGTACTCCTCCATCGTCCTTGGACTTTTGTGCACAATAATGGTACAATTTCCGATACTCCTGCAGTAGTAGGTACTACTATCTACAAGCCCTAGTCACAACTTCAAGTCACACGTGTTTATAATTCGTTCCCTAGTCGCATTGGTTCTGTTGAATATAATTTCAGGGAACTCCAGATGATCCTATGCTAAGAAAATCGTATTATCCTAGAAGAAGCATGGGATTACGTCACACCCATTTCATGGGATCAGGAAGGATTTTCATCTGTAAGAAGACAAGCACTCAGCGAATATGAACACGATCAGGCACAATCACAACTCGGATTATCATAAGATCACGAAATGTCAGACATAGGAGATCCAGTACAGCCATCTCAAGATCTAGCATAATCATCTTAGGATCCATGGGGTAGACCATTCTCTCAAGACCCCTATGACTGTAGACCATTGTCCTTATCCATTGGACTTGACACCAGCTCTGCCTCTCACTACTCATAGCTAGGAAATTGGCCCCAGCCAGTTTTGCCTCAGCCAGTCTTACCTGAACAAAATCCACAACCAGACCTTGGCATTAGAATGTGGAATGAACTCCTGTTACCACAAAACACTTCGAATATAGCTCTTCCAGACCTTTCTACGCATGCATCCTCTTCCTCGAACCAAACGCTAGTGATTACTAAAGATAATTTTGAATATATTCTAACATAGAGACAGATAGTAGATTATTAATGTGCTAATAGCTCAGATAGCTCGGATTATGACTATAACTCTGGATGGAGATAAACTAGTACTGTTTCACCTAACCAGTATTGTTTATTGTAGCATATCATAGCCAGGTCCTGTTTCATCTGTTTCACCTACTCCTGTGAATAGGTTTTAAGTGTTTTACGAGTGTGTTTTAGGTGTGCCCGATAATGTACTCAGTTTTTGGTTAGTTTTGTTTTATGTGGATAGAAGTCCAATAATGTACCCCGTCTTAGGTGTATTTTGTTTTATTTGGACCTTTGTCTAGTGATGTATTCCCCGACACCTATATAAGGCCATGTAATCCTTTGATTTGGAATAAGAGGGAAGGTTGTGAAATTTTAGAGTTCTCACTTTCCATGTCTCTCTAAAAGATTCTTTTCTTTAAAGCCTAGCATGATCCTCTAAGAAATGTAGCTTGGCCAGTTAGGCATAACATTATCCTGGTAACTCTGAGTGTCTCTATGCTCTAAGCAAAATCTCTGGGTAGTTTTGTAGCTAAAAGGCAGTCCCTGAAAGGCTTGAACAAGAGGTTCGCTCGTGTGGGATAGCATACCTGTTGTAAGTTGCCCTTATTTTCCCTAGCTCTCAGCATAGATTCTTTCGTTGGTATCAAAGCATGGTTTTATGTCTAGCTTGATACGTTCTATGCGCTTAGTTGGTGATTGTCCAGTGCTGCGAAGAACTCCTTCCTCTTCATCATGATCGATCCAGATACAACTTTAATCACTCTTATTGCTTCTCTCACTCCATCATCTTCTTCTTCATCTTTAATCGAGTTTCGTACTTCACATGCTTCTAAGATAGACCATCTCTACGAAGTCTCTCTTAGTGATGAAATCAAGATTTCCGAAATGCAACTTCCTCTCATAAATCCATAATTAGCCTTTGCCAAACCTGTTTAATCTTTTTTCACCATCAGGTCTATATGACATCTCATTCATCATACTCCGAAAGAGGTCAAAGAATACATCCAGTTTTCCAAATTTGACCAACACCCAATTCCTGCCACTGAAAAGGAGTACTTTATTACTCTTCAAATTCCTCCTAAATTTCCCAAACAGTGGATCCAACAAAGGTATTCGTATATTTATTATGTAGTAGTCCGTCTTGCTCTTACCTTTCATGGGCAAAATGATTTGTCTGTTGTAGCAAGAATGACTCTTCTGAATACTAGGTTCCTAGAATACCAGCATGCTTGTATTGGTACTGTCCAAACCACATTAAATGTTAGAACAGTCTTTGTAACCCTTTATCCAAATTTTAATATTGCCCTTTCCGATCCCCAGCTACTTTCTTTCTTGAAAGTGCAACTTCAGCTTATTAGAGCTCCTCAAACTGTCGATTCCAGCAAATTGTGTATAGAGTCCAAAATCATGCCCTAGATCTGAATTTCCAACATGGAAATGAAGATGAACTATTCATCTCCATGCAAAATGATCAGGCCTCTTGCATCTATGTTCCTTGACAGATTCCAAAAGAAAAGTTAGCAAAGCTTCTTCCTGAATTTTGGATAACAAATTATGAAAAGCTCCACCAAATTAGCCAACCTCTCTAGTCTTTAGACTCTAAATTCATCAGACAAAGAGATGGTACTATAACCATCAAATTCATCAAAGATAAAGAAGAAACTCCTTCCATCTTTCCCACTTTCTTTATGATAGAACCCTATGTTCCTAAACCAGTTCCTGAGGAACCAGACCCAAAAAAGTTTGTTCAATACTTCAAAAGTGACGGACATCCTGTCCATCACTACAGAGACCCTTAAGGTCATTGTTTCTAGGATCCTTTTTGCCAGTGTTCTTCATGTACAAATTCTCCAGATGAAGTAGATCCAACTACCAGGCCAAAGCGAAAAACCAAGAAGGCCAAGGACAGCTTCTATCAAAGATATTTAGATGGAGACTTGTCGCGCCGCGCTTTTTTTTTTTTGGGATGTTCGAGATTTGCACGCTAAAGAGGTATTTCCGTGTAAAGGCCTCTCCTAAACCATACCTCACGTGACAGCAAATGGTAATTTCCTATTTAGTCTAAGTTTTTTATTTTGGAGTCGCCACTAGTCATTATTGGTAGGTAGACTAGAAACCTAATCGGGATATAGGAGAAATATCACGATTTTATGAATCAGAGATTCTGAGTATGGGGATTTGGTTAGGTTAATGATCCCAAATCGAGATCCTTAACGCCCTTTCAGTACCTAAGAATGATATGATGTCTAACGTATCATGCAAGTTTCTGAGGCTTACTCACTAATTCTATCCATTCTAATCGCAGGAAAATCAATTAAAAATTAAATGCGCAATTAATGTGAATTAAATCAATCAATCCTAGATGGTCTTCTAAAAAATGAAAATCAATCAAAACATCCAAACCCTAATGAAGCTCAAGAAACTTATTCATTTCAGGATTTTAGAGTTTTTTTAGGGGTTATAATCCTTGAATTTAAGATTTTCTAAAAAAACCACTTGGGCACTTCTAAAAATTCAAATTTCACTTTCTAAGGTTGGTCACAATGTTTTTGAACCATTCTGTGGATTTTTGAAATTTTTGATTTTTAAAAATTTTTTTTTCGAAAATTGAATTTATGAGAATTTCATTAACAGAGAATTGATTTTTATGATTTTCTGAAAATTTTTATGAATTTTAAAATTTTATATTTTTTTAGATATTTTAGATTTTTTCACATTTTTTGTTTGTATTTTCTGAATTTTCTGAATTTTTATGATTTTTCTAAAAATTTTTACTTTTCATTAAATTTTTTATGTTTTCCAGAATTTTTGAATTTTTCTGTGAATTTTCTATTTTCTGAAATTTTTCATATTTCTAAAATTTTTTATATTTTTCTAATTTTTTTTTACTTTTTTATGAATTTTTTGTGATTTTTTCAATTTTTTATATATATTTAGATTTTTTTAAAATTCCCGCCGAAGTGGTGAACCAGACCGGCCTGGTTCCAACCGGTTTGGCTTGGCCGAACATGGTCTCGCGGGTGCCGGTCGCTGGTTGTCTCCTCCGGCGAGCTCAACACCAAAACAACGCCGTTTTGGACATTTTTCATTAGGGCATCACATCGAGCACCTGAGGTGCACAATTCCAGACTTAAAGTTCTCAAGGCTGTAACTTTGAACTTATCGCCGACGACCTTCCGACGACTATTTCGCCATTTCTTTTGATCCATTATCAAGTTTATATCATCCTTTATCGAACTAGACTAACTGGATGACCGTTGGGCAATCGCTGGTCGGCGAAAAGCCGATCGGAAAAACCTAAATCATTACTAACCTAAGCTAACATTCTCAGACTTCAAATGACTAATCTAATCGCCTTAGCCATCTAAATCGTTCTAAAACAATATTCAAAATATCAAACAAAAATCAGGAATCACTGACTTGGATGTTTTAGGGTCAAAATGAAGCTCCAGCAGGGGGTTCTCGAGCTCTAGCGAGGTTCAACAATGGTGGCCAAGGAGGTTTATGCTCATTTTCCAATTAACAATGCAATCAAACAACACCAAATGTGATTAGAAACGTATTTTAAACATCAAGGACCTTAGAATCATCAAAGAAATTGCAAAATTGGCAATATCAAGCTCAACTTCATTTTATGAGAATCTGGAAAAACCGAGCTAATGATTGAAGTTCACCTGCTTTGTTTGATGACCAAATGATATCTTTGGGCTGATCGGAGTCTTCAAATATGTTCCCATACACTTGTACTTTGAACTGATAATTTCATATTAGCTTGAACACCTCTGGATGTGCTAGCCGGGCTGAAGTTTCAGGCTATGGTGATCAGATGCTCGCTGGTCGTCTCAAGTGAGGAGGTTCACTACTTGAGCTGATTTGTCGGCGCTTTTTTGCCAGAAAAGCACTGATCGCTCAGTTCAGGGAGCCTCAACCCACGTCGTTAGCTCTCTCTCTCCTTCTCGCAATCCTTCTCTCTCTCTCTCTCTCTCTCTCTCTCTCTCTCTCTCTCTCTCTCTCTCTCTCTCTTTTTCTCTCTGGCATTTCACCGAATACCTTCCCCCCTTCGTTCAGGTTTTTTTTTTTTTCGCTTTTTGTTCATTTATTTTCCCAGCCTAAAGATTATTGGAACCGACTTTCGATCGGTTGGATCGGTTCCCTGGTACCAGCTGGATAATCTCCAATTGGCCAACTCAATTAAAACGTGCTAATTTGATGATTAGAGAAGGTCGGCAAAGTCTCGAGCACGAACTATTTTTCCTAGGTTTGTTGTGCATTCTAGGTAAACCAGGTAAGGAAGATGAACAACCCGGGTCGGGTCAGGTTGACTCGGTCGACCTGGTAGACCCGAGTTGATCTAAACTTGCAAATTAAGCTCAATTTTGACCCCAAATATGTGATTTTCCCCAATTTTTATTATAATCATGTCTAAGATTTTCACATTTTTGTATTCGGGTTAATAGGTTTTTGTTCAATTTGATGTCCTAATGCCCTGATTATGAAAAATTGATGCCAAAATTGAATTACCCACATCTGATTAACCCTAGAAATGATGGTCTCATGGTTCGACAATTTCATATTGGGCACGATTCCCAATTTGGGCTCAAAATTCTTAATTTTCAATTGAATTTTGGGGATTTCTGATTTCTATGACAAATTGTGCAATTGGACTGATCATTATGTAATTCAAGATCACATAATCATTTGTTGTGAAGACACTATGACTTAAAATGACTAGAAATGATTTAATTGCATTTTTTGTTCAATTCGAGTTTGATTTTGCCCAATTTTGGGAAAAACATATACCCGATTGAGATTTTTCAAAATTGATAATGAATTAATGAAATTGGATTTAAAAGAAGACTAATGACTATTTTTATGGAATTTTATGATTTCATTTGCTATTTTTCTTGATTTTCTCACTTATTTTGACTAAAAGAAATTAATGAAAAATGCAGGAAAATGATAAAAATTTATTTTTAGTTTAGAAGTAGGTTTATAGGCTTGGCCAAGATTCCTAGTCCTAATTTTGAGATTTTTAAAAATATAAAAAAAATGAGCTAAAAATCAGATGTCAACGGTTGCCCTTCTTTGAGATTGAGCTCGTTAAAGGTTGATCTCAAAGATAAGGTGATACCTGAGTTTTAGTCGACTCAATGAACAAGATAAGATGGAAATTTCACAATAATTGATTAGGGATCTTGCTTTTGAAATTTATGATCTAATCCAAAGGTTCTCTTATCAGAATACATTTTGAAAGGTTTTTAATGATTGAGGGAGAGAAACTTACCTATTTGTAGGCGTCTCTTTATTGCTTATCCAAGGGTATGACTTGATGGTGGTGATGATTGTGATGATTATTCAGATTTCATGGTTTAAGGATGAACCCACGAACAATGAACACCTGAGGCTCCTCGCCTGAGGATTTTGAAAATTGCCTAGGAGCTCCTCGCCTGTAGGATTTAAATTTGCCTAGGGGCGCCTCGCCTGTAGGACTTGAATTTGCCTAGTGGTTCCTCACCAATAGGACTTTGGATTTGCCTAGTGGTTCCTCATTAGTATGACTTGAATTTACCTATGGGCTCCTCACCAGTAGGACTTGAATTTGCCTAGGGGCTCCTCACCTATAGGACTTGAATTTGCCTAGGGGCTCCTCGCCTATAGGACTTTGAATATGTCTAGGGGCTCCTTGCCAATAGGACTTTGAATTTGCCTAGTGGTTCCTAACTAGTAGGACTTTGAATTTGCCTAGCGGCTCCTCGCCTTTAAGACTTTGAATTTGCCTAGGGGCTCCTCGCCTGTAGGATTTGAATTTGACTAGAGGCTCCTCACCTATAGGACTTTGGATTTGCCTAGTGGTTTCTCACCAGTAAGACTTGAATTTGCCTAGGGGCTCCTCGCCTGTAGGACTTTAAATTTGCCTAGGGGTTCCTTGCCTGTAGGACTCTGAATTTTTTGAATTTGCCTAGGGGCTCCTCGCCTGTAGGATTTTGAATTTGCCTAGGGGCTCCTCGCCTGTAGGATTTGAATTTGACTAGAGGCTCCTCACCTATAGGACTTTGGATTTGCCTAGTGGTTTCTCACCAGTAAGACTTGAATTTGCCTAGGGGCTCCTCGCCTGTAGGACTTTAAATTTGCCTAGGGGTTCCTTGCCTGTAGGACTCTGAATTTTTTGAATTTGCCTAGGGGCTCCTCGCCTGTAGGATTTTGAATTTGCCTAGGGCTCCTTGCCAGTAAGACTTGAATTTGCCTAGAGGCTCCTCGCCTGTACGGCTTTGGGAAAACTTCAAACAATTAATGCCTTGACTATGAGTTACGTGATTTTTGAGGTTTTACTAACCTTTGTATGGTTTTTAGTTGATCAAAAACTATTTTGAAAAGTAATTTTGAAATTAATCAAAACTGTTTGAAGCGCGATTTTTTTTCTTAACTTACCACAAACTGTTTGAAAACTTGATTTTAAGTTGACCAAAAACTTTTGAAACCTAGTCTGGAAACATGCATTTTTTGTATTAATGCATTTCAGACAATCAAATTTTCTTTTCGAGGAATTATTTGAACAAAATGCTTGCAATCTTTCAAGAAATGCTTGAAATGATCATTCGGAAGACCTTCATTAGAAAGGATTTGTTTTAATCTATGAACTTGGTCTTTTCTTTATTTGATTGAAAGGGGAATTGTATGATATCCCTTAATTTTATCTCTCTTAATCAATCTTTAGGTGTTCGGAGATGTTCGTAATGTATACAATCCAATTGATCCGATAAGGTCTTTTAAGAGGTTGTAATATTGACTTGGTCAATGGCTATTCAAAGGATAGGCATTTTGAGGCCAAGAAAAAGGATTTCATCATATCTGATTTTGGGTCTATAAGTTAAGAACCTCAAGGACAAGACAAGATATTATTACATTCACTTTTTTGAGTGATGACTTCTTGTCATAAAGTCATGTTTCTACTCTCAACATTCCAATCTGAAGAGTCTTTGGAGAGAGGTTGTATTATTGGTATTGGATAGACTCAAAATGTTCATTTGTTTAGATTCAGGGTTTTTATGAAATTAGTGATCTTCTTGGCATCACCATCCTTTTTTTATTTTCTACTAGTGATGTTTCTTTTATGAACATTAGAGTCCTCTAAACATTCATTATAATCTCTTTTCTTTTGCTCAATCTCACTTGCTGTGGTATATGATCTCTCATGATTTTGATTTTCCTTTGTCATGACTTTTTTTTAATCATTTTGAGCTTTCTTTTGAACTCTCTTTTTCTTTCTCATTTTCCTCGGGCATTTGGCCTTGCTTTTACCAGGCACACTGCTTTTTCATGCCATAGATTCTTATGTTTTTGATTTTTTCTAAGGACTCTGTGTCATGCCCTTTTTATTTCTTATCTATTAAAGTGGATCATATGCTCATGCTCCAGTGTGAAGCCATGATCACCAATTTAGGTTTTTGAAATGAATATTCAAACTCAATTGGGCTTTGCCAAAAGTAATGTGTTTGGCTATAGGAAATGAAGTGCTCCTCCTCCTCTTGGGATGTCTTGAGCTTCCATATGACTTTATCTAAAGTTATCACAGAAAGATTGATGCGAAAATATGCAATAAAATTTTTCTTAATCCTATTCTCTATAGCTATCAATCACAAACCTCCTAGTTTGCCCCAATGTGGGGTGGTTCTTAACAGGGTTGTTTTGAAAAAACTTCTCCACTGTTTCGGCTCAAATTTGATTTGCAAGGGATGAACATGTATTTAGGATAGTGAAATGACTGCCTTTCATTATTTCAATCGGTGTAATCATTGTGAACATCCCTATTTCCTTTAGATGAGCTTTTTTCTCACTCACTCCTTCACTTTGACTTTGAGTGTATCAGGAACGTGTTTGGATATGGCTTAACTTTCATCATTTGAAGGCCTTTCCATTTAATTTGCTCCAAACTTTTTCTTTGAAAATTTTCAAGGCATTTTGTCAGATTATCCCCTTTTAGGGAATTTTGATACTTAATGCATTCTCAAAGAAAGCGTGTTTCAAAACTTTTGATTTGAACCATTTCTGAGGTATTTTCCTTTCATAACAATGTATTTTGTTTTGCTCAGCCTTAGTGTCATTCCTCTTGGGGAAGAAAAAGTTCGATTTTCTCTTAGAAATGCACCTTCTTTAACACATGCACTCATGATTTAGGGATACGTGTTTGATCAACTTACTAAGATTCCTCTTATTTGTATGTTTTTGCTTTGGTTCCACTAGGGATTTTTCTTTTTGTTGCTCCCTTTTCTTTGTCTCACTGGGGATGATAAAAAGAAAAGTACATTAGGGAATATCAATGGAAAATTGAATTGGAAATAATACTTCCCTTTATTATCTGACTACTTTGTTAGGAATTCTGAAACCATCGATTGGTTCGGACTTCTTTTGCTTTCTTCTACACAACAGATAAATATGTTCATGAAATACATGGTATGCATGATATGTATAATATGCACATGTTCTAACGTGATCTGAATCTTTTCTTGAATGTTCGTCTTCATTTCATGGGTACAAAATCTTGACAGCATCTACATTTACAGGATAGGCCAATTCTGTTCTCGCCATATCTATAAGAATCAATACTCCTCCAGGAAAAACTTTATTGACAATGTATGCACCCTTATAATTCGGAGTGAATTTGCCACTTTGCTAATTTCCCGATCAAGGAGGATTTCTCAAGAAGATACTTGATCGAATCATTCTCAGTCACTAGCAAAATTTGATGATGAATGGTATATTGCCTTAGTCTGTGTAATACCCAAATCAATGCAATACATGTCTTCTCGACTACTGGGTAATTCATTTATGATGTTGTGAACTTCTTGCTTAAGTAATAAATGGCTTGTTCATTACCATCATTTGGTCTTCTTTGTACAAGCACCGCTCCTAACGAATTATAGTGAATTATCAAATATAAGATCAGCGGAACCTCAGGGATTAGTGGTACTAGCACTGGTGGGCATACCGGATATTCTTTAATCTTGTCAAAGGCTTGTTGACATTCTGCATCCCACTTTACTTTGGCATTTTTCTTCAACAATTTGAAGAATGGTTTAGTAGTCTCAGAAAGCTGATAAATGAAATGGGTAATGTAATTTAATCGCCCCAATAGGCTTCTCACTTCTTTTACCATGGAAGGAGTCTTTAAGTCGTATATTGCCTTGATCTTGGAGGGATCTATTTTGATGCCCCTACTACCGGCTACAAATCCTAACAGTTTGCCAGATTTTGCTCTAAATACACACTTAGGATTCGGTCGCAACTTGTACTTTCTAAGTCTTTCGAACAATTTGCGAAGCATCTCAACATGATCCTCTCCTTGTTTGGATTTTGCGATCATGTCATCCACATATACCTCGATTTCTTTGTGCATCATGTCATGAAACAAAGTTACCATTGCCCTTTGATATGTGGCACCAGTATTTTTCAAACCGAAAGGCATCACCTTGTAACAAAATGTGCCCTATGGTGTTATGAAGGACGTCTTTGCCTTATCCTCTTTCTTCATGAGGATTTGATTATATCTTGAGAAACTATCCATGAATGAAAATGTTTCGAACCTAGCAACGCTATCCACTAATACATCGATATGTGAAAGCGGGAAATCATCCTTAAGGCTTGCTTTATTTAGGTCGCGATAATCAACACACATCCGTACTAGACCATCTTTCTTTATAATGAGTACTATGTTGGCAACTCATTCTGGATATGGTACTACTTCAATGAAACCGACTTTGAGCAATTTCATCACTTCTTCTTCTATTTTCTTTACCAAGTCTGGCTTCGTTCGCCTCAGTTTTTGCTTCTTTGGTGGAATACTTGGATCGATTGACAAAGCATGTTCAACTATGCTTAGATCAAGGCCTAGCATGTTAGCATAAGACCATGTGACTATATCTTGATATTCTCCAAGCAAATCTATGACTCTTCTTACTTCTGTCGAGGAAAGATTTTCTCCAATCTTAACTTCTTTAGGATTCTCTTTATCGCCCAGATTAATAGTGATCATTTTCTCTAATGTAAGTGGTTTTGATTCTTCATGACGAATCCATTCCTTTTTTACCCATTTCTCATCCTCATTATCCACTTCAATATCGTAAGTGATCTCCTTGGAAATATTTGGGCCACATGTAAACCTATTATGGATATGCGAATGCTCATGCCTGATATGTAACAAACATAATCAGTAATTACATACGAAGTAAGTAACGCACACAGTCCTATGAAAAACCTTTTGGAAATTCATTTTGAAATTCATTTTGAAAGAATATAAAGACAGAGCTAGTCCTTATATCATCAGACTTCCTTGCTCTTAAAATCATTTTCGCAATGAGGAGCAATATAGAAACCCAAAGCCTCAAGCCTCATGAACGAGGATAATATTCATCATAGGTTTGGTTTTGTTTATACATGTCCTTAACAAAACATTTGACCACTTTTATTGAAATGAAAAACGTGATTACATCTATATCAACATGAATGTAAATTGCAACTGAACTAAAATTGCAAATAAAATCACAAGAATTTTGAAAATGTAATCAACAAAATGCAATGGAAAATGCTAATAGCAAAAGTTCAAGAGAATCTTCCTACTCCAGTGTGTAGGTATCTTCTATCTTAGTTATGATAATGTTGATGTATTTTCTCCGAATAAACTAGGCAGAACGAATTCTTTCTCTACATGTAAGTCTTCTTCTTGAAGTAGCTTGGAAGGTCCAGGAAAAGTTTTCTTGATATGGATCTTATGATAGGGAAGCTCTTTAGCTTTGCCCTTCCATATGGATGGATTAATGATGCGATCACCTCGGCCTCTACAACCTCCATATTCTTTCAACCTCGGCCTTGGCCTCCACGGTGATCTTTAGAGCTATCTAGAATATAACCTACTTCGTGTTTCATTCTTATAGCAAGCAGAGTGATAGGTTCTTTGATTTCTTGGGATTTCGATCTAAGACCATTACCGGAAGTAAATCCATACTGGCATAACACCCTTCCAAGCATAATGGATGGTGTTGAGAACTCTGGGGATTTTATGATGCAACCAGTAGGAATTTACACTATTGAGATCATTTTGAAGGAATGATAACTTAGTTCTTCTTTCACTTCGGGTTCGACATACGGTATTGCACTCTCTTTGTAAGTGGCGAAATCCATGTCCCCATGTACGGTGATCATCTTACCATTAATAACAAACCTAACCTTCTGATGGAGACTTAAAGGAATGACACCAGCCATATAAATCCAAGGTCTTCTGAGTAACAAGTTAAAAGTCCTCGAAATATCCATTACTTAGAAGTCAATCAGGAAAGGCACAGGGCTTATGTTTACCTCGAGCTCGATATCACCAATAATGTCTTTTTTCATTCCATCAAATGAACGCACAGTTACCTTAGACGGTTTGATGAGCTCTTCGCTAATTCCCAAGCGATGCAGTGTGCTTAGTAGACACAAATTAAGTGCAGAACCATTATCGATCAGCACACGTGACACCTCTTTGCCCCGGCATTTGACGGCAATATACAGAGCCTTATTATGGGAACACCCGTTAATTGGGAAATCTTCATCAGAGAAGCCGATTTGATCTTTTAGGAGAATAGTTTCAACAAAGTCTTCCAATTATACTTCATTAATTGTCTCCGGGATGTGCACTTCATTGAGAAGTTTTATAAGCACCATTTTATGGCTTTCTGAAGTCTTGAAGAGGTCCAATAGAGAAATTTGTACCGGCATCTTCCTTAACTATTCAATTACCTCAAATTCGCCCATCTTCATGACTGAAAGTAATTATTTGATATCTTCTTCGGCTACTTCTTTCTTTTCATGCTCACCTTCTTTTAGGACATTGCATCTCCTTGATCGGGTTATGGCATCAACTTCTTTAGGAGAGTAATCTCAAGGTACACACTGAGTATCAAACTTTTCTTTTGGAGGGAGAGTGATAATCACAGGTTGTGTTTCTTCTCCTTCAATCCTTAGTTGATCAATGGGAAGTTGGATAGTGATTGGTTCGACAGGACCTTCTTCCTCCTTATATTTATCTACCTCATCAAGTTTGATCAGAAAATGGTGTAATCATGGATACCATGCTTCTATTGGCTTCGTCAGCATTCATTCCACCCCAACCATTAGGTGTGATCATTTCGTTCTTGAATGCTCATGGAGGAGGTGTATATTTGACACGGTGATTATACCGGTCACTATCTTGACCCAAAAAATTAATAACTTCACCTTGTTTTCGTGCTTTACGAGCAAATCGCCTATCAACTCGGCGAGCATTTTTCTTCTTTTTCTCTTCCCGATCTTTATTCTCTTCGAGATTTAGTTGGCTGATCGGGACCTCATCCATGCCACCCCATCCGTCTGGTACAATATCTTCATTCTTGAACGCCCATGGTGGTGGAGTATATTTGACACGGTAATTGTATTTATCGCTGTATTGACCGAGTAAGTCTACAGTTTTGTCTTCCCTGGATGATTTCTGGGTGAAATGCCTTTCACCCTGTCGGACATTTTCTTTCTCTTTTTCATTCTTATTTGTTTTATCTTAGAGTATTTCCTTCTTAGACAGAGCTTTCTCCTCAGGGCTGATTTTGTCATCCATACCACCCCAACCATTCGGCACAATTACTTCATTTTTGAATGCCCATAGCGGTGGGGTATATTTCACTTGGAAGTTAAATTTTCTGGAGTCTTCTCCCTAGTTGTCTACAATCTCGCCTTTTAAGAGTGCTTCTTGACGAAAGCGGGCATCTCTTAAACGATAAGCTTTAATCTTGACCTCATATTCATCTTCATTGTCAGACTTGATCACCGTTTCTTCATCTTTGATCATGTTTACTGTATTGTGCTTAAGAAGAGGATTCTGATGTACATTTAGCTCGGGCTCTTGGAAGTTCAATTTCTTCTTGTCAATGAGTTGTTGAACCTTGTACTTTAGAGTGGGACAATTATCTAGATCATGTCCCCTTTCTCTCATGTGATAGGTACAGGTTTTTGATTCGTCGTACCAAGAAAATCTTGTAGAATTGTCTCTCGATACTTCTTTGGCCACTGTCGCGCCGCACTTTTTTGGGGCTTTTGGGATTTGTGTGCTAAGAAGGTATTTCCGTGTAAGGCTCTCTCTCAGACCATACCTTATGTGACGGCAAATGGTAATTTTCTATTTAGTCTAGATTTGTGATTTTGGAGTCGCCACTAGCCATTATTGATAGGTAGACTAGAAACCTAATCGAGGTATGGGAGAAATACCACGATTCTACAAACCAGAGATTCTAAATACGGGGACTTGATTACGTTATTGATCCTGAATCGAGATCCCTAACGTCCTTTCGGTACCTATAAACAATACGGTGTCTAACGTGTCATGAGAATTTTCGAGGCTTATCCATTAATTCTATCCATTCTAATCGCAGGAAAAACCAAACAAGTATTAAATGTACAATCAATGTCAATCATATCAATCAATCCTAAATGGTCTCTAAAAATGAAAATCAATCAAAACATCCCAACCCTAATGAAGCTCTAGAAGCTTATTCATTTCATGATTTACATTTTTTAACGTTTTAGGATTTTTTAGGGGTTACAACCCCTGAATTTGGGATTTTCTAAAAAAATCACTTGGGCTCTTCCAAAAATTCAAATCTCATTTTTATGGTTAGCCACGGTGTTTTTGGAACATTCTGTGAATTTTAAAATTTTGAATTGATTTTTATGATTTTCTGAAATTTTTTATGAATTTTCCAATTTTTCAATTTTTTTTATTGATTTTCTAAAATTTTCACGTTTTTTTACTTGTATTTTCTGAATTTTCATGAATTTTTTGAAACTTTTTGAATTTTTATGAATTTTCTAATTTTTTATTTTTCTATGAATTTTTTATTTTTTTATGAAAATTTTCAAATTTCTAAAAAAATTATATTTTATTATTTTTATTATTTTTTGTACATTTTTTTGAATTCTTTTTGATTTTTTTTATGTTTTTTTAAGATTAATTATTAATTATTTATTTTTTTAAATTCCCGCCGAGAAAATGAACCAGACTGGCCCAGTTCAACCCAGTCCGGCCTAATCAAACCGGGCTTCACTAGCGCTGGCGTCGGTTGTTTTCCCTAGCAAGCACAACGCCCAAAAACGGCGCCGTTTAGGGATTTTTTCTTTGGGGCATTAGGTCGAGCACCTAGTGTGCATGAATTCCAACTTAACATTTTCAAGGTTGCCACTTTTACCTCTTGTCTGGCGACCTTCCGGCCATGTTCCGGCACTAATTTTTGGTTATGTGTCATCCTCGTATCACTGACTATTAACCCGACCTACTCAGTTCGTCGCCAGATCTCTGCCGACCGGCGAGATTCAAGTCCGAAGAACCTAAACCTTTTCTGACTAAAACTGGAATTTCTAGAACTTGAACCATTACCATATTTGCCCTAGCCATCTAGATCGCTCAATATGACTTTCAAAACATCAAACTAGGTACGACCGACGTTCCGCCGTTTACGGCGGTGCCAAACACTCGTGAGGGGACTCTCAACCCTTTCTTTCTAGTTCTCTCCCCTTCGTTTTTACTGTTTCTCTCTCTTCTCCCTCTCAGTCATTTCGTCGAACACCTCCCCTTCGCAATGT
Organism: Syzygium malaccense; assembly: GCA_031216405.1. Taxonomy (NCBI): domain Eukaryota; kingdom Viridiplantae; phylum Streptophyta; class Magnoliopsida; order Myrtales; family Myrtaceae; genus Syzygium; species Syzygium malaccense. The sequence goes on along the minus strand of CM062259.1, from coordinate 20,846,110 downwards.
TAATTTTTTTTTTCTATTTGGTCATCGATTTTTTCCGCCCAAAGTTTGTTGGAACCAATTTCCGATCGGTTAGATCGGTTACTTGGTGCCAACCGGAGATTCTTCAGCTGGCCTAGTTGATTAAAACATTCTAATTTGATCGGGAGAAGTCAGTAAAGTTCTAGGCACCGGGAGATATTTTCTGGGTTTATTGTGCCTTGGGTGAGTCAGGTAAGGACGACAACCAACCCAAGTCGGGTTGGGTTGACTCAGCCGACCTGGGTTAGTCTAAATTCACCAATTAAGCTCAATTTTGACCCAATTTTCAAAATTAAACCCCAAAATTGAATTCCCCATCACATTCCGAACCCAAATATATGATTTTTCCTAATTTTTGTTATAATTGTGTCTAAGATTTTCACATTTTTTATTCGGGTTAATAGGTTTTTATTCAATTTGATGTCCTAATGACCTCATTAGGCAAAATTGATACCAAAATTGAATTACCCACTTCTGATTAACCCTAGAAATGATGGTCTCATGGTTCGAAAATTTCATATTGGGCCTGATTCCCAATTTGGGTTCAAAATTCTTAATTTTCAATTAAATTTTGGGGATTTTTTTTATTTTTATGTCAAATTGTGTAATTGGACCAACCATTATGTAATTCAAGGTCCCATAATCATTTGTTGCGAAGACACTATGACTTAAAAATGACTAGAAAAAATTTAATTGCATTTTTGGTACAATTCGGATTTAATTTTGCCCGATTTTGGGAAAAACATATAACCAATTGAGATTTTTTAAAAATTGATGATGTATTAATGCAATTGGATTTAAAAGGAGACTAATGACTATTTTTATGGAATTTTCTGATTCCATTTGCTATTTTTCTTGATTTTCTCAGTTATTTTGACTAAAAGAAATTAAGGAGAATGTAGCAAAATGCCAAAAAATTATTTTTTTGGTTTAGAAATAGGTTTCTAGGATTTTTTGGTTTAGAAATAGGTTTCTAGGCTTGGCCTAGAATCCTAGTCCTAATTTTGAAAATTTTGAAAATATGAAAAAAAATGAGTCAAAAATCAAATGTCAACAGCTGCCCCTCTTTGAGATTGAGCTTGTTAGAGGTTGATCTCAAAGATAAGGTGACACCTGAATTTTTAGTCAACTCACTAAACAAGATAAGATGGAAATTTCACAACAACTGATTAGGGATATTGTTTTTGAAATTCGTGATTTAATCCAAATGTTTTGTTTTCAAAACATATTTTGAAAGGTTCTTAATAATTGAGGGAGAGAAACTTACTTGTTTGTGAGTGTCTCTCTGTTGTTTATCTAAGTGCATGAATTGATGGTGGTGATGATTATGATAATTATTTTGATTTCGTGATTTAAGGATGAACCCACGAACCATGAACACCTGAGGCTCTTCACCTGAGGATATGGAAATTTGTCTAGCGGTTTCTTACCAGTAGGACTTGAATTTGCCTAGGGGCTCCTCACCTATAGGACTTTGGATTTGTCTAGTGGTTCCTCATTAGTAGGACTTTGAATTTACCTAGGAACTCCTCGCCAGTAAGACTTTGAATTTGCCTAAGGACTTCTCGCTTGTAAGACTTGAATTTGCCTAGTGATTGCTCACTAGTAAGACTTGAATTTGCCTAGGGGCTCCTCGCTTGTAAGACTTTGAATTTGCCTAGGGGCTTCTTCCCTGTAGGACTTTGAATTTGCCTAGGGACTCCTCGCCCTTGGGACTTGAATTTGCCTAGCGGCTCCTCGCTTGTAGGACTTCGAATTTTCCTAAGGGTTCCTCGCTTGTAGGACTTCGAATTTGCCTAGGAGCTCCTCGCTTGTAGGACTTTGAATTTGCCCAGTGGTTCCTCGCTAGTAGGATTTTGAATTTGCCTAGGAGCTCATTTCCTGTAGGACTTTAAATTTGCCTAGTGGTTCCTTATCAGTAGGACTTTGAATTTACCTAGGGGCTCTTTACCTGTAGGACTTGAATTTGCCTAGTGGTTCCTCACTAGTAGGACTTGAATTTGCCTAGGGGCTCCTTGCCTGTAGAACTTGAATTTGCCTAGGGGCTCCTTGCCTGTAGGACTTGAATTTGCCTAAGGGCTCATCGCCTGTAGGACTTTGAATTTGCCTAAGGGCTCCTCGCCTATAGGATTTTGAATTTGCCTAGTAGTTCTTTACCGATAGGACTTTAAATTTGCCTAGTGGTTCCTCACCAATAGGACTTTGAATTTGCCTGGGGGCTCCTCGCCTGTAGGACTTTAGAAAGACTTCAAACAATGAATGCCTTGATCGTGAGTTATACGATTTTGAGGTTTTACTAACCTTTGTATGGTTTTTTAGTTGACCAAAAACTATTTTGAAAAGTGGTTTGGAAATTAATCAAAACTGTTTGAAGCGTGGTTTTTTTTAGCTTACCACAAACTGTTTTAAAACTTGATTTTAAGTTGTCCAAAAACTTTTAAAACCTGGTCTGGAAACATGCATTCTTTGCATTAATGCATTTCAGACAATCAAATTTCCTTTTCGAGGAATTATTTGAAAAAAATGCTTGCAATCTTTCAAGAAATGCTTGAAATGATCGTTTGGAAGACCTTCATTAGAAAGGATTTATTTCAATCTATGAACTTGGTCTTTTCTTTATTTGATTGAAATGGGATTTGTATGATATCCCTCAATTTTATCTCTCTTAACCAATCCTTAGGTGCTCGGAGATGTTCGCAATATATACAATCTAATTGATCCGATAAGGCCTTTCAAAAGGTTATAATATTGACTTGGTCAATGGCTATTCCAAGGATAAGCATTCTGAAGTTAAGAAATAAATATTTCGTCATATCTGACTTCGGGTCTACAAGTTAAGAATCTCGAGAACAAGACAAGATATTATTGCATACACTTCTTTGAGTGATGACTTCTTGTCATAAAGTCATGTTTCTACTTTCAACAACCCAATCTGAGGAGTCTTTGGCGAGAAGTTATATTGTTGGTATTGGATAAGCTTAAAAGGCTCATTTGTTTGAATTCAGGGTTTTTATAAAATTGGTGATCTTCTTGTCATCACCACCTTTTGCTTTTTTACTTACTAGGGATCTTTTTTATGAACATCAGAGTCCCATAAACATTTATTATAATCTCTTTTCTTTTGCTCATTCTCACTTGTGATCTATGATCTCTTAGGATCTTGACTTTGTTTTGTCATGACTTTTTTTCATTTCAAACTCTCTTTTCGAACTCTCTTTTCTTTCTCATTTTTCTTGGACATTTGGCCTTGCTTTTACCAGGCACATTGCTTTTTCATGCTCCAAATTCTTTTGCCTTTGATCTTTTTGAGTTCTAAGGACTCTGTGTCATACCCTTTTGTTTCTTATCTATTAAAGTGGATCATATGCTCATGCTCCAGTGTAAAGAGATGATCACCAATTTAGGATTTTGAAATGAATATTCAGGCTCAATTGGGCTTTACCAAAGGTAATGTATTTGCGTATAGGAAATGAAGTGCTCCTCTTCAGCTTGAGATGTCTTGAGCTTTCATATGACTTCATATGAAGTTATTATAGAAAGATTGATGCAAGAGTATGCAATAAAATCTTTCTTGATCCTATTCTCTATAGCTGTCAATCCATAAACCTCCTTATTTGCCCCAATGTGGGATAGTTCTTAACAGGGTTGTTTTGAGAAAACTTCTCTACTGTTTTGACTTAAATTTGATTTGCAAGGGATAAGCATGTGTTTGGGATAATGAAATGATTGCCTTTCATCATTTCAATCCATGTAATCATTGCGAATATCTCTTATTTCCTTCGGATGAGTTTTTCTCACTCACTTCTCCATTTTAACTTTGAGTGTATAAGGGACGTGTGTGGATATGGCTTACCTTTCATCATTTAAAGGTCTTTCCATTCGATTTGATTTAAACTTTTTCTATGAAATTTTTCAAAGCCTTTTGTCAAATTATCCACTTTAGAGAATTTTGATGCTTAGTGCATTTTCAAAGAAAGTGTGTTTCAAAACTTTTGATTGAAACATTTTTGAGGTATTTTCTTTTCAAAATAATATGTTTTGTTTTGTTCAGCCTTAGCGTCATTTTGCTTGGGAAAGCATAAGTTCGGTTTTTCTCTTAAAAATGCAACTTCTTTAACACATGCCCTCACAATTTAGGGATATTCATCTGATCAACTTACCAAGATCCCTCTTGTTTTCATGTTTTTGCTTTAGTTCCATTTGGGGTTTTTCTTTTATTGCTCCCTTTTCTTTATTTCCCCGGGGATGATAAAAAGGAAAGTATATTAGAGGATATCAATGGAAAATAGAATTGGAAGTGATACTTCCCTCTATTATTTGATAACTCCATTGGGAATTCTGAAATCATCCACTGGTTCGAATTCTTTTTGCTTTCTTCTGCAAAATAGATAAACATGTTCATGAAATACATGGTATACATAATATGTGTGATATGCACATGTTCTAAAGTGATCCGAATTTTTTCTTGAATGTTCGTCTTCATTACATGGGTAGAAAATCTTGATAGTATCTGCATTTAAAGGATAGGCCAGTTCTATTCCTACCATATATACGAGAATCATTGCTCCTCCATAAAGAACTTTCTTGACAATGTATGGACCTTCATAATTCGAAGTGAATTTGCCACGAGGATCTGAATTGTTGAAGATAACTTTCTTCACTACTAAATCATTTGTTTTGAAATTCCTTGGTTTCACTTTTCGATTAAAGGATTTAGCCACTCTTCTCTGATAGGCTTGCCCATGGCATATAGCTCTTAATATCTTTTCATCGATCATGTTAAGTTGTTCATATCTTTATTGAATCCATTCAGCTTCTGAAAGCTTCAATTGTGATAATATCCTTAATGAAGGAATTTCTACTTCAACAGGTAGCACTGATTCCATTCCGTAAACTAATGAAAATGGGATTGTTCCAGTTGATATTCGAATTGAAGTTCAGTATGCCATCAAAGCATACAGTAACCTTTCGTGCCAATCACAATAATTTTCAGCTGTTTTGGCTAGTATCTTCTTGATATTCTTATTTGTTACTTCAACTGCTCCATTCATTTGTGGACGATATGGAGATAAGTTCAGATGTCGAATGTGGAAGTGTTTGAGTAAATCATTTACAATATTGTTATTTAGATTTGAGCCATTGTCCATAATTATTACTTCTGGAACTCCATAGCTAGCAATAATGTCCTGCCTGATGAATCTTGTAACATTCTTGGCAGTAACATTCGTGTAGGAGTTTGCTTCAATTCATTTAGTGAAATAGTCAATAGCAACCAGGATAAACCAGTGCCCATTTGAGGCCTTGGGGTTGATTGGACCAATTATATCAATGCCCCACATTGAAAATGGCCATGGCTCGGACATTTGATGTAGCTCATTTAGCGGTGCATTGATTTTATCTTCATAAGCTTGACATTGATGACAATATCTCACGTGTTGGATACAATCTGATTCCATTGTCATCCAATAGTATCCCAACCTCATAATTTTTCGTGTTAGAGATGTCCATTCATGTGCGGTCCACATTCACCCTTATAAATTTCTTTCATGATCTGTTCAGCTTCTTTAGCATCTATACATCTTAGTATGGTTGAATCAAATGATTTCTTATAGAGGATTTGACCACTGAGGAAGAATTTGTTGGCTATCTTCCTTATAAACTTCCTGTCACCTGGTTGGCTTTCTTCATAAAATTCTCCCGACTAAAAATATCTTTTGATATCATGATACCATGGTTTGTTGTCAAATTCTGCCTAAACCATCATGCAATGAGCTGGTTATTCGAGAATATTGATTCTCAATGGTTTTATATCCATACTATCTTCAGCTTGTAGTAAGGATGACAAAGTTGCAAGAGCATCTGCAAAATGATTCTGAGCTCTTGGGAGATAATTGAATGTTACTTCTTCGAAACTTTCTATCATCTCTTCTAAGTGTCTGTGATAAGGAATTAGCTTAGCATCTCGAGTTTGCTATTTACCAGTTGTTTGCTATATGATGAGTATAGAATCTCTATATACTTGCAACTTTTTTACCTTCATTGAAAGGGCTAATTATAAGTCAAGAATACATGCTTCGTATTCAGCGACATTATTAGTGTATGGAAATATCCATTTTGTAGATACCAGATAGTGTTGGCATTCTGGAGAGATCAGTTCTGCTACAGTTCCTGATCCAGATAAGTTAGTTGCACCATCAAAATACATGGTCCATTTATCGTTGGCTAGTGTTAATATATGATCATCGAGTTGTTCTTTAGGATTGGCAATATTCTACGAATTTTCTGCTAACATGTCTGCTATTACTCGTCTTTTGACTGACTTTTGGGATGAACTTTTGATATCAAATTTAGATAACAAGACTTGCTACTTTGCCAATTTTCCGACCAAGGAGGATTTCTCAAGAAGATACTTGATCGGATCATTCTTAGTCACTAGCAAAATTTGGTGACGAAGGGTGTATTGTCTTAATCTATGTAATACCCAAATTAATGCAACGCATGTCTTCTCGACTACTAGGTAATTCACTTATGATATTGTGAACTTCTTGCTCAAATAATAAATGGCTTGTTCTTTACCATCATTTGGTCTTCTTTGTACAAGCACCGCTCCTAACGACTCATAGTGAATTATCAAATATAAGATTAGCGGAACTCTAGAAATTGGTGGTACCAACACTGGTAGGCATACTAGATAATCTTTGATATTGTCAAAGGCTTGTTGACATTCTGCATCCCACTTTACTTTGGCATTTTTCTTCAACAGTTTGAAGAATGGTTTAGCAGTCTCAGAGAGCTGATAGATGAAACGGGCAATGTAATTTAATTGTCCCAACATGCTTCTCACTTCTTTTACTGTAGAAGGAGTCTTTCAGTTATATATTACCTTGATCTTAGAGGGATCTATTTCGATGCCTTTGCTATCGACCACAAACCCTAGCAGTTTGCCGGATTTTACCCTAAATACACACTTGTTAAGGTTCAATCGCAACTTGTACTTTCTAAATCTTTCGAACAATTTGCGAAGTACCTCAACATGATCTTCTCCTTGCTTGGATTTTGCGATCATGTCATCCACGTGTACCTCAATTTTTTTGTGGATCATGTTATGGAACAAAGTTACCATTGCTCTTTAATATGTGGCACTGGCATTTTTCAAACCGAAAGGTATCACCTTGTAATAAAATGTGCCCCATGGTGTTATGAAAGACGTTTTCACCTTATCCTCTTTCTTCATAAGGATTTGATTATATCCTGAAAAATCATCCATGAATGAAAATATTTGAACCCAGTAGTGCTATCCACTAATACATAGATATGTGGAAGCAGGAAATTATCCTTAGGGCTTGCTTTATTTAGGTCGTGATAATCAATGCACACTCGTACTCGACCATCTTTCTTCATTACAGGTACTATGTTGGCAACCCATTCTGGATGTGGTACTTACTTCAATGAAATCGACTTTGAGCAATTTCATCACTTCTTCTTCTATTTTCTTTGCCAAGTCCGGCTTCGTCCGCCTCATTTTTTGCTTCTTTGGTGGGATAGTTGGATCAGTTGGCAAAGCATGTTCAACTATGCTTAGATGAAGGCCTGGCATGTCAGCATAAGACCATGCAAATATATCTTGATATTCTCTGAGCAAATATGTGATTCTTTCTGCCTTTGCTGAGGAAAGACTTTCTCTAATCTTAACTTCTTTGGGATTCTCTTTCTCACCTAGATTAACAGTGATCGTTTTCTCTAATGTAAGTGGCTTTGATTCTTTATGACAAATCCATTCCTTTCTGACCCATTCCTCACCTTCATTATCCTCTTCAATATCACAAGTAATCTCCTTAGAAAGATTTAGGTTACATGTGAACCTATTATGGATATGCGAATACTCATGCCTGACATGTAACATGCATGATTAGTAATTGCATACGAATTAAGTAACGCACATAGTCCTATGAAAACCCTTTTGGAAATTCATTTTGAAACTAATTTTGAAAGAATAAAAAGACAGAGCTAGTTCTCATATCATCATACTTCCTTACTCTTAAAATCATTTTTGTAATGAGGATCCATATAGAAACCCAAAACCTCAAGCCTCACGAATGAGGATAATGTTCATCATAGGTTTGGTTTTGTTCTATATGCCCTTAACAAAATATTTGACCACTTTTATTAAATTGAAAAATGTGATTACATTTATATCAAAAGGAATGTAAATTGCAACTAAACTGAAATTGCAAATGAAATCACAAGAAATTTGAAATGGCAATCAACAAAATGCAATGGTAAAAACTAGTAACAAAGGTTCAAGAGAAACTTCCTGCTTCAGTGCGTAGGTATCTTGTGCCTCAATTATGATAACGTTGATGGTATTCTCTTCGAATAAACTTGATAGAACATATTCTTTTTTTTGCATGTAAGTCTTCTTCTTGAAGTAGCTTGGAAGGTCCAGGAAAAGTTTTCTTGATGTGAATCTAATGATAGGAAAGCTCTTTAGCTTTGCCCTTCCATATAGATAGATTAATGAGGCGATCACCTCGGCCTCTAGAGCCTCCATGGTTCTTTCGACCTTGGCCTTCGCCTCTATGGTGATCCTTAGAATTATCTAGAATATAACCTACTCCATGCTTCATTCTTGTAGCAAGCAAAGTGATAGGTTCCTTGATTCCTTGGGATTTTGATCCAAGACCATTACCGGGAGTAAATCCATACTGGCATAACACCTCTCCAGACATAATAAATGATGTTGAGAACTCCGGGGATTTTATGATGCAACCAGCAGAAATTTACACCATTAAGATCATTTCAAAGGAATGATAACTTGGTTCTTCTTTTACTTCGGGTTCGACATACGGTATTACACTTTTTTTGTAGGTGGTGAAATCTGTCTCCCCGTATGCAATGATCATCTTGCCATTGATGATGAACTTAACCTTCTGATGGAGACTTGAAGGAATGGCACCAGCCATATGAATCCAAGGTCTTTCGAGTAACAAATTGAAAGTCCTAGGAATATCCACTACTTGGAAGTCAATCAGGAAAGGCACAGTGCCTATGTTCACCTCGAGCTCGATATCGCCAATAACGTCCTTCTTCATTCCATCAAACGAACGCATAGTTATTTTAGAAGGTTTAATGAACTCTTTGTTAATCCCCAAGTGATGCAGTGTGCTTATCGGACATAAATTAAGTGTGGAACCATTATATATCAGCAGCCGTGATACCTTTTTGCCTTGGCATCTAACGGCAATATATAAAGCCTTATTATGGGAACGTCCATCAATTGAGAAATCTTCATCGGAGAAAGCAATTTGATCTTTCAAAAGAATAATGCCAACAAAATCTTCCAATTGTACTTCATTAATCATTTTTGGGACATGCACCTCATTGAGAAGCTTCATAAGCACCATTTTATGGCTTTATGAAGTCTTGGAGAGATCCAATAGAGAAATCTGTACTAGCATCTTTCTTAACTGTTCAATTACCTCAAATTCGCTCGTCTTCATGACTGAAAGCAACTGTTTGATATCTTCTTTGGTTACTCTTTTCTTTTCATGTTCACTTTCCTTCGGAATATTACATCTCCCTAATCGGGTTATGGCATTGACTTCTTTGGGAGAGTAATCCCAAGGTACACACTTAGTGTCAAACTTTTCTTTTGAAGGGAGAGTGATAATCATAGGCTGTGTCTCTTCTTCTTTGATCTTTAGCTGATCAATGAGAAGTTGGATAGTGATTGGTGTGATATGAACTTTCTCCTCCTTATAGTTATCTACCTCATCAAGCTTAATTAGAAATGGTGTAATCATAGATACCATGCTTCTATTGACTTCATTAGCATCCATTCCACCCCAGCCATCAGGTATGATTGTTTCATTCTTGAATGCCCATGGAGAAGGTATATATTTGACACGGCAATTATACTGGCTACTATCTAGACCTAGAAAATCGACAATTTCACCTTATTTTTGTGCCTAACGAGCAAATCGCCTATCACCTCGGCGAATCTTTTTCTTCTTTTTCTCTTCCCGATCTTCATTGTCCTCGAGATTTAGTTGACTGATCGGGACCTCATCCATGCCACCCCATCCATCTGGTATAATGTCTTCATTTTTGAATGCCCATGGTGGTGAAGTATATTTGACACGGTAATTGTATTTATCGCTATCTTAACCGAGTAAGTCTACGATTTTGCCTTTAACAGATGACTCGTGAAACTCCTTTCACCTTGATGGACTTTTTCTTTCTCCTTTTCATCCTCATCTATTTCATCTTGGAGCATTTCCTTCATAGGTAGGGCTTTCTCCTTAGGACTAGTTTCATCGTCCATTCCACCACAACCATAAAGTACAATTACTTCATTTTCGAATTCCATGGCAGTGGGGTATATTTCACTTGGAAGTTATATTTTGCGGAGTCTTCTCCCAAGTTGTTTACAATAGGAGTGTTTCTTGACGAAAACGGGCATTTCCTAATCGAGAAATTTTAATCTTGATTTCATATTTATCTTCATCTTCAGACTCAACCATTGTTTCTTCATCCTTGATCATGTTTACTGTATTGTGCTTAGGAAGAGGATTCTGATGTACATTCGGCTCGGGCTCTTGGAAGTTTAATATCTGCTTGTCAATGAGCTATTGAACCTTGTAGTTTAGAGTGGGATAATTATCTACGTCATGTCTCCTTTCTCTCATGTGATAGATGCAGGTTTTTGATTCATTGTATCAAGAAAATCTTGCAGGATTGTCTCTCGGTACTTCTTTGGCCACCAAATGCCTTTCTAGAAGCATTAGTAATAGCTTTGATAGGGGTCGGGGGAATGGTGTATATTGCCTCGCGGGTCTTTTATTTGGCTCGAACTGCCTTGAGTTTTTCCAAGCGCCATTTGATTGCCTTGGAAATAATGCTTGATGAGTATTTGGGTTAGATACCATAGCCACTTCTCGGATGGGTTCTTTGTCTTTTTTCCTGGGATAAGGCCTTTGTATCACTATTTCTTGATCCTTCTTCTCTTTCAACCCCATTCAATTCTCTCATCAACCTTTACTAACATGGTCAATGTTTGACAACCTGATACATGAAGCTTGTCATAATACTCAGTTGGCAATGATTTTAGAAAGAGCTCAATGAGCTCGTCTTCACTTATGGTGGGCTTTACTTATGAGGCAATAGCTTTCCATCTCTGAGCATAGGCTCTAAACCCTTCATTCTTTTTGTTTCTCGGTTCTGATGAGATCCTCTTTAGTTGGGAGTACTTCAACATTAAACTTGTACTGGCGAAGAAATTCTCCCACCAAATGATCCTATTCAGTGAAGTCTTCTATGTCGAGGGCAGTGTACCATGCGAGGGCCACCCCTCTCAAATTATCTTAAAATGTGCTAATAAGAACTGGCGTTTTGTCTAAATATCTTGTCATCTTATGGAGATAATACTTAAATGGCTTTTGGGACAACCAATGCCATCATACTTACTCACGAACTTTGGTTCCTTATAGTTTTTTGGAATAACCACCTCTGTATACGGCGAGAACTTGTTGAACCTTTGAAGCTCATAACCTTAACTTGCTAAGCATTCTTCAGTTTTGGCTAATCTCTTAGCCTCTTCTTTATCCTTTGTTTTGGATGTCTTCTTGATTTGATCATCCTCTTCTAAATTTACCACCTCAGGCATAGTCTTTGGAGGATTTTCTTGAATCGATTCTTTATTTATGGCTGGGTCTTCAGTCAGTGTTTCGGTAGTATTTGAAGTTCCCACATTTGGAGTAGTAGGATAAGATCCTCAAGATGTGAGAATAAAAGCCTTCATTTCTGCCATCATTGCAACCATTTTGATAATTTAATTCTCGACTTTAGCTAGTCGACCACGGGTTTCTTCTTCCGCCATTCTAATTTGTAGGTGAGTTCGAGGTCTTTTACCTTCCGTTGCTAAACAATATATTTTGCCAAAAAAAAACCTGATATCAACATAGTAAAATGATCATGAAATCCTACATTCTTGTAATTGTATGGTTACATGAGATTGTCAAGGGTAAGAAATTTCATACAAGCCTTAGCTTTGTATAAAATTTTTCATCAATGTCTTTCTCAAAGAATCATACAATTCAAAGAATTGTAATCCATGGTGATTCTTTACAAAAAATATTTTGAAACTTTATTAAGCAATGGTTTCAGTTTTGAAAAATTTTATTACAATGCTATTCATCAAAATAGGGGAACACTAGCTTAAACAAGTCTAGACTTCTTGCTAACTAAGGTAGCTTCAGCTTCTTCATATTCCTTGAATCGTGTCTCCCATTCTTCCACATCGATTATAACCTCCTTGAGAACATACGGCTCTACACCTGACGTGCTTGACACAATGTATTCTGGGATGTACGGCTCATCAGAATGAGTAGTAACACTCAAAGGTACATAGGGTTTGACGTCAATTGGTCGCTTGGCCTTCAACCACCTTATATACTCATTGGACACCAAAAAGAGCTTCACTTCTCCTTCCAAATCTTTAGGCCATTGTACTATTTGATTGGCTGATCTCTTCAAGGAATTCATGATCCCATCAACCCTTATTCGCAGCTCTTTATTTTTCTTTTTCGGTGGAGGTCCATGCGGTATCTCAAATGTGAACTCCTCAAGATGCCAAATAGGTGGAATTTATTAAACCATTCCAAATTGTCGTAAGACTCTTAGTGGGCAATATGTAGTTTCGCCACTCAATCCTAGTAAAGGCACAAAATTGCCGTCTTAGGTAGTAATTTGAGCTTTCGTTATCTTCGACCATTGAATCCTCCATTGAAACTGGTCGGGAGTTAATGCTCTAATGAAGTTTTCCCACTCATGAAAAGAGTACTTTGGTATTTTGTCTTGGAGTTTCAAATACTTCTCAATAGGGTTGGTAGATGAGTCAATCTCTCGAATGCGCATATAACGTTCCTAAGGTCAAATATGAGAAATAAACCACACCGAAAGTAACCCCACTGAAGCTTAAAGTACACCTTTTTGCTGATTTTGGTATTTGTTTAGTGAAGTGATGTCCGCCAAGAGCATATTGGAGAAGTCCCATTTTAGGCAAGCTTGCCTAGCAATTACCACAACGAGAGGATTTAATCCCGTCCTTGATGTAGGGAATAAAACGAATCCGAAGAAAGCCAGAATAAAAACCCTCGCGAAAGTGTTTCCCATTTCTTTTGGCAATTGGAGTAATTGTCCACCAAGTAAGATAGAGGAAATCTCCCGTATTCGACTTGATCAACTTTTCCACTTGAGGGGTCTTCAAGTTTAAAAATTTAGCTATAATACTTATGGGTTTCAATCCAACTGGGGGCTCAACGGTTCTTGATTCGAAATCAATCCCAATGGTTGCCTTATATTCTTCTAGTGTAGGTACCATCTCATACTCACCCAATTGAAATGTGGCAATGGTAACTTCCCAGAAATGGGATAATGCTTGGATTGGACTCACTTGGTACTCCAGGTTGAAGAGCTTGAATAAATACCCGAGCCTTTTCTATACGTATGCTTTGTTGTCCTTTGTCATGTTTATCCATCATGTCAAAAACTCCTTCCTTGGAATAGGAATGACTTGTATGTCTAGTTTCTCCATTTAGATCTAAAGCATGTAAAAGAAAGTGATTATTATTCACTATGGATTACCAATTGATTTTTAATACCTCAATTTCAACTATATGTCCTTTTAAGGTAGAACGGAGGTTAAATACACTTGCATGCCTCGAAAGTAATGCAAATGTCATTTTGAGTCCGTTTAAACCTTAAAAGAGCATATAGTTGAGATCATGGACAAATTAAATGTGTGATGTAAATGCCCATTCTGTCATACTCCATTTAGACCATAAAGCCCTAAACTATGGTTTGCAACTTTGAACACATTGAGATGAACAAATAAGAACTTGAATTACATGGAACAACCGCCATGGACCTATACAGTTCATCTAAAAATGAAAGAATTGTCAAATAGAGTATGGCATCCTAATCATACATTCTAAAATGAAAGAGCATTTAGACCAAGCATTGAATGTTATTTAGGCATTTTTTAAGAATGTGCCAACTAACATGCATAATTATAAAAGAATGAAATGGAACGATACTTGCTTACCATGATATTTTTGTTTGGTTTTAGGTATACCAATCACAAAGACAAGCAAATGCAACCAGTGAAATTTTGACGCCTAAAAGGGTAGGATATGCTAAAGGCTCAAGGTCATCACCTTAATGGACAAGGGATTCCATTCCAATAGGCAATCAGTCCAAAGTAATGAAATATTATTCCACCTCGATAATCGGTATTGCATTTAAATGATCCCATGAGCAATTGACCCATAGTTCCGCTTAAACACATACCTCCTAAAGGTAATCCTAAATGTAGCCGGGGTTGGGTCACGGGTAGTGTGTGCTAATGGTATAGTGCTAAAGCAATTTAAAAACATGCATAGCAATTAATGATCAAACAACACTTCTAAAATTCATTCAAACCACATTCAATCCCAACACCATTCTGCAAAATAAGGATTAGCAAAGACAACACCGCTTATACCTCCCGCCTGCAAAACCATTTAACAATATCGTTAGCGAGACGTACCTGGGATCCTTGCAAGCACAAAACACAAGCATATCGTTCTATCTAGGTCTAAGTCCACTTAGAAAAAGCTTTCCCTAGCGGAGTCGCCAAGCCCGTTGCGCCAACCTTTTTCGGGGCTTTCGGGATTTGCACGCTAAGGAGGTATTTCCATGTAAGGGACTCTCCCAGACCATACCTCACGTGACAGCGGATGATAATTTCTTATTTAGTCTAGGTTTGTGATTTTAGAGTCGCCGTTAGTCATTATTGATAGGTAGACTAGAAACCTAATCGAGATACGGAAGAAATACTACGATTTTACGAACTAGAGATTCTAAGTACGGGGACTTGGTTACGTTATTGATCCCGAATTAAGATCCCTAACATCCTTTCAGTACCTAAGAACAATACGATGTCTAACGTGTCATGCGAATTTCCGAGGCTTATCCACTAATTCTATCCATCCTAATTGCAGGAAAAACCAAATAAGTATTAAATGTACAATCAATGTCAATAAGATCAATCAATCCTAAATGATCTCTAAAAATGAAAATCAATCAAAACATCCAAATTCTAATGAAGCTCTAGAAGCTTATTCATTTCATAATTTACATTTTTTAATGTTTTAGGGTTTTTTAGGGGTTATAATCCTTGAATTTGGGTTTTTCTAAAAATGCCATTTGGGTATTTCCAAAAATTCAAATCTCACTTTTTATGGTTGGCCACAGTATTTTTGGACCATTCTATGAATTTTAAAAATATTGAATTTTTGAATTTTTTTTTCTAGAAATTTCATTAACCGAGAATTGATTTTTATGATTTTCTGAAAGTTTTTATGAATTTTCCAATTTTTCAATTTTTATTGATTTTCCAAAATTTTCATATTTTTTTATTTGTATTTTCTCAATTTTCTGAGTTTTTATGAATTTTCTGAAAATTTTTTAATTTTTATGAATTTTCTATTTTTTTTTATTTTTCTGTGAATTTTTTATTTTTATGAAAATTTTCAAATTTCTAAAAAAAATTTATATTTTCTTTATTTTTATTAATTTTTTTGTAAAATTTTTATGTTTTTTAAAATTTTTTAAGATTTTTTATTATTTATTTATTTTTTTAAAAATTTCTGCTGAGAAAATGAACCGGACCGGCCGGGTTCAACCCGGTCCGGCCTAATCGAACCGGGCTTCACCGGCACCGCCGCCGTTGCTTTCCCCGATGAGCACAACGCCCAAAAACGGCGCCGTTTAGGGATTTTCTTTTTGGGGCATTAGGTCGAGCACCTAGTGTGCATGAATTCCAACTTAATGTTTTCAAGGCCGCCACTTTAAGCTCTTCTCCGGCGACCTTCTGACGATGTTCCAGCACTAATTTTTTGTTATGTGTCATCCTCGTATCACTGACTATTAACCCGACCTACTCAGTTCATCGCCGGGCCTCTGCCGGCCGGCGAGATTCAAATTCGAAGAACCTAAACCATTTCTGACTAAAACTGGAATTTCTAGAACTTGAACCATTACCATATTCGCCCTAGCTGTCTAGATCACTCAATATGACTTTTAGAACATCAAACTAGGTAATAATGGACTAACTTGAGTGGCTTAATGCCATAGGGAGCGCTCTGGCGAAGTTTCCCGAGCTTCGGTGAAGTCCAACAATGGCAACCGACACATTTTATGCACATTCAATCCATATTTTTGCAATCAAACAAATGGAAACATGTTCAGGAACTCATTCTTGGCATCAAAGAACTTAAGATCAACAAAGAAATCACCAATTTAACGATATCAAGTTCATTTTCGTTTTCTGGAATTTTTGGAAAAGTACGATGAAAATCAAACTTTACCTGTTTCAAAAGTGAATCAAATGGCCTTCCTGAGCTGCTTTGTGGCCGTGGCAATGTTTTTCGACACCTAGATTGTCGAACTATGGTCTCCACTTCGCCGAAGAGTCCTTGGATACGTTAGCCGAACTCGGTTTTCAAACCTTCGCAGCAAACCGATTCGACTGAAACGGCAAAGGGAGGGTCACGGCCTATTCACAATTCGTCGGCGTTCCGCCATCTACAGCGGCCCCAAACACTTATGAGGGGACCCTCAATCCTTTCTTTTAGAGGTGTGCATGGTCCGGGTGGGCGGTTCCCACTCCGGAACCATGGACCGCCCGCTACAGGACCGATTCCAAAAATTGGAATCGAGAACCGCCCGTCGGTTCCATGGACCCACCCAAGAACCGGACCGCTAGTTCGGTCCGGTTCTTGGGCGGGTCCATGGAACCGATCTCAAGTTGAACTACCAGTTAAACTACCATGTGCTAGTAGCACTGCACGTGCACATCGGTGACAAACCACCCTTTTTCTACTTTGCACCAGGTATGTAAATGTAGGAATTTTCTTCTTTTTTCATCCCTTAAAAGACCATATCCAAAAGTAAAATCACAAATAAATAGCCCAGAACATGAACTTTACATGCTTTTTGACCATCACACCAGCATCAAAATTGACGAGCCCACATGTGTATATTGACAACTATCCCGTTATGTAATTAACAATTTAGGAGTTAAGCATAATGCAATAGTTGAGAAAATGCCGATGTCTAATAACTTGTATAAAAACGGAGTCCGCAATTTCATCTTCCGGTGATAAAACATTTCCTCTCGCCGAAATTCTTTGCTGAATCTGCAATGGAATCAAAGTGTTAAATGAAAGATCAGACTAGAGTTTTAAAGATAATGCTGGCATAAGATTGTGAAATTAAGGTCATAAAGGAAAAACCTCTCCCAAATAACTATCCACTGAATCATCAGTTATGGATGCATCAACAATAAAATCATTAGTTATGGAAATACCTCTTGTAAGAACCATATTTGTAAAACAAGGAGATTATGCAAGGCAAAAGAATTACAAGTACTGCATTATTCAAATGATGGCACCATATTGTTCATCAATTTTTGCTAAAAAAATAACAGAAATTGAAATTGTTCAACTGTAAAAGAACAACACTCACCTCATCATATTTCTCATTTCCTTTTCAGCCCATGTTTTTACCATTTTCCTTGGATTATGCTTTCAAATTTACACTCTATGTAGAGTTAATCTCCGCATTAACATGATCCATATCTAACAAAAAAGAAAGATATTAAATAAATCATTCACTCATTATATATACGAAAGAATTACAAGATGAAAAGATATGAACTTATCCAACTCAAACTTTTCTGCATTCTTGATGCACTCTTCAATATTAATCGGCTCAAGAACCGCTCTCAATCAATCTTGAGTGCAAATCAAAGCTTCTACGACTTTAGGAGTTAAAAAACTTCGAAAGCCATTAAGAACACGACCAGAAGTACTGAAAGTCAACTCTGAAGCAACGGTAGTTACAGGAATAGATAAAATATCTCAAGCCATCAAAGATAGGATTTTAAACTTTCGGCCGACATTGCTCCACCACATCAAAATGTCAAGATCACGAGCCTCTTCAAGTTCAGCTTTAAGATATCGATCGAGCTCAAATAAAGAGCCCTCAGACTTTTTTTCTCCTCGATAAGAAAGGCTTCATAGGACGGCTCTTGCACATAGAAATGCAAACCGCAATCTACCCCTTGATTTCCCTCGTCGTAATGAAGATCACAACTACTACCGGTACTAGTAGAACTCACAAGTTCATTTCCCCAATTTTTGTCACAAGAACCAAGAGAAGCTTTCTTGTAAAATTCAAACAAACGTTCTAGGGAAAACTTCACTGTATCAAACATCTCATCAGCTTTCGCACTATTATCATAAATGAATCTACAATAATATCTCACATAATTCATCTTTTTTCTAGGATCCGATGTCACCGCAATCAACACCATCAAATTTACTCTTTCAAAACTCTCATAATATTTATCAAACTTGTCTTTCATTTTCGCACCCATAACTCTCACCCTAGAATCCAAAGCCTTCGCCGCTTCTTTCAGATAATTATACAAAGAAGCTATCCCCTCAAAATAGTCACTTGAAGTGACATACAAAGTCCCGGACATCTTGTTGGTGGCATCATAAAACCTCTTCAAAAATTGGGAAAGAATAATGGCATTTTCCCAATCAACACTATTTGGAGTGTCGGAGTTAAGCTCAGTTGAGAAAGAAATATCCTCTTCATCCATCCTTTCAAAAGCCTTACTAAGCTTTATAGCAGTGTCTAGCATTAGATAAGTAGAGTTCCACCTAGTGGAGACATCAAGACAAACTGAACCCTTATAAGTAATCCTTGAACTCTCAATGCAATCTTTAAATGCTTTAACTCTCATGGGGGAACTTCTCACATACCTAACTACGTTTCGAATACGTGCAATAGAGTCATGTACCTAAGCCAATGTCGCGACCTAAAAATTTCTCTTAGGCTAATGGATTATTAAGACTAAGCCTAACTCGGGCCCTCCCAAGCCCTACCAATTCGCAACTTAGGTTTAAGTTTTTATCATGCAAAAGTTTTCATGCTCGGAGTCGCCACTAATCTATTTGTGGTAGGTTGATTAGAAACCTAAATAAAACATAGGGAGATATGTTTTATTCCTACGAACCAGAGATTCTAAGCCCGGGGACTTGATTACGCTAGATCTAGTCTAACGCCCTTTCGGTACCTTTTCTTTTCAAAAAAATATTTTGGCAAGCAATTTGGATCCATTTTAACTTAGTCACTAACATGTGAGGTGTTCATGCGGGTACGCAAACCACCAATTTAACACCCAATAATCAAAGCATTAAATAAATTGTAAGATTGGGAGAATTACTTACCTCGAAGCAACGTAAGCATCTGCATGGTTAGCTAGAAAATCACATCAACCATCCTAATATGATTTCTAATTAACAAGCAATTCACTCAGTATTTTTGGATTTTCGCTTATTTAAATGAAAGCTAACCTATATGCAATGACGTGCAAAAATGACATGCAAATAATGCAACCTAGCATGCAAACTATATGTCATACGACGACGAGCCTAATTCTAATGACAGGTAAATGATTTATTTTTGGTATTTTCTGATGAAATTCGGAATAAAAATATGCCTAAATTAACATGCAACCTATGATGACTTAACATATCCTAACATGACTTATTTTTGGGATTTTTGTGAAAATCCGAAATAATAAATTACTTAAATTAAGAATGCAATCTATCCTAATCCACCATAAAACAATTCATTCTTTTTTGGGATTTTCATGAAAATTCGGAATAAAAAATAACCTAAATAATCTATTAAGATTAGAATATTACTTAATTTAAACTAGGAAATAGATTATCTCAAGTCCTAATTTAAGTTAAATAATCACTCTATCGTCTAGATGTATTTAGGATTTCTAAACATGCAAAGCTCGAATTCAAATCCTAACTGATATTTTTTTGAATTTTCTTTTTTTATTTAAAAAGGAAAAATAATTTAAACAGAGATAGCATCAACATTTAAAACAACCACGCGATCCACAAGATTCGTTTCAAACTCGGATTAGGCACAAAAATCGAACTATCAGTCATATCTATAGGGTTACAGATATTGACGGAAAGTCGATCGTTCAAATTTGGAAAGCAGATAAAAATCATTATCGTATCCAAGTGATTATGGATAGGATAATGGTTTTCCGTATCGCCACGTATCATACCTTAGGGATAAGGTCGGATAGTTATCCAGATACGTTGCTAAATTAGGAAAGTTTCCTAATTTTGAATATTTTAAAAAATATTGCGGATATCAGATAATCATCCTAATATATCTAATATTCCACACGATATTCACGTAATATTCAAACACCCAAATTAGTAAATTAGATATTCTGAAAAATATCAGATAATGTTCAATTACCTAATTTGCAGATAATTTCCAAATTCGAATTAGCGGATCAGAATGAACGACGAACGGCGGACCGGCGGCGCGGTGTCGGGAGCGGTGGCGACTTGCGGACCGGCGATGGCGCGACCACGAGGACGGCAGTGGCAGCGTGAGGCGCAGCGGTAGCAGGCGTCGGTGGCGCGCGTCGGGGAAACGGCAGCAGCTACGTTGGCGTGCGACGGCTCCGGCGGTAGCAGCGGCAGTGGCACACAGCGGCAGAGGGCAGCAAGGCGGCGGCGCACGGCGTGATGCACGGCAGCAGCAGCGACAGGTGGGAAGCAGCAGTGGAGGTCGCGACGTCAGCAGGAAGCAGCAACGGCGGGGCAGCAGCAACGGCAGCGTCGCGCGGAACGTGAGGCAGCAGCGGCGACGTCGTGCGGGACGTGAGGCGTGGCGGCAGCAGGCATCGGTGGGAAGCAGCAGCGGCACCGGCGGGCGCAACAGGGAGCGGCGCTCGGCAGCAGGCGTCGGCGAGTAGCAGCGGCACCGGTGGGCGCGACAGGGAGCGGCGCTCGGCAGCAGGCGTTGGCGGGAAGCAGCGTCGGCGGCAGGAAGCGACGGCAGCAGGCGCACGGCAGGCGGCGGCGCAGCAGGGGGCGTCCGGCGTGGAGTGGCTCCGGCGGCGTG
Organism: Syzygium malaccense; assembly: GCA_031216405.1. Lineage (NCBI taxonomy): Eukaryota > Viridiplantae > Streptophyta > Magnoliopsida > Myrtales > Myrtaceae > Syzygium > Syzygium malaccense. Next base: position 20,825,032 of record CM062259.1, on the reverse strand, counting down.
GAGGCGCGGCTGTGCGACGGCGCGGCAGGCGCAGGCGGTGGGCACGCGGCAGCGGGGCACGGCGTGCGGGGGCGCGAAGGGCGCGGCGCCGTAGGGTGGCTCCGGCGGTGTGAGGCACGCCGGTTTCCCTCTCTCTCTCTCTCTCTCTCTTTCTCAACTCTCACACTCTCTAAAAATTCTGATCTGAAAATTGTGTTCCTCCCCCTCAAAATCCTGACCTAATAATGTATATATAGTATTAATCTAGGTCAATTAGATGGGTTTTCTAGTCTTAATGGGCTTAGGCTTGGGCTTTAATTTAAATGGGCTGAATTAATTAATGATAATGGGCTGAATTAATTAATGACAATGGGCTGAATTAAGTTCAAATTAAAACAACCGAGCCCGTTTGACTTGTAATTCCCGGCCCTTGCATTACAAGCGAGCCGAGTCCCATTCAATGAAATTTAAGCTCGTTCGTCACCGCCAGTCCGATGCAAAATGCAATTAAAAATGAATTTAAACTATATATTATGCAATTTAAATATTTTTTTGTTTAGGGGTTAAAAATTTAATCCCTAATTTTCTATGCAAATTATACTAAATGGTCGCTAAAATTTAGGTGTCAACAGCTGCCCCTCTTTGAAGGTGAGCTCATAGAGGTTGCATTCAAAGACTAAATGATACCTAAATTTCAACCATGCAAATGCAATGAATGTTGTTTTTGTCGGGATTATAAGTCCCATTTTACAATGCATTAAGAAATGATGCATGCTGACATGAGTAGAAAACATACCTGGAATTACTTACCTGATAGGAGCGAGATAATGCAATTCGAGGCACAACTCTAATTTTGCATGTTGTTTGGCAAATGTTTGGGCTTAGTCCCATAGATATTGCCTGATATACGTTGATGAACTTCGGTGATCTGCAGTTAAGCCAAAACACACGAAGAAAGCTCGACGTATCCAATCATCATCTGGATTCGTGAGAATAGTTTCGATCTTTACGAACTACCTATACATCTCCATAGGTGTTTGCAAAGATTTGGCCGCTTCACTTATACCTGCTCATAAGTGAATTGCGGGGGAAACTTTTGAAATCAAGAGGATATTCCGACCTTTACATATACCTGCTCATATGCAAAGATTTGGCCGCCTCACTTATACCTGCTCATAAGTGAACTGCGGGGGAACACCTGGGATTGAGAGAATATTCCGACCTTTACATATACCTGCTCATATGCAAAGATTTGGCCGCCTCACTTATACCTGTTCATAAGTGAACTGCGGGGGAACACCTGGGATAATGAGAGTATTCCGACCTTTACATATACCTGCTCATATGCAAAGATTTGGCCGCTTCACCTATACCTGCTCATAGGTGAGTAGCGGGGGAATACCTGAGATTTGGGAAGAATATTTCGACCTTTACATATACCTGCTCATATGTAAAGATTTGGCCGTCATGCCTATACCTGCTCATAGTCATGTAACGGGGGAATCTTCTCGAGATTGTATGAAAGTCTGTGATTTGATGAACAAAAAGGGCTAGCCCAAGTGTTCAAGAGTTCCTTGACAAAGTACCTGGATATCATCAGAAGTACCTGAAAAGGTTTGATCAATAGACACCTGAACGCAATCAAAGGCATCTAGAGATCGCAAAAATGATCAAATGTGGGACCTGACAATTGCTTGAATAGGTTAGGGATACCTAGATAGTCATAGATATCCTTGGGATAGAGATATACTTACCTGGTGATATCTCCAACTCTGAAGGTGTGTCTCCTGTTAGACACGATTTTAAGTAACATGTAATATGCATTCGCATACTGTCAAGAATACATATACACATGCACTATGATTTCAACTGATTTTCATGCACGATGGTTCCGTCAAATCAGCATTACAAACTTCGCTGGGGAAAAACCATGACAAGACAATCCAGATTCACAAGTAGATATCTTGAAAATGTCGAATGAGGGACTTTTGGTTCGAAAGGGCTTTCACTCACTCTCGTCGAGAAGTGGCTAATTTATGAAAATCACTCTATCTCACCATCATCATGTCGACAAAGGCCCGAGTATTTTCGCAAACGGTACGACTTTACCAATCCGAGAGGTCTTTGTTAGGACCGTAACATGGATCTGGTCAATGGCTTAGCAAAAGAGACTCTTCGAGTCGAGGCTACCGAAAGAAAATACTCTGTAATTGTCTTTTTTTTTTGGTAAAGATAAGAATTGTATTACTTTTCTAAAACACCAAGTACAAGGAAAGCAAAAGAGACAACCCTTAGCCCCAAAGGTACAAGAAGACCGAGGGGGGAGGAGGGTCGCTCAACAAGGCATACCAAAACTACAAAGCTAGAACCAAAACAGAGAACTATACATCCATATTAGGTAAAGATGGAAGGTGGGAGTTCCCAGTTCCTTTGAAGTCTCCTATTAATAGGCGTGTCGGCGATTCTCCCAGAGGATAAAGCTTTATCCTTCACCTGCTTGAGAATGTGTTTGCGTATTCCCGGAATGAAGATAATCTTATTCCTGAAGAGAGAGTTGTTCCGCTCAATCCATATGATATGGCAAAGAGCACCGAAGGAGAACCTAGCAAGACGGTGGCCAAAGGAAGTGCCTCCACAAACCTTGCTAGCCCACAAAATAAGCTCTGGCCACGGACGGTTGCGCCATGGTAGATTACATTTGGTTGCCCAAAAGGAGGCCAGTCTGCTGGTGGTGGAGCATTCGAAGAAGAGATGGTTGATGGAGTCTGGAATAGTGTGACAGAAAGCACACAGTCCTTGTTCGATCCGACGGTTTTGCAAAAGAAAAACATGGGTGGGTAGCCGCTTTAATGACACAATCCATAATAAAAAGGAGTGGCGGGCGGCCAAATGGGAGTCCCATATAAAGGAGTACCAAGGGGCTGGATGGCCTTTCTTCCTAATATGATTCCAGGCCTGGGCCACCGAGAAGGAATCATTCGGGTTTGGACTCCAAATGAAGCTGTCCGGAGTGTCATCTTCAAAGATAGGAAGAACTGCCATCCAGTCCAAAATAGTGTGTAAGGTTGTTGATGGTTGCCATATGGATTGGAAAAAATCCCGAACCGAAATGTCCCGCGGGATCCGAGATTGGTAGATATCCATGTTACTGAACAGTAGATAAAGGGGGCCTTTTGTGTGCCACCAATCAAACCAAAAGGATATCGTCCGGCCATTGCCTATCTTCCACCGGAATAAGGTCTGAGCTGAGTCCCGCAAATCAAGAATCTTCTTCCAGGTCCATGAGCAAAAGGTGGGCTTGGATATAACCCAGAAGTTTTTCTTCTTTAAAAAGTTTGAATGAATCCATTTGCACCACATCGATTCCTTATCATTGAATAGGATCCATATGTGCTTTAGAGTCATGGCTCTGTTATATTCAGTAAGTCTTCGTATCCCTAGGCCGCCTTCTTCTTTCGGGAGACAAACGGCATTCCAAGATACCCTGGCACCTCCCTTTCCTAGGCCCGGACCTTTCCAGAGGAAACGTCGAAGAATAGCCTCGATGCTATTTAGGACCGATTTGGGAAGGGAGAAGATCGTGGTCCAGTATACTTGAATGGAGTGCAAAACTGATTGGATAAGCTGAACGCGACCTGCAAAAGATAGAAATCTTTGGGTCCAAGAACGGGCACGCGCCGTAATGGATTCAATCAAGTGTTTGCAATCCTCTTTGCGCAGCCTAGAAGAAATAATAGGCACTCCTAAGTATCGAAAGGGCAGTGACCCTTGTTGGAATCCGATGCAATGTAGAAGTGCACTATGAAGTTCGGGATTTCCTCCCGAGAGGTACATGTTACTCTTGTTGAGATTTGGACTTAAGCCAGACCAGTTTGAGAACAAATCAAGGGACTCCTTTATAATCTCTATCGATCTCAAGTGTCCTTGGGAAAATAAAAGAACATCATCTGCGAAGAATAAATGGGAAATGCGAGGTCTCTTGCATCGCCAAAACCACTGGAAGTCTGGGTTGTCTGTTTTAGACTTGAGAATAGCTGAGAAGATTTCCATAGCTAGGATGAATAGGTACGGCGATAGAGGATCTCCCTGGCGTATCCCCCGGCTACTAGCAAAATAGCCATGTAATTCTCCATTAATGGAGACCGAGAACTTGGCGGTTGAGATGCATGTCATGACCATCTTAATGAAAAAAACTGGAAATTTAAAGGCTGTAAGAACCTTTTCAATAAAGTTCCAGTCAATCGTATCGAAGGCTTTATGGAAATCCACCTTAATGGCACATTTAGGTAGATACGCTTCATGGTGAAAGTCCGCAAAAAGTTCTTGTGCCACCATGATGTTGTCACTGATTCGACGGCCTTTAACAAAAGCTGTTTGGGAAGATCCAATCAACGTCGGTATTACCTTTGCAATGCGCCTAGCAAGGATTTTTGAGATGCATTTATAGAGCGTGTTACAGCATGCAATTGGTCGGAAGTCGCTCATGGTCGATGCATTAGAGGATTTTGGCACCAACGTTAAGATAGTGTTGTTAATCTCTTTGAGCAATCGACCAGTCACGAAGAAGTCCTTTACAGCCGCCAGAATAGTTGGGCCAATTATCCCCCAAGTGTGTTTGAAGAATTCGACGTTGTAACCATCAGGGCCCGGAGCTTTGTTCATAGCAAGCGAGAAGAGGTTGGATTTAATTTCCTCTTCAGTAATTGGGAGGGATAGGCTAGTCCTTTGATTTTCATCTAGGACTTGTTCAAGAAGAGCCTCCAACTCTGAACTAGAAGGTTGGACCGAAGCTGGACCGCCATTTAACAAACTCTGAAAGTGGTGCACAATATGGCTGCTGACCTCCTGAGGTTCAGTGATAAGCATCCCATCCTCTGTTGTGACAGTTAGGATTCTATTATGGAGTCTCCTTTTATTGACAGAGTGATGAAAATATTTAGTATTCCTATCACCTTCCTTGAGCCAACGGATTCTAGACTTCTGTCTATAGAAGGATTCCTCCTGAGATCTCAATTCAAAAAAGGTTCTCAAGAGTATAGCTTCGCTTGCATTTAGGCTTTGATCATAAGGATTTGACTCCAATGCTTTTTGAACAGCAAAAAGATTCGATCTGGCCTGCTCTGTCCTGTTGGAAATGTCCGAGAAGGAAGTCCTATTCATAAGTTTCAGTTTTGATTTGAGAGCCTTGAGCTTACAATAAACTGTATACATAGGAGAGCCAATGAAGTGAGTGTCCCAAACTTGAGTAACTATCTCCATGAAGGCTGGATGAGAAGTCCAGAAGTTAAAGAACTTGAAAGGCTTGTTAGAAAAACTAGGTGGTACAATCTTGATCACCATGGGTGAGTGATCAGATATTCCTGGCGGGAGGAAATTGGCTTCAGAGAAGGAGAATTGTTGAAGCCAACAGTCGTTGACAAGCACCCGGTCGATCTTACGCATTTTCCGATTAACCCCTGAGGAATGCGTCCATGTGTATCGAGAGCCTACGTATCGAAGGTCTTCCAAGCCCGCTTGGTTGAGGCCTTCTCTACAATCGTCAAAACTTGGGATCCATGGTGTAGAGCTGCCCACCCTGTCTTCCGGATCCCTGATTGCATTGAAATCCCCGGCAACAATCCAAGGTAAGTCGCCATTAGAGAGCCGGTAAAGATCAGCCCATAGTTGTCTACGTTTCACAAAGGTATGCTCACCGTATACAATTGTGAACAAACAAGATTCCTGAAGGTGCAAAAAACGGAGCTGAAGATGAATTATTTGGCAAGAAGAGAAGATGGGACTAACATCCAGCTCGTTTGGGTCCCATCCGAACCATATCCTACTAAGAGGGGAGGAATTATAGTTGGAAAGCCAACGCCAGTTGGTGGATAAGCCTCTTGAAATCGCATCAAAAGAAGAAGCTTTAACTTTAGTTTCAACAATCCCGACACAGCGAAGTTGATTCTTGCTTATAAAGGCACGGATTTCAGCTTGCCTCAGGGGACCAACTAGGCCCCTTATATTCCATACGCCAAAAAACATTTAAATAAGCTGAGAATTACCACTGATATCTTCTTGGCTTCCTCCTCTTTGATTTCTTTTTAGAGGAAGCCGGGCTAGGAACAGTTCCAGGATGCATCATGTGATGGGCAGAACCAGAAGGGGGTCTCTGCATTTCTTCCGAAGCACCAGACAAAGAGGTACGAGATCTTGTGTTGGGGGGTGAGTCGGGAGCTGCTCCCCTTTCCTGTATTCCTTCCGAGTCACTAGATTTATCCAGAGTTGCCTGGGTCTCAGAAGATCCTTTGGGGGACGCCTGCGAAGGAGGAGAATGATCCTCAGTTAGCTGATCAGTAGGTCCTTCAGGATTTGGAGCAGAGGGAAGGCTTGGGCCTGAGTCAAAAACCGCAGGAGGTCTCGGGTCAGTATTTCCTCTCTCGGGTTGCAGCGGAGGATGCAAGACAGCCAGACGGGATTCTGAAATGTTCAGATTCGAGCCTGAAGTGGAGCCTGGTTGGAACTGTGCAGGTGCTGGAATAGGCTCTGAATGAAGCTTTCCAGCGGGTGCTTTGCCTTTCCTAGAAGGGACTTGAGTCCAACCTTCATTATTCTGAGCTGGTGCAGAGTGGACTGCTCTGGTTTCATGGCGATTTGCTTGAGAGGTGTCTCTCTGGTCAGGTGCAGGTTGAGCTGCACATTTAAAACCAGCAGAACCTTGTTTATGTCCAAACAGACCACAGGAGGGACAAGCCTGCGGTTTCCATTCATATTCCACCTGGATTACATTTACTTCATCATCCCACCGGAACTTAACTTGTTCAGCTCTGGGTTCCTTAGCCTTTACCTCCACACAGACACGAGCATAAGAGATCCTCGACATCTGCTCTGTTTGTATGTCAACATATAGAGGCTTCCCTAAAGCACTGGCTATTCGCCCAATGCCAGCAGGAGACCAAATGGAAAAAGGAATGTCTCTCAATCGAACCCAAACCGGAATGGTCTCAAGAACACCCCTCTTGAGCTTTAGTTTGGAATGCCATTGCTGCAATAGCATAGTGCAGCTAAATATTGAAATCGGACCAGAATCAATAACCTTCCTGCGAAATTTAGAATCTGGGACTCTAAAGAAGTAGAATCCATTCTCATGGAGTTTAATATCAGCCACTTTATCCCCCCATGCTTTCCTAATAGCCTCTTCAGTTAGCTTAAATGGAACTTTCTTACCAATGTAGTATCCAACTACACATTCCATCCAAAGGGGATTCTCCTCAGCCATAATGTCTGGTGTGATATCAACAATCAGCTCACCATTTTCCTCTCTCGGGGGGACATAAGAAAGGCTATAGCCTTTAGTTAAAACCTTTGCAACATTTGCCCAGGTTCTGGGTTTGGGGGCCGAAGGTGGGGGACCATGAGGTTGGCTACCAATCTGTCCAGTCGCATCTGAAGTCCCCTTAGAACTAGGTTGGCGACTTGAGGATGCTACATGCTGGCCTCGCCTGAGAGAACGGCTTCTAAACTTCGACCTTCCTCTACTCCGACTCCGGCTAGAATTGCCCTTTAGAATTGGTCTAAGACCAAAGGGGCGATCAGTTTCAGCCAACACAAAAGAGGATTTACCCTGGGGCACAGCTGCATTTGTGATCACAGCAGGGCCAGGAGTCGCCTGAAGTTTCTCCACAGCAGGACTAGGTTCAGTACCAATAACAGGGGGTGGGACTGACAGAGAGGAATTTGTAGTCTCAGCCATTTGGGTAATACTACGAACACCTACCAGTCAACCAAAATGCCCCATAGACCAGAACGTGGACTGCAGCAGCTAAACTCCCAGAATAATCAATCTCAATCCCAGACACCAATTACTCACAGCAGGAATAAAGGAATAGAGCAACGGAGGTGACTTTGCCCAGCCGCAACCAGTCAAACCTCCAACAACACTCTTCAGAACGAAGCACGCTCCAGAACAGGGGAGAGCATATCAGACGGTCCAACAAAATGGCACAAGCACCACGCGACAACCCAATCTCAATCAGCAGGAGATAACCGAAGGAAGAGACTACCTTCGGGAGGACAGCCAAGAACTGAAGGCTCAGTTCGGTCGAATCGCTCAGGCGGTGAAGACCGAAGAGAGCAATGATCAGATCTGGTATCCCGTCCTCTGTGCTGAACAAAGAGAGAAATCCTTCGGTGGGGTGGACGAGGAGTGAACAGGGAGCCCAGCCACCAAATTTCAGGCCAAACGGACGTCTGAAACCACCGGAATCAGAAGAATCCCGGCGGGTGAACAGTGTCAGAGTGAATCACCGTCGGGAGCATTCTGTGATGAACAGTGCCGCGAAAATTGGTGTTTTTTAATACTCTGTAATTGTCTCCGGATTTACAAGTCAAGAACTTGCAAAATGAGATAGAAATGGACTTGCTCGCACTTCTTCGAGCTAAGCTTATAAACATCAGAAACTCTACGTTAGTTCAAGTGCCCTAATCTGAAGAGACTTTGCAAGGGACGTAACGCAGGCTAGGCTCATGGGTTGAGAAATGAATGGATCATTAGGCTCAAAATGTGTATAATTGGGGTGAGAGTTGGTGATCATCTCGGCATTATCACCGGTCTTCTTCTTCACCAGGGATTGTCTTCTCGGTAAATGTTCCATTGTCTTCGAGAATTCATCACTTGACTACTCAAGACTCTGGATATTTTTGTGACTTTGACACATCTCAACATTTTCTAATCCAAAGTCGTCACTTTTTCTCCATTTTTCTTCTTCTTCTTTTCTTTTCTTTCACGGGCATTGGCCTTGCTTTTACCAGGTACATTGCTTTTTCATGCCCTCTAGTTTTTTTTTTTGACACACACTGTCTACAATGCATACATTGGCCAGTCACACTTTGGCTTGTTTTGACTGAATGACTAACATTTGGACTTTCAGGGTCTTCGTCTTTTATCGGCGCTTCGAATATGCTGCTTGAACAATGATGACTTTTGCCTTGCCCCAGTGTGGGGGATGATCACCAACTGGGTTTAAGAAATGAATTTGCAGGCTCAATTGGGCTTAGCAAAGGATAAAGTGTGTATAGGATAGAGAAAGAAATGCTCTTCGTCATCCTAAGGCACTTGAACTTTACGTGAATTCATCTGAAAAGCAACACTCGAAGATTGATGCAAGTGAGAGCATGAAAATTTCTACTCATTTTTCACCTTATGACGTTGACTTACCTCCAGTTTGCCCCGATGTGGGGTGGTTCTTGACAGGGGTAATTTGAATGAATTTCTCCAAGTATTTAGGCTCAAAGTGGCGAAACAATGGATAACCTGTAGTGTTTGGGATAGAGAAATGAACCGCCTCTCATCATTTCAGTTGCCGTACCTTTCGCGAGATAACCCTTTACCTTGCAGACATTGAATTTTTCCACTCAACTCACTGGGGATTAGTGCATGGGACTGTGTATAGGATATGGCTTGCCTTTCATCATCCCGATGTACCTCATTCAACACATTCAATTCATTCCACATGAGTTATCATATTGTCTAAATAGATTCCCCTTTTAAAATTGATAATGTAGACTGACAAAATGATCAAGCATAATTTTAAGCCAAGGCACACATTCCATCTTTAAATTGACTGAACTCATTTATTCATAAGTGAAATGTTTGCAATTCAGAATATAAAACTAAACACTTGAAAACTTTCGCCGCAAAAATGTTAGATCTTATCAGGGATAATATATCTTCACAGCATCAGAATTAACAGGAGTGGAAAACTCACGACCATCCATTTCCGCGAGAATCAGGGCACCTCCAGGAAGCACCTTTTTAACCACATACGGACCAATGTAGTTTGGGGCAAATTTTCCTCCAGGAACAGGAAAGACTGGCAGTACCTTCCTTAGGACTAAATCATTTACCTCGAAGTGTCTTGGACGCACCTTTTGATTGAAGGATCTGGCTATCCTCTGCTGATAGGTTTGACCGTGACAAATGGCTCTCAATCGCTTCTCATCAATTAGGTTGAACTGCTCATGCCTTTGTCGCATCCATTTTGCCTCGGACAACTCCACTTGAGACAATACCCGCAAGGAAGGGATCTCCACTTCGACGGGTAGGACTGCTTCCATGCCATACACCAAGGAAAAAGGGGTTGCTCCGACAGAGGTTCGGATTGAAGTTCGATACGCCATTAGTGCAAATGGTAACCTTTCATGCCAGTCACGATAGTTTTCAGCCGTTTTGGCCAAGATCTTCTTGATGTTCTTGTTGGCGGCTTCAACTGCTCCATTCATCTGTGGACGATAGGGAGATGAATTCAGGTGCCGGATTTTGAACTCGTTGAACAACTGATCAATGAACTTGTTGTTCAAATTTGTCCCATTGTCAGTGACAATAGCCTCAGGGACACCATAGCGAGCGACTATGTCTCGCCTGATGAATTTTACAACATTCTTTGCGGTGACGTTTGCATAAGATGACGCCTCAATCCACTTAGAGAAATAGTCAATCACGACCAAGATAAATCGGTGTCCATTTGACGCCTTGGGATTAATCGGGCCAATCACATCGATGCCCCACATTGAAAAAGGCCATGGCTCAGACTGCTGATGTAATTCCGTCGGGGGAACATTTATTTTATCCCCATGAACCTGACAACGATGACATCTTCGAACATGTTGGATGCAGTCACTCTCAAGACTGAGCCAATAATAATCCAACCTCATAATCTTCTTAGCTAACATGTGGCCATTCATGTGTGGACCACATATCTCTTCGTGTACTTCTTGCATGATTCTGGTAGCTTCAGCCGCATCCACACACCTTAATAGGATCGAATCATACGATCTTTTGTACAGCTTTTCACCACTAACAAAGAATTTTGAAGCCATTTTCATTATGTATTTCCTGTCAGCCGGGGTGCTTCCCTCAGGAAATTCTTGTTTCTGGATGTAACTCATGATATCGTAATACCATGGCCTTTCATCAGGTTCTCCGGTCACAACCATACAGTAGGCTGATTTTGTTAGGACTTCAATCTTCAAGGGTTCTACCTCCAACCCATCAATCACTTGCAACATGGATGATAACGTAGCTAGCGCATCAGCAAACTGATTATGAGACCTCGATAAGTACTCAAAGGAGATATTTTCGAATTCCTCTATGATTTCTTCGAGGTATTCATGGTACGGCACTAGTTTGGTATCTCTCGTCTTCCACTCTCTCACAGTTTGGAGAATAATCAAAGCAGAATCACCAAACACTTTCAACTTGATTATCCTCATTTCCACTGCGGCTTGGAGTCCGAGAATGCAAGCCTCGTACTCGGCTATGTTGTTGGTACAGGGGAACACCAACTTTGCTGCTACAGGATAATGTTGCCCATCTGGGGATATTAAAACTGCCCCAGTGCCGGAACCGACCAAGTTTACAGCTCCATCGAAAAACATGGTCCATGTGTCTTCCTTTATTACCAAAATACGATCTTCTGGAGAATATCTATCATCATCCAGGACTCCAGGATTTTCAGCTAACATATCAGCAATTACTCGACCTTTAACTGACTTCTGTGGTTTCATCTGGATATCAAACTCTGAAATTAAAATCTGTCACTTGGCTAACTTTCCTACCAAAGCTGGCTGATCACGTAAATACTTAATGGGATCGTTCTCAGTCACAAGCAAAGTCTGGTGATGCAGTGTATATTGTCGCAGCCTATGGAGCACCCATACTAGCGCAGCGCAAGTCTTCTCGGCTTCAGAATAATTCAACTCCGAGACAGTGAACTTCTTGCTTAGGTAATAAATGGCTCGCTCTTTTCCGTCTTCAGGACTTGTCTGGGCTAGCATCGCACCTAAAGACTCACTATGAATTGTGAGGTAAAGGATCAAAGGCTGGCCCGGCATTGATGGGACTAGCACTGGTGGTTTCATCAGGTATTGCTTTAGTTCGTTAAACGCTTCCCGACAATCATCGTCCCATTCCACTTGAGCATTCTTCCTTAGAAGTTTGAAGAATGGCTTAGCAGTTGCTGAGAGCTGAGAAATAAAACGGGCTATGTAGTTCAATCTACCCAGGAGGCTCCGCACTTCTTTTACGGTCGACGGGGGTTGTAACTCACATATAGCCTTCACTTTGGAGGGGTCAATTTCAATGCCTTTACTGCTTACTATGAACCCAAGTAATTTACCCGAGGTTGCTCCGAATATGCACTTTGCTGGATTGAGACGGAGCTTAAACTCACGGAGCCTCTCGAATAATTTCTTCAAAGTATCGACGTGACTCTTTCCAGGTCTAGACTTGGCGATCATGTCATCGACATAGACCTCAATCTCCTTATGCATCATATCATGAAAGAGCGTCACCATTGCCCGTTGATATGTTGCCCCGGCATTTTTAAGGCCGAAAGGCATGACCTTATAGTGGAATGTCCCCCAAGGAGTGATGAACGCCGTTTTCTCCTTATCATCGTCCTTCATTTTTATCTGATTATAGCCCGAAAAACCATCCATGAAGGAAAACAGCTCGAACCCAGCAGTGCTGTCCACCAAAACGTCTATATGTGGCAATGGGAAGTCGTCTTTAGGGCTAGCCTTGTTTAAATCGCGATAGTCGATGCAAACCCGAACTCGACCATCCTTCTTCATGACTGGCACAATATTAGCCACCCAGCTGGGGTATTGGGTGACTTCGATGAATCCCACTTTCAAAAGCTTCATGACCTCCTCCTCTATTTTCTTGGAAAGTTCAGGCTTGGTCCTTCGCAACTTCTGTTTCTTGGGCGGCATGTCCGGATTAGTAGGTAGACTATGCTCCACGATAGAAGGGTCTAGACCCGGCATATCGACATACGACCAGGCAAAGATATCCCGGTAATCCTTCAGCAGTTGGACCAGGCGTTTAGCTTCACCTTCGGGAAGGGTTGCCCCTATCTTCACCTCTTTGGGTTCTCCGGAATCACTAAAGTTGACAGTGATAGTTTGGTCTACTGTTAGGACTTTAGGTCTTTCATGATGCTCTAGATCACGTTGGAGGTCCGAGGAATCTTCGAGTTCATTGGTGTCATCGAGATCATGTTCGGTGGCATATAATTCATCAGATTGGACCGTTCCCATACCCTTACATGTCACAAAATTGCCCCTGAAACATAAAGTAGGGGGCTCAGTAGGACAAACAGGGCTAAGCATTGCATTTTTTATTGATTGATGATTTTTGATTTGTGACCTTTTTTATTTGAAATTCTTTTCAAAAAAGGTTTTAACACAAGGAAGCATGAAGAAGCCCAGGCCTCAGAATTCTCCTTGGACTATATTTTTCTTTTATCGGTTGGATATCATCACCGGGCTGGTTTGATGTACCTCAACATGCCCTCAAAACGAAAATAACTTGTAATTTCATTGATTATCACCAAATGAATTACATTTATTGGAATGAAAATTGCAACAATCAAATCCTAGAAATGAAAAGTACTAAAAAGCAGCTCCCGAGACGGGGCAAGTCCTAAAAAGCAGTAAAAATTCCCGCGTAGGGGAGTGTGCGAAAAAGGTAAATGTGTTACTCTTGTGGGCCAATGCCCATTCCCTTCAACGGTCCTTCCTCGATGGCTCCAATTAAGAAATTATCGAACAGGGCAGTGATTCCCTCCATTGCATCATCAGAATCTTCTGTCACTAGAGGTGTTGAATCATCCATACCTCCCCATCCATCCGGGACAATGTCACGGGGGTCAACATAGAAGCTGGGGGGCGCCGAGTATTTAACATAATAATCGAACTTGCCGCTTGGTTGCCCCAGAGTGTCGATCACTTCCTTCTCTTCATGCATCATTCTTGCAGGGCCTGGGAATGTGGTGCGGAGGTGTGGAAGCAACCTACCACGCCCACGTTCTTCAACATTCGGCTCTTCTTCGGATTGCGATATGTTCTGTCCATTTCCCCGACTTCGACCTCGAACGCGTCCACGTCCACGTCTACGTGCCCCATTATTTGACTCACTTGACTCCAGGTATCCCAACCCAGTAATGCGGGGCCTCTGAGAAACTTCCAACGGTTGGCGGATACCTTGACCGTTTCTACCAAGGCCTTCACCCGGAGTAAAACCATGAGAGACCATTACCTTTCCAACCATAACTGCAGCATTTGACACCTCGGGAATAGGCGGTGATGATCCTCTAGACGCATGTATGGTTGATACGAGCTCGAGCGATTGATAGCTCGATTCTATTTTGCAATCAGGCTCAACATAGGGGATAGCCGTTGCGTGGTAGATTGGGTGCTCTTCTTCACCGTGAACCGTGATTAACTTTCTCTCCACGACGAACTTCACCATCTGATGTAGACTGGATGGCACAGCTTCGGCAGTATGAATCCATGGACGACCCAACAGAAAATTGAATGCAGTGGAAATGTCCATAACTTGAAATAGGACATTGAACATTGTTGGTCCTATCTGTATGTCAAGGTAGATTTCTCCCATCACTTCTTTTTTCGTTCCGTCAAAGGCTCGTACGGAGGTTTTTGCAGAATTTATCCTAGAAGGATCTATCTTAAGGCGGTGTAAAGTCGCCAAAGGACAGATGTTCAAGGCTGATCCGTTGTCAATGAGTACCCGGGCAACATGTGAGGCCTTGTATTTGACGGAAATATAGAGTGCCTTGGTATGCCCCCTCCCTTCCAGAGGGAATTCTTCATCGGAAAAGGCTATGAGGTCCTTGAGGAGTATAGAACCCACAAATTCCTCTAATTTGTCATGATCGATCGTTTCTGGCACGTGGACTTCACTTAACACCTTCATTAAGGCTTTCTGATGTTTGACAGATGTCTGGAGTAGTTCAAGCAAAGAGATCTGTGCGGGCAGCTTGCGCAATTGTTCAACTACGTTGTATTCGCTAGCCTTAATCACAGCTAGAAATTCTTTGGCTTCTTCATCGGTAACGGGTTTTGCAGGTTGGGCATTAGCTTGGCCGTAGGAACGCCCAGATCTGGTAACTAAGTCGACATCGAGACTGTAGGACCAAGGAACCGCCTTATTATCACTGTACTCATACGGTTGAGGTATCTCGATCACTATCCCTTCATCAGTTGTAGGCGTACTTACAATGATCTCCTCATTATCGGACGCGTCTTCAAGCGAAGGCATGTCTTCAAGCAGAGAGTCGCCCTCGTCGCTCCCGGTGTTCAACGAAGCAAACTCCTCCTCCCAATTAATAACCACTTCAGAGATAGTGGAAATGATGCCAGTGTGGTCAGCATAAACGATCATCCCAGCTTCTACCATCCTTGAGATTCTTTCTCTCATGATGGCAAGGGGAAGGTCTTCATTACTCGGGTAACAACCGGCTTTCACTAACTCACCGTAGACGTCAATAGTATACACCTTAACATTCTTGATTCGACCAGCATCGAAGCTAAATATGGCATTCACATTGCCTGCGTGATCAGGGAGTGGGTTGCTCTGAACATTCGGCTTAGCAGGTTGAAATGAGAAGGCCTTCGTATCTAGGAGGTTTTGGACTCGGTGCTTGAGGGCATAGCAATCATCGGTTGAGTGTCCCAGCTCACCCATGTGATAATCACATTTCTTTGACGGGTCGAAGTTATAGAACCGCTTAGGATTGGGCCGCTTTGGCTCAGTAGTAAGCAAGCCTTTCTTCTGGAGCACTGTCAATACTTGAGACAACGATCCGGGGAGGGGGGTGAATTGCCTCCTGTTGTTCCTCCTCTGAAAAGGTTGACGACCCGAGTTTTGTTGCTGAGCTTCTACTACTTGGATTGTTGGGGCGGAGTTAGCATTCCGCCGGCTCGGCTGGTTATAAGCCATATTCACTTCAGCTGCCGGTTCTTTCTCTTTCCTCGCACCAAATCTTCTGGTCGAGGAGGACGGCTCGACAAACCATCCATCTTTCAGCCCTATTTCAATTTGTTCGCCCATGGGGATGAGTTGGTTGAAGTTGTCAGCCGGAATGGCAACCATCCGATTACGGTATTCGAACGGGAGAGTTTTCACGAACATCCTCTTTAACTCACTGTCTATGGGTTCTGGGACAACCTGAGCAGCTAAATTCCTCCATCTGATAGCATAGTCTTTGAAGGACTCAGTCTTTTTCATCTGAGCACGTTCGAGATCATCACGGGTAGGAATGATGTCCGTTATGAATCTGTACTGCTTCAAGAATGCTTCACTGGCTTCCTTCCAAGTTTTGAGGCCATTTATCTTCTTCATAAGATACCAGCTCAAAGCTGGACCCGTCAAACTTGCTTGAACGGCATGGATCATCAGGAGTTCGTTATCAACGTACGAAGTCATTTGTACGTGATAGAGCTGTAGGTGGGCTTTTGGACATGTGGTGCCATTGTACTTGTCGAAATCCGGCATTTTGAACTTCTTTGGGATTTTGATCTGTGAGTACAGGGACAGATCGATCAAAGGTGAATCCTGCGAACCTTCCAGCTGCTTCACTCTTTCTTCAAGTTTATTGACCCGTTCATCAGGTTTGTCCTTGTTGACGATAATCTGGACGGGATCATCTTCTAAATCAGGAATATCGTCATCTCCGTCAACATCGACACTTTTTCTGATTTTCTGCTTTGGGACTGACGCTTCGAGGGGTGCCAAAACAGGAACCGACCGGAGAGCTTTGATCTCAGCGGACATTTGTTGCATCGCGATGACAAGCTGCTTTATCTGGTCCTCCACACCAACAACACGCTCTTGCAAGTCGGTTTGATCGGCCATTCTGGCTCTCGACCGTGTACGAATGGGCGATCGTGATCGGTCCGTAGCTACCTAATTTCGAAACGAAACAGGCATACATGAGTGTTAAGCAAAATCATACGTCAATCCATGACATTGGTCTAACCGCTTTGAATTGAAAGGACCTCTTTATTGAAATGGCGAAAATTTTTACACCAATTAATGACTTGAAATTGAATTGAATATAAAGACAAATGACTCAATTCCTAAACAAATTTTAAAAACTGAAACTGAAATGAGAAAAGAACTTCGAGCTTTTTATTTAGCTTGATCTATAGACATATGGGAGGCGACTTTCTTCTTCAATTGCTCATAAGCTCGGGCTATCTCGGATGCCTTTTCTTCAGCTTCTTCGGCCTTCCTTTTGAGGCGATTGTTCTCTGAGCGATTGGCGGACTTGAGAGGCACCTTGGGTATCTTCGGGAGCAAATCCTGCGGGATTCTGTGCCGACGAATGTACTGGGTCGTCGCGAAATAGGACTTCTGCTCTCCCTTTAGTTCTCCTTCGGGCCGAGCTACCTTTAACACACGACACTTCCTCCACATCTTATTGAGCTGAGCTACGGTCGCTTCGTGGTCTTTATCATCATCGGCGAAGTCAACTTGTAGGAGTTCTGGTTGTAACGCCGGAGGGAGCCCTTGGAGAATCTGATACTGACGAGACACTCTGGCGGGGTAGTATTCAATTGCACCGGTGAAACCCAATAATGGAACTGGTCCAATACCATTACATGTAAGCCGAGCTTCCTCGACTTTGAACCAGTTAGCATGCCATTGGAAACCTTGGGGTCTAGCGTTTTTCATGAAAATGATCCATTTAGAGTAATGATAATCGGGTGCACCCCCTTATTTTTCTTTATACCTCAATACGGGATGGCTAGAATCACTAAGCTCGGATATTGTGAGTAAATCACCGCACCCTTTTATATGAGACAAAAACCAGATTTGTAGAAGTTCGAGGGGGGCATGAAAAGTTTTATCAACATGTTGCTTAAATTTAGTGAGGGAAATGAAAGTCTCGGCTAAAATGGCGTTGATAAAATTCTTTTCAAGACAGACCTGTTGGACCAACCATGCGATTGACGGACTACATGCATTCTTACAGTAAGGAAAGATCACGAATCCGAAAAACGCTAGCAAGAAGATTCTGCCCTTTTGAAAAGGTGTGGCTTTTTCAAAACACTGACTCAGGAATGAAAGAGGACATGTGCCACGATTTGCTTTTAACACTTTTCCCAATTCATCTTTTCCGACATTCAAAAATTCAGCCAACATTAAAGTAGAATCAATTCCCAAAGGTGGTGTGACTAACTCCGACTCCAATGGTTTTCCAATGAGCACGCTATATTCTTCCAAGGTCGGGGTGAGCTCGTGCTTACCGAATATAAAGGTAGAAGTCTCAGGATACCAGAAGTGCGCTAATGCTCGAACGAGGTCGGTACGGACTTTGACCTCCAGTAGGGGGAGTAACCTCCCGATGTGGCCCTCAACTAGCTTGCGGTTGGTCGGACTGAGTAGATTCCACCAGGCACGGAGCTCGTCCTTAGGAGCATCAAGAATCCGGATGTCTGCCCCTCCCATAGTGTATAGACCAAGACTCGCGACCGACCTAATTTCGTGGACCGATCAAAGAAAAAAACGAAACATAAATAAATTGCGAGATAAAGGTTCAGAAATCTTACTTCACCGGGTAGAATGATGGCAATCACATAGACATGCGCATGAAACGTGAGGTTCGATTTCTACCTAGACTCTGGCTTGCAAAATGGAGACATGAGGATTACCGAGCTAAACCAGTCATGGTGGTGGTTAGGCTGGGATTCCCCTGACTCCGGCTTAGTCAAAGAGCCGACCCGGGTTGCAAAGGGTGCAACCGTGGTAGGTATTCAATGACACCATGAAAGAACTTTCGGGACCAAGAAAGGCGACCCATACACGGGTGTGGTCGGGGTGTCCGTTTTCTCAGTACCATCCTAAACCTGTGCCGCCCAGGTCCGGCAGCGGGTAGTGTGTGCGGTGTAGTGTAAATGTAAGGCATGCACAACAAGTTATATCATACAGCGCTTCGTGCATAAAATAAACCATTCATTCAACACCTCCCTGCAAAACAAGGGTTAACAATCACGCCTCCCCTTATACCTCCCATTCTGCAAAAACATTTAACACCTAAAATGTTAAGGACGTACCTGGGATCCTCGCTGCCAAGCAAAAAATATTTTTTTTAAAAGAAAAACTGGCCTAAGTCCACTAAGAGTTTTAACTCAAGTCCCCAGCGGAGTCGCCAAGCTGTCGCGACCTAAAAATTTCTCTTAGGCTAATGGATTATTAAGACTAAGCCTAACTCGAGCCCTCTCAAGCCCTACCAATTCGCAACTTAGGTTTAAGTTTTTATCATGCAAAAGTTTTCATGCTCGGAGTCGCCACTAATCTATTTGTGGTAGGTCGATTAGAAACCTAAATAAAATATAGGGAGATATGTTTTATTCCTACGAACCAGAGATTCTAAGCCCGGGGACTTGATTACGCTAGATCTAGTCTAACGCCCTTTCGGTACCTTTTCTTTTCAAAAAAATATTTTGGCAAGCAATTTGGATCCATTTTAACGTAGTCACTAACATGTGAGGTGTTCATGCGGGTACGCAAACCACCAATTTAACACCCAATAATCAAAGCATTAAATAAATTGCAAGATTGGGAGAATTACTTACATCGAAGCAACGTAAGCATCTGCATGGTTAGCTAGAAAATCACATCAACCATCCTAATATGATTTCTAATTAACAAGCAATTCACTCAGTATTTTTGGATTTTCGCTTATTTAAATGAAAGCTAACCTATATGCAATGACGTGCAAAAATGACATGCAAATAATGCAACCTAGCATGCAAACTATATGTCATACGACGACGAGCCTAATTCTAATGACAGGTAAATGATTTATTTTTGGTATTTTCTGATGAAATTCGGAATAAAAATATGCCTAAATTAACATGCAACCTATGATGACTTAACATATCCTAACATGACTTATTTTTGGGATTTTTGTGAAAATCCGAAATAATAAATTACTTAAATTAAGAATGCAATCTATCCTAATCCACCATAAAACAATTCATTCTTTTTTGGGATTTTCATGAAAATTCGGAATAAAAAATAACCTAAATAATCTATTAAGATTAGAATATTACTTAATTTAAACTAGGAAATAGATTATCTCAAGTCCTAATTTAAGTTAAATAATCACTCTATCGTCTAGATGTATTTAGGATTTCTAAACATGCAAAGCTCGAATTCAAATCCTAACTGATATTTTTTTGAATTTTCTTTTTTTATTTAAAAAGGAAAAATAATTTAAACAGAGATAGCATCAACATTTAAAACAACCACGCGATCCACAAGATTCGTTTCAAACTCGGATTAGGCACAAAAATCGAACTATCAGTCATATCTATAGGGTTACAGATATTGACGAAAAGTCGATCGTTCAAATTTGGAAAGCAGATAAAAATCATTATCGTATCCAAGTGATTATGGATAGGATAATGGTTTTCCGTATCGCCACGTATCATACCTTAGGGATAAGGTCGGATAGTTATCCAGATACGTTGCTAAATTAGGAAAGTTTCCTAATTTTGAATATTTTAAAAAATATTGCGGATATCAGATAATCATCCTAATATATCTAATATTCCACACGATATTCACGTAATATTCAAACACCCAAATTAGTAAATTAGATATTCTGAAAAATATCAGATAATGTTCAATTACCTAATTTGCAGATAATTTCCAAATTCGAATTAGCGGATCAGGATGAACGACGAACGGCGGACCGGCGGCGCGGTGTCGGGAGCGGCGGCGACTTGCGGACCGGCGATGGCGCGACCACGAGGACGGCAGCGGCAGCGTGAGGCGCGGCGGTAGCAGGCGTCGGTGGCGCGCGTCGGGGAAGCGGCAGCAGCTACGTTGGCGTGCGACGGCTCCGGCGGTAGCAGCGGCAGTGGCACACAGCGGCAGAGGGCAGCAAGGCGGCGGCGCACGGCGTGATGCACGGCAGCAGCAGCGACAGGCGGGAAGCAGCAGCGGAGGTCGCGGCGTCAGCAGGAAGCAGCAACGGCGGGGCAGCAGCAACGGCAGCGTCGCGCGGAACGTGAGGCAGCAGCGGCGACGTCGTGCGGGACGTGAGGCGTGGCGGCAGCAGGCGTCGATGGGAAGCAGCAGCGGCACCGGCGGGCGCGACAGGGAGCGGCGCTCGGCAGCAGGCGTCGGCGGGAAGCAGCAGCGGCACCGGCGGGCGCGACAGGGAGCGGCGCTCGGCAGCAGGCGTTGGCGGGAAGCAGCGTCGGCGGCAGGAAGCGACGGCAGCAGGCGCACGGCAGGCGGCGGCGCAGCAGGGGGCGTCCGGCGTGGAGTGGCTCCGGCGGCGTGGAGGCGCGGCTGTGCGATGGCGCGGCAGGCGCAGGCGGTGGGCACGCGGCAGCGGGGCACGGCGTGCGGGGGCGCGAAGGGCGCGGCGCCGTAGGGTGGCTCCGGCGGTGTGAGGCACGCCGGTTTCCCTCTCTCTCTCTCTCTCTCTCTCTCTCTCTCTTTCTCAACTCTCACACTCTCTAAAAATTCTGATCTGAAAATTGTGTTCCTCCCCCTCAAAATCCTGACCTAATAATGTATATATAGTATTAATCTAGGTCAATTAGATGGGCTTTCTAGTCTTAATGGGCTTAGGCTTGGGCTTTAATTTAAATGGGCTGAATTAATTAATGATAATGGGCTGAATTAATTAATGACAATGGGCTGAATTAAGTTCAAATTAAAACAACCGAGCCCGTTTGACTTGTAATTCCCGGCCCTTGCATTACAAGAGAGCCGAGTCCCATTCAATGAAATTTAAGCTCGTTTGTCACCGCCAGTCCGATGCAAAATGCAAGTAAAAATGAATTTAAACTATATATTATGCAATTTAAATATTTTTTTGTTTAGGGGTTAAAAATTTAATCCCTAATTTTTTATGCAAATTATACTAAATGGTCGCTAAAATTTAGGTGTCAACAGCCAAGCTATCCCTCACAATCAAGTTTAGTATATGAGCCGTGCACCTCATGTATAGAACTTCGCCATCTAAGATCAATAGTCTATCTCTTGAAAATTTTTCTTTCAAATAACCAATAGCAACATCATTCGAACTAGCATTATCCACAGTGATTGTGGACACTGTTTTCTCTATTCCCCACTCATAGAGGCATTTCTCAATCATTTTCCCAATATCTCTGCCCTTATGACTAGGCATCACTACCAAATTGATGATTCTTTTGTGCAATTTCTAGTTTTCATCAATAAAGTGTGCAGTGAGACATAAGTAGTTCAAATTCTGAATGGAACTCCATGTATCAGTCGTGAGTGTGATCCTAGAATTAAGCTTACGAAAGGAAGCCTTCAAACTTTTTTTTCACAAAAATACAACTTCATGCAATCCCTAGCCACCGTAAATCGCGACATATGCTTGAAGAGAGGTTGTAATTGATTGATATAATCACGAAATCCGACACGCTCAACCAATGAAAATGGTTGTTCATCAATTATAATCATTCGAACAAGCATTTGCCTACATTTCTCTTGATCAAACTTCCATGTCGTTAAAACACTAGCACTCCCAGTACTAGTATTTCCCCCTGTCATTTGAGTCCCATCTACTCTATGTGAAGCAAACAATTTTTGCTTCTTATCAATATTGCGAGGATATTTACCGCACTTTCTCAAGTGCTTCAACATATTTGAAGTACCATTCTCAACACTGTATGAATACTTTGCCCCACAATAATTGCAAAAAACTTGAAGTTTCCCATTCGCGTCAGTCGTGCCTGTATGAAAATGAAGCCAGGCCGCTAATTTTCGCTTACTAGGAGGAGGAAAAGAACCAGATGCCTTATCTGTGTTAGATGCCTCTTCCAAATCATCTTCACCGTCTCCATGTTCTGGTGATTTTGATTCCATTATCGGCGTTATCGCATCATAAGAGTTCTCCAGTTCCATCGACATATTAGTAGATCATCTGCTCCAAGTAACGCGTCATCGACATATAAAAGTTTTAGACAAAAAATAACAAATAGAGATCAAATTATTTGAGACCCATGCCTACAGAGTCTACAGACTATGTACTTGTAAGGGATCATATTCATCCCATCTCTCATGGCAAAATGCAACATTCTGCTGAAGCATAATAAGCGCTCTTCACAGTCAATCAACCATGCTAATAGAGATTACATTAGGAACAGTAGTTGGAACCCAAGACATATGAAGAATCAACAGAAACCTCTAAGATTCAAATAAGGTAATAATAGATTGACACTTCGAGCTGAGGCCTACGGCAAAGGATGTGCAGCTACAAAGAAACACAGTCAGCGCATATACTTAAATATGCTTAGGTTGAACCTCTAAGAATCGGAGCTCCTCGGCAGTCCCCAAAAAAGCATTTGTGGGATGTCAATCTCCTATTAGATATGCATTAAGCAACACAGCCTCCGCACATAAAACTCCAAGTAAAAGAAAGGCTCCGTTCAATAGAAAAATCAGCATCTGCTATTAATGTAGGCATTGAGCTAGCAAAGTTGTGTCGGATGAATGTGTCTGATCAGGTAAAATGTTGAGATAAATAGAAACAGAATGACAGCATGTTAAGTTATAGTAGCTAAAAAACATGCTCCGTCAATGCCAAAGGAGAAGAGTAAGAACGATCAATATTAAAAAGGTAACTCATGTTGTCGTCACAGCATCATGCAAACAACTTAAGAGACAAAGAGATTTAGCGAGTAGATTAAAAATTAGGGATTCAAACTTACAGCAATTAGCCAATTGAGGCGACTGAGAGGGCGCGGCCGTGTGGGAGTCCACAGTCGAGGCCGTGAACAGAGCGTTGGAGACGGAGCATCGTGAACAGAGCGTCGGAGACGGAGCGTCGTGAACGGAGCGTCTAAGACAGAGCGTCGTGAACGGAGCATCGGAGATGGAGACGATGCGAACGAGATGGTGAGAGCTTGAGACGAGAGAGTATTGATCGAGAAGAGTGAGAGAGTGAGGCCGTGAGTTGAGGCCGAGATGGAGCGTCGGAGTGGAGACAATGAGAGTGAGAGAGTGTTTCTCTGTTGATGAAGATTCCAGAAGTGCGACTGTGCGAGAGTGAGGGGAGGGTATTGAGCATTTAGTGATTTAGGGTTTCTATTTTTTTGTAATTAAAATTTAAATAAATAGATAATATATTATAATATTACCGGTCCGGTCCGGTCCTGATGGGCGGGTGGGTGGGTCCGCACCTGGAACCGGGAATCGGACCGGTACCCATCGGTTCCAATAAATTGGAACCGGGAACCGGACCGGTTCCCTTAGGAACCACCAGTTCCGGGCCGGTCCGGCTCGGTTCCGGGCGGTCCGGGCGGTTCTCGATTTTTTTACACACCCCTACTTTCTTTCTAGTTCTCTCCCCTTCGTTTTCACTATTTCTCTCTCTTCTCCCTCTCAGTCATTTCATCGAACACCTCCCCTTCGCAATGTTAAGTTTTTTTATCTTTTTGTTCATCAATTTTTTCTGCCCAAAGTTTGTTGGAACCGATTTCCGATCGGTTAGATCAGTTACCTAGTGCTAGCTGGAGATTCTCCAACTGACCCAGTTGATTAAAACATGCTAATTTGATCGGGGGAAGTCGGTAAAGTTCTGGGCACGGGAGATATTTTCTGGATTTATTGTGCCTTGGGTGAGTTGGGTAAGGAACACAACCAACCCAGGTCGGGTCGGGTTGACTCGGCCGACCCGACAAACCCGAGTTAGTCTAAATTCGCCAATTAAGCTCAATTTTGACCCAATTTTCAAAATTAAACCCCAAAATTGAATTCCCCATCACATCCTAAATCCAAATATATGATTTTCCCCAATTTTTGTTATAATTGTGTCCAAGATTTTCACATTTTTTATTCGGGTTAATAGGTTTTTATTTAATTGGATGTCCTAATGACCTGATTAGGAAAAATTAATGTCAAAATTGAATTACCCACATCTGATTAACCCTAGAAATGTTGGTCTCATGATTCGAAAATTTCATATAGGGCATGATTCCCAATTTGGGTTCAAAATTCTTAATTTTCAATTAAATCTTGGGAATTTTTTATATTTATGTCAAATTGTACAATTGGACCAACCATTATGTAATTCAAGGTCTCAGAATCATTTGTTATGAAGACACTATGACTTAAAAATGACTAGAAAAAATTTAATTGCATTTTTGGTTCAATTCGAGTTTAATTTTGCCCAATTTTAGGAAAAAACATATACTCGATTAAGATTTTTCAAAATTGATGATGTATTAATGCAATTGGATTTAAAAGGAGACTAATGACTATTTTTATGGAATTTTCTTATTCCATTTACTATTTTTCTTGATTTTCTCACTTATTTTGACCAAAAGAAATTAAGGAAAAATGTTAAAAATTTTATTTTTGGTTTAGAAATAGGTTTCTAGGCTTGGCCAAGATTCCTAGTCCTAATTTTGAAATTTTTGAAAATATGACAAAAAATGAGTTAAAAATCAGGTGTCAACCACCACCAGATGCCTTTCTAGAAGCAATGGTAATAGTTTTGACAGGGGTTAGGGCAATGGTGTGTATTGCCTCACGGGCCTTTTATTTAGCTTGAACTGCCTTGGGTTTTTCCAAGCGATATTTGATTGCTTTGGAAATGATGCTTGATGAGTATTTAGGCTAGACACCATAGCCACTTCTCGGATGGGCTCTTTGTCTTTTTACCCGAGGTAAGGTCTTCGTGCTATTGTTTCTTGAGCTTTCTTCTCTTTCAACCCCCATTCAATTCTCTCACCCACTTTTACCAACATGATGAATGTTTGACAACCTGATACATGAAGCTTATCATCATACTCCATTGGCAATGATTTTAGAAAGAGTTCATTGAGCTCGTCTTTATTTATGGTGGGCTTTACTTATGAGGCAACAGCTTTCCATCTCTGAGCATAGGCTCTAAACTATTCATTCTTCTATTTCTCTGTTCTGACGAGATCTTCTTTAGTTGGAAGTACTTTAACATTAAAATTATACTGGCCAAGGAATTCTCCCGCCAAGTGATCCCATTCAGTGAAGTCTTCTATGTCAAGGGCTGTGTACCATGTGAGGGTCGCTCCTCTCAAACTATCTTGAAATGTACTAATAAGAAGTGGCGTGTTATCCGAATATCTTGATATCTTACGGAGATAATACTTCAAATGGCTTTTGGGACACCCAGTGCCATCATACTTGTGCACAAACTGTGGTTCTTTATAATTTTATGGAACAACCACCTTCGCATACGGTGAGAACTTATCGAACCTTTGAGGTTCATATCCTTGACTTTCTAAGCATTCTTTAATTTTGACCAATCTCTTGGCCTCTTCTTCATCCTTTGTTTTGGACGTCTTCTTAATTTGATCATCCTCTTCCAATTTTACCACCTCAGGCATAGTCTTTGGAGGATTTTCTTTAACCGGTTCTTTGTTTCTGGCTAGTTCTTCAATTGGTGTTTTAGTAGTGTTTGAAGTTTTCGCATTTGGAGTAGTAGGATATTGTCCACGGGATGTAAGAATAAAAGCCTTCATTTCTACTATCATTGCAGCCATTTAGATCATTTGATTCTCGACTTCAACTAGTCGAGCACGGGTTTCTTCTTCCGCCATTCTAACTTGTAAGTGAATCTGAGGTCTTTTACCTTCTGTTACTAAACAACCTGTCTTACAAAAAGACCCAATACTAGCATAGCAAAATGATCATGAAACCCAACATACCTTTCAATCGTATGGTTTCATGAGATTGTCAAGGATAAGAAATTTCATACAAGCCTTAGTTTTATATGAAATTCTTTATTAATGTCTTTCTCAAGGAATCATACAATTCAAAGAATTGTAATTTATGGTGATGCTTTACAAAACATACTTTTTTACAAAACATACTTTGAAGCTTCATTAAGCAATTGTTCATTAAAAAATTGTTTCAATTTTGAAAATTTTTATTACAATATTATTCATCAAAATAGGGGAACACTAGCTTAATCAAGTCTAGGCTTTTTGATAGTTAAGGTAGCTTCAACCTCTTCATATTCCTTGGCTCATGTCTCCCATTCTTCTACATC
Source organism: Syzygium malaccense (assembly GCA_031216405.1). Taxonomy (NCBI): domain Eukaryota; kingdom Viridiplantae; phylum Streptophyta; class Magnoliopsida; order Myrtales; family Myrtaceae; genus Syzygium; species Syzygium malaccense. Next base: position 20,798,183 of record CM062259.1, on the reverse strand, counting down.
GATTACAACCTTCTCAGGAACATACGGCTCTACACCTGGCATGCTTGGCACAATGTACTCTAGGATATATGACTCATCGAAATGAGTAGTAACACTCAAGGGTACATAGGGTTCGACGTCGATTGGTCGCTTAGCTTTTAACCACTTTATATATTTGTTGGACGCCAAAAAGAGCTTCATTTCTCCTTCCAAATTTTCAGGCCATTGTACTATTTGCTTGGTTGATTTCTTCAAGGAATTCATGATCCCATCAATCTTTGTTCACAACTCTTTTCTTTCCCTTTTTGATGGTGTTTTTGTGGTATCTCAAATGTGAACTCCTCAAGATGCCAAATAGGTGGAATTTGTTCAACTATTTCGAATTGCCGTATAACTCTTAGCGGGCAATAAGCAGTTCTGTCGCTCAATCCAAACAAAGGCACCAAATTGCTGTCTTGAGTGGTAATTTAAGCTTTTACTATCTTTAGTCATTGAATTCTCCATTGAAACTGGTCGAGAGTTAATGCTCTAATGAAGGTTGCCCACTCATGAAAAGAATATTTTGACATTTTGTCTTGGAGTTTCAAATACTTCTCAATAGGGTTGGTAGATGAGTCGATCTCTCGAATGCACATATAACGTTCCCAAGATCGAATATAGGAAATAAACCACACAGAAAGTAACCCAGCTGAAGCTTACAGTACACCCTTTTGTTGATTTTGGTATTTGTTCAATGAAATGATGGTCTCCGCCAAGAGCATATTGGAGAAGTCCCATTTTAGGTAAGCTTGCCTAGCAATTACTGCAACGAGAGGATTTAATCCAATTCTTGATGCGGGGAATAAAACAAATCCGAAGAAGGCAAGAATAAAAATCCTCGCGGAAGTATTTCCCATTTCTTTCGGCAACTTGGAGCAATTGGCCAACAAGTAAAATAGAGGAAATCTCCCGGTATTCGACTTGATCAACTTTTCCACTTGAGGGGTCTTCAAGTTTAAGAATACAGCTATAACGCTCATGGGTTTTAATCCAATTAGGGGCTCAATGGTTCTTGACTCGAAATCAATCCCAATGGTTGCCTTATATTCTTCTAGTGTAGGTACCATTTCGTGCTCACCCAATTGAAATGTGGCAATGGTAACTTCCTAGAAATGAGATAATACTTGAACTAAGCTCACTTGGTACTCTAAGTTGATGAGCTTGAATAAATACCCGAGCCTTTCCCTTACGTATGCTTTATTGTCCTTTGTCATGTTTACCCACCATGCCAAAAGCTCCTTCCTTGGAATAGGAATAACTTGTATGTCTAGTTTTCCCATTTCGATCTAAAGCATGTAAAGGAAATTGATTATTATTCACCATGGATTATCAATTGATTTTAATGCCTCTATTTCAATTATATGTCCTTTTAAGGTACAACGGAGGTTAAATACACTTACATGCCTAGAAAATAATGCAAATATCATTTTAAATCCGTTTAGACCTTAAAAGAGCATATATTTGAGATCATGGACAAATTCAATGTGTGATGTAAATGCCTATTCTGTCATACTCCATTTAGACCATAAAGTCCTAAACTATGGTTTACAACTTCAAATACATTGAAATGAACAAATAAGCACTTGAATTACATGGAAAATCCACCATGGCCCTATACATTTCATCTAAGAATGAAAGAATGGTCAAATGGAGTATGACAACCTAATCACGCATTCTAATATGAAAGGGCATTTAGACCAAGTATTGAATGTCATTTGGGCATTTTTTAAGAATGTGCCAACTAACATGCATAATTATAAAAGAATGAAATAGAACGATACTTGCTTACCATGATATTTTTGTTTGGTTTTAGGTATACCAATCACAAAGACAAGCGAATGCAACTAGTGAAATTTTGACCCCTAAAAGGGAAGGATATGCTAAAGGCTCAAGGTTACCACCTTAATAGATAAGGGATCTCATTCCAATAGGCAATCGGCCCAAAGTAATGGAATATTATTCCATTTCGTTGATCGGTATTGGATTTAAACGATCCCATTAGCAATCGGCTCATAGTTTCGCCTAAACACATACCTTCTAAGGGTAATCCTAAATGTAGCCGGGGTTGGGCCACGGATGGTATGTGCTATTGGTGTAGTGCTAAAGCAGTTTAAAGACATACATAGCGATTAATGATCAAACAACACTTCTAAAATTCATTCAATTCATATTCAATCCCAACACCATCCTGCAAAATAAGAATTAGCAAAGACTTCACCCCTTATACCACCCGCCTGCAAAACCATTTAACACTAATATTAGCGGGACATACCTGGGATTCTTGTAAGCACAAAACATAAGCCTATCATTCTATTTAGGGCTAAGTCCACTTAGAAAAGGTAAGTCCCCGGTGGAGTTGCTAAGTCTGTCGCGCCACGGTTTTTTTTTAGGACTTTCGAGATTTGCACGCTAAGGAGGTATTTCCATATAAGGGTCTTTCCCAGACCATACCTCATGTGACAAATTATGGTAATTTCCTATTTAGTCTAAGTTTTTGATTTTGGAGTCGCCACTAGTCATTATTAGTAAGTTGACTAGAAACCTAATCGGGGTATGGTAGAAATACCACGATTCTACGAACTAGAGATTCTGAGTACGGGGACTTGATTACATTAATGATTCCAAATTGAGATCCCTAATGCCCTTTCGGTACTTAAAAACGATACGATGTCTAACGTGTCGTGTAAGTTTCCGAGGCTTACTCACTAATTCTATCTATTTTAATTACAGGAAAATCAATCAAGAATTAAATGCACAATCAATGTCAATTAAATCAATCAATCCTAGATGGTCTTTTAAAAAATGAAAATCTATCAAAACATCCAAACCCTAATAAAGCCCTAGAAGTTTATTCATTTCATGATTTGCATTTTTTAGGATTTTAGGATTTTTTTAGGGGTTATAACCCTTGAATTTGAGATTTTCTAAAACTGCCACTTGGGTACTTTTACAAATTCAAATTGCACTTTCTAAGGTTGGCCATAGTGTTTTTGAACCATTCTATGAATTTTTGAAATTTTTGATTTTTTTAGGAAATTGAATTTTTGAGAATTTCATTAACTGAGAATTGATTTTTATGATTTTCTCAAAATTGTTATGAATTTTCAAATTTTCTATTTTTTATATTTTTTTCACATTTTTTGTTTGTATTTTTTGAAATTTCTGAATTTTTATGAATTTTTTGAAAATTTTTTATTTTTCCCTAAAATTTTTTATGTTTTCCAAAATTTTTGAATTTTTCTGTGAATTTTCTATTTTTCTGAAATTTTTCGAATTTATAAAATTTTTATATTTTTCTGATTTTTTTTAATGAATTTTTTATATTTTTTAGTGATTTTTTCAATTTTTTATATTTTTTTAGATTTTTTTAAAATTCCCGCCGAAGTGGTGAACCGGACCAGCCCGGTTCAACCCGGTTTGGCTTGGTCGAATCGGGTCTCGCCAGCGCCAGTCGTCGATTGTCTTCTCTGGCGAGCTCAGCGCCAAAACAACGCCGTTTTGGACATTTTTCATTGGGGCATTACATCGAGCACCTAAGGTGCACAATTCTAGACTTAAAGTTCTCAAGGCCGTAACTTTGAGCTCATCGCCGACGACCTTCCGGCGACTATTTCGCCATTTCTTTTTATCCATTATCAAGTTCATGTCATCCTTTATCGAACTCCATTAACTAGATGACCGTCGGGCCATCGCCAGTCGGCGAAAAGCCGGTCGGAAAAACCTAAATCATTACTAACCTAAGCTAACATTCTCAGACATCAAATGACTAATCTAATCGCCTTAGCCATCTAAATCGTTCTAAAACAATATTCAAAACATCAAACAAAAATCAGGAATCACTGACTTGGATGTTTTAGGGTCAAAATGAAGCTCCGACAGGGGGTTCTCGAGCTCCGGCAAAGTTCAACAATGGTGGCCGAGGAGGTTTATGCTCATTTTCCAATTAACAATGCAATCAAATAATACCAAATGCGATTAGAAACGTATTTTAAACATCAAGGACCTCAGAATCATCAAAGAAATTGCAAAATTGGCAATATCAAGCTCAACTTCATTTTCTGAGAATCTGGAAAAACCGAGGTAATGATCGAAGTTCACCTGCTTTGTTTGATGACCAAATGATATCTCTGGGCTGATCGGAGTCTTCAAATATGTTCCCTGACACTTGTACTTTGAACTAATGATCTTAGATTAGCTTGAACACCTCTGGATGTGCTAGCCAAGCTGAAGTTTCAGGCTATGGTGATCAGTTGCTCGCTAGTCGTCTCAGGTGAGGAGGTTCATCACTTGAGCAGATTTTTCGGCACTTTTCGGCCGGAAAAGCATCGATCGCTCAGTTTAGGGAGCCTCAACTCATGTTGTTCGCTCTCTCTCTCCTTCTCGCGATCCTTCTCTCTCTCTTTTTTCTCTTTGGCATTTCACCGAATACCTTCCCCTCTTCATTCAGTTTTTTTTTTGCTTTTCGTTCATTTATTTTTCCCGCCTAAAGATCGTTGGAACCGACTTCTAATGGGTTGGATCGGTTTCCTGGCGCCAGCCGGAGAATCTCCAGCTAGCCAACTCAATTAAAATGTGCTAATTTGATCGGAGAAGGTCAGCAAAGTCTCGGGCACGAATTGTTTTTTTATGGGTTTGTTGTGCATTCTGGGTAAACCGGGTATGGAAGATGAACAACTCGGGTCAGGTTGGGTTGACCTGGTCGACTCGGCATATCCGGGTTGGTCTAAATTCGCAAATTAAGCTCAATTTTGACCCAATTTTCAAAATTAAACCCCAAAATTGAATTCGTCATCACATTTTGAACCCAAATATGTGATTTTCCCCAATTTTTGTTATAATCATGTCCAAGATTTTCACATTTTTATATTCAGGTTAATAGGGTTTTGTTCAATTTAATGTCCTAATGACCTAATTAGGTAAAATTGATGCCAAAATTGAATTACCCACATCCGATTAATCCTAAAAACGATGGTCTCATGGTTCAATAATTTCATATTGAGCAGATTCCCTATTTGGGCTTAAAATTCCTAATTTTCATTTGAATTTTGGGGATTTCTGATTTCTATGACAAATTGTGCAATTGGACCGATCATTATGTAATTCAAGGTCCTAGAATAATTTTTTGTGAAGACACTATGACTTAAAAATGACTAGAAAATATTTACTTGCATTTTTGGTTCAATTCAAGTTTGATTTTGCCCAATTTTGGGAAAAATATATAGCCGATTGAGATTTTTCAAAATTGATGATGTATTAATGGAATTGGATTTAAAAGAAGACTAATGACTATTTTTATGGAATTTTCTGATTCCATTTGCTATTTTTCTTGATTTTCTCACTTATTTTGACTAAAAGAAATTAATGAAAAATGCAGGAAAATGCTAAAAAATTTATTTTTGGTTTAGAAGTAGATTTCTAGGTTTGGCCAAGATTCCTAGTCCTAATTTTGAGATTTTTGAAAATATAAAAAAAATGAGCTAAAAATCTGGTGTCAACAAGACCCAGCCATTAATACCCTTGGAGAAAATAGTGGATACCAGTTTATGGTTTCCTATGGTTCATCATCACCTACATCACTTTCATCATCTCCATCAACTCCATCATTTCCATCATCTCCACCATTGCCTCTAGTTTTACCTCCATATAAAAAATCTGTTGTTTCCTCTTTCTACCAACCCATCTATAAGTTGGTAAAGAAGAATTCTTATCCATTTGAAATCCCAGTCTTTCCCGAAAACCCAACCACCAGGCAACTTTCATTTATTTTCATGTTTAATGAAGCTGATTTTCCTCCTTTAAATCCTTTAAATCCTATTGAAAGTTCTCGGCTTTCTTTTTTTGTTACTGAGGAATTTATTGATCCATAGCGACAATACCTTCATGCTCCAAAAGTTCCTTCTCCCACTGATGTTGATGAACTTGGAAGGCCAAAAAAAATGCTTGTTGCTGAGGCTGTTCTAAATTGGCAATCGGAAACTCTTCTGGCACAAAATCAGGCTTTCAAGACGATTGACTCCAAAATTGTTGATGTGCAACAAGAAATCCAACGGTACGACGAGTTCATCAAAAAGATGCTTGTGGATTTCCAAAAAAAGCTTCATGCTTTAGAGGTTTTTTGTGGTATTAACCCTATTTTATATAAGGCATAAAGAGTATAAGCATTGATTTGTGTTCATGTGTCAGCCCAAGTCTTATATCGGATGGGAGAGACCTTATGAGTGATATATAATCTAACATCCACCTCAAATTGCTACTACATTGTGTGATTACTTCAAGTATTCTTTTTATCCAAGTGAAACGAACCGGGTAGTTACGGTCTAACTCCTAATACTACCCTCATATTATTTATCACAATGTACATGCTAATATAATTTACAAAACCCACTAGTGTAACAGGCAGTATGATCCACTTATGGTTCGTTTGTTTTGTGAAAAATGTACCATCTTTGGATATTTTCCTGACTTCATTTTCTATTGTTTAGGAGCGATCTCGGATTTGCCTAAAGTCGGAAAATTCGAACCAACTAGGTGCACCATTGATTACGCAGGACCACTTGAAAAAAATTGTCAACAATGACCGTTCAAGATTATGAACAACAAGGTTTGACTTTGGAATAACCCCATCATAATGGGAATGTACAGGCAGTAGAAGAATTATGCCTATGGTTGCTGACTGCTACTCTCTTAGGCTGGAACTTGATCTATGAGGTTAGATACATAGTGTGGGGGTCCATTGATTATTGGAATGTTAGGGGAGATTAGTTCACTTACAGGTTGGATTAAATGCTAGTAGACGTACTTATGCACAGATGATGGATTCCCTTTTTGGTGGAAAATTGCACTAATGGTCTCAATCGTTTTGCTGAATATGCAATCAAGTTCTAAACAATTTAAAATGCACAATTAAGTCGTAAACCACCCCCGCCGCTGCATTCTCTCTCTCTGCCTGATCTGAATTTGTTTAACCCTTTTGTGGGTTTATTTGTTTTGTTTTTTTTTTACAATGTTGGTTGTTTTGGTTTTTCAATTTTCAATTTTTCAGTTTTTATTTGACCTGTTGCACATCAATTTTTTAAAGAACGTATGATGTTTTTTTTTTCTTACCAAAAAAAAAACATCATACGTTCTTTAAAAAATTAAAAGAACGCCATATCGGAATTTCGGCAATGACACCGAGCGATTGTCAAAAGGATTTGATATTTAAAAACGGTAAAACTGTCCTATCAAAAATACATTATGCATATAGTAGCACTACCCTCTGTTAAAAGATGGTGTGAGCAATAACGTGCCAACCTTTCACTAGTCTCTCGTTGCTAATTCTTGCGTAATCTGACGGGATATTGAAGGCTTCAAACGCTATTCGCAGGCTCATGGATGATGACGTAAAATCAATGCAGAAATTTACAGGATCTTATAATTAAATTAACGTGAAATCAGCTGAGAAAATAAACGAGAAATAATAAAGATATCAAAGATTTACATGGTTCGATCAAAGTATCTTAACTAAGAGCAAGCAGTAAATAATGCATAAATAATCGAAAATCACTCGAATGCTCAAGTATTTCCTTCCCCTAAAATCACAGGAGCATTAAACCTATCTTCAATCCCCATGATACTCTAGCGGCGTCCTCGGGTCTTCCATAACGTCATGAGGCTCAGGAGTCTAACAAGTTTATAATCAACTATGAGAACAAGTCTCAATAAACGAACAACCTAAGCCTCGCATAGGCCAACACGTACTTCCGGACAAGTCTACGCACGAGATTCAGACTATCAGCGTGCCATGACAACACAGACATCCCTACCTCATCATGGAACATGCACAAGTGCTGCATGTTAGTCAAATCGCAATAATGTAGCAATAACTCACGGACACATACAATCCTGGATATGACTTACACATGCACGTGTGCCAACAATAATCCGAGCATGATCACATCTCAATCTGGATACACTGCATACACCAATGCACAACATCCACCCGCTCTTCCATTCAGATTATTCACAATCCGCGTAACACGTATCAGGCTCATGGCATAACCTGCGTAAAACGCATTAGGCTGGCAGTCTTCCAGCTTAACCAAGCATCGTCCCGCGTAACACGCCTCAGGACGGGTTCAATCCCCACAAAAAGACGCATCAGGGCTTAAGTGATCACATGTACACTCCGTCACATAATTTATTATCTTTTCACCGCGTAAAGACGCATTAGGGCACTTAGGTGATCACACACACCACATGACCCATTCAATTCCATGTTATTCACGCGCTCGAACATCACTCGAATGTGCTCAATCACCAGCGATGCAAATCAGTTTATACATACACCAAATCAGCCACGGTTCCACCAATTAAAATAATGAACACACATTCACAATCAGTCACTCGCTCACGTGCGACAACCACATCGAAAGTTCTCGAGAGAGAGAAACTAAATTTGCACATAATCGAGCTTAAAATTGGCAATTGCACAGTAATCGAAACTCTTTTGAAATAAATAGTAATTCAACTCCAAAATTCTAAATTTTGGATATGCAATTGGAAACATCTTGATAAACACTTTTCATGAGGGAAACAAAATCCAATTCCGACTAAAAAAAGCTCTTTTTGTCACCCAAAGTCAAATCGAAAATTAGCCCACCAGCACAGACCATTTGGCCTTAGAAATCCATTTCAATCAATATCCAAATCTCCTTGGAAAACATTTAAATTTTTATATGTCATAAAAAAAGTTTCATTGACAACTTTCATGAAGGAAATTTGTTGAAAAGAGGTCTAGAAAATTTTATAAAAATTCAGAAAGACACTCCGGTTGGGTGAACAGTAAATCCGACAGAGTGGCGATGATCGGAAAATGGACTCCCGAATACCAAGAAACTATCTCTAAAAATTCCAGATTTAATATATGACATACTTAAAGATGTTAAGGTCAACTTCCATGAGGAACATTTCCTCAAATTCAGTCCACATTGATCTCCACAAAAATAGCAAAACACAGACGCATAGAAGCAGCGAATCCGTGAATCAACCAACATGAACCATTCAGTAATTCAAGCTCATCTAACCACTAAACCAACTATCTACAACCATGAAACAGCCCTTAACATGTCCATTAGTAACCCCTTAGCCTAGTCAAGGGTTAGGAAGCCACTTACCTCGAGTCTAGACAAGAATGACTCAGGGGAAAGGGGCAGCAACAAGGTCGGCATAACAGCAGCAATGGAGCAGGAGCAGAAGCAGAAGTAGAAGTAGAAACAGAAGCAACAGCAACAGCAATGAAGCAAAAGCAAAAGCAAAAACGAAAGAAGCAGAAGACACGAAGCACGAGCAAAAGCCAAGAAGGAAAAGAAGAAGAAGAGGAGAGAGAGAAGACTTGATCGGATTTGTCTCTACTAACCCCACTAAAAACCCTATCACCCACCTCCACTCACACATCCAAGGGCTCACGTTCCATCCCCTTCTCCAAGTCAAGATCCAAGTGTCCACATAATTCCTCACATTATTTTCCCAAAATTCCTAAATGGCACACAAAATAAATAAGCAAGATAGGGAGGGGCATACTTGTCCATGAATTTCAGCCAAAGGGGGGAAAGTCCAAAAGTCCAAATTGCCCTTCAACCTTTCAAATAAATTCAAATAATCCCAAGGGCAAAATGGTCATTTTCCACACTAGATTCAAATTTCACTTTTCCGAGGCCACACCAAATGTGATGTCGTCCAATGAATTAGTCGTGGCTTCTGAGAAATTTGATTCTGAAGTCTGGATTCCAAGTAATGGTCAAATTCGATTAAATGCAACTTTAGTGTGTCTCAAACTAACGGGCGGCTTTTAGGAGTTATGCATATCGACACGTGGCTGATTCGATATCGACCCACATCTAAGTTTACTTAAGCCATGGCGACCTCGGTTGTCATGTAATTACGAGGGTCAATCACTAGTTCCAATCGACGCGATCGTTCGGATTAGGTTTAGGATCGTTCGAAATTCATACAATGATCGAACGGATTCACCCGCGATCCAATTATATAACATTTGTGAATCGTTCCATAACCATCCTTGGATTAGTCTATAATAGCTCAAAATATCTCATCGTCAATCTTTATGGTCTAAGTGTCAATTCACGGAAAAATTCTTAGGTCTACGTACTTAATTTCTAGTTAGTCATTCCCTAATGGTTAGTCTTATCAAGAGTAATCAATTCCGAGTGAGATTTAACTAAAGTGCATCGAAGATACAATCATTTCACAAATCCCGAAAAATGAGTCGAATTTCAGAATGTCACGGTTACACTTGTTGGATTCCATAAACTAATATATATTAAATAAAGAATGTGAGCCCCAACAATGGAAGTTGACCAATTAAACTAAATAAGAAAACTTCCTTATGTGATTTCTCTTGAGGAATTTCAACCAAGAGTAGTCGGAATTTATTTCCTATTTTCACGCACCAATTCCCATCAACAATCGAAACTTTTTTTGTTAATATCGAGTTGAGACTTAAACTCTAGATAGAATTTAGCAATTCTCCACGTTGACTCAACATTTTGACAACCCAAATATATCTATGTATTCAAATTGACCGTTCAAGTGAATGATGGCCTTTCCAAATTTGATCGTGACTTCAATAGGAAAATAGGAAAGAATATTTTTATTCTTTCTGCTTTCCTATTCCAATGTGAAGTCAACAAGAGATAAATCCAATGTGCAGGAAAATCCAATTTGATCGAAAGTCCACTTTCCAATCTCAGTGGTCGATGACCTCCACACATATTAGGAAAGCTAATATCCGGACTTGGTTGTGGATTCCTTTATTATTATTTTAAATTCCAAAATTCTGAAATTCATATTTTTGCTTTGGGCTTAAACTCAAGATATATTTTAATAATCTCCACCTTGGCTCGACGTTTGAGCCAAGTCACGATCATTTCGCTTCGTTAGAACTTCGATACTACTCTTCCAAAGCCTTAATAGAATCAATCGCCACATACGTCTTTCAAGTCCAAACAGCGTTTGAATTTTAGTATAACCGTGGACTTCATCAGAACACCAACTCCACGGGCACTTTTAAATACTCCACACAGATTTCTTGACACAACCTCCTCAACCACAGATAAAGTAAAACTACCATTGCATCCATAGTTCTTAGGACATCAAATACGCACTTTGTCTATATCAGCAATTACAGCAACTATTGGCTCTATAGGCTCCACTTCGCTACAAGTATCATCTGTGTCGATTATTTCTCTAATATCCGATACCTCAGGAGTTTCTCATTGCAACTCCACTTCAAGTTGAACTTCGTTCAGATCCGTATTAATACTACTATAATCACTCCTACCAAAAAATACTAGAGACTCATCAAATATAACTTCTTTACTAATAACGGGTGAATTTAATTCTGTGCACCACAATCGATAGCCTCACTCACCTTGTGCATAACCTAGGAACATGCACTTTCTTGCCCTTCCATTGAGCATACCATCATTAACTCGAATACAACACGGAAAACCAAATATTGTCATAATAGAATATTCGGCAACGTTACCTAACCACACTTTTTTCGGAGTCCAACATCCAGCTACAATCGATGAGGATCTATTCTTCGGATAACTTGCCATACTAAACGTATCTGTTAGGAATCTCCTAGTCATACAAGCATTAGAGAGTATTTTGTGGGCCATCTCTATTAACATTTTGCTTATCAACTCTGCAACCTGTTATGGTTCACTAGCACTAGTACAACGTTTCACTATGCCTTCCTTTATGCAAAATTCATTTAATAGCTTTGAGCAAAAAATCCATGCTACTGTCAGTCCGTACATACTTGATCATTTTACTAATCTCCTTTTCAATCAAAGCTTTCAACCGTTTGATCCTGAGAACAATATCAAACTTGTGTCTTAGCATAAACACCCAGGTATTCCTCGAGTAGTCATCTACAACTGTTAACATAAATCTAGAACTCTTCCTCAAAAGAAACCGTGACAACTTGTGAACATCCAAGTGAATTAATTTTGCAATATTTGTGGTTTCTCTGATAGCCGTACTGAACTGCACTTTCCACTATTGATCTAAATCACAGCATCTGCATATATTCAATTCATGAACAACATAACCACACAACAGATTTCTTTCACTAATGTGGCCCAAACACATATGCTAGAGTTCAGACTCTCGAACAGATGCATCCAACGTCTCTGTAGCGAATTCCGTCATTGTCTCACCTCGAAGCTCATACAAGCCATTATGCTTGATTCCTTTCATTATCACCAAGGCACATCGAATAACTTTTAGAACTCCACATTTTGAGTATACCAACACCCAGCTAAATCCACAGCACTCAAGGAAATTGGATTTTTTTTTTAACTCCGGAACATGCCTCACTCTAATCAATGTCCTCACAATACCACCATGCATTCAGATTTTAATATCACCAACACTTGTAATATTGCACTCAGCTTTGTTCCTCAATTGCACTTTATTACTATCCATGCATTAAGACGTAGTAAACCAGTTTCTATTTGGTGTATCATGAAAAGAATAACCTAGATCCATAATTCATCAATCGAGTGACGAATTATCAGTGACAAACAAGACAAAATCAGCATTATTCGAATTACCATAAGTTATAGCTGCAACATCATCTACATACTCAACTCTAATTTCCTTACCCTTATCGTTTTTCAACTTAAAGCAATCCCTCCTAAGATAACCCTTCTTGCCACAACTCCAACAGACAGCACCACCAGTCCTAGACTGACTATGTCGAGTTTATACTACTTTTGCTAACACGTATACTAGTTCTTCCTTTATTTTCACCTACTAAAACAGTAGATACATATTCACCAGATTCTCTTATACGGATGTTATCACTCAGTATTATATCTCGAGCACCATCAAACGCCAGGCTTGTTGATCCAAAGGAATTAGTAACAACAGCAATAATATTCCAACTATTCTGCACTGAGGATAATAGAATCAAAGCACATACGTCATCTTCAAAGTTAATCTCAACCGAACTCAATCGACTAACGATCATATTGAATTCATTAATATGATTGGCAACTGACGCACCATCGCTCATCTTCAAATTAAACAAATGTCACATCAAATAGACTTTGTTGATCATAGAGGGCTTCTCGTACATGTCCAATAGGGCTTCCATCGAACCTATAGTGGTAGTTTCTTTCACAATGTTAAACACAACGTTACGAGCCAACGTCAGCCGAATAACACCCAAATCTCATCTATCCAACAATTTTCAATTAAGTTGCTTGATCGTCGCTGGCTTCTCCCTACATAAGGGCAAGTGCACTTTCATCTGATACAGATAATCCTCAATTTACATATTTTAGAAACCAAAGTCCTTCCCGTCAACTATGTTGATTTTCACTTTTACTTCTTTTATCGCCATTGATTCGCTTCAACACAGCCAAACTCTAATACTAATTGTTGCGAAAACAAGCGATCGAATAATAAAATAGATTGAATAAGAAAATAAATCGAACACCAGATTTACGTGGCTCGGTCGTAGTGACCTACATTCATGGGGAGAGTAACACAAACTTTTACTATAGATTAAGCGACACAACGGAGATTACAGCCACACTCGAGTCACTCAAACACTCTCAGCGTTTCCTAAACATCAATTACATTCAATAACTCACGTAGTATTTAGCCCCACAATTTGTCACGAAATAATATCTCAATCTCACGAAGGAATTACTCACAAATCTTATTACAAGATTTTATGACTCGAACACCGTCTTTATGAATGTAATTCACGAGTTTCCTCTGCAAGTCTTGGCACATCAAGCACTCGCAAGTAAGCGGCACTTCAAGACTTCAATACATAAAAGCACTTTTTGTATGCATTGATCAACATGCGGCTAAAAAACTCCAACAACCTACATATATATATATATATATATATATATATATATATATATATATATATATTCAAATTGACAGAATAATGGTCCAATTCATGTGAATGGTGGACTTTTCGACTTTGACCGAGACTTCAATAGGAAAATAGGAAAGAATATTTTTATTCTTTCTGCTTTCCTATTCCAATGTGAAGTCCAACAAGAGATAAACCCAATGTGCAAGAAAATCCAATTTGACCAAAAGTCCACTTTCCAAATCTCAGTGGCCGAAGACCTCAACACATATTAGGAAAGCTAATATCCGAACTTGGTTGTGAATTCCTTTATTATTGTTTTAAATTTCAAAATTCTGAAATTCATATTTTCGCTTTGAGTTCAAACTTGAGGCATATTTTAACATTTCCATTATTTCGCTTGATCTATAGTGAAATTATTTGATACTTTCTTTGTAATGTAAGTCATATGGACCAAACCACGTAAATCTGTATCTGATTTATTTCCTTGTTCTGTCTATTATATCATTCAATCGCTTGTTTTCGCAACAACATTCATGAGCTAGTCAACTTTGGTGTGCTAGATGGTATCAACCAGACCTCGAAATTGGATGATATTTTCAATAACCTCTATGCACGAGAAACTCATCACGACATTGAATATATTCGGGGAACAACGTGCTTTAATACAGTAAACTTCTGGCTTTTCTGTTCCTTATTCTCTCAAACCACCCCACATAAGATGCTATAGCCTATAAATACCCATCAATAGTGCAACTTTATCTATATTTTTTCAGACAACTGAATCTAGAAAATAGCGAGAAGGAAATGTCTCTTCTGATTTCAGCAACCCCATCTTCTTCTCCTGCTCAAGAAAGGAGCCTGGTTGCTGAACGCCGGTCGGCAAATTATCATTCAACCATACGGAGGGATTACTTTCTCAAGTATGCTTCCGACTCCCACTCCCAATGTCAGCATCCAAGGTATACTATTTCTTAGATTACTTTCTGAAAATTTATCGGTCATTATGTTTTCTGAAAACTGATAGTATAAAAAATAATTATCATGGATTATGGGGCACCATCCCAGAGAATTCCATTAAGAAAAAGAGAAAAGTCCCAGTTGATTGGAAACTCCACGCGTGTGTTTTTTTTTTTTTGGTAAGATAAGAATTTGTATTACTTTTCTAAATCACCAAGCACAAGGAAGACACAAAAGACAACCTTGAGCCCCTAATGTACAAGAAGTCCGAGAGGGGGAGGAGGGTCACTCTACAAGGCTAACCAAACAACAAAGCTTGAAACAAGACAGAGAACTACACAACCATATTAGGAAAAGATGGAAGGTGAGAGTTCCCAGTTCCTTTGAAGTCTCCTATTTGTAGGCGTGTCGGCGATTTTCCCAGAGGATAATGCTTTATCCTTCACCAGCTTGAGAATGTGCTTGCATATTCCCGGAATGAAGATATTCTTGTTCCTGAAGAGAGAGTTGTTCCGCTCAATCCATATGATATGGCAAAGAGCACCGAAGGAAAACCTAGCAAGTCGGTGGCCAAAGGAAGTGCCTCCACAAACCTTGTTAGCCCACAAAATAAGCTCTGGCCACGGACGATTGCGCCATGGCAGATTACATTTGGTTGCCCAAAAGGAGGCCAACCTGCTGGTAGTGGAGCATTCGAAGAAGAGATGATTGATGGAGTCTGGAATAGTGCGACAGAAAGCACAAAGTCCTTGTTCGATCCGACGGTTTTGCATAAGAAAAATCTGGGTAGGTAGCCGTTTTAATGACACAATCCATAATAAAAAGGAGTGACGGCCGGCCAAATGTGAGTCCCATATAAAGGAGTACCAAGGGACTGGATGGCCTTTCTTCCTTATATGATTCTAGGCCTGGGCCACCGAGAAGGATTCAGTCGGGTTAGGACTCCAGATCAAGCTGTCCGGAGTGTCATCTTCAAAGCTTGGAAGAACCTCCATCCAATCCATAATAGTGTGTAAGGTTGTTGATGGTTGCCATGTAGAGTGGAAAAAATCCCGAACCGATATGTCCCGCGGGATCCGAGATTGGTAAATATCCATATTATTGAACAGGAGATAAAGGGGCCCTTTTGTGTGCCACCAGTCAAACCAAAATGATATCGTCCGGCCATTGCCAATCTTCCACCGGAAAAGGGTCTGAACTGAGTCTCGCAAATCAAGAATCTTCTTCCAAGTCCATGAGCAAAAGGTGGGTTTGGATACAACCCAAAAGTTTTTCTTCTTTAAAAAATTTGAATGTATCCATTTGCACCACATAGATTCCTTATCGGTGAAAAGGATCCATATGTGCTTTAGAGTCATGGCTCTATTATAATCAGTAAGTCTTCATATCCCGAGGCCGCCTTCTTCTTTCGGGAGACAAACCGCATTCCAAGATACCCTAGCACCTCCCGTTTCTAAGCCAGGACCTTTCCAAAGGAAGCGTCGAAGTATAGCCTCAATGCTATTCAAGACCGATTTGGGTAGGGAGAATATCGTGGCCCAGTAGACTTGGATGGAATGCAAAACTGATTGGATAAGTTGTACGCGACCAGCAAAAGATAGAAATCTTTGGGTCCAAGAACGGGCTCGCGCCGTAATGGATTCAATCAAGAATTTGCAATCCTCTTTACGCAGCCTAGAAGAAATAATAGGCACACCCAAATATCGAAAGGGCAGTGACCCTTGCTGGAATCCGATGCATTGAAGAAGAGCACTATGGAGTTTGGGATTACCTCCCGAGAGGTACATGTTGCTCTTGTTAAAATTTGGACTTAAACCAGACCAGTTTGAGAACAAATCAAGGGACTCTTTTATAAGCTCTATCGATCTCATGTGTCCTTGGGAAAATAAAAGAACATCATCTGCAAAAAACAAATGGGATATGCGAGGTCTCTTGCATCGCCAGAACCACTGGAAGTCTGGGTTGTCAGTTTTAGACTTGAGAATAGCTGAGAAGATTTCCATAGCTAGGATGAATAGGTACGGCGATAGGGGATCACCTGACGTATCCCTCGGGTACTAGCAAAATGGCCATGTAATTCTCCATTAATAGAGACCGAGAATTTGGCAGTTGAGATGCAAGTCATGACCAACTTAATGAAAAAGGCTGGAAATTTGAAGGCTGTAAGTACCCTTTCAATAAAGTTCCAGTCAATCGTATCGAAGGCTTTATGGAAATCCACCTTGATGGCACATTTAGGCAGATATGCTTCATGGTGAAAGTCTGCAAAAAGCTGTTGTGCAACCATGATGTTGTCACTGATTCGGCGGCCTTTAACAAAAGCTGTTTGGGAAGATCCAATCAGCGTTGGTATAACCTTCGCAATGCGCCTAGCAAGGATTTTGGAGATGCATTTATATAAAGTGTTGCAGCATGCAATTGGTCGGAAGTCGCTCATGGCCGATGCATTAGAGGATTTCGGCACCAACGTTAAGATGGTGTTGTTAATCTCTTTAAGCAATCGACCAGTCTCAAAGAAGTCCTTTATAGCCGCCAGAATAGATGGGCCAATTATCCCCCATGTGTGTTTGAAGAATTCAACATTGTAACCATCAGGGCCAGGAGCTTTGTTCTTAGCAAGCGAGAAGAGGTTGGATTGAATTTCCTCTTCCGTAATTGGGTGAGAAAGGCTAGTCCTTTGATTTTCATCTAAGACTTGTTCAAGAAGAACCTCCAACTCTGGACTAGAAGGTTGGACCGATGTTGAACCGCCATTTAATAGACTCTGAAAGTGGTGCACAATATGGCTACTGACTTCCTGAGGTTCAGTGATTAGCACCCCATCCTCTGTTGCAACAGTTAGGATTCTATTGTGGAGTCTCCTTTTATTGACAAAGTGGTGAAAATATTTAGTGTTCCTGTCTCCTTCCTTGAGCCAACGGATTCTAGACTTCTGTCTAAAGAAAGATTCCTCCTGAGATCTCAGTTCAGAGAAGGTTCTCAAGAGTGTAACTTCGCTTGCACTTAGGCTTTGATCAAAAGGATTTGTATCCAAGGCTGTTTGAACAGCAAAAAGATTCAATCTAGCCTGCTCTGTCCTGTTGGAAATGTCTGAGAAGGAAGTCCTATTCATGAGTTTCAACTTTGATTTGAGAGCCTTAAGCTTACAATAAACTGTATACATAGGAGTGCCAATGAAGTGAGTATCCCAAACTTGAGTAACTATCTCCATGAAGGTTGGATGAGAAGTCCAGAAGTTAAAGAACTTGAAAGGCTTGTTAGAAGAACTAGGTGGTACAATCTTGATCACCATGGGGGAGTGATCAGATATTCCAGATGGAAGAAAATTGGCTTCAGAGAAGGAGAATTGTTGAAGCCAACAGTCGTTGATAAGCACCCGATCGATCTTACGCATTTTCCGATTTACCCCTGAAGAATGCGTCCATGTGTATCGACATCCTACATATCGAAGGTCCTCCAAGCCCGCTTGGTTGAGGCCTTGTCTACATTCATCAAAACTTGGGATCCATGGTGTTGAGCTGCCCACCCTATCTTCCGGATCCCTGATTGCATTGAAATCACCGGCAACAATCCACGGTAAGTCGCCATTAGAGAGCCAGTATAGATCAGCCCATAATTGTCTACGCTTCACAAAGGTATGTTCACCGTATACAATTGTGAACAAACAAGATTCCTGTAAGTGCAAAAAACGGATCTGAAGATGAATTATTTGGCAAGAAGAAAAGATTGGACTAATGTCCAGCACGTTTGGGTCCCATCCGAACCAAATCCTACCAAGAGGGGAGAAATTATAATTGGAAAGCCAACGCCAGTTGAAGAATAAGCCTCTTGAGATCGCATCAAAAGAAGAAGCTTTAACTTTAGTTTCAAGAATCCCAACACAGCGAAGTTGATTCTTACTTATAAAGGCACGAATTTCAGTTTGCCTCAGGGGTGCTACTAGGCCCATAATATTCCATACGCCAAAAAACATATGTACATGCTGAGAGCTACCACTGAGATCTTCTTGGCTTCCTCCTTTTTGTTTTCTTTTTAGAGGAAGACTGGTTAGGAACAATTCCAGGGTGTATCGTGTGATGGGCAGAACCGGGAGGGGGTCTTTGCATTTCATCCGAAGCACCAGACATAGAAGTACGAGATCTTGTGTTGGGGGGTGAGTCAGGAGCTACTCCCCTATCCAGTATTCCCTCCGAGTCACTGGATTTGTCTAGAGTTGCCTGGGACTCAGAAGAACCTTCAGGGGAAGCCTGCGAAGCAAGAGAATGTTCCTCAGTCAGCTGATCAGTAGGTCCTACAGGACTTGGAGCAGAGGGAAGGCTTGGGCCTGAGTCAGTATCCACAAGAGGTCTCAGGTCAGTATCTCCTCTCTCGGGTTGTAGTGGTGGATGCAAGACAGCCAGAAGGGATTCTGTAGTGTTCAGATTTGAGCCTGAAGTGGAGCCTGGATGGAATTGTGCGAGTGTTGAAATTGGCGCTGAGTGAAGCTTTCCAGTGGGTGCTTTGCCTTTCCTAGAAGGCACTTGGGTACACCCTTCGTCTCTCTGATCAAGTGCAGATTGGACTACTCTGTTATCATGGCCATTTGCGTGAGAAGTGTCTCTCTGGTCAGGTACAGGTTGAGCTGCACATTTAAAACCAGCAGAACCTTGTTTATGCCCAAAACAACCACAAGAAGGACAAGCCAGCGGTTTCCATTCGTATTCCACATGGATTACATTTACTTCATCATCCCACTAGAACTTCACTTGTTCAACTCTAGGTTCCGTAGCCTTTATCTCCACACAAACACGAGCATAAGAGATCCTCGACATCTGTTCTGTTTGTATATCAACGTATAGAGGTTTCCCTAAGGCGCTGGCGATTCGCCCAATGCCAGTAGGAGACCATATGGAAAAGGGAATGTCTCTCAATCGTACCCAAACCGGAATGGTCTCAAGAACACCTCTCTTGAGCTTTAGTTTGGAGTGCCATTGCTGCAGTAGCATAGTGCAGCTAAATATTGAAACCGGACCAGAATCAATAATCTTCCTACGGAACTCAGAATCTAGGACTCTAAAGAAGTAGAATCCATTTTCATGGAGTTTAATATCAGCCACTTTATCACCCCATGCTTTCCTAATAGCCTCTTCAGTCAGTTTAAAGGGAACTTTCTTCCCAATGTAGTGTCCAACGACACATTCCAGCCAAAGGGGATTCTCCTCAGCCATAATGTCTGGTGTAATATCCACAATCAATTCTCCATTTTCCTCTCTTGGGGGGACATAAGAAAGGCTATAGCCTTTAGTTAAGACCCTAGCAACATTTGCCCAAGTTCTGGGTTTGGGGGCCGAAGATGGGAGACCATGAGGTTGGCTACCATTCTGTTCAGTCACATTTGCAGTCCCCTTAGAACTAGGTTGGCGACTTGAGGATGCTACAAGCTGGCCGCGCCTGAGAGAGCGGCTTCTAATCTTCGACCTACCCCGACTCCGACTTCGGTTAGGGCCAGCATAGTGATCAGCCAAGGTCGACTTCCCTAGCTGTTCTACTACAGAAGTTCCAGCAGCTAGGTGATTAACGACAGAGTCTTTGAATGGGTTCAGGGTCTTCCCAACCAGCTCAATGCTAGACATCGGGTTCCTAGCAACCTCCTCCATAAGACCGAATCAAATTTACCACCACCAGCACTATCAGCAATCAGCCAGACTCAACAGCAACCATATCAGCTACAACCCAGAAATGAAGCTCAAGCACCCTAACTGAGTGCGTCCATGAGCAAACCCAGCAGCACCCAATGAATGAGTCTTATAGGGAGAGTTACCTTCAAGGCGGGAGAGCTTCCCCTTCGGTGTAAGCCCAGAAAAGTCGATCGATTGCAAAACCAGACTCGAAAGACGAAACAGGGCAGGCCGACTCAGATCTGGATTGCCGTCCTCATCACTACGAGAGAGAAGGAACCAGAAGTAGGGAACAATGGGGAGAGTCCAGCGGCCTATGTCCCCTAATCTCGTCTTCAATCACCGTCGGAATCCACCGGAATCACCAAATTCCCGTCGGGTGAACAGTGTCTCCGAGAACCCTAGCAGAGCACATGTTCCGTTCGCATGAACAGTAACCCGAGAAGGTGAAAATGAGAAAAGTTTACTCCACGCGTGTGTTGGTCCTTTCATAATTCAAGATTTCTATGAACCTCGTGGCATGCACAAATAACTTGACAAATGTAGAGATAATTTCTCTACCATTAATAAAAGAGATCGGTGCACTAGAAATCCTAAAATTTATCACGAAAATGCAATTGAGTCCTAAAACTTTCAAAAGTGTAATCAAGTTTTAAAACTTATAAAGTTAGTGCAATCAAGCCTTTCCCTTAGCTCTGACAACCTTAACAAATAAAAAATGCTAATAAGTTTAGACCTTGATTGCACCAACTTGAAAAATTTTAGGATTTGATTACAATTTTTGAAAGTTTTAGAACTCTATTGCACTTTTATGATAAGTTTTAGGACTTAATTATACTTTTTGAAAGTTTTAGAACTCAATAACTTTCAGGACTTCCAGTAGATTTATCCCATTAATAAAATTATTCTTAAGGGAATAATCTTTATGTAATTTTAAATCACATTTATCGTGGTCGTTAGAGTCATAGCTCCCAATTACACTCAATAAGTCACTCAGAATTTAATCCCTTACAATTTCTAATGAAATCTCACTAAAAAACATTACAAAATTTTCTAATTACAACAGCTTAAATGGCTAAATAATTGCATGGTGTAATTACAATAACAAATTTTTATCCTTCTGCTCACGCCTTTACTTATACCCAAAGAAACTCCCGCAATCCCAGTCATATATGTCAAGGGGACCAACTTCATGATGACAATAACCAGGCTTCTCTTTCTCCTTTGTGTGCGCCATTTGATAGCAAGGATGAGAAATTCAAATGGCCCCATGACTCATCAATGCTTGGGGGCTCCTTCAATTAATGTGCAGATAGAAGGAGACAAGAAAAGCCGCCCCGTTCCTTTGTCGTCTTCAATTTCTCTTGTCACCTAACATGTTAGATGTTCCACGTGTGACATGATGTAAGAACGACCAAAGTGATGTGCCCCTTTATGTGCAGCGGCCGATAGGAAGAAAACAAACACGACCATTGTTGGGACTTTGAAATCCAAAACCCATAAAATTGAATGAAAAGTGTGTGGATGAAAGTGTCCCACATCGAATAAAAGAGAGATGGGAGATAGGTTCAAATAATTGAGCCTCACAAATAGATTTGGGCCCCAAGGGGTAACCCACTTTTGTGGAAGGGAGAGGACCTACGCCAAGCTAGGTCGGTCCCCCCCGCGCGCGTGCCGCCGTCCGGCCGGCTCGATTCGGTTCCACACTCTATTGATTTTTATTTTTTCCGAACAGACACGTTGTTTAGAATTTATTTAATTATTTATTTTTTTTGACAAACAAACATATCTGTTCGTGAGGTTTCGGTTCGCCCGAACGAAAAACCGAAACCCTTCGCGACTGTTCACGAACCAAACCGGTTCAAAGAGAACCTTCGCTGCTGTTCGCGAAAGCTTGCAACTCTTCATTTTCATTTTTGCCGCTTGAATATGACCGAACTGTTTAGTTCGGAACAATGACATCACTTCGTGGCATTCATTCTCACGAGACATTCTTTTCCGAACTCTACGCATATTCACTTCGTCATTGTCATTTTGTGCGATTATTCTGCAAAATTGCGTTCGAAGGAGTCCTCCGAATACGTACCGCTTCGGAGGAACGAGATCCGTTCTATCCTGAGAGACGATTGTCCAATATCCTCGGGTACTGATTGAGGGGCCAAATTCGTCTTAAGGACACGACGTTAATTCGTTGGCTTGGATCAACATTCTGCTTATTTGGTTGTGCTGCTTTCAGGTTTGTTTTCTTAACGTTTGTTTTTAATTTCTGGTATATGAGCTTAGCCGAACTATAATCTTAAGACGAATTTGCTTCGGTTATGTTCGTATACTCTATTGTGCTGTTCGTTGAGTTTTCCTATCAAATATCGGATTGCCGTTCCTTTAAGTCGAACCTTTGTTGTTCGTATATTCGCTTAGTTTTTTACGAATTTCTATTGCATTGTCCAATTCTGCTTGTGTCGAAATTCTATTGCTATATTTGGAAATTTCGTATTGAGAATACGATTCTGTTCATACAACTTTTCGTTATAATTTTTCAATTCCTTCGTGAACAAATTTTCGTTTCTGTTTATATTAAAATTTTAAATTCTGTTCATAGTCATATAATTCCGGTTCTGGTTGTGAATATGTTCTGTTTTTATATTTCAGAAATGGCTTCGGCTTCGACTCCGGTTAACTCTATTCCGAATCATGGAGAAAAGCTAGAAAAGTTCAGTGGTATGGATTTCAAGAGATGGCAACAAAAGATGTTGTTCTATCTCATGACCTTGAACTTGGCTAGATTCCTCAATGAGGATGGTCCTAAATTGGGCGTTGGAGAGACAAATAAAGAAAAAGTTACTGCTGTTGATGCATGGAATCATTCTGACTTCCTATGTCGCAACTATGTCCTCAACGGTGTGGACAATACTCTTTATAACGTCTATAGTCCGCTTAAAACGGCTAAGGAGTTATGGGATAGTTTGGACAAGAAATACAAAATCGAAGATGACGGATTGAAGAAATTCATTGTCGGTAAATTTCTGGACTTCAAGATGGTTGATTCAAAGACCGTCTTAAGTCAGGTTCAAGAGCTTTAAGTGATTATGCATGATATTCATGCTGAACGAATGACTCTAAGTGAGACATTTCAAATGGCTGCATTCATTGAAAAACTGCCACCATCCTGGAGAGATTTTAAAAATTATCTCAAACACAAGAGAAAGGAGTTGTCACTTGAAGACTTGATTGTTCAGTTGAGGATAGAGGAAGACAATAGGAATTCCAAGAAGAAAGTTGGCAGTAATTTGGCGGTTTCAAGAGCCAATGTTGTTGAAGAAGGATCAAAACCCAACAAGAAGAGGAAAATGCCTACCAAGTCTGGAGAGGGATTCACCCAAGGCCTGAAGAAGTTCGTTGGCAAGTGCTTCAACTGTGGCAAGTCTGGACATCGAGCCAAAGACTGCAGAGCCAAGAAAAGACAGAAAACTCAAGCTAATGTGATGGAAGAGATTTCCAATGGTGTTGATGATATCAATATGACTGTTATGATATCCGAGTGTAATATGGTGGGAAACCCCAAGGAGTGGTGGATTGATACCGGAGCAACTCCTCATATCTGTGCAAATAGATCGATGTTCTCGACCTACACAACTATGGGGGGTGATGAAAAACTTTATATAGGTAATTCATCAACCTCTAAGGTTGAAGGAGTCGGAAAGATTGTGACACTAAATAATGTTCTGCATGTGCCAGATATTCGTAAGAATTTAGTGTCTGGATCTCTTCTTAGCAAGAATGGCTTCAAGTTGGTTTTTGTATCCGATAAGTTTGTACTCTCCAAGAATGAGATATGTGTAGGAAAGGGTTACCTTAGTGATGGTCTTTTCAAGTTGAATGTAATGACTGTTGTACCTAATGATGTTATGAATAAAGTTGTTTCTGCTTACGTGCTTGAGTCTCCTAATTTATGGCATGCTAGATTAGGACACGTTAACTATAAGTCGATAAAGAAATTAATGAACATGGGGTTATTGCCAAAATTTGATTGTTTAAGTGAGAAATGCCAAGTGTGTGTTGAATCTAAATTTTCTAAACCTCCTTTCCATTATGTAGATAATAGAGTTTCAAAACCTTTAGATTTAATATACACAGATATATGCAATATGAAATCATTACCGTCAAGAGGTGGTAATAAGTATTTTATCACATTTATAGATGACTGCTCGAGATATTGTTATGTTTATTTGCTTAGTAGCAAAGATGAGGCTGTGAATGCTTTTAGAACTTATAAGTCCGAAGTTGAAACTCAGTTGAATAAGAAAATTAAAATAATAAGGAGCGATAGAGGAGGTGAATATGAATTTCCTTTTGAGGAAATTTGTATCGAGTTTGGTATCGTTCACCAAATGACTGCTCCTTATACACCACAATCTAATGGAGTGGCAGAAAGGAAAAACTGATCTTTAAAGGAAACAATGAATGCATTGTTGAATAGTTCCGGTTTACTATAGAATTTGTGGGGGGAAGCTGTTTTGACGGCGAATTTTATTTTAAATAGAGTACCCCACAGAAAAACACAACAAACTCCCTATGAGAAATGGAAAGACAGAATGCCGAACTTGAATTATCTCAAAGTGTTGGGGTGTTTGGCTAAGGTTGCGGTTCCTAAGCCTAAAAAGGTTAAGATAGGACCAAAGACTATTGACTGTGTTTTTATCGGATATGCTCAGAATAGCAATGCATATCTTTTTCTTGTTCACAAGTCAGAGATCCCAGATATATATGTTAATACGATCATTGAAGCAAGGAATGCTTCGTTCTTTGAAAATATATTTTCGTATAACATAGTATATGAGCCAATTGATAATAATAAGAGGCCCCGAGATACTATATCTAGAAGTGATCCAATGGAGGATGAACCTAGATGTAGTAAAAAACAAAGGACTTCCACGTCTTTTGGACTTGATTTCTTAACGTACCTGTTAGAGAATGGGCCTCGGACATTCAAAGAAGCTGTGACTTCGCCAGAAGCCCCGTTCTGGAAAGAAGCTATCAATAGTGAAGTTGAATCCATCTTGTCAAACCATACATGGGAATTGGTTGACCTTCCTCCTGGTAATAAACCACTACAATGTAAGTGGATTTTCAAGAGGAAAATGAAAGCGGATGGTACTATTGATAAATATAAGGCTAGGCTTGTAGTAAAAGGATACAAGCAATGAGAAGATCTTGATTATTTTGATACTTATTCACCTGTTACTAGAATTACATCTATAAGGATGCTAATTGCTATAGCAGCGGTGTATAAGCTTGAAATCCATCAAATGGATGTTAAAACGGCCTTCTTAAATGGGGATTTGGAAGAACAAATATATGTGGAATAACCTGAAGGGTTTATTATTCCAGGACAAGAGAAGAAAGTATGTCGGCTTATCAAGCCACTTTATGGATTGAAACAAGCATCGAAACAATGGCATGCTAAATTCGACCAAGTCATGTTGTCGAATGGTTTTAAGATTAATGAGTGTGATAAATGTGTATATGTTAAGAACACGCATAATGGTTTTGCCATTTTTATTCTGTTAGTTTCAATTTGTTAACATTATTTCTTGATATCTAATACAAAATAGTAAGGAAAATGATTTCATTTTCTGTCCCTAATACCTGTTCATATTTTTTGTAATAATTGTCTAACCTCTTTACTAATTGTCAGCATAATCGAGGAGGTCACATGTGGGGTGGGGGTTCACAAAGAAGACCAGGCCTCTCCGCTTCCTCATCCTCGTCCCCGGCCCTATCCTATTCCCCCGTCCTGTCTTCGAACCCTGTTCTACCATCTGTGCAGGGACAATACGGACACATTGGCCCATCCTTCGATCCGCAGCAACATATTCACGAAGATCTGGGGGACATGCGAACTGATTTTACTCCAGTTCCATCTCCTTTGGTGCCACCTGCTTCATCAGTGCAACACTCAAATGAGGAAGAAGAGAACCGATTCCTTATATGCCCATGCGGAGATTCGTAAGTAATTCATTTTTGTATGTATATTTAAATTATGGAACGAATTTAAAAGTGTCCATGTTTCGAATTTTTCATATGCTTGATTGTCTTATTCTCTATATTGTTATAACATGTTTTCAGATTTACGGATTCTACGCATGTTGTGAGGGAACTTAATCGAATAGTCAATAACTGTTGGATAGGGCAGTTTACATCTTTTAGCAGTGCGCCTAAAGAAATAAAGACTTTGTGGTAGAATGAGTTCAAGGTTAGTGTTGTTTTCATTTATTTTCTCACAACGTAAGTTCGGTGTAGCATACTGATGGTCAATAATGAAATTTGGCGTGAATTGTTTGGTGCATTGTAAGGGATATTTCACTTGTGACCAATATAATTAATTTTCCTTGCTTTTGCTATTGATTGTAGCGTAAGTTTACGTGGGATGAAATGGAAGAGGCTGAGGTTAGAAGAATTTTTAAGAAGAAAGTCGGTGATCACATGCGTTATGTGATAAATAAAGCGAAGAGAACAAAAGAAAAGTCGGATTTCATTACAGCTGACGATTGGATAGAAATTACGAGAACTTGAGAAACTGATAAGCATAAGAAAAGGTGTGAACAGAACAAGAAGAATCGAGCTTCTAGTTCTAGTGACGGGTCTGCGTCAGCCACATATGCTGGGGGCTCTATCAGCATCGGCAAGCACAGAAGAAGAATGGTAAGTTTGTTTAAACTTGTAAGTTTATTTAATTCAATTGTGACTAATTTTTGTTAAATTTTTGTAGGCAGATGAATTGGAGACGGAACCCACATTTACAACTACATTTGAATGCACATTCAAAAAAAGGATAAGACATGGACTGGCGATCGGGCAAAAGCTACTAAGGTATGGAAGGTTATAGTTTACACTCTATCGAAACTAGAATGAAAATCATGCATGTTTTTAATATTTATGGTAATATATTCGAATTTATTTTATTTTTATCTATACTGTTAATATAGGAAAAATATGATCAACTTTTGATGAGCACTGCTAGTGGTTCTGATTGTGGTGATGGTGTTACTGTGTCTGAGCTATCGGTTGACAGTATGGCATTATGGGTGGAGGCAGCGGGTGGGATGAAAGGAGGAAAAATATTTGGGATGGGATCCTTATCAAGGACGTTTAAAACGAAGGCTGCTGCATCTTCATCCTCCCATGCGGCTGCTGCAAGGAGGACACAACATGAGGAGCACATGACCCAAGAATTGAGCCAACTGAAACAGTTGCTTATACAGAAGGACGCAGAAATGAAGCATTTACTTGGACAAAAGGACGAACAAATAAGATTGATGCAATCACAAATGCAATACGTCATGCGACGCCTCGACATCGATCGTAATGACGTTCCTTCTGTACCTCCTGTTAATGTAGCCGGTTATGGGCATATTGATGAACCACACGATGATGCGGCGATTGGTGATGATGCTGGTGATTTTATTGTCTGTCCCCCTTAGGTAAGAACATTTTTTATAGCTAGTTCTATGTCAATGCATAAATGCTTTTTTTATGTTTTGGACAAATTCCATATCTTTATTTATGTTTCCATATTTCATCAGGTGTCGATACAGCTGACTGTTCCTGATGTCATGCCCAATACCGAAGCTGCCAATGTCCTATGGTTATCCCCCGGCCTTTCAATATTTTCAATGTATTAATTGATGTTTATTCTTACTTAGCTACCTTTATGTATTATGACATTCAATTTTTAATACCATCATGTGAGAATTTGCAACTTATGCATTCTAGAAATTAATATTGCATATGTAATTAGATTTCAAATTGAAGTTGTTTCGAAACAAAATTCGTCGCAATTTAGCGACAAAAAAAAATATTGCTGCAAATTAGCAATGACTTTTTTCACGAATAATTACGGATGAATTTTTGTAACGAACAATTATCGACATAATTTGCAATGAATTATTCATGGTTTCCCACGAATTTTTCAACGAAAAATTTGCAACGAATTTTTCAACGAACTTTTTCCAACGAATTTTCCAACGAACTTTTTCCAACGAATTTTTCAACGAAATTTTTTCAATGAATTTTCCAACGAAAAATTTCCAACGAATTTTCCAACGCCAATTTTGCAACGAATTTTCCAACGAACTTTTCCCGACGAAATTTTTCCAACGAACTTTTCCCAACGAAATTTTTCCCACGAACATTCCAACGAAATTTTTCCCACGAATTTTACAACGAAATTTTTCCGATGAATTTTCCAACGACATTTTTCCAACGAAATATTTGCAACAATATTTCCAACTAGTTCTCCAACGAACTTACCGACAAATTTTTTTTGTTCAAATTACGTACGAAAATTATTTTTTTGTTGGAGATTTAAATGATTTCCAACGACATTTCCAAGGAATTTTTTTTCGTTGGAAATTCTATTTCCCACGATTTTTACGATCAATTATTACCGACGAATTTTTCCACGACTTTTGCAACGAATTATTACCAACGAAATTTACAACGAAATTTCCAACAAATTTATCAACGAATTTACCCACGAATAATTACCGACCGATTTTTCTACGAGTTTTCCAACGAATAATTAGCGACGAATTTTCCAACTAAATTTCCAACAAATTTATCCACAAATTTACCGACGATTTTTCCAACGAAAAAATTTTCGTCGCAAATTTCCAACGAAATTGAAAATTTTTCGTTAGAAAATTTTCTGACGACGAATTACCCACGAATTTTTTTTCGTTGGAAAATTCGTTGGAAATTTGTTTTCCAACGAATTTTTCAGAATTTTTCGTTGGAAATTTCGTCAGAAAAAATTTGTTTTTTTGTAGTGAAGTCCGATTAATAACTAGCTGAGAATATATTTTGAATGATTACGTACATATATTATTTCCTTGTCCTTTTTTTATTTTAGATTATGTGAAAATATTAGGTGATTTGTTTCAATTTTTAATAGTTATCAGTTCGATTTAGATTTGGTAGGATAGAATTTCTTTTTTGTTTATCATTATAATTTTTGTAGGTTTTCTTGGGTATAAATATGTATTGTGTTTCCTTATAATGTAGCTTATCCTATTGATAAATGACATATTTATGAGAGAATTTTCTTTGAATTTTGCGCCTTCGTGCATGTTGTGGATTGATCTATTCGTGTTTATCATTCACATCTACTGCGATACTAGAGAATTGATGGCAAATAAGTTGATATGCACTTTGGTTTTGACAGTTTTGTGATTTGGTCTACTTATTCTTCATACATCACTCCTACGAATAATATGTATTTCTTCTTTGAAGGCATTGACAGCGGGTGGTACGGATACCACAATAACCACCCTAACATGGGCAGTCTCTTGTTGCTAAACAACCTTCACATCCTAAAAGAGATTCAAGAAGCATTGGATGCTCAAATCGGTAAACAAAGACGTGTGAAAGATCAGACATTTCCAGCCTAACTTACCTACATGCCGTAGTGAAGGAGACTCTCCGATTACACCCGCCAGCCCCCCTCGGCGTACCACATTTATCAATGGAAGATTGCATCATCAAAGGGTACTATGTGCCCAAAGGTACGAGGTTGATCGTGAACTTATGGAAATTCAAACCGATCCAAGAGCATGGCCTGAACCAATGAAGTTTAGGCCCGAAAGGTTCTTGAGTAGTCGTAAGGATATTGACGTGAAGGGCCCGAATTTTGAGTACTTGTCATTTGGAGGTGGTAGAAGAGTTTGTCCCGGAATGTCCTTTGGCCTTCAATCGATACATTCTATGCTCGCTAGGTTTCTGCATGCGTTCGAGGTATCAACTACCGACAATTCGCCAGTGGATATGTCAGAGGATTTTGGAATAACGGTCTGTAAGTCGATGCCCCTTGAAGTAATGCTCGCACCAAGATTGCCTAACGAGGCCTTCTAATTCACATGAAGCATTAGAAGAATGGGGAACAAGTTGATGGGCAAGTTACCACTAAATAAATAGGCTCTCCACGTCTAACTTTTAAGGCCATTTTTAGTTGCACATTTAAATAATCGATGATCTTGTTCCAGTATGTCTTTCGTGAATGCATACGAACTACGTTGGTTCTTTATTATTATGAGAGAAACTTAAAAATATGTCAAGCTCAGTTAACTGCCCTGATTAGGATGGAGTTTTGGATATTTGGCATTTGCTTTGAAATTATATTGGCAAAATTGAAAAATTCAGAGTTGAATTGACATGGGTATGATATCTTTAGGACTAAATTGATAATTTTCCCGGAAAAAAGACAAAAAATTAGACTAGCATTGTATCTAGTTATCTATTGCATTATAGGTTAAATCACGGTTAATTAATTTAATATTAGACTGATGTTTAGTTTTAATTTAGGCTCTGTTCGTTTCGCAAAAAATAACTTCTAGGAAAATGATTTTCGAGCGTTCATTTTATGGAAAATAAACTAGCCAAGGAAAATATTTTTCCCTCATTGAAAAAATACCTTTTAAAAGTAGGGTTAATTCCAAAAAAAAAAGCATCAATTTTAGGTCGAGAGACAATTCTGGTCTGAACCTTTTTTTATCCCTTAAAAAAGCACTAACTTTATGCCAAGTGACAATTTTAGCCCCAACTTTTGTTTGTCTTATAAAAAATCACTAACTTTCACCATGATCCCAAATCTGGCCTCCCGTTGACTTTCTGTCTGAAGTCACTTTTGTTTGAGAAAAAAGGTTATGGTAGTGAGATAGGTGAATCTCGTTCATGACGTCTGTTGACGGACAGTGATCTACAGCTTCAGATTACAAAAAAATGACCAAGTCTAGCCAGTCAAGACAAAAAAAAAGTTGGTGCTTTTTTACGAAACAAAAAAAAGGTTTGGGCCAGAATTGTCACTCGACCTAAAGTTGGTGTTTTTTTATGAGACAAAAAAAAGTTCGAGCTAGAATTGTTCCTCGACCTAAAGCTAGTGCTTTTTTTGGGCAAAAGAGGAAATGAGCAAGAGGAGAGAGAGGCATTATGGTCCAATATTTTCGAGCAACATGGGGGTAGCAACTTTACCGAAATGTCCTTCCACTTTTCAAATGAACTCAAATAATCTCGGGGGCAAAATTGTCATTTTCGATTCCCGATCCAAATTTCACTTTTCCGACAAATCCGAGTGGCCCTAAGGCTGGCCACGCCAAACGCGATGTCGTCCAATGAATTAGTCGTGGTTTTCAAGAAATTCGATTCGCAAGTCTAGATTCCAAGCAATGGTCAAATTCGATTAAATACAACTTTAGTGTGTCTCAAACTAACGGACGGCTTTGAGGAGTTACGTATCGACTCGTGGCCGATTCGATATCGGGTCACATTTAAGTTTACTTGAGCCATGGCAACCTCGGTTGTCATGTAATTACAAGGGTCAATCACTAGTTCCAATTGACGCAATCGTTCGGATTAGGTTTAGGATCATTCGAAATTCATACAATGGTCAAACGGATTTACCGGCGATCCAATTATACAACATTTGCGAATTGTTCCATAACTATCCTTGGATTGGTCTATAATGGCCCAAAATATTTCCTCATCAATCCTTATGGTCGAAGTGTCGATTCACGGGCAAGTTCTTAAGTCTACGTACTTAATTCCTAGTTAGTCATTCCCTAATGGTTAGTCTTCTCAAGAGTAATCGATTTCGAGTGAGATTTAACTAAAGTGCAATGAAGATACAATCATTTCATAAATCCCAAAAAATTAGTCGAATTTCAGAATGTCATAACTCTTCCCCCTTATAAAAATTTCGTCCTCAAAATTTACAATCAACTACACTACTCAAATAAATGGGAGTGCTGACGTCTCATGATCTCTTCACTTTCCTACGTGGCTCCTTCGGTACCGTGATATTGCCAAATGACTTTAACCAACGAGATTATCCTATTCCGCTTGTTATTTTATGTGATCTATCCGAATAGGTCTCTCCACATACGATACTCTATTGTCCACATCTATTTATTCATAGTTTAGCACGTGGGTCGGATCTGATTCGTACTTTCTCAGCATAGACATGTGGAAGACGTTGTGAACATGAGACAAATTCGGCGACAAGGCGAGTCGATAAATCAGAGTTCCAATCATCTCTAAAATTTCAAACGGACCTACGTACCTTGGGCTTAACTTTCCTTTCTTGCCAAATCAAGACGTTCCTCGCATTGGCGACACCTTAAGGAAGACATGGTCTCCCACTTAAAATTCCAAATGCCTACGTCTTCAATCCGCATAACTCTTCTAACGACTTTTAGCAGTATTAAACCTATCTCGGATGATTTTAACTACCTCAACTGATTAATGTACCAACTCTGGACCCGTTATGCTTCGTTCCCCAACTTCATCCCAACAAACTGGAGTTCTGCAAGCTCTGTCATACAATGCCTCAAACTGTGTCATTATGATACTCTACTGATAACTGTTATTATAGATGAACTCGACCAAATGCAACTATTCTTCCCATCCATCTTTAAAATCTATCACACAAGCTCGTAACATGTCCTCTAGCATTTGAATTGTCCTCTCAGACTAACCATCCGTTTGCGGATGATAGGCCGTGCTATATTACAACTTCGTCCCCATAGCCATCTGAAGACTTTTCCAAAATGTAGCTGTAAACTTAGGGTCTCTGTCTTACGTAATCATCATTGGTACTCCATGGAGATGGACTATTTGTCGCATATACAACTTGGCGTACCTATCCATTGCAAAGTCCTTTCGTACTGCCAGAAAGTGTGTCAACTTAATTAACCTATCAACGATAATCCAAATTGAGTTGTGGCCTCTCTGACTTCTTGGCAAATCCATGACGAAGTCCATGGTGATATGCTCCCATTTCCATTCTAGGATTTCCAATAGTCGCAATAGTCCACTAGGCTTGCAATGCTGCACCTTCACTTGTTGACACGTTAAGCACTTTGCCACATGTTTGGCTATATCCACTTTCATTCCATTCCATCAGTATTGCTGACGCAAATTCTGATGCATCTTCGTACTGCTTGCATGAATACTATAATTACTATGATGAGCTTCTGCCAAGATTTCCTCCTTAAGCTCCGCATCATTTGGTACGCACAATTGTCTAAGAAATTTTAAAATTCCATCCTCGAATACTTGGAAGTCCGATTTCCTTTTGGTGGCATCCATCTGCAGAATCTTCTAAATCTCTGAGTCCGTAGATTGTAAGGCCTTAATCTTAGTATGGATTTCCGATTTCAATCCTCAATGTCGCCATCATACTTGAGAGATTACTCACTTCAAACTTAAACTCCGAATCGTGCGCTCCCTCCAATAAGGTCCACTCTTTAACCAACATGTGAGCGATACTTGACTTCCGACTCAATGCGTCCGTTACTCTATTAGCTTTCCCATGATAGTATAAAATATCACAATTATAGTCCTTTAGGAGTTCCATCCAATGATGCTATCTCATGTTTAATTCCTTTTAGGAAAATAGGTACCTCAAACTTTGATGGTCCGTAAAAATCTAGAATTTCTCTACACACAAGTTATGCCTCCAGATCTTAAGAGCGAAGATAATTGTCGTCAATTCCAAGTCGTGTGTCGGGTAATTCAACTCATGCAGTCTCAATTGCCGCCATGTGTATGCCACTACTCTTCCATATTGCATTAGCACGCATCCTAGTTCCTTTAGCGACGCATCACTATAGATCTCGTATCCTCCAGCCCTGAGGGTGTTGTCAGCACTAGCATGGTCGTCAACCTCTGCTTAAGCTCTTAAAAACTCCTTTCATACTTATCTGTCCATTCGAACCTTGTTTCCTTTTTCAATAGACGCGTTAAAGGAATAGCTATCATCAAGAATCTTTCCACGAAATGCCAATAATAACCCACCAGACCCAAGAAACTTCGAACCTCGGTTACTATTGTAAGTCTTGGCCAACTCATGACAACTTCGATCTTTGTCGAATCCACTAAAATTCCTTCACCAAAGATCACATATCCAATGAACGCCACTCGATTGAGCCAAAATTCGCACTTACTAAAGTTAGCGTATAGTACATGTTCTCTTAAAGTCTGTAAAACCTTTTCCAAATGTAGCTCATGCTCTGCGGGCCTCTTTGAGTATACTAAAATGTTGTCTATGAACATGATGACAAACTGATCCAGAAATTCCTTGAATACCTTATTCATCAAAATCATAAAGGCAGCAGGGGCGTTAGTCAATTCGAACGGCATCACTATAAACTCATAATGCCCATATCTCGTCCGAAATGCCATTTTCGGTATATCCTCCGTAATTCTCAATTGATGATAACTAGTCCTTAAGTCGATCTTAGAGAACACCAATGCCCCTTGTAACTGATCGAATAGGTCATCTATCCTTGGCAGTGGATACTTATTTTTACTGGTCACTTGATTCAACTGCCGATAGTCAATGCATAAGTGTAATGACCCATCCTTTTTCCTTACAAACAACACTGGTGCTACCCACGGTGACGCACTCGGACAAATAAACCCCTTATCCAATAGTTCTTGCATTTGAAACTTCGATTCTTTCAATTCTGACAATGTTATTCGATATGGCGCTCTAGATATAGGTTCCGTTCCAGGTGCCAACTCAATTATGAATTCCACTTCTCTTTCGGGTGGCACTCCCGGCAATTCCTGAGGAAAGGAATCAGAGAAATTGCACACCATATCTATGTCCTCTAGCCTTGGCTCCCCAATCGAAGAATCAACCACAGTCGCTAAGTAACCTTGGCATCCTTCATCTAACAACTTAGCCACCTCAAGCGACAAAATCCAGGGGTTCGAGGTTTCTCCTCGGTTTCCCACAAATTAGTATCTATGATGGTTAATCTGATTAAATTGAACAACCTGCTACCACAATCCATCATAGCCCTCTGTCTAACCAACCAATCCATACTAATAATAACATCAAAATCAAACATAGCCAAAACAGGCAGATCAATCAAATTCTCCCTACCAGCAATAACAATCTTACAGCCTAGGCATCCTAACGAAATCAGCACCTTATCATTCAACGGAGTAGTAACACACAACATAACTTCTAGCGATTTCGATTCAATTCCAGACAATCTAACAAATTGCTCGGACACAAACGAGTGCGACGCCCCCGAATCAAACAAAACATATGTAGCATGATCACAAAGAGAGATCGTACTTGTGACCACGCCAGGCGTGTCCTTAGCTTCCTTTCTTACCATAGCATACACTCTTCCTTGGCTCGGCGGCCTATTCTAATTAGTCGGCTGAGCAGCTCCAATTTGGTTTCCATTCTAGGGCGGTTGCGGCTGCACAGGCGGCCCAGCCTGTCGGTTCGGGCAGTTCCCCACTTGGTGACCTCATCCACCGCATCCAAAGCACACTTCACTCCTACTCGGGCAAGGTCCATTTCCATGTCTACCCCCATAACTCCGACATACAACATTTGAGTAGTGAGCCGGCTTCCTGATGTTTTTTCTGCTGGGAGGGACAAAGTGCCTATTTCCCGCCATAGGTTTCTTTCCAAAATGGCAGTTGTCCCTAGCCAGGGCGTACCGCGATTCAAAAGCGGCAGCTCTCTCCATCATATATCGTTCCACCACTTGAGCCCGTTTGTACATCTCATTATAATCCCTCAAATTCAACGGTAGTAGTTGACTACGGAGGTCCGGCTTCAATCTATCTCGAAACCTTTAGGCTTTGTCCAATGGGTCCTCTACCATCTTCGGTGCAAATTTGGACAACCTTGCAAGCTCGGCCTCATATTGGTCCACAGTCATCTGACTTTCACGAAGTCTCAAGAATTCAGCCATCTTTTGCTCTCAAGCACTTTTCGAGAAATACTTTCCATTGAAGGCCTTAGTAAAAACAGTCTAGTTCTGGGCGTGTCAGTAGGGAAAATTCTACCTTGGGTGGCCTTCCACCAGTCATTTGCATTCCCCTGAAGTTGATATACTGCTAGGGTCACTTTTTCTTCTTCTGTGCACCACAGCAGTGCAAACGCTTTTTCCAAATCTTCGACCTAGTGGGAAGTAGCCTCGGGATCACCTTTCCCATCAAACTTAGGAAGCTTTAGCTTTAAAAAATATTCTACCAACTGATGCATCTAGTGGTTTCCATTATTCCCATTGTTTCCAAGGTTCCCATTATTTCCGTTATTTCCATTAGCCCTGTTGGCAGCGGCAACAGCACCCTCTACAGCGGTAGTAGCAGTTGCTCTTAGGTCTGTCTACCCATTAAAATTCCAATCTCCTCAAGTGCCCTCAATATCCCATTCACTCTAGGATCCTCTGCAACTCTAGTTCGTGGACCCAATCGGCCTCTTGTCCCTCTTCCTTGGGTGCTCATTCTTACAAGGTTCTCACTACTCACCTACTTACTATAATTCCATCTAGGAATTAGAGACCTAGGCCAACTATTCAAGTCTATAGTCCCAGGCAGTGAATCACAACAACAATTCACAAAGCAGGTGCCATCCACAAGCAGCACAAGGTCACAACCAACAAAGTTCATGCACTTATCTCAAGTCATGCCCACCTGCAGTTCAAATATTATAGCATAAAATCATCTAACGATCACAAACAGATACCCATTGGACATTCCTAGCACAACTTATACATGCGTTTTGTGAAGATCTCCCTAACTAACTATCCCAAAGGTCAACACGACTTATCACTTCAGGCTCTGACCAACTTGGATCGAGTTAACCTTGCTCTAATACAAAATCAATGGAGATGTCACGCCCCGAACCCGGCGTGCACACAACATCCCGCTTAGGTCGATAATAGTGCGACATCTCATGACTCATTGCCAACCCAGAGAAACACTAACCATCATACACCAGCGGAAACAAAATCAAATACCCCATACAACAATTTAATTACATAGGATAGTAAGGAACTCGCTTAAACACATAACAACAAACATGTTCATACACTTGGCATACCTACAACATTTATTTATACAACCTTACACTAGGCCACTACCAGCAAACCACATTCATAAAAAAGGGGCGACGGTTGGGTAACCTAACTTCCCTATACCAAAAGAGGGTTCCTCAAAAGACGAGCCATTACATCGATCACTCGTCCTCATGATACCTTGGCAGCATCTCAAGTTCAATCAAGTCATCATCTTCCCCAAGCTCCTCCTCCGGCTCTGACTCTTCAGGCTCTGACTCGAGATCAGGTTCCATGGGTTTCTGCTTAGGGATAGGGTCTTTAGGAGGTTCTTCAGGGTCGATGACTTCGCCATCCGAGGCAAAAGTCTCCGAGGGATCCCAATCCATAGCATCCGCACCGCCATGGTGGGGACCTTCAAAGCCACGGTTTGGGCCAATGATCTCTGCCCCCTCCCGATAATACCAAGCTAGGAAATGGTGGGGCCACCAGAACTCTAAGCCCTCATCTACCCATACTGTAGTAAAATACCTAATGTATACCATATCTACGCCTACTGGATACTCGGTCTCCACATGATCCGTATGTATGGGGACCCCAAAATGTCGAGATGGCAGAGTCATGGTCGGGGGTCTGAAATGGTTCCCAATCAACTATGAGAACGAGTCTCAATATGCAATCAACCTTAGCCCTGTATAGGCTAACATGTACTTCCGAACAAGTCTAAGCATGAGATTCAAACTGTTAACATGCCACGACAAACACAGACATCCCTACCTCATCTCGGAACATGCACAAGTCCTGCATGTTAGTCAAATCACAATAATGCAGCAATAACTCACGGACACGTACAATCCCAGATATAACTTACACATGCACGTGTACTAGCAATAATCCGAACATGATCACATCTCAGTCTCGATACACTGCATACACCAATGCACAACATGCACCCACTTTTCCATTCAGATTATTCACGACCCGCGTAACACGTATTAGGCCTATGGCACAACCCGCATAAAACGCATCAGGCTGGCGGTCTTCTGGCTTAACCGTGTATCATCCCGCATAACACGCCTCAGGATGGGTTCAATCCCCACGAAAAGACGCATCAGGGCTTAAGTGATCACACGTACACTCCGTCATATAATTTATTATCTTTTCCCCGCGTAAAGACACATCAGGGCACTTAAGTGATCACACACGCCACATGACCCATTCAATTCCATGTCATTCACACGCTCAAACATCACTTGAATGTGCTCAATCACCAGCGATGCAAATCAGTTTACACGCCCACCAAATTAGCCACAGTTCCACCAATTAAAGCCATGAACACACATTCACAATTAATTACTCCCTCACGTACAACAACCACATCGAAAGGTTCCTGAGAGAGAGAAACCAAATTTGCACAGAATCGAGGCTTAAAATTGGCAATTGCACAGTAACCAAAACTCTTTTGAAATAAATAGTAATTCAACTCCAAAAATTTTGAATTTTGGATATGTAATTGGAAACATCTTAATAAAAGTTTTTCATGAGGAAACAAAATCCAATTCCGGCTGCAAATAGCTATTTTTGTCACCCAAAGTCAGATCGAAAATTAGCCCATCAGAACAGACCGTTTGGCCTTTAAAATCCATTTTAATCAGTGCCTAAATCTCCTTGGAAAACCATGAAATTTTTATGTCATAGAAAAAAAATGTCCTTGACAACTTTCATGAAGGAAGTTTGTTGAAAAAAGGTTTGAAAAATTTTATAAAAATTCAGAAAGACACGTCAATCGGGTGAACAGTAAATCCGGCAGAGTGGTGATAGTCCGAAAATGGACTTCCGAATACCCCAAAAAGGTCTCCAAAAATTCCAAATTTAATATATGACATACTTCAAGATGTTAGAGTCAACTTACATGCGGAATACTTCCTCAAATTCGGTCCACATTGATCTCCACAAAAATAGCAAAACACAAACGCATAGGAGCAACGAATCCAAGAATCAACTAACATGAACCATTCAGCAATTCAAGCTCATCTAACCATTGAAATAACTATCCACAGCCATGAATCAACCCCTAACATGTCCATTAGTAACCCCTTAGCCTAGTCAAGGGTTAGGAAGCCACTGACCTCGAGTCTAGACAAGAATGACTCAAGGGAAAGAGGCAGCAACAAGGTCAACAAAACAACAGCAGCGGAGCAGAAGCAGGAGCAAAAACGGAAGCAGCAGCGAAGAAGCGAGGGGCAGAAGCCAAGAAGGAAAAGAAGAAAGAGAGAAGTTGATGGAGTCGGTGGAGATCAGCACGAAGTCAGCCGGGGGGGAAAAGGGAAGAGAGAGAGAGAGAGAGAGAGAGAAAAGAGTTGAGTGACTTGAGTAGGTCAACTACCTCTACTATGACTCAACCAAGTGCTAGGATTAACTAGTCAATCTCATCAAAGATCCAATGGCTCACATTAGTCAACTCCACTAACTCTTAGGGGCAAAAAAGGAAATGAGCAAGAGGAGAAAGGGGCATTATGGTCCAATATTTTCGGCCAGCATGGGGGCAGCAACTTTATCAAAATGCCCTTCCACTTTTCAAATGAACTCAAATAATCTCAGGGGCAAAATGGCCATTTTCCATTTCCGATCCAAATTTCACTTTTCCGACAAATCCGAGTGGCCCTAAGGTTGGCCACGCCAAACGTGACGTCGTCCAATGAATTAGTCGCGACTTTCAAGAAATTTGATTCTTGTCGCGACCTAAAAAAATCGGGTTTCGATCTTAGGCTAATGGATTACTAGATTAATTAAATTAACTAACCTAGCTCGAGTTCTCCCAAACTCTACCAAATCGCAACTTAGGTCCAATTGTGAGCATGCAAATATTTTCAACAGGAGTCGCCACTAATCATTTAGGGTAGGTTGATTAGAAACTTAAATAAAATAGCGGGAGTACTATTTTATTTCTACGAACCAGAAATCATAAATTTGGGGACTTGGTTACGCTAGATTTCCTAACGCCCTTTCGGTACCAATTTCGAGAAAAATACTCAATTTGACAATTTTGATAAATCCTAACTTAGAGTTCAAAGGTGTAGAAATTTTTTTTTTATTTTTTTGATTTTTACTTATTTAAATGAAAGCTAACCTATATGTAATGAGTGCAAAAATTGACATGCGATTAATGCAACCTAACATGTAAACTATATGTCATGCGACGACGTGACCTATCTCTAATGACGGGCATATTATTTTTTTTTGTATTTTTCCAAATGAAATTCGGAATTAAAAATGCAAATTATCTAAACATGCAATTCTAAACTAAAGAAATTAATCTATTCTAAAGCAATCTTTTTTGGTATTTTTTTTATGAAATTCGAAATTAAAATCAAGTAAAAAAAATATAACCGCGAAATCTTTCGAATTAAGTTTCGATCTGAAGCCTGACAGATCGACCCTAAAATTCGAAATACCCGCTATGGAAATAATTCTATCTAAAGTCTGATAGATAGATTTATTTCCACGTATGCGGTTGCGGATTAGGAAATTTTCCTAATAATCACATCTTGAAAGAATTTTGATATCTCAAATATCTTGGATATATTTAAAAGATTTTGAAAATTCTAAATTCTATCCAAATTTAACGAGTAATAGATATCTAAGATTTCAACAAAAGAAATAAATCCTAATTGAAATATGCCTATTATTCAAATATGCAAGATTAGATATCAATAAGTATAAATTAGGCAACAAAATATTCAAATCAAATCGGGATAAGATAATTACCTGATTTGCAGATTTCTTTCCTAATTTGAATTTGCAGCGGATCGGGATTGCGGATCGGCGGTGCGTCGGGAACGGCAGCGCGGCGTCGGGAGCGGCGACGTCGGGACAATGGCGGTGTGCAACGGCAGCGGCGGCATCGGGACAGCGGCGGTGTGTAGCGGCAGCGGCGGTACAGCGGCGGCATGCAACGACAACGGCGTCCGGCGCGGCGGGGCAACGAGCTGTTCGACGAAGGCTGATGTGATGGTGTGGACTTCTCAGCTTGGACCCGTTAGTGAAGAGAGATCATCGGCGTCTAGTTATCTTTGATGATTATTCGTCCGATGATCAACAATGAATAGCCTCGAGAAAAACCTGCAAATACAAAAACTTTCGCGTAGACAGTTTGCGGTAGTCGGCTGGCTATGGGCGACGACGGTTTTCGTGGGTGGACTGAGCTAGGTGAGTCGACATTAGATATCCGGCAAATAAGAAACGCCAAAACAACAATAGTTTGAACCAATGCAATCTGGACGTCGGGGAGGCCGTAGAGCAGGAGGTCGTGGAGACGCGTGGCAGCGGAAGCACAAGGCACGAACCATAATTGCAAGAACATAAACCACCACCCTTTTTCTTCCTCGATACTCACTAAAGTGGGCGTGCGTTTCAAGTGCAAGCTTGTGGATAGCTTCTTTGTCCTTTTCTATGGTTCCAGAGAGAAGTCTCCCTTTTTCTCAATTGTCAACGTCCGTCTCCTCCAAGCTTCGAGCTTCAACCCCTCTTCCTTGTCTTTTTGTCACCGTTCTCTCCGAGAACCCTCTCTGGATTTTCTTTTTTTCTTCTCTATGTAAGGTGCTCTCTCGGAATTGTGGCGTGTAATCAATGTGTGGCCTCTCGTGTTCTCACTAAAACTCTGATCTTGAAAATTATGAGAGTCCCCCCGATTATGAAGCATAAACATGTATTTATATTGCAAACCTAGGTCAACTAGCCGGGCTTTCTAGTCCTA
Organism: Syzygium malaccense; assembly: GCA_031216405.1. Classification (NCBI taxonomy): domain Eukaryota; kingdom Viridiplantae; phylum Streptophyta; class Magnoliopsida; order Myrtales; family Myrtaceae; genus Syzygium; species Syzygium malaccense. The sequence continues at coordinate 20,756,027 of CM062259.1, read as the reverse complement.
ATGGGCTTAGGTTTAAGCTTTACCCTTTAATTCAATTTAATTCTAAGTGGGCTGAATTAATTTGGGCTTTTCTTTAATTAAGCATAATGGGCTAATTTAAGCTCAAATTAAGACAACCAAGCCCTTTCGCGAGTGATTTTCGGCCCCCGTCTTCCGAGTGAGCCAAGTTTCGTTAGATGCCCGAGCTCGATTTACGTGATGAATTTTAAGCTCGCTTGCCACCACCGATCTGATGCGGAATGTAATTAATCTATATGAACCTAAACTATATGCTATGCAATTTTAATATTTTTGTTTAGGGGTTAAAAATTTAATCCCTAATTTTCTATGCAATTAATACTAAATAATGCGCCAAAATTTAGGTGTCAACAATTCTCAAGTCCAAATTCCAAGTAATTGTCAAATTGATTAAATGCAACTTTAATGTGTCTCAAACTAACGGGCGGCTTTTAGGAGTTACGCGTATCAACTCGTGGCCGATTCGATATCGTGCCACATCTAATTTTACTCGAGCCATGGCTCCTCGGTTGTCATGTAATTGCGATGGCCAATCACTAGTTCCAATTGATGCAATCGTTCGGATAAGATTTAGGATCGTTCAAAATTCATACAATGATCAAGCAGATTCACCCGCGATCCAATTATACAACATTTGCAAATCGTTCCATAACTATCATAGGATTGGTCTATAATGGCCCAAAATATCTTCTCGCCAATCCTTATGGTCGAAGTGTCGATTCATGGTTAAGTTCTTAGGTCCACGTACTTAATTCCTAGTTAGTCATTTCCTAATGATTAGTCTTCTCAAGAGTGATTAATTCCAAGTGAGATTTAACTAAAGTGCATTGAAGATACAATCATTTCATAAATCCTAAAAAATGAGTCAAATTTCATAATGTCACCGCCGTGCTCCTCATCGCCCTCACCCATGTTCTGCTGGTGTCCCGATTTCTCAACCAACATAGTAATTCCGACGAGTTTCCCTACGTCACACGGCAACAACTCACTTGCCGATTGATGTGAATCCCGGTGTTGGTTATCGTTGGTCCAAATTTTAGGTCATTTCCTAAACTAAACCCAATTCGAATATTTGATTACCTAATTTGGATTATTCGAATCTATCTTGATTTGGTGTGAAGTTTTGGGCGTTTCCCAAATAGGCAAGTTTCCCCATTTGAGTCGTTATATAATTAGGGATTTGATCTTTGAGACTAGAGATTGGATACCTAATTAAATTGGATTCCTATTTTGTTTATGGTGAATATTTAATATATCACCAATCATGTAGTTCTTGTATATCGTATGTAATTAATTTAGGAAACATTCTTATTACACCGTTAGGCTTCAAACCTTATATGTACATCTGCATATCTCTGTGGCTTTTGCCCAACGATGCTCAAGAAGTTTCCTACACTCTTCTCTATGTTACTTTTTTTTTGGTCTGTCTTCTCTATGTTACTTAGCTCATCATGTTTTTAACTTCGCGTCAATCCATGTTAAGTAAGTCAATCGTTGTGCCATTTTAATAACACTTTAAATCGATGGTTTCAAGCTCGTAATTTCAATGTTTCATGAAAAACTAATTTTTTATAATTAATAAAACGGATGTTCAACAATTGTCATGAGCCGGTCTTTTCAAATTGTTATGCTTACTATCTCATTTTCTAGTAGTATCATATTTTCATATAAGTTGAATCTGAAAAAAAAAGTGGAAAAAGAGTTTTAGTAAATATAAATGTAACAAATTTTGAATACAAAACACATGCGAAGCATGGGCAAATACATGAATTTCATATGAATCTCTCTCAAAATTATTTCGCCAAAATAAACTTTCCATTACCATATCATGCATGAAGATGTCTTGTCATTATCCTCCACATCCTAGTCACATTTACCATAACCCTAAAATTATAAGAATAACTTTTAATGTTTTGCACAACTTTTATTCTTTTAGGATTAACCTATTGTAAAACATTAAAATCGAAAATCAAATCGCACTTACAACTGCTGTTTTTTTATTTATTGATTTATTATTCCACATATTTGATCCTTTGAATTACATTAAAACCTAAAATTTCAAAAAGAATTATATAAAACCTAAAATTCCACATTTTTTTAGGAAAAATTTCAAATCTATACCCAAAGTGTGGTCATTTTCTCAAAAAAGGGTCCAAAGTAGACATAGTATCAAATAAGGGCCTGGAGTGCCCGATCAGTATCAAATAGGGGCCTGAAGATCAGAACTGCGATTATTAAATAAGGGCCTGAAGTGCCCAATTAGTCTCAAATAGGGGCTCGGAAATTGGAACAATGACGTGCTTGCTAGCTGATGAGCTTATGACCGTCCGGAGAATCCAAGCCCTTACTTGAGACTAATCGGGCACTTTGGGCCCTTATTTAAGACTGATAAAGCGCTTCAGGTCATTATTTGACACTGTCCACTTTGGACCCTTTTTTGAGAAAATGACTATATTTTGGGTACCGATTTGAAATTTTCCCTTTTTTTATCATCATTATTCAAAAAAGGTTCGAAATGATTTCTTATTACATTTAATTTTACAAATGTAAATAAATCTATTTTATTGCAAATATAGTAGGATTTAAAAATTAAATATAAATGCTCTATTTTATACAAAAAGCAAAATTTTTATAACTTTAAAGATAATAGTATTTCCAGTTAGTAAAGTTGCCCTCAAAATATCAATTCACTTAATTGAAATATCACAATGAAATTAAAACTTGAAAACGGAAAAGTATATTTCCTATTTTAAGTAGAACCTTTTTATATTTAAGGAACTTTGAGACCTACTTTCAGAAAAGCTGAACTTAATGGAAATGTAATTTCTGGAGAGATTTATTTTAGGCCAATACTTGATGAGGCTCGATCGAGTACATTAAAGCTTCGTTCCTTTTGCGGAAAAATGTGACATTTATGGAAAATATTCTTCAAGAAAATGACAATATTTTCTGATATTTAACTAAAAAATGAAAATGAACTGGAAAATATTTTCTATCATCTGGTATGGAAAATTCTCACTACAGTACTTTTAATAATTTTTTATTATAAAAAATCAAAATTTTAATTTTTTTAATTTTGAATTTTTTAATATAATTCTTTTCTTCTCTTCTCTTCTTTTCTTTCTTCCTTTGCCGGTCACAAGCCATAGCAACGGTTGGCAACTGGCCATAGGCGAGGCCTCAATAAATCCGGCGAAGGTTGGCCTCGCTTGAGGCCGGCGAGGCTCAACCTTTGCTTGAGCCTCGTTGGACCTGGCGAATGAGGCTGAGCCTCGCCTGTGGCCAGTCGCCGACCAACGAAGGAAGAAGAAAACGAAAAAGAAAGAAAAGGAAAAAAATTAAATTAAATTTATTTTTTTAAAAATAAATAAATATAAAAATAAAAATAAAAATAAAAGTAAAAGTAAAAGTAAAATGTGTTTGGTGAAATAAAGTGAGGTGAAAAGTGAAAACATTTTCCTCACTTTTGAATGTGTTTTCTATATTGATGGAAAATGTTTTCCTTGACTATTTCATTTTTTGTGAAATAAGCGCCGGAAAATCCGGACAATATTTTTCTAGAAGTTATTTTTCATGAAATGAACGGAGTCTAAATGCTAGTCGGTGCCCCCTTAGCTTCGATCATATAGCAAGAGCCCCATTTGGGCTCGCTCGAGCACACTTGGCCAGGAGGGTAAAATGTCCGAGACTTGGCAACCCAATTCCCTTCTCAGACTTGTCCCGCGCAACTTTATCCCGCTTAGATGCGATCAATCCTACATGGAAGATTCAATATATTTCTTAATCAGGAAAATTGTCTAAATAGTCCTAAACATACTGTAAGGAGGTCAATTCAGCTATAAACCTTTCAAGTGAGCTAATTCGATTTTAAATATTTCAATTGTGCCAATCTAGTTCTAAAAATTTTGATAAATTATCAATTTAATCTTAAACTTTTTACGATTTGCCGATATAGTCTATCCAGCCAAATATCCAAATAATAGGTTTAGGACTAAATTGGCAAATTTTCAAAAATTTTAGGAGTGAATTGACACGATTAAAAGACTTAGAATTAAATTAGCGAAATCAAATGACATTTTGGACAATTATCATTTTCTTAATCATAGATGGATCCGGAGGAGCTTTACCATGGATCAGATGCGGCCAGGCTCGACCCGCTCCTCGATGAGCTCTAGTCCTGCGCTTCTCCTTATTGGCCTCGGTCGATACAATTCAATTCCCCCACGGAAGTGGCACGTTTCCGTTTCTGTCCGCTTAGTAAAATAATAATAAAACAAAGAAGAAGAGAGAGAGAGAGAAAGAGAGAGAGAGATTTTCTTCTTCCTTCTTTCTTTTCCCATTTCTTTTTCCATTTGGCGGTTTGCACTTTTCTACTTTGTGGGAGAGGCCCTCCTTTTGGCGCCTCCAAAAAAATAAACATATTTTCAACCCATAGCCGCCGCCCCCCCGCTTTCCTCGAGCCATTTGGCCGCGCCCGCACGAACCCACACAGCCACCCGCACCCCCACCCCCACCACTCACTCTCTCTCTCTACAGATTCTCTCTCTGTAATTATTATATGCCGAAATTTCAAACTGCCCGACACTTGCCCCTCCCCTTCACCTCCTCCTCCTCCTCCTCCTCTCGCTCCCCTCCCATGGCTTCTCCGCTGCACCTCTCCGCCGTGAAGGTAACACCCCCGTTGACCCGTTGACCCGCCGCAGGCCCTGCTTCGGGGGTCGCCGCGCTCTGCTCCTCCTCCTCCCCCTCCTTCGCTCGTTCCTCCTCCTCCGGCGTGGGCGGTGGGGGTGGGAGGGGGAAAAGCTTTCGATTTTTTTTTGGGCTGAGGGTTTCCGTTTGGGTTTTGCAGGACGCGAAGGTGCTCATGGTCGGGGCCGGCGGTATCGGCTGCGAGCTTCTCAAGACCCTCGCCCTCTCCGATTTCAAGGATATCCATATTGTGAGTCGCGTTTGCGTTTCTTGCGCGCGCGCGCCCGTGTGTTTGCGTGTGTGGGTTTTGCCTTTCTTGGGCAGCAATAGGGTCGGTTTTTAGTGGGCTAGGGTTTTCTCGAGTGTTGTGATTTTGAATTTCTTTTTGGGGGAATCTTGTACTTTCTCTGCTGCTAATTTTGATTTTTCCCGGGTGGGGGGCGGATGATGTGTCGCTAGGGTTTCGAAGGTGGGGATTCGGTTCGGTTGTGGGGGAAGCCTGGTTGTTTCTCTGTGGAGGAAGAATGCCACCCCGTGTTTCCTTTTCGTGCATGCGCGCCACTGTTAGCTCCTCGTTTCGTGCTCCGCTGTCTGATTCGGGTCGTATTTACTGTGGAGAGTTTGATTGGGTAATTTGGAATGCTACTGTTTGGTTTAGTCGGTAGTAGTTGCTGACTGGCGCTTCCAGAATGCCTTGGGTTCCCCAGGTGGTTAACACCCATCAACCCCGGCAGGCTTTTTTATTCTTTTGCGTCAGTAAATCGATGTGGGGTGTGGAATCTTTATTATCACAAACTAAATTACCATATTATGTTTCCTGCACGAGCAATTTGTTTCCAAATTTGTCGGGTTTTTACCCCTCTGGCCACCATTCCCTGGGGATGGTAGATAAACCGGTTTCTGACACAGGACAATCCCTAAAATTCAGTAGTACTGTGCTAGGTAAAACAATGCTTTCACACCCAAAATGTGGCTTTCTGTTTTCATGTGCTACTTCTTTTGCATTAAATTGAGGATTACGTGCCAACAAGGGTACAATAAGTTATTCGCTTAAATCTTCATTGGATGAGCTTTCATTGATGAACTGATCGTGGTTATCTCAGCAATCACTGTTTTTCTTTGTGTCATGGGGGATTTAGAACCATTGGGAGCCTTCACGGGTTATGTGGATGTTAAACATCTAGTTGGGTTGGATATTGCCCATAATTTATTGGTTTTACTCCCTATGTGTGGCTTGAAGGAAACAAAAAAGTTTGATTCTTGTGTCGCAGTGGATGAGTTCTCTCTAGTCTTGATAATCAAGACAGATGACTGTGCATGCATAGTCATCTTGAATGGCCTGCGTAGTTTAGATGATAGACTGATTGAAGAGTTCCTGGTTGCCATATGACCGCATCTGGTGGTGCAGATTTGTAAGAGGTGGTGCAGATCTTATGGTTACTGTGTTCTGAAAGTGTATTACTTTGCACTAATGACTAGGATGTGATCTTTGCTTCTGGCTTTTTGTGTTCTGGAAGTGCATTACGCTGTGCATACGGCAAGAAAATGATAAATTCGGAGGGGGGCAGATCTTTCTTTTCTCTGATGGTGGTTGCTGCATACTCTGGTCATACATGTAATTCTAGGTTGTTCATCCTTATATGGATGGATCCCGGATGTGTACCTTTGTGTTTCTTTATTCTTGATTTTAACCATGTAAACTTAGGAAGCCTTGTTGTTGACTGTACATAACATCAGGAACCTATTGCATGTGTTGCATCAATCTTGTAGAGGTATGAAAATATTTTACAGCACCTGAATTTAAAGCTTTGAGTATTTATATTAAATTTCTTGTTGAAATTGAAGAGGCAAGTGTTTGGGACTTAATTCTTCTATTAGTATTCTGCCTTTAACATGCGTTTTGTCAACGAAGTATGGTCTTATGGAAAATGTGTTCTTGATTCTAAGAGCTTCCTTAGTTTCCTTCCTTTTAAATGTGTAACCTAGACCTTTGGGCCTCAAACCCCTTGCTTTCATAAAGAGTGGCTAATTTCTGTTTTGTTATCAGCTCAGTAATTGCATGAAGTGTTCCAAATGGTAAATGTTGAAATGTTCTTGCAGATTGACATGGACACGATAGAAGTCAGCAACCTTAACAGGCAATTTTTGTTTCGTCAGAAACATGTTGGACAATCAAAGGCCAAGGTATCTCCGGTTGCATTGTATGCTCAAATCAACAATTTCCTTTAGTACCTGGACTGATTCTAGTTGTGTAGTTTTAGTTGCATTATTTTCCTAATATTCTTCTAATCAGGTTGCTCGGGATGCTATCTTGAGATTTAGGCCCAACATAAGCATCACGCCCTACCATGCAAACGTCAAGGATCCTGAATTCAACGTAGACTTCTTTAAGCAATTTAATGTTGTCTTGAATGGACTTGACAACTTGGATGCACGGCGACATGTAAATCGATTATGCCTGGCAGCTGATGTTCCCTTGGTTGAGAGTGGGACTACTGGGTTTCTTGGACAGGTGACAAGTCATTTCATGCGCTCCTCTGCCTTATTGCCACAGTGTCAATCTTGCATGACCTTTTCTATTTCTTTGATGAGCTACTTGTAGCTGTTTCATTTGTTTGTTATTGAATATATCGATTCTTTGTAAACTGCTGTATGATTTCCAGCTATCACCCTCCATAACTTTTGATGTTGTGATCTATGCCAAGAATTGTCAACTGATCTCTTGGATGAATAGAGATCATCTCATTACCTTTCCAACGATAATATTAAGATAAAATACCTTATTTGATGGCCTGGTGGAAATTTTTCATCCTGCAACATTTAATGCTGTTGAATCGAACATGGCCTTATGTTGTAAACCTTAATAATTGTTGTCGTAAAGTTATTATGGAATGATAATTAGTGCTTTAAAGGGGCAAATGAAGCCTCTAGTCATAAAATGGTATGTGTATTACATTTGTTTTTGAAGTGCTGTCCCAGCACTAGGACACCTTTCACAGTTTAAGCTGGCTGTCTTACTCTTGGCTCAATTTAAAGAGTTCATCTGTTTATGAATTGAGTCCAATTAGAGAGGGCATAGTTCATATAATTTGGAAAAATTGATGTATGAATTAATATGGAAAAACTAGTATTAATTATCTATTTGGAAAAAGTAGTATTCATTATCTATTTGACCTTCCTAAATTTTGTTCACTGCTCAGACATTGCCTGGGAATAATCATGTCCAGAGATAAGAAACTGACTGAGAAAACCAAATTTTATGGTTCCACAATCTTGCATTGTTAACTATAAAAATGTTGAACTTATGGTTTGTAAAGATATTATAACCTTTAATAGGTCAAAAGGTTAGAAGTTAAATGTTTGTTCAAAGGAGTAAACAATGATTATTTGATTGGACTAATATAAAAGCTTGGAGTCTTTGCTGGTGATGTGTTGATAATCATTTGGAATTATGATGTGAAAGCTTACGGGACTTGCTGATGATTTGTGATTAGAAAAGTTCTGAATTATCCTCTGTTAGCATCCTTTATCACTTAATATATTCTGTTAATTTGCAATTACGGCTGATTTTGCCTAAACACATGTATAACCAGGTAACGATACACCTGAAGGGAAAAACAGAGTGCTATGAGTGCCAGCCAAAACCTGCCCCAAAATCATACCCTGTATGCACAATCACCAGTACGCCTTCAAAGGTACTTCCTTAGATTAATACATTGCTTGCATTATTTTTCTTCTTCTTGTTCACCTCTTCCTTCATATAGTGTGATATGGGTTATGTGAGCTATTTGTGGGAATTAAATTGAATAACTGTGGGGATTGTGCATCAGGCATTTGGAATATGGATTATTTTGCAATTTGTAATGATTTACTCAATATTATGTGGGATGTTCTGAATTACAATTTTTATGGAAATATGTACTATCATCTGTTTTGATAAATTAATTGATATGCTGTTTTCATTTTAGTTCCATCATAATAATAAGTGTATTTCAAGGCTGTGTCAGGTTATTGTTGTTAATTGGCTCCATCTACCTAGATTATTGAGAGAAACCCTAGTATCACACTATATCAAATTAATCATATTTGTTCTATTTGACCTCGAATAATTCATTACGTTTGTTATATTTTCTTGATGGGCAGTTTGTTCACTGCATTGTATGGGCGAAAGACCTACTGTTTGCGAAGTTATTTGGAGACAAAGCACAAGATAATGACTTGAATGTGCGTTCTGGTAATGCTAGCACTTCAGACCATACGGAGGATGTTTTTGAGCGCAGGACAGATGAAGACATTGAGGACTATGGAAGGAGAATATACGACCATGTATTTGGTTATAATATTGAAGTGGCCTTGTCTAATGAAGAGACATGGAAAAACCGCAATATGCCGAGGCCGATTTATAGTAAGGATATATTACCTCAAAGACCGACTAGGCAGAATGGAAATATGGATAGAGGGAGCGCAACTGAAAACCCGTCTTCAGTCTCTGCCATGGCATCTTTGGGCATGAAAAATCCACAAGAAATATGGAGTCTTATGGAAAATTCAAAGATCTTTTTGGAGGCTTTGAAGCTTTTCTTTGCGAAAAGGGAGAAGGTATTAACTTTGCTTCTTGCTTATCTAGATATTTTGCTTTGATTAATATACAAATTTGCTCTGCACATTCTGAAGACAAAGAGCTTTTGTTTTTTCTCTTAATTATTTGGCAGGACATTGGAAACCTTAGTTTTGATAAAGATGATCAATTGGCCGTGGAATTTGTTACTTCTGCTGCGAATATCCGGGCCTCTTCTTTTGGTATCCCTCTGCACAGCCTTTTTGAATCTAAAGGTATAGCGGGTAACATTGTTCATGCTGTTGCTACGACAAATGCTATTATAGCTGGATTGATCGTGATTGAGGCAATCAAGGTGCTGCAGAAGGATGCGAAAAGCTATAGGTATGGATCAGAGCTCTCTCTCTCTCTCTCTCTCTCTCTCTCTCTCTCTCTCTCTCTTCATAGTTTGTATTGGCCATTTTTAAATTTTGGGAGTACCTAAACAGATCATTTCTGGTGCTGCTCTGTCATTCTCTCAAAAGAGAAAGAAGTTTGGGATTTACAATCTCTAGATGCGTTCCTTGGATTCTTATGTATCTGTTAGAATTTTCCACTTATGTTTGTCTAATCTGCCTGCCAATATCCATATCCAATTGGCTAAAGTGCAGACTATTTCTGCTTCAGCTTCAGGGAGTAACCAAAATCATATTGGGAATCAGGAAAAGTATGTGAAGGAGCAAACATCAGCAGTCATGTGGGTATAGTTGACATTAAAGAGAAGTGATCAGTGGTTGGAACTTCGAAGAGTAAATAGGGTGTAACATTGGGGGTGATCCTCCACTCTGCTAATTGAGAAGTGTCCACTCATGTTAATTAGCAACTTGGGTTAGGAGAAAGTTACTTATGCCTGGTTTTTCTATTTTTGTTGCTTGTTAACTTTAGGCATGAGTTTCTAGAGATGCTATTATTCTGTTATCATGCATCAGTCGATGCACGTAAAACATGTATTATATGAGTTATTTAGCTGACCTTCAAACTACTATAACTTTGATCATGATCTGTTCAGGATGACTTATTGTCTGGAGCATCCATCGAAGAAGATGTTGCTTATGCCGGTGGAACCATATGAACCGAACAAATCCTGCTATGTCTGTTCTGAGGTAGTTTACTTGCTTTTGTTCTAGTGGTGGAATTTTTATATGCATGTCCTATGGTCTTCTGCTGATGCATGAGATGATTGATACTAGACACCGCTGTCCCTGGAAATCAACACCCATCGATCAACCTTAAGAGACTTCGTTGACAAAATTGTGAAGGCGAAGCTCGGAATGAACCTTCCCCTTATCATGCACGGGTCAGCCCTTCTTTATGAAGTTGGTGATGATCTTGAAGAAGACATGGTTGCAAATTATGCAGCAAACCTTGAGAAGGTGATTCATTTTGGTTTTTCAAACTTATTCTCGAGTGTTTGTTGGGGGTGCAATTGATGCAAACTCTTATTTGGCTTCTTTTCTTCAAATTTCTGATCCCAGGTTTTGTCAGAGCTTCCGTCTCCTGTTACAAGTGGGACTCTCCTTACAGTTGAGGATCTCCAACAAGAGCTGACTTGTAATATTAACATCAAACATAGGTATCTCTCTCTGTCTCTCTCTCTCTACAGGATTATGTGTGGTGGTGGGATTTTTCTTAAAGATGTAATACATCTTTACTTTCAGCCTTTTTGGTACCTCAGGTGGTTTGACTTCCTTGTTTCTTCTCTAAACATTCTGGACCCTCATTAGGAGGTGGTCATCTTGGTTTTTTTATGATATTGGTGCAGTTTGTATAAGATTTGAAAGAAGTTAAATTGTTTTATCTACTCTGAAGGAGCATGACTTTAATTTGCATTCTTGTCTTATGGTTGCAAAATCACTTCAAAAGTAGGCAGTCTTTGTTCCATTGTCACATATTACTGAGTTAGAGTGTATCCATGTCATGCCCTTTTTAACCGGCCTTCTCTCTGTGTGGCTAGACTTACAAGAGATCACATCACCCCGTAATTGACTTCTGCAATTGGATCTTAACAGGGAGGAATTTGATGAGGAGAAGGAACCTGATGGAATGGTTCTCTCTGGCTGGACCCAAGCTCCTGCAGTCGAGAAGAAAGATGAGAACTATGTAGGCAACGGTGTTGGCACATCTAAGAACATGCCTACAAGTGCGGAGCAAGCTGAAACAAATGAAGACGTAGAGATTGTTCCTGCGGATATTGAGATTCCTGCTGACAAGAAAAGAAAGCTGGCCGAGATTTCGAATAGTGATGGCATGGGTACTTCGAGGGTTGGTGCTGAAACTAACAACCACAGTAAAGTGGAGGAGCTTGATGATGACGACGATGTTGTTTTCATCTGTGATGGAGACTCGGACCCTAGCAAGAAGAGAAAGCTGCACTAGTTCTTGCATCCTAATTTTGTACTGACTGAGAGACAATATTCTTTTGGCGCGTAGTTGTCGATGTCCCATATAATCTGTAGTCAATCGCTTGAGTTAGACGTAGCCAATTGTCAAGCCGTGTACTTGATCTAGATGTGAGAAGCAGCCCTCATTTTTGCACCAGAAACGTGCAGAACTAACTCGACTTGTAATGCGTGAATTAACAAAGCGTGACCCTCATTTTACTTATGATCCTCTGTACATGTAACTGGCAGATTCATATCCATTTTCTGAAATCTCTCGAGTTTGTGAAGGATTGTTATTCTGCGTGCTTTGAAATTTAGAGTGCGCTCGTAAAGCTCGAAAAAAGAAAGTGCGTAACAGATCAGCGTAGACAGAAGTTTGCCAGTGTGCTCTGCTTTTGTGAAAGCTCATGGAAATTTTTGGTCGATTTCAAGCTTCTGATAAAGATCTATGTGGAGCGAGGTATGACAATCTGGACTTTCTGACGAAATCTGTCTAGATCAACTTTCTGTCTAGGTCCAATTTTTTGTCACCGATCCATTCAAAATTTGGTTTATGTACAGCATGAATGAGTAAATACAGAGAGAGAGAGAGAGAGAGAGAGAGAGAGAGAGATGCCTCAAATAATCATGGCATCTACACGCCGATGCAGCTACTAAGGCATTGGGTGCTGCTAGATGATGAACTTCGACATGGGTATGGAGGAAATGGTGCTTCTTTCCTCTCCAAGTACTTCCTTTTCTTGGCGTCCGGGTGTTCTTGTTTCTTGAGATCCTCGAGGCACCGCACATCGGCCATGCACGTGAACGACCTCGACTTTCCCGAGTAATACCTCGACAACCCTCTTCTGCAGGAGAAAAGAGAAGCCTGAAACCGTTAAGAGAGACATTCGTCCCGGTAAAATGCTAGGTTCAAACTCATCGTAACACCGAACAATAACACGATCCATTGGTCATAGTTCTTACTTCTTTGGAAGGTTGGTCTTCAACATGCGCATGTCGAACATCCTCGCCTCGTCTGTTTGATTTTCCATATCGGATCTATCGTAGGCAGAAGAAGGGACAGAACCGAAGCGGAGGGAAGTCGCTTCTTTCCGAGGATTTCAGAGAGAAAATCTGAGAAGAAGCAGGAGCTGATAGGTAGATATATGCCAGTAGGTTACATCAACAAAATGAGGATGAGAGTGCACGCAATTCACGGAACTTGAGTGATCACAGGCAGTCCTATTTATGAGGGTCGTTTTGTTCTTGAGGCCTCTCTAATCACCCGCAATTTTTGCGTAAGAGGATGGAGAGAGATGGATCCACATTCACATGTACAACTTCTAAGTTCTAACCTCCTCAATTAGCACATCTTTCTCGTTGGAATCTTTGCGTTTTAGCCCTCCAACTCTCCTTTTGTTGCGGACAAAATTAGCGGTTCTTCCTCGACGAAGTGGGGACCTTGAACTGCATTTTATCTGGTTGGGAAGGTTACTAAAATAGAATTTGCATTTATCTAGGGATACTATAGAAGAGCATACATTTTTCCTTTCAATCATGTTGGTGAAGTGGCGAATTGTGGTCACTTTCTTGAGTTCTCGCCATCCGATCGATGTCAAATTCATTACGAAGTTTTATGCGGTGTAAAAGTTAATGTTTTATGACATAATTCATGGGATCGCATAGGGATATCATTTGGTAATGTGTGGTTAAGAGGGCTTGTACATTAAAATCCCTCTCGATGTTTCACCCTTCCCTTCTTTACTTTCGATCTCCATCCACAAAATTCTTGCTTGGGCCCAAGTTCACATGTATCAGATCCGTCGCGATCGTTAATTATATGATCTCACGTTATCAGCGGATGCAATTGTTTTAGATTAACCATCAGGAGCCAAAACCCTACTTTTCGTTGCGCAAAGCATTTGGTTTTTTCTTTGCCTAGAACCGTCTGAACCATGAATGGGCGAATCACTTAATGATGGATCTCCTGCTTCATATCGCGTAATAGCCACTTACTGGAAACCCATCAAATATCGTGCAAGCGTTACAAACCTATTAATCTCAAGCTTTTAGCTTATGCAAGTGGCTTTTCTCCATGGCAGTTTACTCATAGTCGGTAGGATTCAGACAGGTGACCTCCAATTCCTGAATTGGAAATCCCTCAACAGCGACACTCCATCTGATTGCAGGAATCTTGGGAGAGTTATGGTCCATCGGTGGCCACTAAACTTAGGTATCATTTGCCATGAGGCAAAACTTTGATTTAATCACGTAATGCCAACTTTATTTTATATATTTAAATCGATTCTCTTGGACTGAAATCCACTTAATTTTCCGGTAATAGGCGCTGACTTAACGTCCAACTAGGCGCCATTTCAGCCCTAATTAAAAAAATTAAGGGCTTGTTTGGTGTCGACCAAAGAAATAACTTGTAGAAATATCAAAAAGGGAATATTAAATGAAAATTTCAAGACAACGGACGGAAAATTACCAAAAGCAAAAAAAAAAAAGAAAGAAAGAAAAGAAAGACATTAAAAAATCAAAACAGAAAAATTGAAATTTAAAATTTAAAATTTTCTAAAAGTATAAAGAATATAAATCATGAACAAAAAGATTAAAAAAACAATAAGGTCCAAAGGCAAATGTAATGGAAGAACAAAAAGATTATGAATCAAAATTAAAGTTCAGACTTTGACATGTGCACTAAAACACCTAAGTTAATTCATGTGCACTCTCCAAAGTTACTTTATTAGACCCACATTGACTGCATAGTATCTATTAATCAATTCCAAAACAAATTTCACTAGGCATAAAACGTTTGATTGTATTTAAGGCCAAAATCATAGTACATTATTTGTTAATATTATACGACATTTTATAAATGCATACCACTTTATGTTGTAAAGGCATAGGAAGTTTTTGTGGTACTTTGATAGAAGATGATTTCTCTCAGGCCCAACCTTACGAGTATGTCGTGTTCGAGGAAAAAATCGCCGTACATCAATTTTTCCACTGTGCAGCAGTACGACGTTCGGTCGTACGTTTTGCCTAATGCATCGGACAAAATACTTTAAGCCATCTAAACTATACAAGAATACAAGACAAACGGCTATTGCCGGTTGCACTTTTGGATCTCCAAGTTGATTTATATAGAGCAGAAGCATTAAACTTTACTTTTTGGATAAAAAGACAGTACGGGGCTTCATACAGCTACTGACAAAATCTTTAATTCTCGGATGAGCTAATGTTTGACATCCGATTCTGTAATTGCATGCCAAGAAGCAACACTACAACCGGATGAACTACCGTGGACTCTTTAATTGCCAAGAAACAACAGTGTTCTCCTTTCTATTCTAGCTTTCTCTTCCTATATTTGTAACTTTTAAGTTTCAAGGCGTTTCTTCTTTTATTTGGAGAAGTCATAGCCATACCCTTTTCATCAACTATTACCATGGGAGGACACAATGACGTGAGATATGCATAGAAATGTTGGCCTTGACTTCAATAGTGATTTGACATAATAGACATCTTTTTCCACCCAGAACTAAATGTTACTTCAGCTTTTCAACTTAGAATTTCCCTATACCATACTGGGGAGTTCCTTCCCCTGTCTCCCCTTGCGCCTTTTATGAACTTGCTTAGGTCCAACATAGGGTGTCTAGCATTTCCTTAGATATTGCTCCCAAACATCCATATCAATGAGAGACTGATAGATTTTAAGCATAGGAACTTACGCTGCAACCTGCAGCATAGTTATCCGTCACTCAAATTTTTCACCGCGATAGCTGTCTTTTAGCATAATGGCAGTCTCCATAAATCACCTTTCTCTAACCTTCTAACCTACACCAGTTCATCGAGATTCACAAGGTTGTGATGGTTTTGCAAAAAATTACCAGAGTACCGAGCATTAGAACCAAAGGATTACCAGTTCTATGGTAAATCAATTGTACCTAATCCAAAATCTTACTGCCACAGTAATGATCCAAGAGCTTGCTGGTGAACTTGTTTGTCTCCTGCTGCTACAACATTAAAACCTGAAATGAAAAGAAAGAAGTCCTTCAAACATTCAGCACATATATACAATTATAAAGCATCACAAGATGCACCTATAAACGAGGTTCGTCAATCGCATCAGCAACTCAAAATAAGTCATGACACAAATAAATGAAGGTGAACCAACTTAAAGTGAACCTCACAGATGAGATGGTGATAATACCTCGTGCAAGTGAATCAGGAGAAGGTTCCCAATAAAGTTGGTGGCCTTTCCAATTAGTTATAATACCCCCAGCTCCTTCAATCACAGGTATCAGAGCGAGAAAATCGTATGGCTGGTAGAAAGAGAAAAATTTAACTACTCAGCGGGTCTGAAAATTCTTTAAGAGCTTAATTATTTTGCGTGATATGAAAGAGGAAACTACTCGAGGCGCAAAACCAGGAAGTGGATAATCATCAAAGTCCTCTAATGGGACACAGATGCTTCATTGCTCAGCAGTTTCAGATAACGTGAATCATCATATGCATTAAAAAAACTGCACACTGTACCTTTAGACCAGACTCAATGACAAGATCCACAAAGCCAGAAGCCAAAAGAGCATATGCATAGCAATCACAGCCATATAATGGCACTTTTACCTGCAGAAAGTTGACATATTATAATTGAATGGCCCATATTATAAATTCATCAAATAAAAGAAATGCAGGATTATGAGCGGAAAGTAATGGGCAATTCTAAAAAAGAGGGAAAAGAAAAATCAGAACTTTCCCAAAGTACCGATTCTCTTCAATCACCACGAGTTTGCGATCAGCTGGCTAAGCATACCTAAAAATATGCAAAAGTACAGCTAAAAAATTGTGTAAACCAACCTTACTTCTAACACGAGCAAACGCCTCTTCAGCCTCTTTCTTGAAGAGATGTGGACTTGTTGTGTATCTAAGAAAGTATAACGTGAAGACAGATAATAGATACATCAATTGAAAGATTCATCTGCAGATGCTTGTCAACTTTCTTTTGCATAATCGAAGCCCAACTCATATGGGTTACACAAACAATACACAAAAACGTACAGATATGCCTGGGATAATTCTGTGCATGCACGTGTCGACAGTTCTTCTCCATTTAGTGTAGTTCTCTTTCCCGATATCCCAACCCATCTTTCTTTTAAAACCGGTTGATCAATTATGCCAAGAATCTGAGGAAGTCATAATCATCATAATCAGACACACCGATAGTATTGCTATAAAGCTTCAACGTAAAGCTCAGGCAAGCATTGTTCACTTTACGTCCCCAAGAACAGTATTTTTCTAATCGCAAGACATGTTCGGACAAAAAACTCAACAAAGTCTGCCGAGTTCTCACCGGTTTACCCTTATGTAGAAGAGCAATCAGAGTACCAAATAAAGGCTTTCCTGAAACAAATAAGAGTTTTGAGTCACTCGAGATGGGTTTTACCACATAACAAAATAAAAAAAGGCAGATACACGAAGAGGCGAAAAATACCGGTTATAAAGCTCTTTGTCCCATCTATGGGATCCAGAACCCAGACATAATCTGCAGATGTCTCCTTGCACCTCCACCCCTTCTCCTCTCCATAACTGCAATTACAAAACTAGGTGCATCAAAGGTGCTGCTGATATCTCACTCTCTCGCTCCTATTCTAATCATACATTTCCCCACAGACGGTCAATCGATAATCAAAATCAAAACCCATTCTTCGCCCTGCACTTCAAAACCCAATTCGATACTTCAAGAAAGCCAAACGAAACACCACTACTGCATCATCACTACTTCCGAGCCTTCGGGTCATGTATTTCACGTACATTGCATGAGCAGGGAAGCTCCCCAGTATAATCGAGACCATGGCCTCCTCAGCCGCTTGATCCGCGATCGTCACCGGACCTACGCCGACATCGAGAACACAAATCACCACCCAAAAAGAACCGAAAAGCAGGAACCAGGACCAATCCCACAGCAACCCAAAAACACAAAAAAACACACACACACACACAAACTCACTCAAGTCCTTCTTATCGAGGATCTCGAACTTCTTCCGGAAATACTTCCGGATCACCTCCCCGGCGGCGTCCGCGGCCCGGCCCGCGACCTCGGCGAGCCGGCCGAGCTCCTCCTCCCCCTCGGGGCCCGGGTCGAGGGCCGGGGCGCGGTCGCCGGACGGGGCGGGTGCGGCGGCGGCGGCCATCGGGGGGCAGGACCTGAGCGCGGCGGCGGCGGCGGCGGACGGAGAACGGAGGGCGGAGAAGGAGAAGGAGAGGTTCCGGGGGGTGGAGCGAGGGACGGAGGACGGGACCACCGGCGGGGGGAAGAAGATGATCGGAGGAGGGGAGGTCCGATGGGAGAGGCGGTGATGGGATTGGGGCGGCGGCAGCATCCTTGCGAAGCGGGCTGGGCTCGCCATTTTTTTATAACAGGCGGGAAGAGGAGAGAGAGAGAGACAGAGAAGAGAGAGAGTGCGGGTGGAAGCCCCTCCACTCGTGATTTTTCACATGAATTCCGACACTTCTGTCTTCGGTAACTTTTTCTTTTCTCTTTTATTTTTTTCTTTTCCCTCTTCTTCCTCTACCGGTCGCTCGGCCTCCAACGATCAGCCAGAGGCTACAATCGGTGAGGGTTAGTCTCGCCGGCTTCGAGCACAGCTCGCCCTACCAAATCTGGCAAAGTTCGAACCTTGCTAGAGATCAGCGAGGGTTGGCCTCACCGGGATCTGGCGAGGTCCTCCCCCCCCGCCCCCCTCCCGCCTAAGTTAGCCTTCAGCAAGGGTGACCCTCGCCAGAATCTGGTGAGGCTCGACCTCGTCCGAGATTTCACTGAGAAGTGCTGGTGAGTTTCATTTCGCTTTTTTGCTGCTTTGTTTGTACTTATGAATCGATTCGGCCGCGTTTTTCCGTGCTCACGAGCCGGCAATTTGCAGTGGAAAGTGCTTCTTCCATCGCCGAAAACGACGGGAGGAAATCGAAAATTTTGATTTGTTTTGTTTTCGATTTATGGAAAATGAGATTGGGTGCAGAAGAATGTGTTACCATCTGTATGTTTCGGGTATCTTTATTCGTTTGGTTTGGTTCAACCTTTATTCAGATACCCTTTTTAAGTTTGGCCGCTTTTATTGCCGATTGGAATTTTTGGGTTTGGCAATTTTCTGTTTGATGTTTGTGAATGGGCGATTTTTTTGGGATGCCTTGTTCAGTTCTTTTTAACCGATTAGGCCAAAACGATGTCGTTTCTTATGGCTTTTGCTGATTGGATTTTTCCGACGAGCCACGTAAAGCGATTAATAATAAAATAATATCATGTTGGATTTTCTTGGTCACTCAAATCATTGATGACATTTAAAGTGATCAAATTTTTACCAAATTGGCATAGCAGCAATCGCTCGAAAAGTTTTAATACTGAAGTAAGTGCCGTACGAAAATTACGGTACTTTTAGAAATTTTTTTGAGTGAGAGTTGTGTTTATCTTCTCGAGACCACTGCGTATGAATAGATTGTGCCTACCATTATACATTTGGGACAAAATCCATAGCACTTAATGAAAATTAGTGAATATTCCAAAAGTGTTGAATGACCGGTCCAGTCTTTGGGCAGGCCTTACGCTTCGGCTTCGGGGTCAGGTTAGAATTAGTTCTGTGCCGGCCCCGACTATCCAATTATGTCTTTATTTTAATATCCGTAATAAAATAAATGTGAATAATGTATGATACTTTTTCATTCTAATGAAGAAAAATATTTAGTTTTTCAATTGAAGTTACTAATGAATTGAACTATCGAAATAAGGAAAAAAAATTTTAGTGTTAATTCAAAAAATGGCCGGAAACATTGGAATTTTTTAGGCTGAAATTAGCCTCTTTTGATACCTTTCGCTTTTTGGCCCTAGGCGACCGGCTTTGAATGGGCGTTTTGAATTGTACCTCATAATTCCACCCAAATTAAAAAGTTATCCCAGAAGTTATGATCCATCAAAGCTGGGTGTGGAATTTAAATTTTTTTTTTTGGAATTTGCATATTTAAGTAATTTTATATTAATTAACGAAAATAATACAAATAGTCCATGAACTTTGATCCAATGTGCAATGTGGTTTCTTAACTTTTAATTGATTCAATGTGATCTATGAACTTTAACTCAATGTGCACCTGAATTTTTAATTTGTTTAATATGGTACTTGTTCAATTTAGTCAATGGATTATATGAATATGTTTAATCTTCTCCCTGATCTTGAGTTAACGAAAGAACATATTGAACGTTTTTCATGTAATTCAAAGACTATATTGAACATGTACCAAAAGTATAGAAACCACATTAAACAAATTAAAAGTTCAAGGACCACATATATATTGGGCTAAAGTTCAGGTACCACATTAAACAAATTAAAAGTTAAGGAATCACATTGCACATTGAATCAAAGTTTCTGGGCCATTTATGTCATTATCCCTAATTAATAATGTTCTCTTAGAAAAAAAGTTATAAAAAAGTATTGGCGAATTAGCCTGAACTACTCTGGACCGAACATGATGCCTCATAGATTGAGAATCCAATGCTTTAAACCAGAACTTTGGACGTCGTAGAAGTTTTAAATTAAGGAGCAACTTTCATGAATTTTCTCATCTCGAAAGGTGCCCTTCGAGTTTTTATGACTCATTTTCATTGTTTAAGTCAAGTTTACAAGTAGAGTCTGAGAGTTACTTCAGTACCAAGTTTCATAAAACCTAAATGTTCGAGTTTCTTTTTAAAGAGAATTATAAGGTCCTTCATTTCGAAGATGGTTCTCTCTCCTCCATACGTCACATCTTCGCATTTCTCGATCAATCCGAGCTTCACCTCGAGATCTTGGCACATCATGTCAGTCTGGTATCAAAGCTTAAGATTCTCAGGATTTATAAGATGAGTTAGAACGGAAGTTATAAGGAGCAATTCTTATCATAGGAGGACTAAAATGCATGTATTTGTGATTGAACTCTGCTGTTTTGATAGCTCTGATTGAATTACTTGAGCTGCACTACACCCACCGGTAGAGAAGCTGTTTTGATAATCCTAGCATGTTTTACTTGATTGCATTGGTGACTCGGTGGGTCATAAGCATTACATTTGATTGTCACATGGGTAATGCCTCCTAAGTTGATTTGGAAAGCCTGGAATAGCATTAAAACTCGTTATAAAGAAGTAGATTGATGAGAAATTGGTTATGGGAAGTAAGGGACCATGCACTGAACTCCGGATCCAAACCTACCCCCGAAGCTGTATCAAGCTCAAACTCGGATCCCCGCATGGATGGAACCTTACAGCTTCGGAGAATGTCAGGAATCTCATGAACAAACAAGCGCGACGCCAAGGGTAAGCTTTTCTCTATCGCCACGGCGAAGACTGCTTTTGTGCAGAAGGAATTGGTGGAGCAATTCCTGAAGTCATTGGCTCTGGAGACCCTAATTTGGCTGAGCGGTGGATCGACGGGATGGAGAGGATCTTTTGCACTGCAGGATCGTGAGGTGGTGGATAAGATAACGCTTGCTGTGTATGAACTTGATGGGAAAGCTTGCCATAGGTGGAGGGCGTCCAGTCATCGGCTTTTCCCATTTACCGCCAACCCCACTTGGGTTGGGTTTTCCAAAGCCTTCTTTAGCAAGTACTTCTCGGCTTGTGCACGAGACCAGAAGATTGCTGAATTTGTGAACTTTAAGCAGGAGGGGATGACGATGGATCAATATGAAGCAAAGTTTGCTGAGTTATCCCGATTCGTGCCTCGTTTGATCAAGGATCCAAAAGATTACATGAAGAAGTTTCAAGATGGGTTGCACCCCGAGATCAGGAGCAAGCCAGTGCCGTTAAACCTTAATTGTCTGTGACGATCTTAATGAACATGCTTAACTTGTCAAGGACTTGACCGAGACAATAAGCAATCCCATTTAGCCCCAACAATATCCTCAAGCTCGTAACATCATCGCGATAAGAAATCATTCTGGACAATTCAAGATTCAACTACCGTGATCGGAAGAGAAATGGTAAAGCTAAGTTTCGACCTGCCCCTCATTTCAAGGACTCTGAATGCCCTGCCTGCACTGGGCCAATGCAAGAAATGTCGAGTCAACCGTGGCGTGAATCCCTGTCTTGGGTTACTGGTGCTTGCCTCAAGTGCGGTTGCTTGAGGGTTTGCTGGCAGCGGAGGAAACAACCCCAGCATCAGCCACCGCATCCACAAGCTTCCCAACCCTCTCATCGGCCTCGAGTGCCACAAGGGAATGTTGAAAGACCACCTGCCCAAGACCAAGTTTATGCTTCGACTCCAGAGGAGGCTGAGACCTCTAACACTGTCATAGCAGGTAACCCTTAGGAACAAGAGAGTTAGGAATGTCGCGGTAACCTCTAGCCCTTCTTTTCTTAAGATATGTATTAAGATGATGTAATGTTCGAGGGAATGTTTCCCTTCGGAACATCAAAGTTCATCGTTATTCAGCGCTGGTGCTACTCACATTTTATCTCCTCTGTTTCGTGCATATGTTTGATCTGCCATGCGAGCCCCTGGATCCTTCACTCTAAGCGTCTACCCCGATGGGAAGCATGATGATATTAAAACATGATGAGCAAATCTTGCGCGTCGAATGCGGCCTCCCAGTGATCTTGTGCGGACCTAACCCTCTTAGGGATAATGGACTTCGATGTTATCTTGGGAATGGATTAGATTCGCACTCAGAACGCTGACTCGTTTGCTCCTGGAAGCTGATCCAATTAAATCCTCCTGGAGGTCCTAGCTACATATTTTAGTGAGCAGAAGACTGAGGTTGCTGTTCCGAGCGATCAATCTCCTTAAAAACGGGGATATGGATATTTTGCAATGGGGGTGGATCAAGCTCAGAAGGAGCCGAAACTGGAAAAGATCCCTGTAACTTGCGAGTTCCCAACGCATTTCCATAAGTTCTTCCTGGATTACCGCCCAAACGTGAGATCAAACTCACCATCGAATTAGCTACAAGAACCGAATCGGTCTCTAAAGCGCATTGCTATTACGGGATTTAAGGAGTTGAAGGTCCAATTGCACGAATTGTTGGACAAGGGCTTCATTCGACCGAATGCATTGCCATGGGGGAGCCCCAATGCTTTTCATGAGAAAGGGAATGAAGTCACTATCAAGGACAAGTATCCGTTGCCGAGAGGGTTGATGATTTAGTCGATAAGTTGCAAGGAGCCCCGATGTTCTCAAGGAACAAATCTTTGATCCAGATATCACCCACTTCACATAAAAAAGGAGGACATTCCGAGAACCACCTTAAGGAGCGATATGGTCGCTGTGAGTCCTTGGTTATGCTGTTCGATTTAGAGCATGCCTGCGGCCTTCATGGACTCGATAAATCTGTGTGTTCCGACCGTTTCTAGATCAAATTTGTGATTGTCTTCGTGTTGCCAGTACTCAGGTTACTCTAAGACCCCTACAAAGCATGGGTCATGCCAAGGCTCGTCCTTCAAACCCTCCGGGAGCACAAGATGCCAAGTCGAATAAATGCAACTTCTGACTTGATCGCGTAATATTTCTCGGACACTTGGTCACCGGTGAGGCGTCCTAGTACACACGGCGGAGTTGGAATCCCTGTTTAATTGGCCAAGCCCCACTTCTTCAGGATTAGAAGCTTCCTTGGTTTGGCCGGATATCAACGTTTCATGGGAGAATTCTCATTAATCGCTGCGCCTCTGACCAAGCTGGCAAAGGAAGAACGCCAAGTTGGAATGGAAAGATTAATGAGAGCGAAGCTTCCAAGAGCTCAAGTGTAGGTTGACAACCGCACCCATTTTTTGACATTACCATCTGGATTTGGCGAATTGGTGATTTACAGTGATGCCTCACATAAGGACTTAGAATGGGCTTAATTCCAAAAAAAAAGTATTAACTTTAGCTTGAGTGATAATCTTGGCTCGAATATTTTTGTCTCATAAAAAATTGCCAACTTTTACTTAAATATCAAATCTGACCCGGTTAACTTAGAATAGTTAACGACCAAAAAAAAAAACTTAGAATAGTTAATTGTCCGACGTAACTATCCCAGCTTAGCAATAAATACACGTCGCTTGTTAGTTGGAATTTAAAGCACTATTCATTGTCTTCAATTATTCATGGTCTCCTTCGCTTTAATGACAAATAAAAAATATCTCCAAATTGAATCTCTCTAGTCAGCCTATACCATTTCGTTGTAATCTGAAGTTGTGGACTACTACCCATCGAGATTCGCCATGGACGAGATCTACCAAACTCACGAACAGAACCTTTTTTTCTAAAACAAGCCTAAGCCCTCTCCCTGAAACTTCAAAGTCTATGTCGAATGAACATAAAATTGATCTCATTTAATATATTGGGCTCTAGTGATTGACATTGATTTTGTTGGGAAGTATCATAAAGGAGATTCTAAAGCTGTGTCATGCTACAATGCTTATAGCAATCTACAATATCTCGAGCTTTGGTTAACGAGGCTAGATTTAGAACTTAAGTAAAAGTTAGTGATTTCTATTAAGACAAAAAAAAATTCGACCCGGAATTGTCATTTAAAGCAAAGTCGATGCTTTTTTTTTTAATTAGCCCTTCGGATGCATGCTTATGAAACATGGCAGAGTCGTAGCTTACGCCTCAATACATCTGCAGTCTCATGATTTAAAACACCGAATGCATCGTGTCAGTAGTTTTCACCTCGAAAATCTGGAGACATTATCCCTATGGCAAGACGTTCGAAACTTTTACCGACCACGAGAGCCTCAGAAGGAGCTCAACATGCATCAATGCTGTTGGATTCAGCTATTAAATGATTATGACCGTGAGATTCTCTATCATTCCGAAAAAGCAAATATCGCCGCCAATGCTCTCGGTCCCATAACCAGAGGTTCCCTTGATCACTTAATGATCAAGAAGTGGGAGTTGCTTGAAGAGGCCCGAGACTCACAATTCAAGTTAAATTGGCGCGACTCATCCGTTCTTTTAGCAACCCGCCATATCAAACCCATACTCGTGCGGGAGAGCAAAGGAGTTACGATGTAATGATCCTGAGACGGAGAAGCTGAAGTAAGAGACTGATAAGGGGAAGAGGCCCGATTTTCGAAATTCTGATGACAAAAACGAACAGAATTCACAGAAGAATATGCTTGCCAAGAAACAAGGACTTGCAAAATGAAGTTCCGATGGAAGCTCATCCTAGCTCTTACAGCATTGGCCCCTGGAGCACCAAGATTTATCCGAACCCCTGCCGGCAGCATTATAGGTGGAATGGCATGAGAAGCGATATAGCCCATTTCCATGTCGACAGGTCAGAGCGGAACGCCAAAAGCCAGGAGGCACTCTCAATCATTTGGAAGTTCCTAAATGGAAATGGGAACTTCGTTCAAGGCCAACCCCGGTGATCGTCCATCGTTTGACAAAGACCGCTCATTTCATGCTAGTTCCGGGGTTAAGAATTTCCACTAATGACTACTTCTCCTTTTCTTTCCAGAGGTTGAACATTTCCCAAAGCCAAACAATTGATATATTGACAATGATAGTAGGTTGCAAATCTAGATACAACACTATCCATCACCAAGCCACCGCATATATGCATGTAGGCAGACCTTGGACTCAAAAACAACAATCTCACATAACTTGATCTGATTCTATATCATTTCATATTATCAATCAATATAGAAATCAACCAGAACTTATACAGAATAAGCTAGGAGAAGCACATATGCACCTTCAACCTACCAAATTTCCCTTTTTGGCTGTTCTATTTTTATCCTTCTACATATTCCTTTCGCTTTTGATTCCTGTACAGTGTAGAACCACAGCAAATTAATGCGACAATTTCTGTGTATACAGACAACTCGTCTTCAATCGAACCTAAATGGAATTCTCTGCAATCCTTTATCTGACTGAGATTGTCATGAAAATTCTGCATAGGTAAAACAGGATCAGAAATCACAAGTAAATACAAATTAAAGCCACTTTCGACACGGGCATGCATGAGCCAAGCAGCAACTTTCCGAGTTCAGTCGATGTGCTGGTTAACACCAAGTTTGTCACCTAAAATAAAAGCATGGGACTGATCGGTACTGGTTGTGGTTGTGATTACAAAATAATTATTTTGTCTTCTGGCTAAGCACATAGCATGTATTCAGAAGCCACCTATTTCAGTGATCCTACTTCAATTTCACAAGAATAAGCATCATATCCTAGTAACCAGCAAACTCACTTTAAGTGTTTTAAAATTCCAAAGATAACTTACATGTGTAAGTTGCATTTATTTCCATGTGTGAATAAACCTTAAAGATGCATCTAAACACATCTACAATCATGAAATTCAAACGGATATCTATCAAAGTTACTGTATATGTCAGTATGATGACTATCTCTATCGTCTTACTTCATAAGAATTTTTTTTTTTCACAATCTCTACAAGTATTTTGTTGCGCAATCTCATAAATAGGAACCCAAGGATGTAACTTGTTTTTTATCAGTTACTTCCACATGGAAACAATCAAGCTCCATTTCCTCATTTTCTACTTTAAATACCTACCATCTACTTTGAGCAAAGTTCACATACATTAAAAAATATATATTTGACACAAACAGAGAAGAAGAATTAATCCTTTCAACGAAAGTCTATTCAGTCTCACCTCATTGGAGCTAAACAAGATCATTCCTTGCTAGATTTTGTCCAGAAGAATCCCTTTTTTCGGGTAGAATGATTCTCTTTCAGGGACCTACTCCCCTTTGATCCAAAGGAGAAGTGGCGACTCAAGAAAGGCTTCCCCGAGGAGCTTCTCATGACTGAACTGGAGCCCGCCCTAGAACTCTTCACATCACTTCCGCTACTTTTTATTTGATCATACACATAATCACCACCAAGATCACTATCCACCACTTGATTTCTTGATCTCTTTCCCTTTTTGATTTTCGAATCCATTTCCGCTTTTAATGCTTTTTCAGACATCTTAAGGGTCTGCTTCACCCCGAAAGTACAGATGGGGCAAGTGGGATCATACTTGTCGATATCTGGTGTCATAATCTCCAAACATTCAGCATGATAAATGTGACCACACATTAAAACAGCCACAACAGAAAGCTCATTGTTAGCGATTATCTTCTGGGCGCTCCATGATGATTTCTCAGTCAACGACTTCGTGCAAACTCCACAGGTTTGCTGATCAGCAGAAGTTTGACTACTTCGTTTGGTTATCTTCTCACGCTTCAAGCCCACAGGTTCACCATCAAAAGACCAACCACCCTGGCGAGAAGTAGCCACAAGTTCTGAAAAGGCATTGACAGACCACCCATCTGAAGACCCACCATAGGAACCCCTAGTTGAATCATTGCTCCAGGAAGGGATCCCTGGCCTTTCTTCAGCATCCAACTGACTGCTTGGTGACTTACTCCCTTGAAGTTTATTGTCAGATCTCTGCTGTGAAGGTTGTTTTGCTGAAGGACTAGATTGTCTTGATGGAGTTAAACTAGCTGGCAGCAGATGAATTTGGGAGGATGACGGCAATGGGGACGAAGCTGAGGGTAAGGAAGAGTGCGAAATTTTTGTAGGGGATGGACACAAATAAGCTGGAGATTCTCTGGAGTCCGCCTAAAACACCCAAGAACAGTTCATACACATTTACGGAAAGCATTAAAATGGAAATTCTGTGGATTTACATTTACCTGCTCCAAATTAACGTCCAACGAGACGTTGCATGAAATAGATTGATCTGTGATACATGCTAGAGAGTGTAAGCTTAATAAGGATATCCAACAATACATTAAAACTACAAAAGCAAATCATACAGCATAAAAATAAGTGAATAAGGAGATCTAATTTTGCAAATTTATAGATAATAACCATAAGCAGTGCTCTTTTCAGTAACGACCCTCATTTTTTCCCTTCAGCAGGGAAAGGGCTTGCATAACAACTAGGACTTTAGTCAATATTCCTAAATGTGATCAAACCATCTAAGTCTTGAATCTTTTGGCCTGACCTAAAACGGTCCTACTTTTCTAGATCTACTAACAAAATTAATTCTTAT
Organism: Syzygium malaccense; assembly: GCA_031216405.1. Taxonomy (NCBI): domain Eukaryota; kingdom Viridiplantae; phylum Streptophyta; class Magnoliopsida; order Myrtales; family Myrtaceae; genus Syzygium; species Syzygium malaccense. The sequence continues at coordinate 20,728,345 of CM062259.1, read as the reverse complement.
CTTATCACCAACAACTTGTTGACACAACTAAGAAAACACCCAAAGATCTCATACAACTACACCACAAAGGTGCAGAGAAGCAGAAAAGGATGAGAAACTGAGGAAACCAAACAAGAGAATCCAATCATGAATGGATATTATTAGAGCCAATAGAACGGTTAATTGTGTTGGCTAGCCAACTATACCACAAAGTCAAAACAGTCGAACAGGTTCTAAATAAACTTTTGAGAAACAACTTAAGGATGGAATCACAATGCAGATGTTCACCACCTCAGCAATGATCATAATTTGGCAACTATATGACCCCAGGCAGGCCATGTCCTGCTACATATGCAGTCATCTCTTAGACAGCAGGTGCTCACTCAAAAACTCCAATATTTAAGGCGTAAATATGAGATACCATGAAAATGGTGTAATGACACAAATCAGGTACTTATTAGATGTTATCCCTCAGGTGCACTAACAAAGTTCAAAAACTAGGCCCATCCTTCATATGGTATGAAAAGGCCTTCTCATTTTAAGACTGCCTTTTAACTTCATTCCACCTCAATAGAATACCAATTGCTTCATGCTCCCTCAAAAGTTTTTTCATTATTGCCCTTCAAATCAATTATGCAATCTGAATAAATGAAGAGAGTGTGAACAGTGACTAAACTGAAATTATCACTATTCTCTCTACAACAAATGCGCTGAAAGATGGCACCCTCAAGATGCCCACATCTTAGCCAATCTTGATTTTATTGAAAAATAGGAATGGCAAGATAATAGTGAAATATTTTGCTTTCTGTTATCAGCAAACGCCTTTAACCACAACAGTGGCACTTAGGGCCACAAAAACCACCTATATGCCGTGCAACTAAACCAGAATTGCCCTAGCAATTTAAATGCCACTTGTTACAAAAATAAAATCGATATGAGGATAGTAAAATTGTAAAGATAAAGCATGGCATTCTTCCTCTTGGTTCTCTTACTCTCGTTTTTTAATCTTCTCAAGAAAAAAATCCATGCTGCTCTATATTCATGTAAAAATTAGGGCCTGGATTTCTTTTTCTCACAAGAAAGATTTCATGCAGCGACATACAAGTTTTTTTCTGTCTAGTAGTCAAAATCAACAAGCAGTGCACCAGGTAACCAGTAGAACTATCTGAAGGTATAAATCAAAATGCAGTGAAATTCATAAAAGGTGGTAAGTGTGCAAGAAAGTGGCTAAATAATGGTGGAAAACAAATCTCAACCTGAGACGCACATTGTATAACCAATATAAGCTCACCACCTGAACTGCCTAAACAAACTCTGTTATCGTTATTATAGGCAGAAGACTGCTAAAACAAACTTATTGACATGCATATCACATACACATACCCATACACACTATTGATGATAGACTTTTCAGAGAAAATTCTCTGGTTTAGAAAACAATAATGAAGATTAAAGCAATTGTCTACCTGAACCAGCAGTTCTCGCAAGTCTAGCGCTCCCTTCAGAAAATGGAGACTTAGGCCATGGCGGTCTATGGGAACTATCCAAAGAACTTCCATCCTCTGATGCATAAGCACTTTCGTACTTGACATCTAGGCGATTATTTTGGCTGATGCCATCAGAAAACCAACCTACAGAAGCCTCTTCACCCGCTACACGCCCTCGGTTTTCCCACCGAAAGCTCCATGTTGGTGAGTGCCGTATATTTCGGTGAAAGAATTCATTACTTGGCCCACCTGGGATAGTTTTGTCTCTAGCAGCAACACAGCAAGCTGAACCCATTCTAACAAGCACCAAAATCAAAATCTGTAATCGTAGCCAGACAGCACGGTTCAAATATGCAGTGCCTACAGCTTCACAATTCATCTGTGCAACGTTTCTCCATGTGTCTCACCAGCATCATACCGGATGCTCGCTCCTACAAATCATGCAAGCAGCGACTTCAACCTGGACGGCAAGTAAAACTGTAATCAATCATCCGAAAGGAAACACTAATGCTCCAAAAAATGCATAAACATCACAAGAATAGATCTAACAGCCATACAAAACTACCTTTTTAGTTCATAACTAGTAAACTCGTGAACATATCATCAAATCATCGCTCACCCTTTACAGAAACCATAAATGAACTTAAGTCTCATTAACTCAGCTACCACGCCGTCCTAAAAGACCAAATTCACAGATCAAAATGAATTTTTCCGCCGACCTCCCCGCGACGCAACACCAACTCTACGAATCCATCAACAAAAGGGCCGAGAAAACTCACAAAAAGAAAAAGGGTAATCAGACTTCAACGAGAACTATCAAAAAGAAAAACAAAACCGAACGCACTCTGGTTCGAGGGCTGGTGTGCAAGCGCCATTTACTGAACAGACAAAAGACACGAGACAAAAATACAGGGGGGGTTAACACAAATACTCCAGACACGTATAAAAAGCAAGCGGAATCGACTAAATCTGCTACTTTTAAGGCTACTTGGAGCAAGTCAAATTCGAAAAGAACCGCCTCGAATTAGCAAGAGAGAGCTAAAGCACTCGACAGGTCGGGACGGATCCGAAACGGACGCGGCGGAGAACGAGAATCGCGGGTCAAAACAATTCCTCTCGCTCCGGAAAACGAAAACAAAACAACCCACGAAACCAAATCGGTGGAGAACCCACAACTGGACACGACACGCATCGGAAACATACGAATTAGGCCGGGATGGGAAGGGCACGTCCGATCGAACCGCGCGGGTCGTCGCGAGAAGCTGGAATCTCCGCGCACGGGGAAACGAGAGGGAGCACCCGACGCGACCGAACCGAAGCGAAGCGAATCGGAGCGTCGCTCGGCGAGGGGCGGAACGCTGTGGCGCTAGAGAGAGAAGCGAGAGGTTTCTAGAGAGAGAAAATACTGAGATACGAGGGAGTGTGAGGTGTGGTTGGTTCGTCTTCTCGCTGCAGGGAGAGGGAGAGGGAGAGAGAGAGAGAGAGAGAGAGAGACTGTGTGTGAAGTCGTTTCGGACGGCGGGCCAAAAACGGGACTGTCGTTTTGGGGGGAAAACGGCGAGACGTCAACGTTGTTAACGGAGTTCGAGTGACGTGTCGGTCGTCGGCTTAGCGGCACGTCGTCCGTGTGCGTGCCTTTATTCCCGGGGAAAATGCAAAGAAATTTCTGACGGAAATTCGCAACACAAATTGATTGCGGCCTCCAATTAAATTAGGGGCGAGGAAAAAAAAGGCAGATCAAGCCGGAAGCCACCCCAACCGAACCGGTTCTAATAAGCGATTTCTACGGGAATCGGCCCGGTTCCCGCTTCCTAAAAATTAGAACTAGTTAATATCAATCCGTTTTTAGTAAGTATTTATATCATTTTCTGAATTTTTTCTTTTATGGAGACGGGACAATTTATAAATTTATCTGCGAATTTATTCTGATATTTTCTTTTGGATTAATATCATGAAAAACCCTAAACCAGTACACTTATGACAAATTTACTGCAAAGTAATTTTTTGATCACGAAAAATCATAAATTGGTATACTCGTGATAAATATACCCCAAATTAATTTTTTTGACCATAAAAATCCCAAACTGATACATTTGTGAGAAATTTACCCTCCGTTAAATTAGATTAATACCACGAAAAATTATAAATTGGTAGATCTACAATAAACAAATGGTTAAAATCCTAAATTGGAACACTTGTGAACTACCAAGCGTCATCCAACTCAGTAATTTGGCAATAAAATTAAACGAAAATTGATGAAGAATAACCATATCACAGGTGTACTAATTTGAAAATTTTGATAGTCATAGAATTAATTTGGGTAAATTTATCACAACTACACCGGTTTATGATTTTTTGCGGTATTAACTCTTTTCTTTTTGAAGCATCTTAATATGTGCATCGCAATGCAGTTGCATCGCAATGCAGTTGAGATTTCACACACAATGCATGTACCAATGCTAGCATAGCAAATATAGTCATGAAGACATCATAAGCAACTTTGTTTGAGGTGATATTTCACGTCATTTAATATGATGAGCCAGTTTGTAGTTCCACAAACTAGGAATCGCCTCTTCTGACCCGATTTCAAATTCTAAGGTGGTAACCTCGGAATCGATCACCACTACATTAAATGTGAACATAGAAATAGAGACTCTCTAACCTTGTCCTGGCTTTTTTTTTCAATAATTTTTACTTCCCTCCCAAATTTTAAAAGCAAAAGGAAATTTCTTTAATAATTGCAATCTCCTAAAATTATATATATATTTAATAGTTGGGATAAATGCATTGAACTTCCTAAATCTCGTCAAGTGAGTGCTGAAATTTTCAAAAAATGCAATGAAGTCCTAAAAATTTTCAAAAAGTATAATCAAGTCCTCAAACTTGTCATATTGATCCAATATAGTCCTTCCGTTCATTGTACTTTTTGAAAGTTTTAGGACTCAATCGCACTTTTTTTGAAAATTTTAGGACTTGATTGAACTTTTATGATAAATTTTAAGACTCAATTGCACTTTTTGAAAGTTTTAGGTCAATTGCATTTTCGCGATAAGTTTAGGACTTCCAATACACTTATCTCTTAATATTTACATGTTCCGAAATGATCACAGTTCAATGGTAAATAACAATTAAATTTCAAATGCTATGAAAATAAAAGGTAAAAAAATCACTCCCCACACTTAAACTCTCAAACATGGTTACAGGTTATTTTTAGTGGATCCGTTAATACTTTGCAATGCATTAAAGACTTGGATAATGCAGATATAGTAAGATTGAAGGAGAACTGAATGCCGAAAAATTAATTATTAAATATTAATTGATGAAGTCTTCGAGTACTGAAAATACAATTGGAGAGTTGTTTGACGGCGGATTACAATCAATCGTTTTTCTACCAAACATGAAACACTGAGCATTATTGGAATGTTTTGACAATATAATTAGTAAGATTTTACTCTTTTGTTGTCGAAATTAGGATTTTACTTTATATTGTACATCACTTGACGAATCAAGGATGCCATTCTAACTTACCACATGAAGTGATTTTTTACTTTAAAAAAATCAATTGAGTTGTGTGTAATTAGTGGTTATCCAATGCACTTAATGACATAAAGTACTGAAAAGTTTGATCTTCAGCACCACTCAAAGCATAGGAGGCCGGATGACAAAGTAAAAAAAAGAATTTTATCTTGATTTGGGAATACAAAAGAAAAAATTTATGACGGAGAAAGTTGGTTTCTTTTGCCAACACTTTTTATAAAAATTTTGTTTTGATCCGTAGACTTTTGGTACATGTTCAATTTAGTCCCCGAACTATACAAAAATGTTTATTGTTGTTGCTAAACTTAAATTAATGGAAAAATAATAATGACTATTTTCGTACGATTCGAGGACTAAAATTGAAAAAAAAATCAAAAGTTTATAAATCACATTGAATAAATTAAAAATTCAGAGACTGCATTGCACATCAGGTTAAAGTTTATGAACCACATCGAACAAATCAAAAATTCATGAATCACATTACACATTGTGTTAAAATTTATGGACTATTTATATCATTATCCCTTTTTAATTCCTTAAGAAAAATTATCAATTCTATTCTCTAATAGAAAGCATAGAAAATTATCAATTTTATTCATCAAGCGAGTTTTCAAAAATTAAATAAAGCATGGAAGAAATATTTCCACTTTCATATTTGTTGAACACGAAAACCAAATAGTTCTCTCAACTCAAGTGGCGAACTTTTGTGGCTGGGCTTTTTGGGGAGGGGACTTCTTTTGCTTTGTGCGTGTAAAATCAAGACGAGACCGCTTTATTCTGGAATAAGCGGAGTGCGTACTACGCATTCCCATGCTTTTCGCAGCGCAAGAAAGCATCGCTTTGTAAAATTTCCTTAATAATTGAGGAAATTACATAAATTATGTTGCAAAGAAGCAGTACTAAACAAGACTAATGTCACATAGTCGACTTTTTTTTTTAAAATTCCTTCTTTCCTTCTTGCTTGGGCTTTTTTTTTTTGGCTTTTTTAGCAAATTACTGCGCTTTAATGATCACTTCCGCGAGTTCTTCTCAATAGTATAATGGTTTCTGCTAGGGGTGTAAACGGTTCGATTTGGTTCGGTTTTCTTGAAAAACCGAACCGAACCGAACCATTAAGGGCACCTCCTTGAACCGAACCGAAACTCACTTGAACCGAATTGGAACCGAACCAAAAAATCGATTTGGTTCGGTTTGGTTCGGATCGGTTCGGATCAATTTTTGGTTTCTTTTCTTTTTTTTTCAAACTTCCTTCTTCCTTTGCAGATCTATTCTGAAAAAGACTCTCTCTCTCTCCTCTCCTCTCCGTCGGAGCTGCCTCGCCTCCAGCAATGGCGGCCACTGACACCTAATCTGATCTCAGAGTAAGCCCACCCCCCTCTCCTCCATTTCCACTTTCCCTCTTCTTTCTCTCTCTAACCCCGCCTTTCCTTCCCCTGTCTCTCTGTGCGTTTCTGTCGGCAGCCGTCGCCCCACTCCGCCTTCTCCGCCGGGTATTTCCCTCCCTCCCCTCCACCGCCCCTGTTGCGTCTTTTCGCCTCCGCACGTCGCGAGCGATCCGGTGCGTTCTCGTTGCCCCCCTCCCCTCCTTTTTTTTCTTTTTTTTTTTCTGTTGCAGGGTGGGGGGTTGTTGAAAGGTTGAGCTTCCCCGCTGGTGGTCCTGATCTGCTTTGCTTTCTCCGGCAGGTATCGATCGCCAGGACTTGTAATTGCCTTTACTCTTTGCTTCAGCAGAGGCAATGCGATGTCGAATTCAGAGACTCTACGAATGAGCAGAGGCAGATGCAGCGAAGGGGAGAAAGCCCTAAAGCTAAAAGCAAAAGGCTTTTCGGGTAAAAACCAAAGTGTCTATTGCAGTTCGGTTCGAACCGAACTGAACCGAAAGAAACCGAATTGAAAAAAAAAATTGGTTAGTTTTGATTATCCGAACCGAAACCGAAACCGAACCGAAATGCACGAAATTTTCGGTTCGGTTCGGTTCGTATCTCGGTTCGGTTTTTCGGTTCGGTTCTGACACCCCTAGTTTCTGCTCAGCCAACAAATAAAAAATAAAAAAAGAAATTAGCATGACGACTTTTACTTTGGGTTAATACCACAAAAAATTCTCCAAACTAGTATACCTGTGACAGTTTTACCCTTAATTAGTTTTCGTTAAATTTTTATAGTCAAATTTATGAGTTGGATAATATATAGCAGTTAACGAGTATACCACTTTGGGATTTTACCTTCCGTTTGTCACAACTGACCAGTTTTTGATTTTTCACGACGTTAATCCAATTTAATGAAGGATAAATTTTTCACAAATGTACCTGTTTGGAGTTTTTTGTGATAAAAAAAAATTAATTTGGGGTAAATTTGTGATAAGTGTACTAACTTGAGATTTTTTGTGATATTAATCATTTTACTTTTTAACATTGTACCTTTGCAACTATTCCAATTTGATTTTTATTTAATGCAAAGCACGCAAAACATCTAAAACATTAAAAGATTGGCGTCAATTCACATGTGACTGCTTCGTATTTTTCTTTAAACCAAATAATAGGCTCAAAGTTTTGGCAGAAAAATAGTAACTATTTTCCTCCCAAAGGATTCGCCAAAAAAAAAAGCATTTAGAATTTTTTTCAAAAGATTATTGATTTGGATGGACGAAAATGCCCTGCTTTGGGAGTAATTAAAAATCCGTGATCACGGGTGATTATAAGGTATTAAAAGGCGGTACGATATAAGTAGTTGCGTACTTGATAATAATTGGTTATTCAAAACTCTTGATTTAACTATTTTTTTTCCGATTATAGCATCCACTCATTCCTAAGCATGCCAAAGTACTCACCAAAGTACCTTAGGCCACTAGATCTAACTTGTATCACTATTTTGATAGATTTTAATTATTTTTTTCCTTTTGTTATATTGGATAAAAGTTACTTTGTCAACCGAAGACTCATCTTTATGTGGTGGGAGAATAAGGATAAGATTGCTTAATATAAGAAAAGGGATTGCGAATATTGGAAAAAGCTTATTCTTTGGCTACGCCTTTTCGCTACCTACCTTTATCTTTTTATCTTTATTGAGATATAAAGGAAGGTTAACCATCTATCGCTATTGTGGTGACGCGGGCGATTATTCGTTAATCCACCACCTGAGGTGGAGGTAGAGCTTGGTAGTCGAAGTACCATCCTTCGAGAAAGTAAAACAATTTTCTTTTAGAATACAAACTGCATTAGAAGCGATTAGACGATTTCTTTAAGTTTTGAAAGCCCTCGTCTCCTAATCTAAATTTAGATCTGGGAGCTATTCCCTCCCATTCTAAATTTAAATTTTGGAGTTTTTTAGAGGCCTTTTTGTGTTCGGTCAATTTCTCTCAATTTAGATCTAGATTTGGGAGCCTGTTCAAATTGTTTTTGGTATCTTCAGACGGTGACAGTGTTGAGAATACTGAACTTAAGTGTGCGCCGCCTACTAGGCAACCCATAACTATTGGAGAAGGAGATTACCGTGTGCACTCATCATTTATGATAACGCAATATTCGATTATTGATCGCCGTTCATTTTGTTTTGATACTGAAACAGATTTGTTCTTATGAGATGAGAATATGCTTATCCTAACAGTTCGCGCTTTAATGTACTACTTTGCCGTTTGGGATTTGCTTTAATTTGAACCTCTGATGTATTATATCGAGATATGAATGAAATATTTATTTTTGACCGCCGATTGGCCCATTTCAACTCGGCTCCATCTCACCACCCCTCAAAAATTAAAATTTTTCAATTTAATAAATAGTGTCACCCTCCGGTTGAGGGTAACAGTAATGATGGATTTCTCAAGTGGAAGCAACTTTTATTCGTGGAAGTCTTGTAGCTCGACGCCCTCTAATCGATAGCCCGGTTTACCAAAAAATTCAAAGACGACAAGCGAAAAATTCAAAACAAAATCATTCTTTTCGGGGAAAAATTCCACCTCTAATGTTGACTCAACAGTTGCCTAATTTTGACCAACCCTAAATTTGTTGGTGGGCTCTCTCGCCCCATTTCTCTGACTTTAATGAATTTTTTTGGTCAAAATCTTGAAAAATCTGCTTTTCATTCCCATTAGTGTGTTTTTTTCTCATCAACCCTTTGTTTTACCCGCTAGAGTACGCTTTCGTTCGGTGGCGGTTGTCGGAGGGCGCGTCACAATTATTCGAATAGAAATTAAAGAGTTTCGTTTCCTTAGCAAATAAAAATCCCCAAAAATAATGGAAGGAGGAAATTAGTTCTTTTCGAGAAAGAAATTAGAGTCATGCTATTTAAGAGTAGCAATTAAATAATTTCGTTTCCTCGGCTAATAAAAAATAACCCCAAAAATAGGAGGGGGCAAACTATTTATTTTGAAAAAAGAAACTAGAGTTATGCTATGAGTTAATGCCGCAAAAAACTCTAAACTGGTAAACATGTGACAAATTTACCATAAATTAATTTTTTTACTATAAAAAACCCCAAATTGGTACACATGTGATAAATTTACCAAAAATTAATTTTTTGACTACTAAAACCACCTAACTGGTACATTTGTAATAAATTTACCCTACTTTAATTTTCATTAAATTGGATTAATACTACGAAAAGTCACAAATTAGTACACCTGTAAATCCCAACTCGGTGCACCCGTCAACTGCCACGAGTCATCCGACTCGGCAATTTGATAGTAAAATTTAACAGAAGCTAACGAATGGTAAATTTATCACATGTGTACAGATTTGAGGCTTTTGGTGGTCAAAAAATTAGTTTGGAATAAATTTGTCATATATGTACCAGTTTAGAGTTTTTCGTGATATCATCAACCCTTATGCAATTGAAGAGTCGGAACTAAAGAATTTAGTTTCCTAATCCAAAAAAAAAAACAAACCCCAAAAATCGTATGATGTAAAATTGTTTATTTTGAAAAAAAAAAGAAGTTAAAGAAATTAGAGTCATGCTCGTGCACGCAAAATCGATTGCGTTTCTCAACCCCCAAGCTGTGGTTGACGCGGAGGTTCAACTCCCCTCAACGTGTGTTAGCGGGTGCGACTCAAGAGGGGGTTGACGTCGTGCCAAGGAGGCGCGAAATCCCAATCACACCCCCCGCGCTTCCCCTCCGTTTCGCTTAGGCGGCTTTTGGGGGGGGGGGGGCGGGGGGGCAATATCGTCTTTCTGGGAGCCCCCGTCGGATTTTTTTGGCTTGCGTGCGATGCTAGTTAGACTCTGAGAGGCCCCTCCTCTCAAATCATTTCTAGGTTTTAATGGGGTCGGATTAGATGTCTCGATCGAGTTTGGGGGATTCGGGCTGGATCAATGGGGATGTAACATGAAAGCTTGTGAGAAAAGAAGGGGTTTCCTCTTTTGCGTTCATTGTGTACAAGTGCAAGTCATCCCTCTACAATTCTTGCACGTGTTACTAAAACTAGCATGACACGTCTCATTGACGTGGCATTGTATATGTTTGCGTCGTTTTCTAAAATCGAGTCGAATACGCATATGCATTTGTCCTGCATCTGTCGTGTTGATGCTGACTCGGTTCCCAACTTTTCGGTCTTGCCGATGTAGTCCCGAACCTCCGCGCGGAATTGCAACCTGGTCCTTTCGGCCAATTGTCGCCCGGGAGATCGCTGACGTGGCTTCTAGTCATCGCCGGCGGTCTTATGTGATGACTTAGCGTGGACAATCTTGTGGTTCGTCATGTCAGCGATTTCTGATGGCAATTTGACTGAAAGGACTACATTACAATTTCGCGCAAAGATTTTGGATTAAATTGGTAAAATTTAAAATAGTTTAGAATTGAATTGGCAGCATTGGTACGGTAGGTTTAGATATTCACCGGCTAATATAAGTGGGTAAGACAGATTTAAGAGCTTCAAAATTGGAGTTCCACTGGTTTATTTCTTCTCTGAGTAGAAAAGTGCAACCAACAAATTTGGACGTTATTATGTTTTTTCCTCCCTTTTATTTGGAAATTTGTTAAGTGGCCACACGCTAAATAGATAATATGTATTTGCGATTTATGTCGAACTTAAGAGAGTCCTGCTCTGATATTGTTTGTAATTGTCCAATCCTTTGCACGTGAGCCACGATCTTAAAGGGAGTTACTCTGAATAATCACACAATGTGGTGACTATGACTATTTGAGATGGGTTTTTCTTATTAACAACAATACATCGCATTCGATGTGAGATTTGAGACGTCAAATATCTTCTTTGGATCTTTTCCTTCTTACATTAGACATATCATTCCTATTTAATATGAATTTTGGCTGAACATTTTAGAACTCTCGATTAATCTTATTGGATCATAACAATCCTCTAGCCATATATAACCAAGTAATTACTCATGCAGCATACATGTTACGTGAACAACGCGGAAGCTAAGAATCTTGCAATTCAATATCAAGCATGAGATAAAAGGACATTACTAGAGAAATCAACAGGAAATGATAAGGCCACTAGAAATTTATGTGGTTTGGTTTGAGTATTGATATCTATTCTAAAAGGAGAGCTAGCCACGAAAAATTACATTATAAAGCACTCAAGCGAGCCTTAGATTATGCCCAAAGTAAGCTCATAAGCGTCATCTCACAATTTCTCACAAAGAACTTGTTTAGAAGACTCACAAAAAGAAAACCCACTTGTTTGCTCCAATGTATAGCTTAAAAAAATAAGTCAAAACAAACTTTAAATTTTGTCTTTTCAAGATCGGTACGACACCCGGGCGCCTGCTTGACATGCAAAATCAAGTGACAAAAACCAGGCCTCTAGACGAGCTCCAACCTCGTCGCACCACGGGCACCACCAAACACGTCTCGAACTCATCTCGATTTCTAGGCTCGATCCGAAACTCCACGTTGGCCAGAACTTTGAGATGATAACGCTAACACGGGTTAAGAATGAAAACAGTTCGGTAAATGCAAATGCTTCTATTTAACAGATGATTCAAGAGTTGAAAAGATAGAAGAATTCGTAAACACACAATTATAGAGTGGTTCGGTCAATCCCTTTGGCCAAAGTTCACTCCTTCAAACTAACGGCCGCAAATTAGGTTAGAATCCACTAGTAATCTCGAGAGATTACAATTCGTAGAAGGTGCTGCTTCTAATCGAATTATAGTGCATAATTCTACGACAAACAAACACTTGTAACACTATAAGAACTCTCTGTTCACCAACATCCCCAACCTTAAAGAGAATATTAATACAAATCAGAGAACAAACAGAATGTCACAAGTACAAGACCAAGAGTGTTCAAAGACGGAGAGAATAGCAGTTTCCGATTTCCACCGAAGTCCTTAGAATCCTTGGACGCTAGATAGCCTTCCAATGTTTAATCCAACTATCAAAAGCTATTTCTTGGTCAGCAGATTCGTTGGACACACTTCCCTGCTCAGCAGACCTACAAACTGCATGTTCCGTCTGTTGAATCAAATTAGAAGAAAATCTGGATCTTCTTGTCCTGGAACGTAGAGGCACTCAACCATGCTTCTACTTCGTTTAATGATAGGAGCTGCTTCTGGTCACGGTCTCTCCAGTCCTTTCACGCTGACTAACTCTTCATCTTCTACTCTCCGATCTTCTAAGCATATTGATGTCTTCTGGTTCTATTCAGCCGTTCACCTTCCACTGGTCCAACCAAGCTTCAACGATACCCTCCTTTTATACCTTGTTCTCATTCGACTTGGTTTTATCCACCTTTAGACACTTTCTACGTCCATTACCTTGTTCACCCCATCTTCTTCTCTCCGGTCTTCTAAGCATATTGATGTCTTCTGGTTCTATTCAGCCGTTCACCTTCCACTGGTCCAACCAAGCTTCAACGATACCCTCATTTTATACCTTGTTCACATTCAACTTAGTTTTTTCCACCTTTGGACACTTTCTACGTCCATTACCTTCTTCACCCTTAGTAAAGATAGAGCACTTCCAGCTTTTAGAAGTTCCTGTTAGGACTCTATCTGCATATTGGTCCATGCATATATATTTTCCGGTTCTACACAATCGATGTATGCATTAGTAGCTGTTGATTATTTTGTCATCTTTAAAATAACATAGAGATTTTTCTAACAATCTCCCAACTTTTTATGATGAAAGAAATTCATTACGGACATGTGTTCACGCAATAAAAGATCTAAAGTCAAGTGAGTGTAAAGTAAAATGAGATATAGGAGTATAAAACAGCTCTCTCTTCTACACAAGTTATCTAGTACGTGAGAGTCAAATACGAATGTTATATCATCATGTGTATCAGATCTTCAAGTGTAATTTTTAGATTTTGATCAGGGCTCAAACTTTACATTCAATGAATTCTTTGCAGATATAATAAGAATTACCACTCCTTGTGGATCAAATATCAAGTTCTATCTGCTTCCTTAACTATCTATTTTCCTATCTCTTTGTTTTCTCCTTTCCATCCTTACACAGATCAAATATAATAAGAATTACCATTACCACTCTCTTTACATTTTATGAATTTTCTGCAAATATAATAAGAATCACCACTTCTTCAATTATCAGGTCCTATACAACGCCTCTTGCAAAGTAACAATTATGATCCTACACACTTTGGCACCTTCTGCAAATGAATTATCCTGCATCTTCTGATAAATATCTTCTTCCGTTATATGTTTCTATCTACTTTATTAAATATCTTCCCCCGTCTGTTTCTATTTACTTTTCTTTCTAATGCATATACATATTTGGCTTCTCGTCCTTTTTGTCATATCAAAAAAAGCAATGAAAACGATCAAGAGAGGAAAACAATGCACATCGCAACGTCCATGCATTCACATCATCTGGTCAGTCAAAAATAAATACGTGTATGCTCCTGTGTTACTTTTCCATCCTCAAAGCGTGTTACTTTCCATCCTTTCTCTTGTATGGCATGATTAAGATAGCAACTTTGCTAAAGCTGGAACAAATACTTTTGCGATATAGGAATCTTTGAAATGACGTCTTCTTCAAGAAATCTGCCATTTACATCATATTGCCCCAGAGACTCATAGCCGAACTCAAAGGATTCAGAGGGTAGTTGGTACTGATAATATTACTATACTAATTGGAATTCAGGTGTGAATAATGCCTAGGCTGTAAGCTAGATAAAGACTTTTGGCTTCGCATTAGCCTCGGACGCAAAAATCAAGGTTCCTCCATTAATATAGTTCTGCACTTGGCAGTTCAGCTTCGGACAGTCTTACACTGAATGACCTACCTCTCCTCCATTGTATATGAAGCCAACTCTTGGATCGTACTTAGGGAACCTCTCTGGGTTGGCACGGGTACATACACGAGTTTATAAGCTCTTTTGAAGAGTCTTGGGAGCAATTTGTTCATTGGAATTAAAATAGCTGAAAACTGTCTTTCGGAAGTCGTTAATAGTGCCCTCTTCTCATGAATTGGTCCACTCTTAGTATCAGGCTGAACGTTCTCTTGTTGATTTAAACTAGCTGGACTATCTTCATGCCTGGGCTTTCCATCCTCATCAATCCATCCGCATGGTTGGGCAGGACCTTGCTCTTCTTGCTTGGGCTTGGTGAAGTCACGTAATAGTTGAACCTCCCTGGTGGTCCTGAAGTTCCTTCTTCGGATTCTCCCTCTTCATACCTCTGCTTCAGAAATTTCTCCACCACTGGTTTTGGTTCTATGATCAAATCCATTACTGCCCTTTTCCTTGTGGGTTGTTGTCGTCCGTGTATAAGTCCATAACCTTTACCTTGGCTGAGCAATATATTTGCCTTTTGAACTCAGAGTTTCCTTAATTCCTGCTTGAAGGCCTCCTCTATCTTTAGGGCCTCCATCTCCTCCTTGGCCAGTTGGCTTGCCGAGCCCGGGTAATTTGAGATGATGTGGATTATCATCAGCTCAGAGTACGGAGATTTCACTGCACAGACGAATGCACTAGCCTCCTCTTCCTCAGTTAATGGTGGGATTGGCTGTTCTGCATGTTTCTTCCACCTCCGCCCAAACATTGCGAAGCTTTCATCATTCTGAATTTCCAGCTTCTCCAAGTCCTCCTTGGTAAGTGCCATCTATTGGTTGAATTGATTTATGGATGCTTCGGCGATCTTTCCCCATGTCATGTCTTCTAGTTCCAGTTTGGCAAGCCAATCCAAAGCAGGAGCATCTAAACTTCTCGGAAAGGCTTGGATCAAAATTTCTTCAGTACTCGGGTGTTTTCCCGTTTGCAAACTAAGCCTTTCAGGATGAACTTTAAACCTGCCCCATCGTACGTTAATAGTTCTGGAAGCTTATCCAGATGGACGCCAATTCTTTTTTTCATTAGTATCTCGTCAGTGTCCCTTTCCTTGTGATCTGGCGGTATGTTTGTCAAGGTCTGCTCCAGAAACTTTACCAAGCAATCTTCCGGTCACTGTTGGGAGGACCCT
This sequence comes from Syzygium malaccense, assembly GCA_031216405.1. Classification (NCBI taxonomy): domain Eukaryota; kingdom Viridiplantae; phylum Streptophyta; class Magnoliopsida; order Myrtales; family Myrtaceae; genus Syzygium; species Syzygium malaccense. Next base: position 20,712,965 of record CM062259.1, on the reverse strand, counting down.
TTCGTGCCAAATTAGACCTCAATTGAACTGGACTCATGATCATGGAATGGAATGATGTATTCTACATCTATCAAAAGGAGTATATCAACTGTTAGTATGCACAATAAAAATGCGGAGTACTAACAGGGGCCGTATACAATGCTTTTCCTAAATACCTCCTCCAGAATACTATCTTTTTTGAATTGTTACAAGGCAATTTCCTAAATTACAAAAAAAAGTTTAAGGGGAAATGGTAAAGTACATCTTTTTAAAAGAGAGGGTTTACAATGTTAAGAGCCGGTCCCTACGAGAGAATATGGGGCGGCTAACAATATCAAGTAAAGGGGGATGAATAGGTGATTTTAACAAATCTTGGCAAAATAGTGCGGAATTAATGCTCCAAGTTTGATAACGGAGTAATCGAGTAAAACAAAATATGAATACGATCAAATTTTGTTAATATTCAAGTAATGTGTATCTATCAAGCAATGATTGAGTATGCATAGAGAGATAGAAGACAACGCACACAAAGTTCATAATGGTTCGGTTTTAGTGTAAGTCTATGTCCACTCTCCCACTCTCATAGTCTACAGGGTGGATTTCACTAGTCAATCGTTGAGAAGTTACAATCGTATGTGCTTCCTAATATCCAAGTGCTTCTTCACAAAGCAGGTGCTGCTTATACTCAAGCTATCTTAACCTAAGTACACACTTAAAACACTGCAAACGCATCTCAAAAGATTACAATTGTATGCTCACTGAAGGCAAATGAAAAAACGTGGAGCTCTCTTGAAATTTGGAATTGTGAACTCTTGATCTTATTTCCTCTTCAGCGCCTCAGTCTTCTTTAATACTCCTCAGCTTCTAAACTTCTCGTTGGACAATCTTCAAGAGAATTAATCTCCAATCTACCTGTTGGAAAATTGTGGAGAAGAATAGGTATCTATTAAGGTCGATCAATCAGAATCCACGTAGTTTGGTTGCCCATACAACCAAACCTTGGTTCTAAAAAATGGAATGTTTTATCTAAGGAAAGATTATTGCTTTTAGGATGATTGTCAATCAACTAAGATATCTTGCGCAATTTAATGTTCCATGAAGATAATACTTAAGATTTATAAACAATCAAGATCTTCCAAAGAGGGAATTTATACCAGATCATAAGTTGTCAAAATCGAGACAAGAATTTCATTGCAAGTAGTATAAATATTCTGCTAATATTCAGCTATTGCAGTATTCTAGTGATATTTATTGCTTTGTTGATATCCAGCATTTGCCCTGCTAATATCTAGCGTTTGCCTTAGTGATATCCACGCAGTTTGTTGTTTCTAGCTTCTTGGATATGATTAACTGTTCTAACCAGTATATTTTGACAACGATAGTTATGTAGATACTATAGACATAAAACCTTGATACTTCCAAGTCAATATGAACTCTCCATTCTGCTGGACTTAATCATGTAGGTTTTATAGTCATAAAGAATGCTTTTAGCCTGAATATTACCTAAAACATAAACACTTCTTGCATTTATCAAGATTGATATAAAGCATGGATAATTTTGTTAACTTCAAAATATATAAGGAGATTTTCTCAACCGTGGATATGCAAGAATGAAACTTTGAAGACAATTTCTGATTGCACGGTCAGATTTGAGTGACAAGGATCCACACATAAAAGTCAGTCCAGTGCACATCCCATGGTGTAGTGCAACATGCGGCGATGCATCTAAGGTTTGACCCTAACCTAATTGAGAAAAGGTTCCCAACTCATCGTCCTCACCAATTCTTGGTTCGTGGGACAGAGCGGAGTTGAGTGGGTGATTTTAGCGTACGAATCCGGCGACGCTTGCCACAATGGTCATAGGTTAATCACCATCCTTTCTATGCTCACAGTTTCCCAGATGGTCTCCCTTCGGAGCCATTGGTTCTGTGTGCAATGCGGTGTAATGCACGTGATCGTTTTCATGTGTGTTGGTCAAACACTTCATATAAATACAAAAGGGTTAATATCACAAAAAACCCTAAATCGGTACACTCGTGATAAATTTACTCTAAACTAATTTTTTGATCATAAAAAACCCCAAATTTGTACACTTGTGACAAATTTACCCTAAATTAATTTTTTGACTATCAAAAACCCCAAACTGGAATGTTTGTGACAAATTTACCCTCCATTAGTTTCTTTTAATTAGATTAATACCATGAAAAATCATAAACTGATACACCTGTGACAAACGGAGGGTAAAATCCTAAACTGATACATCTATCAACTGTCACATGTCATTCAATTCAGCAATTTAACTGTAAAATTTAATAGAAACTAACGGAGGATAAATTATCTTAGGTGTACTAGTTTGGGGTTTTTTGTGGTAAAATAATTAGTTTTTGATAAATTTATCACATGTGTACCAGTTTGGGGTATTTCATGATATTAACCCAATACAGAAAACAAATGTAGCAAATGGAATCTATTCTGTTCACCCACACTTTGGAAATCAAATGATACAACAACAAAACTTAGAACCAAGTAATATCAACGGTGGCCTCAACCCTCTTGGGTGTTATTTCTAACAAGTCCCCAATAAAGTCCCTGGCCTGTAATGCCTCGCTCATCGATCCTACTTGCCAACAGGAGTTCTCCAGAAAAGGAGGAGACCCAAATCAATGCCACTTTCGGATCTGAACAGGTCCTTAAAATGCTCTATCTTAGTCCTCATCCGGATATCAGGATTATTATGATGTAAAATACCTAGAGGGTATTCTCTCTCTCTCTCTCTGGGGAAGACAAAGATACATAGGGAATTGGAAGGGCATGGCATGTAGGTACCGGCAGGTTAAAATAAAGAACGCATCCATGGAGCCCGCCGTCATTGCATGTCAAATGGACAGGTCGTAAAGGCTCCTATCGAAGCTTTGGCTCCTAATATGTGGTAATGTTAACTTTTAACCGAACACCAATGATTCACATGAGGTTAACTCTTAACCAAATCAAACGCCACTTGATTATGACATGTGGGTCGCTTGTCACATTGAGCTGAAAAAAAATAAACCCTAGTTAAACCATTTTTGTTAACAACGTCTATATTTGGAACTACAAAGGTTATCTGATTTGGTCCCCTCAAGTCTGCACATCTGTCACTTTCCCGCCATCATCACAAGCCTTCTGGCAATCGATATTGCAAACCCTAATTTTTGCCCTTTGTTTGGCAATAGTTTCGAAAACTTCTGCTTAATCCGTCAGAGATCTTGGGATAATTGCATACAATGCTCATGGAATTAACAAATACTTTTCTGGCATCACTGCCATTAGAAATTCTCCTCATCACTTTAATCTTAATTTACCAGGTAAAATTAGAGGCATAGCAAACATCAAACAGAGTGAATTATAGTATTTGTCCCGTACTTCATTTCTTTTTACCCTTGTGTGAGGTCATATGATTGTTTTCTTGAGTTATTTAAAGATTAGTCGTTATAAATTTGAATATTATAGACGTTATGTTGTCGGTTTAGAAAATTTGATTTCAATAGAGAATAAGCCGTCATTCTCTTGAAATATTATGTGCATTTGCAGAAATACTTTGTAATATGAGTTGATCCTAAGGTTTTTTTGGTCGAAAATAGATCCTAGGTTCACATGCCAAAGGAATTGAGCCGAACGGACCAAACGGGAGGAGTCCCCTGAGGGCCGTCAATCCACAAACCGAGGCCCCACGTATGTGACGATATATATATATATAAAAATAAGAATTTGAATTTGAGTTGACAAAACCGGCTCCAGCATGTCAAAATCGCATTCATAATTTGAATGAAGCCATGTATTAAATTTTTTTAATTTTGTATGATCTGCACGTTGGATGCTTTGCACGCTGTCTGGAACTTTTAAATGTCGGTTGTAGTTGAATGATGATAAATACTATGTCGAAGGTTTGTGTATGCTAATGATAAAATTATGTACACATGTATAAATATGTAAAAATGCATGATGTTCTTACTCACACGCTGCTTGAAATTATATGTTGATTTCGAATTGCTCTTGGCCGTGATAGAATTTGCATGAAGCAGATTACAAAATCGCCCTCTGTTATGAGATTGTATGTTGTCAAATAATGCGAGCAGATATTGAAATTGAATTTTGGAATTGCGATTTCTTTTGTTTGCTTTTGACATTCTTTGATTAAAACCCGCTCACTTGATATTAACAACGTGGTCTTATTCTTCTTCAAGGCTTTCAATCGAAATTTTGTCAAATGGAGAATGAGGGAGGATTCTTCACTATGCTTCGAAAGAAAATAATTAAAATTTCCGGACATCTTCTAGGTTTCAAAGTCGTTATCCTTAACCTTCTTGGGACAAGAAACCTAAAAACGTTATCGAAGAGTAAAGCTGGATGATAATGTGTGTTTAGAAAAGAAAAAGCTATCTGAGTAAATAGTGCGCATATTAAAGGAACGTGTATTATAGGTTTCCAATTTCAAGTCAACACAACACTAACGAGATCCATCTACTCTCCATCAAACATCAGCTTTATTAAATTGGTGTCCATGCCATATTTCCTTTAACATAATGAAAAGATGACACTAAACATATTAAAATGTATTAGGGATCTAATTGAACCAATTGAAAGGTTCGGAATGACGCTGCACATTAGTTAAAATGATTTAATCGAACCAATTGAAAGTTCAAGTATGTCATAGCACATCATTAAAAGTTCGCAGACTACTGGTATCATTATCTCTTCTAGCAATGGAAACTACATGTTTGTTACATCTTGATTCAAAGAAGGTAGGATATGTTGAGCCAATGTATTTGTAAAATCACTTCCGGATCGCTGTGCAAGAAGTTGGGAATAGTAGTGAGATGAGATCTCCCTAGAAGCCTTCCCTTATTTCTAGTCTTACGACTCCAAACCATAAACATCGCACCGTTCCTATAACATTCATAGAGAAGCTGACTCTGCAGTGAAAATCATAAATCACATGGTTGGGATTAGTGAGACCTAAGAAGATATTCAAAAGGAGATCATCATTATGATTACAAATGAAACACAATAACATATGAAAAAGTAACTTAAAAACTTACCATCTCTTGTGAATGTTTCAAATTTCCTGACATTGAGATTGCAAAGTTGCTCTAAGCACTGAGAAGTGTGGCAATTCCAAGGGTACCTGAACATTAAGCTCACGCGAGACTTGTCTCATGGTCGGTCGAAGCCGTGGATTAGCTTGCAAGCACACAAATGCTAGCTTGATGATTGAGAGCACATCATGAGCATCTTGAAGACGAAGCTTAGAAGGCGATAGACGTTGATCTAGTACATCCTTCAACAACATCGATGACCCGGTTTGGGTAGATGATAAATACTCTGGAGAGACATAATCCCTTGGATGCTTTCCCATGATTGTCTCTAATGCAATGACTCCAAAGCTATACACATCGCATTTTTCGGTAGGAATTGTAGAATAAGCCAGCTCTGCAAGTGGAGAATTCACAGTTTTTTAATAACCTCGATCATAAGTTGTATTTAAGTTGACAACATTGCTTCCCATAATGTGACAATTACAAGTACAAATTTCTACTTAATCTACACTTACAACACTGATTTGAGCATCGGAGTTTATGCTTTCGCGAAGTTCGATGGATTTTGTTTGACGCATTAAGTACAAGCACCATATAGGTTATACGAACTTAATATCCTCGAAATTGATCCATCATTATGTTTTCCCTCATTTGCCAACACTTGCTTATTGGAAATAGGAAAGCTTTGTCATCAACACTTAACTTAAATGAGTAAACTAATTTCCATAAGAAGATTAAATAACTAAAGAACTGCCCTAAACTAGTAAAAGTTCAATTGTAGAAGGGATGTTTGACAATGAAGGTCATCCAAATTGAAAAATACAAAGTACCTGGAGCAACATACCCAATGGTACCAGCAATAGTAGTCCAGTTTGATGAATCCGGCCTCAACAATCTTGTAGTGCCAAAATCATAAACATGAGCCTCATAATCGCAATCCAATAGAATGTTGTTACTGGTCAAGTCTCGATGAATCAATGGAGGTGGAATTTCGTGATGCATATAGGATAGTGCATCTGCAACTCCACGGACCACATTTACCCTCTTGCCCTATTGAAATTCTATTGCTCTTTCATTGTTGTTCAAAGTTGTTCTCTGGCTTCCTCTTTCCATGAACTCATACACCAAAAGACAACATTGGGAATGAGAACATAACCCATAAAATTTCACAATGTTGCAATGATGTATATTTGTTAAGGCTTGAATTTCTCTTTCAAATGGTATCAAATCAACGATTTCACTTTTTTCCTGGGATGGCAAGGTTTGCTTAACAACAACAATTTGACCTTCTGATATCTCAGCTTTATGAACAATTCCTTATGCTCCTTCACCCACATAGTATTTGGAGTCAAATCCTTTCGTGGCCTCGACAATTCAATCATAGAAAACTCTGCCATCATAACTTAATTAAAATACACATGAAATCCAAACCATTTGCCGGTTCATTGTTTTCTCTCTTGATAATCCTTATTTGATGATGATTGATGATTACAAGAATGATCAAGGTGCAAGAGAGAAGGAGAAACCCTGAGAATGAGAGAATGAGGATCCATGTGAGTCTAGCTCCAGCGTGTCGATTGCGTTGCTTGCTCCCGGTAGGATTGCATTTCGGTAAACCAACAACATTTCCACAAAGCCCTTTGTTATGTTGAATTGCCTCAAATGGAGCCTCAATGAAAACCTTGACATTTGGAAGAGGACCTTCTAGGTCATTGTAGGATACATCAATGGAAATCAAGGCCGACATATCACCAAAAGTATGTGGGATGGAACCAGATATGTCACGCCCCGTACCCCACGAAGCGTGAGCATCCCACCTGCGATCGTTTGTGATGCAACGCTTCCAGGATGCGTCGCTAACCCACGCCCAACAGAGATCAAGCACAAGCGAAAGTAATAAATAAACAAAACTCAGACAACTACAATTATGAGCCAAGGATAGCCATACATCAAACATCATTATAGAAAATAATTACACGTTTATATTACTATTAAAAACCATTTGTACAATATTTACAAGTACAACCAAAAGATACAAACGGTCAGCAGCCACTTGATTAAAAAGGGGTAAGCGGCTAGGGAGGTTAGGCTAAAACTAAGGAAGAGGACTACAATCCAAAAAGTAACGGCCCTCACTGCTGGCTAAGGACATTGGAGATCGATCACCTCACCATCAGTTATAACTGGCTGCATCAACCCAACACCATCGATCGGGACATCAAAGGTCCTGAGGGGTAGGTACTGGCATACTGCTGGATCTGCACAGGGATTCCAAAAAGTGGCGGTGGTCTCTCCATCCTCACGGCCGGGTGTTTGAAAAGTTTCGGTTTACACAACCATGAGACGAATCTCAGCGAGTTCAACCCCTAAACCTAGGCTAGGCTAGCATGCAATCTCCTGACCGGAAACAAATATTTAAAATCATATTGCAACAACAATCAAACAATTCTCTGACCCTGCAGGTTAGACAGTTCAATAAATAATAATCACGACACATACGTGGCACACATTATCACACGTACGCCAATCACATGCTCATGCACCGAGTCTCACACACTCGTATGCCAATCCATGCATGTTCATGCATGCAAATGTCGTCGACATGACACGTGTATTTTCCGGGCCACTGGCCCACACTGACACATTGGTAATCGCTCAATTTATTATTTATTATGACTCGAGTCAATAAAATTCACGGCCCGATACGTCTAGCCTGCTTCAAAGTGCATGAGGCGCAGCAACCGATCTGGCCCAGTGTCTCTAGCCTGCTTCAAAGTGCATGAGGCGCAACACTGATTTACTTACGAACCAGAGCCTGCTTCAAAGTGTATCAGGATGGTCGTCTTCCAGACGTACCGAGTATCGTCCTACTTCAAAGTGCATGAGGACGGTATCGACCCGAAAGTCCTTAGGTGATCACGCAACTCATTATTATTTGAACCCAGCGTATAACGCTTCAGGGTATTTTAGGTGATCACATGCTCATGGCAGGCACGCATTCTCGCATAATTTCACCACATGCCTCACTCTTGGCATACACAATGCGTGTCCATGTTATGTAATGCAGTGCACCACGAGCACCAATATAATTCAAACACTCAATGTCACAACAAGTGCCCAATTGGCCCAATTAATACCGTGTGGCCCAACATGCGATTCAAAATTCGATAATTAATTTCAAACCAATCATTGGCTAATCGCACTCCTCATAATTCAGCCACGCGACATGCAACATGGTAGTACGAAATCAATCACAATTAAGCACAAATTACGTACAACCAGTCAACTCGGACATACCCGGTAAATTTTCAATGGGCTCCTAATTTGGTCATTAATCCAATTAATTTCCCCAAATAATTCTCAATAAACCACCAAATTTTTCCGATAATAATTTCTACCAATCCATCCTCAACCCAGTCTGAAAAACACACTGATACTACCTAAGCCAGTCCAAAATGCATTGATAATACCTAAACCAGTCTAGGAAAAATGCACTATCGGTCCTAATCCGGGTTTAGGAATTTTACTCACTTAATCCAAGATCACGACGACGGGGAAACGGCGGCCGATCACTGGTGAACAGTGAAACTGGCGGCAAAGTTCCCGGCGACGACACTGTTCACGGGCGGTACGGACGGTACTGTTCATGACGATACGGACCTGTACGGATGGGTGGAAAAACGGTGGCCGGCGAGGTACCGGTGGCCGTCGCGACAGCCGTACGGACGGCGACAGTACGGACAGCTACGGTACCGACCGTACGGACACTATACGGATGGGTACGGTCGGCATCGTATGACGTGGTTGGACGGCTGGGTGGTGACGAAATAGTGATCCTAGCTCCGGCGAAGCTCCGGCGACCCTATTTGCCGGACGGAAAGAGAGACAAAGAGGGAGAAAGAGAGAGAAAGGGAGAGAGAAAGGGGTCGGACAGAGGTGAGACTGAGGCTGGGGGCTGTGGTGGTCGACGGGGAGGCACGGTGGCCGGCGGTGACGCTCCGGTGGCCGGCGGTGGGCTCCAGCAAGGCCAAACAAGAGAGAAAATGAGAGAAAAAAGCGAGAGAGGGGTGATCAACGGGGAAGAGAGGACTGTTCTGACCAGAATGAGGGTGAGAGGAGAGAGAGAGAGGGCCTTATCTTGGTCAAACCATCTAGACTAGGGGTGCCAAGTGTCAAAAATCAAGCTTATGTGACCATTTTGCCCCTCATCCGAGGGCTCACATTGAATCTTATCAAAAAATTCAAGGGCATTTTGGTCCTTAGCTGCCATAATTATGATAAGTCCAAATTTAATTAATTTTCTTAATTATTCCCCAAAATTCGGAGCCAAAAATAGCCTAGGGGCAAAACCGTTACTTTTCCAGTCTCGGGGCGAAATTCCAATTTTCGCACATACGTATTTCATATGTGCGTGGCCAACATAATACGGTGTCGGAATCGCGAAATTCATCGCGCAAGCCCTCGAAAATCCACGTCAAAGTTTCGGGAATAAAATAATATTATTTTCTAATTTTTTGTCGAAATTCCAATTTTTGGCCATAACGACTCCTGGAATGCGTGGCCACTCAAAAATGGCATCGGCCTCGAAAAATAATCTCATTTGGCCCCGAAAAGCAACGCTGGCGTCCCGAGGGGCAAAATCGTAATTTTTCACCCCCGGACCGAAATTCCAATTTTTACTCGTACTAACTCCAAACGTGTGTGGCCAGCGTAATATGACATCAGATTTCCAAAAATAGTCTCTTAAGCCTTCGAAAATTGATATCAAAATCCGGACATAATTCCGTGAACAAAACTCGTTAAACTTTCAATTTCAGGGTCTCTCACTAACGGGCGGCTGTTTAGAGGTTACACGTATCGGCCTAAGGCTATCCGTATCGTGATGGTCTCGATCGTTGAGAGAATGAGAAATTATCATTAGTTCCAGATGTCACGATCGTTCGGTTTAAGTTCAGGACTGATTGGCCACGTGCACTTTTGGTCTTGCAGAATCACCTGCGTCCCAATTGTACATCATTGGCCTTGGCTAAACCCAATCCATTACTCTTTCCTAAGATCGGCCCATGTTGGCCCAAAATATTTCCTCAGCGTCTCTCATGATCGGTATCCCTTTCGCGATAGGGTCTCCGGTCCACGTACCATTTTCTAGTTAGCCATATCCTAATGGTTAGTATCCCGAGAGTGATCAGCTCTGGGTGAGACTTACAAAAATGAAATGCGAAATAATATCAGTTTTATTGATCCCGGAAATTACATCGAAATTCGGGCTGTTACAAGATAGGCTATTGTGGGGAATATTCAGAAAGTGCAAGTTTCTCAGTTCCACAAGCTCTCCTGGGATATTTTCAAACAAAATATTGTAACTCAAATCAAGAACCTCAAGGACTTGTGTGTTGCCTATCTTAGGAGGAATGCTTCTCCGGAATTGGTTTCTGCTTAAATTCAAGCTCCACGAGCTTGTGCATGAGCCTAGTTGCGTTGGAATTGATCCACTCAAATTGTTTGATGCCAAGTTTAGATGTGCCAAATGGGATAAAAGTCCAATCTCAATCGGGACATTCCCCATGATCGTGTTGCTGCTTAGATTGAGTTCTAACAACATCAAGAGGTTTGCCAATTCCCTTGGAATCTCTCCGCGTAAATTATTTGAAGAAAGGTCAAGTACCTGTAACTGAGCCATCCTTCTAAATATTGAGGGTATCTCACCAGAAATGTTGTTGTTTGATATCCTTAAGCTTGTCAAATTACGATAATGCTCCCATTTCCATGAAAGTTCACCGTTCAACTGATTACAGCTCAAGTCCATAAATTTTGATGTGGATATATTCCGAAAGCTTTTGTTATGTTTGCGGTAAGTTGGTTTCCTTGTAGCTTCAATTTGGTTAATGTGCTACAGTTCTCTAAGCTTGTTGGGATGGACCTGTGAAATGATTATTGTAGATGGAGAAATATTGCAATGATCTCCCAAGGCATACATCTACCGGCAGTTCCCCCTCGAGTTCATTACTAGATAGACTCAAAGAACTCAAATGTGTCAACTTATTAAATTCAGAAGGCAAGGAACCAAAGAATTTGTTGAAACCTAGGTGTAGCATAGTTAGATTGGCTAGGCTTCCAATTGATGCAGGGATTGGACCAGTCAAATTATTATCGGTTATACGTAATTCTCTAAGAGATATCAATTTCCTGAATCCTTGTGGAATCGAGCCTGAAAGATGATTTAAGTAAAGGCTTAAAACATATGGATTGCTCAAGTTTTGGAAAGACGATGGGATTGGACCGACCAGATCATTGAACGACAAATCCAATCGTTTGAGAAATATCAATCTCCCAATTTCTTGAGGGATCGAGCCTGATATTCTATTTCTCCGTAAGCTAAGAACCTTCAAGCTCCTCAAGTGGTACAATTCTTGTGGAATGGAACCAGAAAGAATATTACTTGAAATGTCTAATTTAGTTAAGTTGCCCAATTTTCCAAGAGAAGTAGGGATAGAATCAGCCAAATTGTTTTCAGAAAAATCAAGTTCCAAAAGAGAATCCAACCGTCCAATCTCCTGAGGGATGTGCCCACTCAAGTTGTTCGCACATAGGTACAAAGAACGAAGACTTGCTAGCATACCTATACTTGGAGGAATGTCCCCGGACAGTTGAGTTTGGAAAGGTTATCGATACTTGAGGGGGTGGAGCCATAGATCAAATTGTTGCCAAGTTCAAAACCTGCCATATTGGTTAAGCTCGAGAAGTCAAGGCCGTCTAGAGTTCCTCTCAAACTGAAATGGACAAGATTTAGATGGGTTATGGGACCGTAGTCATCGCATGTGACACCAGTAAAGCCACAGGGATTGTTGCCGTGCCATGAAGACAAAAGAGATTGGCTATGGTTTTCAAAAGTAGATTTCCAACTCAGGAGGGCCTCTGCTTCATCCTTATTCTCTGTTGCGTTGATAGCGAAAAAAGAAGTGGAGAAAGCAGAAATGCCTGCACCATGTAATGAAGTGGTGTCGACCAATAACAACGAGAAGAACAAGAACCTAAAGTAGACTGGTTGGACAGCAGTAAGGAAGAAACCATGATTTGGGGGATTGTTGGTTTTTGGGAGGTGAGATGGTTCAGGTCTACACATTGTTAACAAATTTGATGACATTCTTATAGATGGAAGATCATTCATTGAAGCCGTAATTGAGGTCAATGCCTTTTACAGCAGCACAGCGTTTTTCAGCGAATGGCGCTTATTGTGAAGCATTTATTTCTCGTTGACAATGTATTGCAAGATCAAATCTTTTCCTTTCTCAATCAGTGTAGAGTGCGCTATAGGGGATAATGAATAGAGAGTACAGAACGATGGGACTCAATCCCTAGTCATTTTGCTATTAAGTTTGGCATTCTCAACTTACTTTCCAAGTCTTCATTGAAATTGACATGTCAAGCAAATTTGTGGAAAGTGGTTGATTTGAGTGCTGGTATTCTTTAACCACTCGTTATTCAGTGAGTTTTCTCATCTTTCTTAGAGACCGTTAACGCAAGTCCATTGACAAAGAATCATAAATGCATTTTTGTTCCAAGTAATTCTTGTTCATGTAATCGGATCTCTTTTAACTGTTTAGATGATAAAAGTTTTCAGATCTTTAAAATAAAACACATCTCAGCCGTTCAACACTCCATGACTGAGTCTTCTCTCTTCGGAATGTACAATTATCTGAAGAGCCGTTGTTCCCACCTTCTCGTCAGAAGTTATCCGAGCCGACATCTCACTGTCGCAATCGATCTGTCGAAATGGATCACAGATTGCGGATCATTTCTATTCAGTTGCTGCTTTTGACGGATAGTATACATGAGAGTTCAGTGGATTTGGAACAGGCGTTTCCATTTTCTGAGTGTCTTTGTAGTTATTATCATGCTTCGGTGAAGTTTAGCTTGATCTTTCGTCCAGATTCGGAGATGAATCGGCAACAGGATGGTTTTTTTTTCCCCTCAAAGAGTTGATGCCAGAGAGCACAAGACACAGATGGTGCAGGAATTCAGTATATCAAGCTGGGTTTGACGTCTCAAAAATTGATAGTTTGTGTAGCGGTGTTCTCGACGATTGACGATATTAGGCTGTGTATCCAGCCAAAGTGCATGTGGAAATAGAGTGGCCCTTCCTTGTATCATCCTTGTTTCAGCTGCATTAGTTTAAATGTTGGAGAAACATCAACAGTCAAGATGAACAGATAAGGAGATCAGCAAGTAAAGAGAAAAGAGGATCCCCTTATCTGGTTCCTCTTGTTGGATAGATCTTACCTGTTCCTTTTCCATCAAGCGGCAATTCATAGGAACCTGATCTTACGCATCACACAGAGCATAACCACGTAAATCCAAGTTTGATTGAATCCCAACTTTGTCATATCCAATTCTAATAAATCCCCCTAAACGCTATGATAAACTTTACTCGTGTCGGCTTCAAGAAAACACCATCCTTTTCACCCTTTTACCTTAGTTTCGAACACCTCATGTGTCACTATAATGTTATCATGGATAAAACTACCTTCCATGAATGCATCTTGATTAGGAGAAGCTAACTGTGGAAGAAATTGTTTGTGCCTGTTGACAAGAACCTTGGATATGATCTTGTAAAGGAAATTGCAAAGGCTAATTGGACGATATTGCGAAACATCTTCAATATTTGGACTTTCGGGACCAAAACTATCAAAGTATTATTGAGAGATTGAGGAACTATATCTATTTCAAAAAATAAAAAATAAAAAATTTCCAACTGCCTGTAACATTGAGGGAGACAAATCCTCCCAATACTTCGATATTATTGTGAAGCAACACAAAAAAGTTGAACTCCTATTTTCTAATATATTGAATTAAAATTTTAGTGTGAGATTTTGACTTACAACATCACTGAGATGAAATGTTTTATTTTTTTTATTTTGGGTTAATATCACAAAAAACCTAAAACTAGTACACATGAAAAAATTCACCCAAAACTAATTTTTTGACCAGTAAAAATCCTAAACTTGTACACTAGTCCTTACCAAAAAAAAAAACTTGTACACTAGCGATAAATTTATCCCAAACTAATTTTTTGACGATCAAAAACCCCAAACAAGTAGATTTATGACAAATTTACCCTCCGTTAGTTTCCGTTAAATTGGATTAATACCACGAAAAATCATAAATTGATATACCTATGACAAACGGAGGGTAAAACCCCAAACTGGTACACCTGTCAACTGTCACGTATCATCCAACTCAGCAATTTGAGAGTAGAATTTAATAGAACTAACAGATAGTAAATTTGTTATATATGTACCAGTTTGAAATTTTTCGTGGTATTAATCATTTTATTTTTTTTTACCTTCGAGTATAGGAAATTTGATCGAACACATTAAATTTTAAGAATAATAATGGTACCAAAAAAATATTTTCACTAAAAAAGTACTATACAAAAGTTCTAATTTATTTACCGACAACATGAGTGCCATTTCTAGTTACCTTGGAAAGACACCGCACTAGTTTGGAGTATATGTAGGTTTCTTCTCCTAATATTCATGGTGGAGAAAAGGGGAAGCCAGTGGTCACCCATTCCCTAACTCAATGCACGCATCTTGTTCATGCGAATCTAATGCCTACTTTTTGATAATAAAAGTCAAGTGGTAATGGTTCCGAGGTATATATACATGGAAATTAATCAAGCTACTCGTGAGATAAGATCGATTCATAAAATCTTGCCGAGTTCAAGTAAAAAGTTCCTAATCGGGCCGAGTTCAAGCATGAAAATGCTTGACTTGAGTATCTTGCTCTGGAGCCTAGCTAATCGAGCAGTTGAATTATATTTGAGCGCATGCATATAATCAAACTATAAATAGAATACATAGACAAAGGATATTATTTTCATAATTCTTACTCGAGTTTGATTTGAGCTCAAAATAATTTTACTTTCTAATGCAGAATAAAATACTCGGGCTTGAATTCACTGAAAACTAAATCAACTTCAAGCTTTACACGAATCAAGTTACGTTGAGCTCGATAACGGAAGTGCGTCTCGACTTATGCCACTAAACCTGGGCAAATGATGGATCTCGTTATAGAAGTACTCATTATGCTCTCGATTTTATCCATTAAAATTGAATAATTGAATAAGATATAATACCCAAAGGGCATTTATGATGTTATTGCTCTAATTAAGATGTCTTGTCATTGAATTACATTTTGGTCTTATTGGCCCATTCAAATAAAGTCACCGTCAAATTTAATTTCGATGTAAGTCCCTAGTTTGAACATGATGTGAGTTAGCCTCTCAGATCGTAAGTAGTCCGGTCCATACGTTTGATTTGATCAGATTTTGAGGGTTCTGTCAATTCTATTCGATATTTTCATGAAGTTTCAACTTGAAAGCTTTTGCATGATCTTTTTTTCAGTTTATTAAAACCTTTTAATTTTTTTTTCAATAAACCTTCTTTATGATTTGAATTTTTGTATTTCGTAATTGTTTATGTAGTTTTTGTTCTTGCTTTGGGCAGATATCAGTAAACTAAACATTAGTTCCTTCTGAAACTACCTTTAGCTTTTCCATCGAATGTTAATCCACTTGCACGTTTTTTTTTTAATCTTTATTATAAGGGTGTTGTTAGCAAATTTCTTTGGTACCCTAGTTAACATTACTAACAGTAAGAAAAACACATATTAGAAAATTTTCAAACTTGAAAAGGACATGTTCGGTAATAGAAGATGTTTACATTTCCAAAACATAATTAATAACCCTAGTAGCCCATTGGTGGTGTCCAAGTTGTTCCCTGCGATCTATAATCATGTTGCAGAAAACCAATAGATAGAATAATAATATAAATAAGAAAAGGGTCATGAATCGAACATCAGATTTACATGGTTCAGTCGATGGGATCTGCTCCACGGAGAGAGCAACATATATTTCTATTATAGATCGAGTGATAAAACAAAGATTTTAATCACAATCACATAATTCAAACACTCGCAATGTTTCCTAGTCCCCAATTACACCCAACTACTCACAAAATATTTAATGCTTTCAATTCCTCACGAAATAATATCTCAATCTCACAAATGAATTTTCAAATCTTACCACAAGATTTATTGGCTTCAAAAGTCTTGGATTGCTTGAGGTTGTAATTCACGAAGAAGTGGCCTCATGGATACTTTTCACAAAGAAGACTCACTACTTATATATAAGATTTAGACCCAAAATAGAAGACCTACTCAAACTAAGAAACATATTCAAAAGAAGAAATCGACTTTAGACCAGATTTTCTTTTCGAGCTCAAATTTGAGACATATTTCAACAAAGGATTAATACCACGAAAACCTCAAACTAGTACAACCGTGACAATTTTATCATGAACTAATTTTTGACTATCAAAAACTCCAAAGTGGTACACCTGTGACAAATTTACTTCGAACCATTTTTTTACCACAAAAAACCCCCACACTAGTACACGCGTGGTAATTTTATCTCGAACTAATTTTTTGATCACAAGAAATCCCAAATTGGTACACCCGTGATAATTTTACTGCAAACTAATTTTTTGACCACTAAAAACTCCAAACTGGTACATTTGTAACAAATTTACCCTTCGTTAGTGTCTTTTAAATTGGATTAATATCACGAAAAATCATAAATCGGTAAACTTGTGACAAACAGAAGGGTAAAACCCCAAACTGGTACACTCGTCAATTACACATGTCATCAAACTTAGCAATTTGACAGTAAAATTTAATGAAAACTAATGAAGGGCAAAGTTATCACAGGTGTACTAGTTTGTGATTTTTGATAGTCGAAAAATTAGTTCGAGATAAAATTATCATAGGTGTGCCGATGTTGGATTTTTGATGGTCAAAAAAATAGTTCAGGGTAAATTTGTTACAGGTGTACCAATTTGAAGTTTTTTGTAGTCAAAAAAATAATTTTAGGTAAATTTATTATAAGTGTACCAGTTTGGATTTTTCGTGGTATTAACTATTTAACAAATGGCTTTACCATAATATCCATGGGGTATGAAAAACGATGATACTCTTGACAAAAGACTTTTTCTATGCATTATTACTAGTTGACAAATTATTCCTGTAATAAAGGATGTTATCATCGAGGGGACCAATAGATAAATGGGTGGTTGATGCAGCATAATAATCTATGGCCAAGTACCGGTCCCGTTCTCTAGTTTTTAGTGAATTCTTCTTAGAAGACTGGCATTATCTCCGCAAGACTTTGGAGAGTCAACACTAAACGCAGCGACAGTTCATTGAATATGTATGCTTAATGCATCTTTTTTGATTCTTCGCAGAACAGTTGAGGACCAAGTAAGGTACGTGGTTGATCTTGGATCCTAGAAACGAAGTCTAGAATGAGTCACTCACTCAATCTCGAGGTTCTTGAAGTTGATGGCTAGAAAATAGAGCAAGCAATTGGATTTAAGATACATGAATTTAGATTTACAAGAACCATAAAATGCTGATGGCTGAAGAGTGAAAAAATAAATATAATGTAACGTCCTGGCTTGTCACGCCCCAAACCCTATGAGACCACGACATTCCGCTGTGGTCATTATGATACGACGTCCCAGGATGCATCGCTGACCCAATATTTTATTTTTTTATTACGCATGTGGAAGCTCTAACAACAATCCCCAAACAACAACAATAAATAAGGACCGGTAGGAAAACGGTTCGCAACAGTCAAACCAAAACACCATTTTAATAATCATTTGATTAATCCCTGGGAACATTTTTACAAGCCCACTTTGGGCACTTCCACAAAAGTCTACAAAAGATACCAGGCTGGGAACAATCTACTTCACCAAAAGGTTAGTCCCAAAAAGTCAGCTTCCAGGCACCCCGAACCATACTGGGTGCATCTACATGTCAAGGGCCTGAAAAATATTAATAACAACAAATGAGACAAAAGTCTCAATAAGTTAACGTCCTAAACCCCACTTAGGAGGCCAGCTGGCCTCGGGGTTCCTAGTCAGGCAACCACACATTGTAACATCTTGAATTTCGACTTATTTCCGGGATCGATGAGATTGATATTATTCTCATTTAATTTTAGTAAGCGTCGCCCGGAATTAAGCGCTCTCGGGATACTAACCAGAAGGGAATGGCTAATTAGGAAAACAATACGTGAACCAGGGATCCGATCGCAAATTGGGCACCGATTTTGAGAAATGACGAGGAAATATTTTGGGCTAATGTGGGCCAATCCTGGGGAGGTGATGGATTTAGTTTGGCCAATGACGTACGATCGAATCGCTGGTGATTCCGCACGATCGAGAGTACGCGAGGCGAACAAATCTCGAACTCTACCCGAACGATCGCTACCTCCAGAACTAGCGGTAAATCCTTGCGTTCTCCCGGTAATCGAGACCATCACGACTCGAGTAACCCGAGGTCGATACGTATAACTCCTAAACAGCCGCCTGTTAGTGAGAGACCCTAAAATTGAAATTTAGCGATTTTGATCGTGAAAGTTGATCCGGATTTGGATGTCGATTCTCGGGGTCGTGCACGACTATTTTTTTTTTTGAGGACGACGTCATTTTAGTGTGGCCAATGATATTTGAGGTCGGTATGGTCGAAAAATGGAAATTCGGCCTAGGACCGGAAAATTACGATTTTGCCTCTAGACCTATTTTTGGGTATTCCGAATTTTGGGGATTTTGGAAATTAAATTTGGGGATTAATTGTGGATAAATATCAACCCCAAAAGATTGTACCAAAACGCCCTTGGATATTTTGGCTTGGATTAATGAGGACCAAGTGTTTTGGGGGTAAAATTGGAATTTGGAAAGTTTGGTCAAAATTTGATTATTTAAGTCAAAACCACTCTCTCTCTCTCCTCATTCTCTCCCTCACCTCACGGCAGCCCCCTCTCCACCGAGAGCTCTCTCTCTCACTTGGCCGAGCCTTGCTGCGCCGCCGCCGTCACTGTTTTGCCGATCGCCGCACGGACTGCCGTGTGCCGCCGTGAGCCGCCGATAAGCCGTTCCCCCTTCCCGCTTTAGTCGAGTTAGTCTAGAGTTCGGGTAAGTTGCCCCCTAAACCCTATTTAGGATATCAGGTATTAACGGGCTCGTTTAGACACGGTTTAGTATATTTTTAGGGGCTGATGGAAGTGATTATAGATGGATTAGAGGAGAATTTGATCTCTTGTTGTGTTCATGGATGTTCATGTGGCTGTTGGATGTTAGTTTGGACATGGTGGAATGAGTTTTGGCGGTTGAAACTCTGTAGAAATCAATTCGGATTTGAATCTGTGAGGTTTGGTGTGATTCTCGGATTTGTGATTACTGTATCCGTCCGGGTTGCTATTTTTGTGGAGAATTTTGTGGGCCGAATTTGAGGAAGTTTTCTTCATGAAAGTTTCTCCCAACATCTTGTGGTATAACATATTTTAAATTTGAAATTTTTGGAGTCCATTTGGGTCGCACGAAAGCCCATTTTCAGACCGTATCAAAACTACCCGGAATACTGTTCATCCCGACCTTCGTGTCTTGCTGAATTTTTATAAAATTTTCCAGATCTATTTTCAATAAACTTTCTTCACAAAATTTGTTGGTAACTTTCTTTTCTATAACATATAAAAATTTCAAAACTTTCCAAGGTGATTTGGGTATTGAAAGAAATATATTTTGAGGACAAAAGAGTGTGTTAGAGCGAACTGATTTTGGTCTGATTTCGAGGGACAAAAAAGCATGGTTGCAAATTGAACCGGATTTCATGTTCACCATAAGAAATGTTTACCAAGATGTTTTTTATGATATATACAAAATTCAGAATTTTTGGAGTTCGTTTACTATTTATTTTGATGGGATTTCGGTCATTGTATAAACTATCCAGATTTATCCTGATTCTATGGATGTTCATTTTTATGAGCGAGAAATTGTGTGTGACCGCATGCCAAGTATGTGTGGCCGTGTGGCGTAATTGTGTGATGGTAATGTGTGTTGGCGTAAGGCATGTGTGGCGTGGGATTGTGTATGGCCGTGTATGTGTGGCCGCGTGGTACGTGTGGAATGTGTGGAACGAAGGTACGAGAATGTAGGATTGGTTGGAAAAGTGATACCCTGATGCGTGTTCGTTTACGCGGGGTGAGTCCGTCCCGAGGCGTGTTCGTTTACGCGGGACGATGCCGTCCCTAACGAGGTGACGATGCCCGGCCCGACGGGGTGATGATGCCTGACGAGGTCAGAAGACCGTTGGCCTGATGCGTTTTACGCGGGTGCGGTAGAAGGAAAGTTGAGTGTAGGATTCCGTCCTGCGGCGTGTTCGTTTATGCGGGACGATGCCGTCCCTGACGAGGTGACGATGCCCGGCCCGACGGGGTGATGATGCCTGATGAGGTCAGAAGACCGTTGGCCTGATGCGTTTTACACGGGCGCGGTAGTGGTGGAAAGGTTGAGAATGAGCTGGACTTGGCAAGACAGGTGAGGATTTCGAAAGTTAACGCATGGTGTGAGTTAGTGCGCGAGCGTGGTTGTATCGTGTGATGTAGTGCTCGATTATGGGGTAAAAACTGCTAGGCATGGTATGGGACGTGCCCAAGTGGATTTTGCCTTATAATTGAGGCACGTGCGATTGTGATGCATTGATGCATGTGAATTCATATTACATGCTTTGGTTTTGCGACATGAATGATGCATCATTGTGGCATGTTAGCTGTATTATTATCTGACGTGCAGAGAGGTGTATGAAGAATCCCAGGTAGGTTCGCGTGTGATTGTTAGTAAGATTGGTTGTTTGTGTCGGGTATGTGTTATCTGGAGGTACGCGATAGCCTAGGTGGGATTTAGGGTATGTGCTTATTGAGATGTGATCTCATGGTTGTTTCAACCAACACTTTCAGAACCCCGGTTTGAGCAATGAACCTTCCGCTGCCGCCACAGCGTTTTGCAATACCGTTGTACACTGACATTAACGTGGTAGAGTACCCGACAGACTAGCAGGAGACTCAGGAGAATTCAGATTTAGAGGACGAAGAATCAAACTCGGAGTGGACGCCAAGTAGAGGGTGTAGGGGCAAGTGTAGGGGTTGTGGAATAGGCTTTTGAAGCGTACTATTTTTGGTGATAGGGTACCCAGGTTATCGATCCTTTTTGATATCGGTGGTATGTAGTGTGGCGGTGCGGTGTGCTTGTATATATGTGGTTTTGTAAATTGTGGATATTACATAAGTTTGAATGAGAAATAAATATGTGCATTCTCCCCGATTACCCTAGTTATTATAGTCCGGGTATTGGTGGTTTCCGCTGTTGATATAAATTTCTGATAAGTTTAATTTGGGTCGGCGATACCCTGGGATGTCGCATCATTCGACCAGATAAGTGTGTCTCGTGCTTGAAGGGGTTCGAGGCGTGACATCACGTTTTGGTTTGGTATCAGAGCCAGGTCAGCTCGATCTAAATTGGTCGAAGTTTGGAGTGATAAGAAGCAGAGACCCTAGGGTAGTAAATTAGGGAGACCTTAGCGAGTCGTAGGGCGGAGTAAGCTACATGTGCCTCCAGATTGTTTGTTGCTGATTATTGGGTGAATTGAGTGTTATAATGATTGAAGTGTAGGTGAGGCAGGACTTGAGGTAAGTACGTGTACCTCCTTGATTGAGGTCTTATGTTGTTTGTGATTAGCCGCATGCTGAGTGGTTGATTGCAGTTATGCTAGTTACTTGCCTAGGACCTTAGACCGGTTTAGGTCGGTTTAGGTCTCTAATTCTCGAGTGGAATTATAGCAGGTGGGTGTGTGGTAATAGAAACTTGTAAGGATGAGCTTGAGAGGTAGGGGTATAAGGGGCCAACTAAGTTATGAGAGCCAAGTAGCAATGGACCCGCGAGTGGATAGGGTCGTGAGGACACTTGAGGAAGTGTGGTAACCTTATAGGTAGACAGGCTCAAGAGCGAGCTGCCACTAAAGCTTAGGCTGTTGAGACCGTTGCAGATGCTGCTATTTGCAGTAATGAAAGTCCTGATTAAAGTCAAGGAAATGCGAATAGACAGATGTATTAATTGGTTGAGCAGTTCTGAAATTGAAACTCCTTTAGTTTGATGGGAAAAAGGTGATCCTGAGGTTGTGTCACTTTCGGTAGAGGAATTGGAAAAGACCATTAAGGTATCGAGGTGTAAGGAGGAGGAAAATGTGACGCTAGTAATCTGCCACTTACAAAGAATTGCAAGTAATTGGTAAGAAGCCACCGGAGGAAGAGTGTTTCCTACTGGTACCGCTCCGATTTGGATTGTGTTTGTTAAGGCCTTCAAAAGTAAGTACTTCCCCGAGTGGACTCGAGAACGGAAGTTGGCTGAATTTATGAGGTTCCATCAAAGACAGATGATAGTGGACCTGTTTGAGGCTGAGTTTCTTAGGTTATCCAGTTTGCCCCAAAAGTAGTGAAGGACCCATTGAATAGGGCTCGGAGGTTCCGTGATGGATTGAAGCCGGGCCTCTATAGTCAGGTGATATCACTGAGTCTGAAGGACTATAATGAGATTTGTGGACAGGTCTAAGCAATGGATCATGATGTGAGAGAAAGGGCTGCCACTTTTGTGGATAGTAATTGAGAAGAAAGGATAGACCTAGCAGATCTGGCTATGTGTGATATTGATGTAATTGTGGGCATGGATTGATTAGTCAAACCAAAATGCCGTAATGTATTGCAGTGGCTGGGTGATTCAATTTAGTCTGGCTAGACACCCTAAATCCGAGTTAGTGGGGAGTCGAGGAAGAACCTTGATCCTATGAGTTTTACCAGTAAAAGCAACCAAGTGGTTGGATGAGGGTTGTCAAGGTTGCCTAGCAAGTGTGGTAGATTTGACGACAGAGGAAGTGCGGCTGGAGGACATAGCATTAGTGTGCAATTTTCCCGATGGTCAATATTATTTGGGAGCACATGGAATAGAAGGTGTCACCCGAGAAAGCGAAGGGATAATGTGACGTCAATACCCCTACTTGTTTGAGTGGCCAAGTTGAATTGCAAATTTCGAGGACGAAATTTTTATAAGGGGGAAGAGTTATAACATCCTGAATTTCGACCCATTTCCGGGATCAATGAGATTGATATTATTCTCATTTAATTTTAGTAAGTCTCGTCCGGAATTGAGCACTCTTGGGATACTAACCGGAAGGGAATGGCTAATTAGGAAAATGATACGTGGACCAGGGACACGATCGCAAATTGGGCACCGATTTCGAGAAATGACGAGAAAATATTTTGGGCCAATGCGGGCCGATCCTAGGGAGGTGACAGATTTAGTTTGGCCAATGACGTACGATCAGATCGCGAGTGATTCCGCACGATCGAGAGTACGCGAGGCGAACAAATCTCGAACTCTACCCGAACGATCACTACCTCCGGAACTAGCGATAAATCCTTGCGTTCTCTCGGTAATCGAGATCATTATGACTCGAGTAACCCGAGGTCGATACGCGTAACCCCTTAAACAGCCGCCCGTTAGTGAGAGACCTTAAAATTGAAATTTAGCGATTTTGATCGCGAAAGTTGATCCGGATTTGGATGTCGATTTTCGGGGTCGTGCACGACTATTTTTTTCGAGGACGACGTCATTTTAGTGTGGCCAATGATATTTGAGGTCGGTATGGTCGAAAAATGGAAATTCGGCCCGGGACCGGAAAATTACGATTTTGCCCCTAGGCCTATTTTTGGGTATTCCGAATTTTGGGGATTTTGGAAATTAAATTTGGAGATTAATTGTGGATAAATATCAACCCCAAAAGATTGGACCAAAACGCCCTTGGATATTTTGTCTTGGATTAATGAGACCAAGTGTTTTGGGGGTAAAATTGGAATTTGGAAAGTTTGGTCAAAATTTGATTATTTAAGTCAAGACTACTCTCTCTCTCTCCTCATTCTCTCCCTCACCTCACGGCAGCCCCCTCTCCACCGAGAGCTCTCTCTCTCCCTTGGCCGAGCTTTGTTGCACCGCCGCCGTCGCCGTTTCGCTGATCGCCGCACGGACTGCCGTGTGCCGCCATGAGCGGTCGATCAGCCGTTCTCCCTTCCCGCTCTAGCCGAGTTAGTCTAGACTTCGGGTAAGTCGCCCCCTAAACCCTATTTAGGATATTGGGTATTAACGGACTCGTTTAGACACGGTTTAGTGTAGTTTTAGGGGCTGATGGAAGTGATTATAGATGGATTAGAGGAGAGCTTGATCCCTTGTTGTATTCATGGATGTTCATGTGGCTGTTGGATGTTAGTTTGGACATGGTGGAATGAGTTTTGGCGGCTGAAACTCGGTAAAAATCAATTCGGGTTTGAATCCGCGAGATTTGGTGTGATTCTCGGATTTGTGACTACTATACCCGTTCGGTTTGTTATTTTTGTGGAGAATTTTGTGGGCCGAATTTGAGGAATCTTTCTTCATGAAAGTTGCTCCCAACATCTTGTGGTATAACATATTTTAAATTTGAAATTTTTGGAGTCCATTTGGGTCACACGAAAGCCCATTTTCAGACCGTATCAAAACTACCCGGAACACTATTCATCCCGACCTTCGTGTCTTGCTGAATTTTTATAAAATTTTCTAGATCTATTTTCAATAAACTTTCTTCACAAAATTTGTTGGTAACTTTCTTTTCTATAACATATAAAAATTTCAAAGCTTTCCAAGGTGATTTGGGTATTGAAAGAAATATATTTTGAGGACAAAAGAGTCTGTTAGAGCGAACTGATTTTGGTCTGATTTCGAGAGACAAAAAGGCATGGTTGCAAATTGAACCGGATTTTGTGTTCATTATAAGAAATGTTTATCGAGATGTTTTTTATGATATATACAAAATTCAGAATTTTTGGAGTTCGTTTACTATTTATTTTGATGGGATTTCGGTCACTGTGTAAACTACCCAGATTTACCCTGATTCTATGGATGTTCATTGTTATGAGCGAGAAATTGTGTGTGACCGCATGCCAAGTATGTGTGGCCGTGTGGCGTAATTGTGTGATGGTAATGTGTGTTGGCGTAAGGCATATGTGGCTTGGGATTGTGTATGGCCGTGTGTATGTGTGGCCGTGTGGTACGTGTGGAATGTGTGGAACGAAGGTACGAGAATGTAGGATTGATTGGAAAAGTGATACCCTGATACGTGTTCGTTTACGCGGGGTGAGTCCGTCTTGAGGTGTGTTCATTTATGTGGGACGATGCCGTCCCTGACGAGGTGACGATGCCCGGCCCGACGGGGTGACGATGCCTGATGAGGTCAGAAGACCGTTGGCCTGATGCGTTTTATGCGGGCACGGTAAAAGGAAAGTTGAGCGTAGGATTCTGTCCTGAGGCGTGTTCGTTTTACGCGGGACGATACCGTCCCGGATGAGGTGACGATGCCCGGCCCGACGGGGTGACGATGCCTGACGAGGTCAGAAGACCGTTGGCCTGATGCGTTTTACGCGGGCGCAGTAGTGGTGGAAAGGTTGAGAATGAGCTGGACTTGGCAAGACGTGTGAGGATTTCGAAAGTTAACGCATGGTGTGAGTTAGTTTGCGAGTGTGGTTGTATCGTGTGATGAAGTGCTCGATTATGGGGTAAAAACTGCTAGGCATAGTATGGGACGTGCCCAAGTAGGTTTTGCCTTATAATCGAGACACGCGCGATTGTGATGCATTGATGCATGTGAATTCATATTACATGCTTTGGTTTTGCGACATGAATGATGCATCATTGTGGCATGTTGGCTGTATTATTATCTGATGTGCAGGGAGGTGTGTTGACACCTAAATTTTGGCGCATCATTTAGTGTTAATTGCATAGAAAATTAGGGATTAAATTTTTAATCCCTGAACAAAAATATTAAAATTGCATAGCATATAGTTTAGGTTCATTGCATTCCGCATCGGATCGGCGGTGACAAACGAGCTTAAAATTCATCACGTAAATCGAGCTCGGGTACCGAACGAGACTCGGCTTACTCGGAAGGCAAGGGCCGAAAATCACGCGTCAAAAGGGCTTGGTTGTCTTAATTTGAGCTTAAATTAGTCCATCAAGCTTAATTAAATAAAAGCCCGAATTAATTCAGCCCATTTAGAGTTAAATTAAATTAAAGGGTAAAGCCTAAACCTAAACCCATTAGGACTAGAAAGCCCGGCTAGTTGACCTAGGTTTGCGATATAAATACAGGTTTATGCTTCATAATCAAGGGGGGGTCTCATAATTTTTTTTTAGATCAGAATTTTTAGAGATTTGAGGGAGTGAGAAAGACTCGGTTGCGTTCGTGCGCAACAGCCGCGGCGTCGCCCTGCCGCCGCTCCTGCATCTCCCGTACTTTGTGTTCACCGCTGCCGTTTGCGCCTCCTTGCTGTGCCGTGTCCGTGCTGTTCCTCGAGCCCCCATCTTCTTCACGGTCAGACCTGTGATTGTGAGGGTCACACTACTGCTCTGTTGCTTCTTGCCTGCGCGGACGACAACGCCGAGCTACTGATCTTTGCTGCCCACGAAGCCACCTGCTACTGCTCTCAGCTTGATCCACTTGTTTCGTTTGCTGTCCTGATGCGACAACTTCAGTCCGATATCCTTGCATGACCAGACCGGTTTTGCTATCAAGTTATCTTCCAAGTGACAAGTGAAGACTTTGATTGTTGGGCTTTGATAATAAAAGTCGAATAATCAAAGAAAATCCACGAGAGCAACCAGATTCGGTCAAAGGTTGAGCGGTCATCAAAGCTTGTCATTAGTCAGATAAAAGAAGGGAATTCTGGGCAACGTGGAAAAGGAGCAGCAAATAAACGGAGATTTTTTTTAGAAAGAAATCTGGTGGACGTTCGTCAAAGTCTCTATCGTCTGGCGGCTCCGCGACTCCTCTTTGTCCAGCAACCATCCAACAGCAATTGCAAGCAGCGAATGTCTAGGAGGTTCGCAGCCACACTTGGTCTCTTTCCTTTTGAAGATTTCCAGTGATACACCACCGCCAGTCATCCTCTCGCTGTTGTTACCGTGTGACGATCCCCACGCCACGAACCGAATCACCACCGTGAGCAACACCGACGAGACACCACCATCGCGGCTCCCGACGCCGTACCGCCGTTCCCGACGCAGCGCCGCCGCTCCCAACGCATCCCGATCCGCAATCCCGATCCGCTGCAAGTTCAAATTTGGAAATAAATCCGCAAATCAAGTGATTATCCTATCTTGATTTTATTTGAATATTTTGTTGCCTGATTTATGCTTATTGATATCTAATTTTGTATATTTGAATAATAGGCAATATCTCACTTAGGATTTATTTCCTTTTTTTTGAAATCTTAGATATCTATTACTCCTTAAATTTGGATATCAGTTAGAATTTTCAAAATCTTTTGAATATATCCAAAATATTTGAGATATCTAAATTTTTTAAGATGTGATCGATTAGGAAAATTTCCTAATCCGCAACCGCACACGTGAAAATAAATATATCTATCAGGCTTTAGATAGAATTATTTCCATAGCGGGTATTTCGAATTTTAGGGTCGATCTGTCAGGCTTCAGATCGAAATTTAATTCGAAAGATTTCGCGGTTATTTTTTTTACTTGATTTTAATTTCGAATTTCGATAAAAAAAAATTCCAAAAAGATTGCTTTAGATTAGGTCAGTTTCTTTAGTTTAAAATCGCATGTTTAGATAATTGGCATTTTTAATTCCGAATTTCATTTAAAAAAAATACAAAAAAATAATTTTTATGACATATAGTTTGCATGTTAGGTTGCATTAATCGCATGTCAATTTTTGCACGTCATTACATATAGGTTAGCTTTCATTTAAATAAGTAAAAATCAAAAAGAAATTTCTGCACCTTTGAACTCTAAGTTAGGATTTATCAAAATTGTCAAATTGAGTATTTTTCTCGAAATTGGTACCGAAAGGGCGTTAGGGAATCTAGCGTAACCAAGTCCCCGAATTTATGATTTCTGGTTCGTAGAAATAAAATAGTACTCCCGCTATTTTATTTAGGTTTCTAATCAACCTACCCTAAATGATTAGTGGCGACTCCCGTTAAAAATATTTGCATGCTCACAATTGAACCTAAGTTGCGATTTGGTAGAGTTTGGGAAAACTCGAGCTAGGTTAGTTAATTTAATTGATCTAGTAATCCATTAGCCTAAGATCGAAACCCGATTTTTTTTAGGTCGCGACAGCTTGGCGACTCCGCTGGGGAAAAACTTGAATTTTTTTGAAAATTTAAGGAGGACTTAGGCCAAAAAGAAATTTTCATGGAAAAATCACTTGATTTGAAAAAATTTGATTGAATTCTCATTCTTAGGTGTTAAATGGTTTTGCAGGATGGGAGTTATAAGGGGAGTAGTGATTGGCTAACCCTTTGTTTTGCAGGCTTGGTGGAGTGGAATTGTGATTTAATTTTTGCACTATTGAAGCGGTGTTTGCATATAATTGTTGTGCATGATTTACAGTATTTACACTACACCACACACAACCTGTGACCGGACCTGGGTCACACCCATAGTTCTAAGATGGTATTTAGATGGTTCTTTAACCTTGGCGGTAAGACCTCGCTAAAGGTTATCCCATTTGGATCCCGAAAATTTTTCAAAAAATGGCTCAAGGGTCGTCCTCATGCACGTGAGGCTACTACGCATGAAGGTTCCCCTTGTTGACCGAATCAAGCCAAAGTGATTGGACCCGACTAGTCATGACTATTGTATGCGAGGCTGCGGCTAGTCATGATGAGTGTGCGCGAGGCTGCGACATGTCGTTCCGTTCATCACTTCATTTTGCAAAAGCCTTTAGGGTAGATAGATTAAGGTTTAAACTCACTATTCATGTGCATGTCTCTGTGATTGACATTCTCTCCCCAAGGATGGTAATTTCTTGAGCTTTATCTTTAGTTTTCTTCATCTTATTTTGAGTCGGTCCATGATTTAGGTTGAGTCATTTGGCACGTGGTCTATATAAGAATGGGTTGCCTCGATATCCGTTTCGTGCCTACTCCGAAGCTAGAGCTCAAGAAGTTATGGAGCCAGTTGAAGCCAGATGGTCAGCAGTACGTTCTCAAGCGCATTGGATTTATGCTGCCAATCCTTGACATAGATGTTCAGAGCGGAATCATGCAGGCACTGGCTCATTTTTGGTGCCCCGAGACGACCACATTTGTGTTGGGAGGTAAGTTTGAGCTCACACCGACTCTGGAAGAATACAGTTTTGCCATTGGAAAATCAATTGAGTTAGATATAGTCGAACCACCCATTAAGGTAGATCCTGTGGTAGTGCTCGCTGAATTTTTGAATTTGACCAAAAAGGAAATTGAAAAAGTGTTAAAGGGTAATTGTCAAGCATGCCCGCTATCTTTTCTTATTGAATGTTTTGAAAATAACTCCGTTTTCATGAGGTCTAAGATTTTTATCTTAGCTTTTTTCGGACTCATCGTTTTTCCATTCCGTCAAAATGCTATTGATCCTGTCATAGCCTGGACGGTAAAATTAATATGTGGTGGAGTTAGTTTTATAAATGCAATTCTGGCAGAGACCTTCTTATCTCTGACACGATTTAAGAAAGGAAAAGATAGAATTTTTCGAGCCCCGATTGAGCTTTTACAAATCTGGTTTTTCTCACACCTTTCTCAATTCGGGGAAAATATGACTGTATTTGAAATGAACACGACTGATAATCCTATTTTAAGGTTCAAACAAATACAAAATCAAACTAAGAGTTTGCACTATACACAATGGGTCCATCTGTTCAATGATCCAAGCTCTAAGATTTTCCTTTGGCAAGCTGTATGGTTTCGGGAGGTTGAGGCTCGACTATACTATGGTGATCAGAAGCCCGTACCTTTGATGGGCATTTATGGGGCAACCTGCTATCAGCCCCTTCGAGTTACACGTCAGTTTCGAGTTCTGCAGGACATCCCACCTCCACTCAGGCCCAATGAATTTCAAGTCCAGTTTGAGAAGGGCGAGTCCTACAGAGTCGAGCTTAGGCGTCATTCCGACGCTTGGCAGAATTGTTCCACTCAGAAGCTGATTTGGCCCGCGGATGAGCCCATCGGAAGGATGAAGAGTCACTTTGCCACGGCCCGGTATATTCAGCATCATACCATCCCGGCTGACATACTCCCGAAGATCCCGGTCGTGACAGTACGGCACACTCTTCAGACTCAGATCAAAATCAGCAAAGAAAAGGCGACGAAGGCCCAAGATAAGGCAGATGCTCTGGCTGAAGAGAATGCACGATTACGGCGTGCCTTGAAGGCCCATTCGTCTATAGATCACGTGCCCTCTAAAAAGAGGAAGACTGTCTGATTTCTTATTTAGTTTACGGAGTTTTTCTTTCTTTTTAGGAGGAAATGTTAGTTTGCTATTGATGTTTTCTGGTAATAAATGTCGTTTCTAGACGATCTTTCTAAGAATTCTTTTGAGACATCTTCCTTTGTGGGCAATTCAATGAAAAGTATTAAGCTATAATTTGTAAATTTTGGAATTAGTCCAAGTTTTTATTGAATGAAGCAATTTAGAATTTCGAGATTTACTGGACGAATCGGTCTTTCGCAAGGAATTTCATCTTTAAGGTCTAAGGGATGTCATGGACCGACTCGTTATTCTTACCAGTTGTATTCATTCGATCGTTACTTTTTGTAGGTAATTTGCCACGGATCCCCCTCATCCTTATAATACTCGATCGGTGACCAAAAGAAGGATGGCCAATCAAGCTGAGATTGCGGCCATGATTGACGAAAAGCTGAAAGAACACATGAACACAATCAATGAGCAGATCGCGGCTGCCATGTCCAAAATGATGAGTGATCTCATGGCCAAGCAGCAGCAGATCAATGTTGCCTCTCAATCGGAGATTCCACTTCCAACCCGTCAAGGCCTTCGCCTCGACAAATCTCCTGCAGTGAACACTAATCTAACCCTTCAACTGGATGATGTCATTCTGACTGACACTAGTGTGTCTCCGGTGGCCCATGTTCTTCATCCATCCCCAAATGATGAGAATGCTAAGTTACTGGTTAAGATCGACCAGAGGTTACGCGGAGTGGAGGGAACTCAAAGTTTTCCTTCTGTTGATCTGTCTATTTTTACCCAGGTCCAGGTGCCCGATAAATTCAAGATGCCAGCCTTCGAGAAGTATGACGGCACCTCAAACCCGATTCAGCACATCGACATGTACCAGGGGCTCATGAATAGATATGTTTCTAATGGACCTCTAATGATCCAAACCTTCCAAACAAGCTTGAAGGATGCTGCAATGAGGTGGTATACTAACCACCAGATCAACCGGAAAGACTCATGGGAAGAGGTGGCAAACCTTTTCGTCAAGCACTTCAAGTTCAATCTCGATGTCACCATTACAAGGGAAGACCTGGAAAGAGCTGAGCAGAAAAAGGGCGAGACTTTAAAGGAGTATGCCACTCGCTGGAGGAATATGGCGGGACAGATCATGCCTGAACCCTCAGAACGTGACTTAATGAAGTTGTTCGTGTCCACCCTACCGCAGCCGGTTTGTTCACGAATGTTAGTGACGGCCGCCCAATCTTTTGGTCAACTGATAGCCATGGGTGAGGAGATTGAGATCGGGCTCAAGAAGGGATGGTACAGTGAGTCAGGTTCATCGAGTAAGAGATTTACTAGTAATAAGGACAAAGAGCATGTCCCCGAAGTCAACATGACCTATGTAGAGAAGACGCCAGCTCAGGCCTCGAAGCTACAATTTAGCACCCAGCAAACAACCTCTTATGGACGGCAAAGCCAGCAGGACTTATACCAGCAGCACAAAACTCGTCAGTTTACTCCACTTCCTGGGACATTATCTCAGGTACTGGCGATGCTAAGGAAGAAGAACCTACTGAATTCAGAGCCACAAAGATCTAATGCTGCTGGCTATGTAAGGTATGATCCGTCGAAGAAATGCGATTACCATAGAGGTGAAGTTGGGCATTCGACAGATGATTGCCAAGTACTCAAACATCGAGTGCAGGATCTACTCGAGACTGGAGCATTTGCGCTACAGCCAACCGGTAAGCCCAATGTGCAGAACAATCCACTCCTTGATCATTCGAGCAGTGCAAATGTTGTCCTTGGTAAGGAAGTCAAGCAGGTTCAGGGCTTCAGGGTCTCTCTCGAAGATATGTTCGATGCTTTAGTCCGAGCTGGTTACGTTTCGATTGGTGAGGTGGTATCACTCGGTGAGATAGAAAAGAAAGTGGATGAGTTGATGAGAAAGGGAATGATTGGGACAACGGATGAATTCGGGGTAGTGGCCACTATATCTCAAGTCATCATTGACTGGAATGAAGAACTCGCAAGGATGACCGATGAACAAGTTAAGTTGGATCCTGACATGCCCCATCTCGAGGACGCCTCTGACAATGACCACAGGATCATTATACCCGATGCTTCGGAAGTATTGGTCCTGGCATCACCTTAGCCATACGCTTATGAAAGTAACAAGATGGTTCCATGGTCATACGACGTTGATCTAAAGCACAAGGTTCAGGACCTCTTAGATACTGGGGCATCAACATTTCGTGCTTTGTATCTCTGCCAAGGCTGAGATGATCTTCTCATAGTTCCAAACATCCAGACCACAACCCTGAGTCCTGCAAGAATGATACATGAAGAGAAGGAGGTAATTGACACCCTGGGGCAACCGAGCGGCAAGTTCGACTACTACGTGAAATATTCGGCTCCCTCGAGTTTCTATATTGACCCGCGTGATATCGTCCCCGATGGATGGGGAGGTATGGATGATCTAACACCTTCAGTGATAGAAGATCCTGATGATGCGATGGAGGGAATCACTGCTCTGTTCAATAATATGTTCATTGGAGCTATCGAGGAAGGACCGTTGGCTGAAATGGGCACTGGCCCGCGAGAGTAACATCTTTACTTTTTTCGCACACTCCCCTGCGTGGGAATTTCTATGGCTTTCTAGGACTTGCCCCGTCTCGGGAGCTACTTTTTAGGATTTTTCATTCCTATAATTTTATTGTCCCAGTTTCCATTCCTATAAATGTAATTCATTCGGTGATAATCAATGAAATTATATATTATTTCATTTTTTGAGGGCATGTTGAGGTACATCAAACCAGCCCGGTGATGATATCCAACCGATAAAAGAAAAATATAGTCCAAGGAGAATTCTGAGGTCTGGGCTTCTTCATGCTTCCTCGTGCTAAAACTTCTTTGAAAAGAATTTAAAAAAAAAGTCAAAAAAAAAAATCAAAAGAAATAAAAATACACTGTTTAGCCCCGTTTGTCCTTCTGAACCCTCTACTTTATGTTTCAGGGGCAATTTCATATTCTCTTGTATACGGTATGGAAGCAGTTCCACCTGTTGAGGTTGAAATTCCTTCATTACGTATTCTTTCACAGGTACAATTGTTAGAAGCAGATTGGATCCAACAGAGATTGGACCAATTGAACATGATTGATGAGAGAAGGCTTAGAGCTCTATGTCATGGCCAGTGCTACCAACAACGAGTTGCTAAATTTTTCAACAAGAAAGTCAAGCCTCGACATTTTCAGGTAGGTGACCTTGTCCTGCGGAAGTTATTGCCGATAGTTCCTCTTGCAGAAGGAAAATTTGCCCCAAACTATGGCGGCCCGTACATTGTGAAGAAAGTCCTTTCAGGAGGTGCTTTGATTTTGGCCGAGATGGATGGTCGTGTTTTTTCCAATCCGGTTAATTCTGATTCTGTGAAGAAATATTACACTTGATTTGTACTCATTCTGACTTTGTTTCTATCGAGTGTCAAGTTGAATTTTATGAATCAATTGATGTTACTAAGCTTTGTTTGAGGAAGGCTATTGATTTGGCAATCTGTTTCTGTCCTAATGAAGAGATCATATTACATGAGAGACTTCAAGACGACGAAAGGCAAGACATTTCCATACACGTCCTGAATAATAATCCCTAGTGCGAGTTGAGTGAAAATTCCGTGCTGACAAGGTAAAGGATTATCTCACGAAAAGTATGACGACCAAAATGATGAGAGGCATTCATTTCCTCTATCTAAACACTACAGGTTATCATTTACTTAACCCCTTTGAATGGAGTTTCATTTCTTACCCTTGTCAGGAACAATCCCATACCGGGGCAATTTCTTAGAAAGTTCAAAATGGTTAGAATTTTCTTGCTTTCACTTGCATCAATCTTCAAGTATATTTATTGCATGCAAGTTCTGTGTTAGCTCGAGTGCCTTAGATATGACGAAGAGTATTTCTTTCTATATCCCTACACATTATACCCTTTGCATACCCAATTTGAACGGTGAATTCATTTCAACCCAATTGGTGATCGTTCTTGTGATAAACAAATGAAATTATCTCAAGACAAGTTCAAGGTGACTTAAGAAAAATGGCAGCTCGAAAGAAAATTCATCAAAGAGAGCTCGAAAGAAAATTCATCAGAAAGGATGCAAAAGGACTCCATCAAATCGAAGTTCTCTCTCGGAAAAATCTCTCGAAGAAAAGAAAATCTCTCTCTCCAAAAAAAAAGAGAGAGAAAAAGAGAGAGAGAAAAGCTTCAACAAGAACTGAGTCGATATGTAAGATCATTATTCAAGGAAAAGACCATTTGAAGGTTCATTTGTGGAGCAATTACTAGATGGGATGATCACCAATCTCTATATTCATAATACCCCTTTTGATGAAAATAGGCCATTCCTTTCAAGCCTACCCGAACCTACGTTACGATCATTACCGAAGTCTCTTCAGAATAGGGCACTTGAGTTAACGTAGAGTTTCAAATGCTTATAAATGTTGCTCGAAGAAGTGCGAGCAAGATTTTTCTATCTCATTTTTGCAGTATTCCTGACTTGTAAACCCGGAACAGCTGGTGATATCAATTCTTTCAATAGCCTCGACTCGAAGAGTCCCTTTTGCTAAGCCATTGACCAAGCTCACATTTTAGTCCTTATAAAGACCTCTCAGATTGGCCAAATCATACTGATTTTGAGAATATCCGAACCCTTGTCAAGCACGATGAAGAGAGTTCGAGTGATTCTTATACCCGCATCAAAGATCGGGTCAAAAGCCTTTCATTGAGAGTGAGTGGGAAGTCCTTTTTGATTAAAGGTCTCTCATTTAATATGATCAAAATGTCAAAAGGATGAAATGGTTGTTCTTATTAATAAATTCCCTAGTAAAGCTTGGTAATGCAAGCAGATTCATGAATTATGTTTTCTCTGCCTCTGCGCATGTGTTATTTTAACCTTTTCTCAGGTAAAAACAGGAGCGATGCCATTGGCTCTGTCATAAGAAGAATTCAGGTACGTCTGCTAATTATTCTTCATTGTTTCTCTCTCCGGAATATGAGAAATTATCTCCCTTATGTGTTCACCAAGTGGAACAGGTGACATTTGGTGTTGCTAAGTGGAGTACGAAGCACACCCCATTGTATGTTCGCCCAGTAGGATAGGCGATATAATTTCTCTTTCGGTGTTGCTAAGTGGAGTACGAAGCACACTCCATTTTATGTTCGCCCAGTAGGATAGGCGACATAATTTCTCTTTCGGTGTTGCTAAGTGGAGTACGAAGCACACCCCATTTTATGTTCGCCCAGTAGAATAGGCGACATAATTTCTCTTTCGGTGTTGCTAAGTGGAGTACGCGGCGCACCCCATTTTATGTTCGCCCAGTAGGATAGGCGACATAATTTCTCTTTTGGTGTTGCTAAGTGGAGTACGAAGCACACCATTTCATGCTTACCCGAATGAAGGAGGTGACATGATTCTTTTCGTGATTGTCCAGTGGTATGGACAACACATCCCATTTTTTCTTCATATCACGCGCTATTTCGCATCTGTAGGAAACTACAGGTAACAGATAGGCAATCATGTACCTTGAGAACCTTACTTCCAGTGGACTAGAAGTTTGGAGATCGAGGGAACTCAAAGCATTATAAAGCTTTCCCCCACTTGGACGCTTTTTGTGCGATCCGTATGTAAGACTCTTTCACCGCTCCGCATGAAGTGAGAAGCCTTAGCATACGTTCCTTATTGTTTGCATATCATGCATCATCATTAAAAAAAAAATTAAAAAAAAATCATCATTCATCATTTTTCATAGTTTAAATTTAGGTCTCAGTCTTTGAGCGAAACCTCTGCGAGCCTCCACTCAAAGAGGGGCAGCTGTTGACACCTAAATTTTGGCGCATCATTTAGTGTTAATTGCATAGAAAATTAGGGATTAAATTTTTAATCCCTGAACAAAAATATTAAAATTGCATAGCATATAGTTTAGGTTCATTGCATTCCGCATCGGATCGGCGGTGACAAACGAGCTTAAAATTCATCACGTAAATCGAGCTCGGGTACCGAACGAGACTCGGCTTACTCGGAAGGCAAGGGCCGAAAATCACGCGTCAAAAGGGCTTGGTTGTCTTAATTTGAGCTTAAATTAGTCCATCAAGCTTAATTAAATAAAAGCCCGAATTAATTCAGCCCATTTAGAGTTAAATTAAATTAAAGGGTAAAGCCTAAACCTAAACCCATTAGGACTAGAAAGCCCGGCTAGTTGACCTAGGTTTGCGATATAAATACAGGTTTATGCTTTATAATCAAGGGGGGGTCTCATAATTTTTTTTTAGATCAGAATTTTTAGAGATTTGAGGGAGTGAGAAAGACTCGGTTGCGTTCGTGCGCAACAGCCGCGGCGTCGCCCTGCCGCCGCTCCTGCATCTCCCGTACTTTGTGTTCACCGCTGCCGTTTGCGCCTCCTTGCTGTGCCGTGTCCGTGCTGTTCCTCGAGCCCCCATCTTCTTCACGGTCAGACCTGTGATTGTGAGGGTCACACTACTGCTCTGTTGCTTCTTGCCTGCGCGGACGACAACGCCGAGCTACTGATCTTTGCTGCCCACGAAGCCACCTGCTACTGCTCTCAGCTTGATCCACTTGTTTCGTTTGCTGTCCTGATGCGACAACTTCAGTCCGATATCCTTGCATGACCAGACCGGTTTTGCTATCAAGTTATCTTCCAAGTGACAAGTGAAGACTTTGATTGTTGGGCTTTGATAATAAAAGTCGAATAATCAAAGAAAATCCACGAGAGCAACCAGATTCGGTCAAAGGTTGAGCGGTCATCAAAGCTTGTCATTAGTCAGATAAAAGAAGGGAATTCTGGGCAACGTGGAAAAGGAGCAGCAAATAAACGGAGATTTTTTTTAGAAAGAAATCTGGTGGACGTTCGTCAAAGTCTCTATCGTCTGGCGGCTCCGCGACTCCTCTTTGTCCAGCAACCATCCAACAGCAATTGCAAGCAGCGAATGTCTAGGAGGTTCGCAGCCACACTTGGTCTCTTTCCTTTTGAAGATTTCCAGTGATACACCACCGCCAGTCATCCTCTCGCTGTTGTTACCGTGTGACGATCCCCACGCCACGAACCGAATCACCACCGTGAGCAACACCGACGAGACACCACCATCGCGGCTCCTGATGCCGTACCGCCGTTCCCGACGCAGCGCCGCCGCTCCCAACGCATCCCGATCCGCAATCCCGATCCGCTGCAAGTTCAAATTTGGAAATAAATCCGCAAATCAGGTGATTATCCTATCTTGATTTTATTTGAATATTTTGTTGCCTGATTTATGCTTATTGATATCTAATTTTGTATATTTGAATAATAGGCAATATCTCACTTAGGATTTATTTCCTTTTTTTTGAAATCTTAGATATCTATTACTCCTTAAATTTGGATATCAGTTAGAATTTTCAAAATCTTTTGAATATATCCAAAATATTTGAGATATCTAAATTTTTTAAGATGTGATCGATTAGGAAAATTTCCTAATCCGCAACCGCACACGTGAAAATAAATATATCTATCAGGCTTTAGATAGAATTATTTCCATAGCGGGTATTTCGAATTTTAGGGTCGATCTGTCAGGCTTCAGATCGAAATTTAATTCGAAAGATTTCGCGGTTATTTTTTTTTACTTGATTTTAATTTCGAATTTCGATAAAAAAAATTCCAAAAAGATTGCTTTAGATTAGGTCAGTTTCTTTAGTTTAAAATCGCATGTTTAGATAATTGGCATTTTTAATTCCGAATTTCATTTAAAAAAATACAAAAAAATAATTTGCCCGTCATTAGAAATAGGTCACGTCGTCGCATGACATATAGTTTGCATGTTAGGTTGCATTAATCGCATGTCAATTTTTGCACGTCATTACATATAGGTTAGCTTTCATTTAAATAAGTAAAAATCAAAAAGAAATTTCTGCCCCTTTGAACTCTAAGTTAGGATTTATCAAAATTGTCAAATTGAGTATTTTTCTCGAAATTGGTACCGAAAGGGCGTTAGGGAATCTAGCGTAACCAAGTCCCCGAATTTATGATTTCTGGTTCGTAGAAATAAAATAGTACTCCCGCTATTTTATTTAGGTTTCTAATCAACCTACCCTAAATGATTAGTGGCGACTCCCGTTGAAAATATTTGCATGCTCACAATTGAACCTAAGTTGCGATTTGGTAGAGTTTGGGAGAACTCGAGCTAGGTTAGTTAATTTAATTGATCTAGTAATCCATTAGCCTAAGATCGAAACCCGATTTTTTTTAGGTCGCGACAAGGTGTATGAAGAATCCCAGGTAGGTTCGCGTGTGATTGTTAGTATGATTGGTTATTTGTATCGGGTATGTGTTGTCTGGAGGTACGTGATAGCTTAGGTGGGGTTTAGGGTGTGTGCTTATTGAGATGTGATCTCATGATTGTTTCAACCAACACTTTCAGAACCCCGATTTGAGCAATGAACCTTCCGCCGCCGCCGCAGCGCTTTGCAATACCATTGCACACCGACATTAACGTGGTAGAGTACCCGACAGACGAGCAGGAGACTCAGGAGAATTCAGATTCAGAGGACGAAGAATTAGACTCGGAGTGGATGCCAAGTAGAGGGCGTAGGGGCAAGTATAGGGGTTGTGGAATAGGCTTTTGAAGCGTACTATTTTTGGTGATAGGGTACCCAGGTTATCGATCCTTTTTGATATCGGTGGTATGTAGTGTGGCGGTGCGGTGTGCTTGTATATATGTGGTTTTGTAATCGTGGATATTACATAAGTTTGAATGAAAAATGAATATGTGCATTCTCCCTGATTATCTCAGTTATTATAGTCCGGGTATTGGTGGTTTTCGCTCTTGATATAAATCTCTGATATGTTTAATTTTGGTCGGTAATACCCTAGGATGTCGCATCATTCGACCAGAGAAGTGTGTCGCGTGCTCGAAGGGGTTCGGGGTGTGACACACATAGTATATAGATCAATCACATGCCAATGGCAATCACAAGCATTCTTATCTTGCCTTGGCACACGTGTCATGCATGACCTCAGTCAACAAATGTCACAATAATGCATCCATCACAACACGTACTCGAAACACATAAAGAGAATTCTCATACATCATGCATCTACACTCATGCGTGTCTCGATTATAGGGTAAAATCACTCGGGCACGTCTCATACCATGCCTAGCAGTATTCACCCCATAATCAAACGCTATGCAATATGCGTGTTCCATTTATCACGACCCCTCTAGGCCACTACACATCAAGCATTACGCAACGAGATGGTAGTCTTCCGGCATGACCGAGCATCGTTTCGCCTCGTCGGGCATGGCAACATCAAACGATCTATAGGATGACGGCATTCTAATATGAAAACATCAAATGATCTATAGTAAGATGGTATCTCGTAAGGAGCATCAAATCCGCCATCGGGCCACGATTTGGCATCCAGAGTATTGGCAATCCAGA
Source organism: Syzygium malaccense (assembly GCA_031216405.1). NCBI lineage: Eukaryota > Viridiplantae > Streptophyta > Magnoliopsida > Myrtales > Myrtaceae > Syzygium > Syzygium malaccense. The sequence continues at coordinate 20,673,215 of CM062259.1, read as the reverse complement.
TAATCTCCAAGCATCCGATAAAATCGAGCGTGATCTGCAGCAGAACTTGATAAATCAGGCATCGTCAAGAGATCTACAGCAAGATGGCTTCGACATGTGACCACACGACCACACAAGCATTCAGGCCAATTCTTATCTTTTCAATAAGCCAGTGCAAACATGAACTGTATGCCACATAACGATTTTCATGTAATCACATATGCTAACAGTCGCTCAATTTTATAAATCATCAGTTCGAAACACGCTTTTTATTCTCAAAGCCTCAAATTCCTTTCTCAAACATAATTATAAAATAATTTATTTTCAAAGATTCAAAATCTTTTGTTGAAAGATAATCATTCAAATCATTTTGCCATATATGCCAACTTATACGACGAAATCCAATATTGGCATCACAATTTGTGCATAAAACAATCACAATTCGGTATAAAAAATCATTCGAAAATATTAATATTTAATTTTCGGAATTTGAATATTTTATTAATAAATATTTTATTTTTTTAAAAATAAAATATTATTATTTAATTCCGAAAAAATTAATTTAATTAATAAAATAAATAATTATGATAAAATAATTGATAACTTATCATTGAATACACGATAGCTTATCACAAACCCAACAATAACTTATCATGCAAATAATCATAACTTATCGAACATACCGATAACATATCGCTAAAATTCACCAATAACTTATCAATTAAACACCGATAACCTATCACCACATCCAATGGTAACTTATTATCCGCCGATAACTTATCACCAACAATTATCTGATAACCTAACGATAACCTATCACCTAATCCCACTTCACTAGTCAATAAATTAATCTAAACTAACCTAAGCAAGTTTAACACCCTATGTCACGTCCCAATTCTCATGGGCACACATCATCCCGCCACAATCATTAAGAATGTGACATCTCAGGATTTGTCGCCGACCTACACGAACAAACAAAAGAGTAGCACATATAGAAGCAAATCGAATTCTCCATACAACATACAATTAAACGGGTAGTAAGGAGACAACGGAATCACATCAACAAAACACTTTTATAGACAAAGCGTTACTTACAAATTCACATCACACAAGCCTTACTAGAGGCCGTTACTATAAACCACACACATTCAAAAAGGACCGATGGTTAGTTAGCCTGGCTTCTCCACCATAAGGGGTACTCCAAAAGACGGGATCGCTAAATCTACTAATCATCCCCATGGTACCCTAGTAGCATCCTCGGATCTTCCATATCATCATCAGGCTTAGGGTTATGAAATGTTTGTAATTCAACAATGAGAATAAATCTCAATAAGTCACTACCCAAGCCTCGCTAAGGATAATGCGTATCGCAGGACAGTTCAGAGCATGCAAGATTATCACTCAACGTGCCACAACAATCATAGGTGACCTTACCTCGCCTTGGCACATGGACAAGCCCTGCACGTTAGTATACAGCCACACCATGGCAACCATTCATCGCATATAACAACTCGAATCTGGGCAAGCACATGCACAATATACGTAATAATCTGGACATACTCAATAATAATCTCACATAACATACCACAATGCATATCACAATCACAAGGTCCAGATTATTAGCAACCCCTCAGGCTCCTCGAACCCGCGTAAGACACATCAAGCTATGAGGCTTCTAACGTAACCGGGCATCGTCCTGCTATGTCAGCGATAGTATCATCCCGTGTCGTACACATCAATATGGCATTCCATGAGGAGCATTAATCCGGCCTCCACCGCGATTGGCATCCAATCACCTACTGGGCATCTAATAAATCGGGCATCGTCTGCGTAAAACGCATCAAGACGGGTTACAACCCCACGTAAAATGCCTCATGGTATTATGTGAGCATACGGGCATTCAACACTCAAACCAATTTCTTATCTTTCGATTAGTCAATTGCCATTCAATTCATGCTCAGCTCACAACCAGCTACGCCCTCACGTGCAACAACAACATTGAAAAGTTCCCGGGAGAGAATCCAAATTTGCACAGAATCGGGCTTAAAATTGGCAATTGCACAGTAATCGATACTCTTTTGAAATAAATAGTAATTCAGCTCCAAAAATTATGAATATTGGATATGTCATTGAAAACATCTTGATGAACAATTTTTACGAGGTCACGAAATCCAATTCTAACTGTAAATAGCTCTTTTTGTCACCCAAAGTCAGATAAAATTTTGCCCACCAGGGCAGACCACTTAGCTCTCAAAATCTATTTCAATCAGTACCCAAATCTCCTTGAAAAACGTTCAAATTTTCTTATGTCATAGACACCAGTATCCTTGACAACTTTCATAAGGAAGTTTGTTGAAAAGAGGTCTGAAAAATTTTATAAAAATTCAGAAAGACACGCCGGTTGGGTGAATAGTAAATCCGGTAGAGTTGTGATGGTCTGAAAATGGACTTCCGAATACCCCAAAATGATCTCCAAAAATTTCAAATTTAATGTATAACATACGCCAAGATGTTAGGGTCAACTTCCATGATAATACTTCCTCATATTAGGTCCACATTTATCTCCACAAAAATAACAAAACAACATGGCACCTCAACAAACAAATTCGAGAATCATCTCAGAAATCACAAATCATCAATTAAGCACAACGAGCTATCAAACCAACCCTAATCCACCTCTAAACATGCTATTGATAACCCATTATCCTAATCAAGGCTTAGGGAGCACTTACTAGGAGCCTAAGCTTAAAACCAGCAAGATTAGTCCATCAAGTAGCTGCTATTCCGGCGGTCGGATAGGAAGAATGGCAGTGGCTCCGATCACGGCAGTCCACAGCTGAGGCGAGCACAAGTAGGTGGTCACGGTGAGGGGTGGTGTTGCTAGAAATGAGGGGGAGAATGAGAGAGAGACAGTGTGATTGGTGGCGAGGGGGAGAGGGTGGTAGCGGCGGATGGCGATTTCCGGCCTTGGATGGGCGATTGGGCGGTTGCTGGCGGCCAGCGAACGGCTGCACGCACAAGGAAAGATGGAGGAGAGGACTTCGGCCGAGAGAGAGAGAGAGAGAGAGAGAGAGAGAGAGAGAGAGAGAGAGAGAGAGAGAAGAGTTTATGAAAATGGGGTAAGTGTGGTGGGTCAACCACCCCACTTCAAAACACGATAAACTATTATCACTTTACCAATCCAAGGGCTAAGATTAAACTTCCCCTCTCATCATCTAAATCCAATGGTCAAGATTGGTCAACTCCACTAACTCCTAAGGGCAAAAGAAAAAATGAGCAAGAGGAGAGAAGGACATTATGGTCCAATATTTTCGGCCAGCATGGGGGCAGCATCTTTACCAAAATGCCCTTCCACTTTTCAAATGAACTTAAATAATTCTTGTGGCAAAATGGTCATTTTCCACTCCTGATCCAAATTTCACTTTTCCGATAAATCCGAGTAGCCCTAAGATTAACCACACCAAATGTGACGTCATCTAATGAATTAGTCGTGGCTTTCGAGAAATTCGATTCCCAAGTTTGGATTCCAAGTAATGGCCAAATTCGATTAAATGCAACTTTAGCGTGTCTCAAACTAATGGGCGACTTTTAGGAGTTACGCATATCGACTCGTGGCAGATTCGATATCAGGCCACATCTAAGTTTACTCGAGCCATGGTGACCTCAGTTGTTATGTAATTGCGAGGGTTAATCACTAGTCTTAATTGGCGCGATCATTCGGATTAAGTTTAGGATCGTTCGAAATTCATACAATGGTCAAGTGGACTCACCCACGATCCAATTATACAACATTTGCGAATCATTCCATAACCCTCTTTGGATCAGTCTATAATGGCCCAAAATATCTCCTCGTCAATCCTTATGGTCGAAATGTCGATTCACGGCCAAATTCTTAGGTCCACGTACTTAATTCCTAGTTAGCCATTTCCTAATGGTTAATCTTCTCAAGAGTGATCAATTCCGAATGAGATTTAACTAAAGTGCATAGAAAATATAATCATTTCATAAATCCCGAAAATAGGTCGAATTTCAGAATATCACACTCTAAACACGAGATTAAGGGTTAACTTACCCGTCTAACTACAGCGATCACGCGAGAACGACGGCGGCTGCGGGGTTGTCCACGGTGGTTTTCGGTTTGGGCTTGGCGGATGGCAGCGAATGAGCGCGACAAAAGGGAGCGGCTGCCGAGGGCTATTCGGTGGCTATTTGGGGCTGTTCGGTGGCTATTTGGGGGCTGTTCCTAGCATGGAATGGTGGCTGGTGGTGTTGGCTAGGTGGCTGGACAGCAGCTGTAGCGGTGGACATGCACGGCGAGTGACGAAGCTGGCATTCTAGCAGAAACCAGCCGACTATGGGCGGCTGTTTAGTGTGGCTTGAGGGCTGAATCAGGGACGAAATGTCAGCTGGTGGTGGCGTTGTGGTAGTTGGGATGGTGACGGATGAGCGGCTCAATCGGCAAGGCTATTTCAGACGAGAAATGGACTGGTCCGGCGGCTGGAAATGAAGAAGCTGAACGAAGCAGAACAAGAAGGAGAAGTAGCGAAGCAACTAGGGCCAGAAGCCAAGAAGGAAAAGAAGAAAAGAAGAAAAAGAAGAAGAAGAGGAGTGGGTGGAGGTGTTTAGCGAGAAGTCAGCCGGGGAAAAAAAAAAGGGAAGAGAGAGAGAGAGAGAGAGAGAGAGAGAGAGAGAGAGAGAGAGATACAGAGAGAGAGGAAGTGGGGTCAATTATGATCCCACACAAAATATCCTCAAATTTTCTCTTTTCTTTTGTAATTTTTTTCCTCAATTTTCTCCCCAAAATTACTGCTTTGTTGTGGCATCCTAGGCACGTCCCTTCCTATATGTCATTCTAACCTCACGCGATTTTAAGAGTTCGCACACAGAAACGTTTCTTTTTAAAAATAGCATTTAAATCTTGAATTAATAACTAATAAAAAATATAAAGATATCACTAACACTGAACTTCAATATTTCTTTATTTATACACATGGATGATACAAGAGTGAGTTCATACTAGGGAGGCTATGTATAGTGCTACTCCCATCACTATCCTATCAACATGAGACTCACCTTTTTATCTATCAAAAGCATATCACCTATCACATGACCCTATCCCAAAAAGTGTCAGTCACATGTCCCAAAAATGATCCTCCCCATCCTCCAACTATAGCTTAGTCCACCCCACTAGAAGCATCGTCATCCATGTCGTCAGACACGTACGGTAGGGGCCTTATTAGTCGCCCACCAATACGAGTATACAACGCCAAAAAACCTAGCAACCCTTTGATATAAGGGACTATAATGTACTTTACAGACGTGCCCAGCTCATTGAATAGGAGTTAATGAAAGGAGAACTAGAGGCCATGGGACAAGGTAAGGTAAGTCATCAAGCCACACGGGATAACGTCAGATTTGGCAAAAGGCCCCTCCAGCTTGGGAGACCTTCTTTTGTCCATCGTAAGAGATGCAACAACATGAGATCGTGGAATAACCGGTCGATGAAGCGGAGGTCATTCCCAAATGGAAACTACCAGTAGTGTGGAAGCCAACACGGGAATGCGCCGTGTCTAATCCTAACGAGGTGTTTTGGGTATGGACAACTCGGTCATTATTGACACTGAATTTTTAGCCGACGCATCATTAAAAGTAGAAAATTCGAAATTATGGTTTCCAATCGCGACGGAACCCGTTTCTTGAACAAAAAGTGTCGTTTTTTAATTCTGTCTATTGGCCTAGCTTTTGTAAATAATTTTCTATTCATTTCATGCAAAAACCCGATAAGTCAAACAGTTGACTTTCGCGTTGACTTTTTGGTCAACCCTTTTATCAAAAGTCAATCCCGAGTTAAATTGGGGCTTTTTGCATAAAAAGATTCCTTTCAAGTTTAATTTCACTTTAGAAGTGGAAATTCCAGAAAAATTCAAAGATTTAATCATAAAATCAAGCTCCTAGTGTAAAGTCAACTAGGATTTGACTTTTGATCAAATCTTTGACCAAAAAGTTGAAAAATACAAAAATCCAAAAATCGTCTTATTTTACATTCAATTTACCTTTGGCATTTGAAATTTTACAAAAATCGATTTAGAATAAACTTTTTCCCAATTTGCGGAATTTGGTTCAGATCGGCCAAAAATGAAATTACTTCATTTCTAGTCATTTTTTAGGTTAGTTTTCTTCACGACATTTGATCTAGAGGTCATCTTATATTCAATTTTGGAACAAATTTTGTAATTCCAAGCCAAACACAAAAACCCCCAATTTTGGCCCTAATAAGTGATTTGGATCGATTCTTCATGATTTGCGCAATTGAGACATGAATGAGCCTAATTTCTTACATCAAATCCAAATTCAAAATCAATTTTGGAAGATTCACATGAATTTGAGTCAATTTGATCAATTTAGTGATCCAATGATTAAGAAGTCTAAGAGTAATTGGTCGAATCAGTGCAATTCAACTAGACTAATATTCAATTTGATGAATTGAGACTCAATTCGGTTAATTGGACTTCAATTAAATTTGTTAGTCTAACTTGACCATGCAATTACCCAAATTCAAGAGCAATTGAGACAAACAAGTTAAATTGGATCAATTTGTGTATGAATTTCAAATCGATTCAATCCAATTTGATTGAATTCGATATTAATGGGGTCAATTAATCATGATAGAGATCAAATTGTACCAAATTGGAACAAAAGGAATCAAGGATTGAACTAGTTCAATCAGGCCAAATTCGAGGCTAACCGGCTCAATCCGGTTTGATTCAAATGGAACCGATCTAGTCGAACTGGCCATTTCCTAGTCAAAAGTTCGGCAATCGATAGTCCATTCCGATCAATCAAGGCCGGCCACATCCTTTTGAGCCCAAAAATGACAAAAATGCCCTTAATTGAAAATTACGAAAATGCCATTAAGTGAAAATTACCAAAATGCCCTTTATTAAGGATTAAGCAAATTAATTAGGGGATAAGCAAATCAATCATGGCCATTCATTTAGAATTAATCATGTCCATCCATGATGCCATGTCACCAATCCTTAGCCTTTAAAGAATATTCTTAATCATTAAGGATGCATTTTAGGTCATTAGATTAATCTAAGGGCCAAGATTCAAAATTGAGGGGAGTATATAGTGTTTTTTCCCTCCAAAATTAGGAGGAGACTCTCATTTTCAGATCTGATTTCTCTCTCCTCTTTTTCTCTCTTTCTCTCTCTCTCTAAGCTGACGTATCCCTCTCTCTCTCTTGCTCTCTCTCGGCCGCCGGCCATCTCATCTCCTCGCCGGCCATTTTCTGGCGGATCACCGCCTCACCGTTGTCCCTCATGGTGCCGCAAGGTCGGTCGCAAGGCCAGTCGAGCTTGCTGGTGGCCGGAGCTCCACATTCCGGCGAGATTCCTCCCACGGCAGCATCACCGGCGTTGCCACCGGTGATTCAATCAGCCGATTCAAGCAGCTGAACAGCTGATCGACATTCCCTCCGGTGATCCTGAACCTCCAGCAGCATTCCTCGGCATCTTCATGTGGTTGTGGTGGCCGGCTTCTCATTGAACAGCCACCAGATCGCGTCTTTTAACTTGATTCTCCATTATTAGTTCATTAGCGCGAAATTGAGTCGATTCTCACTATAGTTTGTGCAATATATTCTCATAGGTTTGTCGAGCTTTCCGAGACTTCTCCGTGCTGTTCTTGATCTGAATACGGAGGCCGGATAGCTCGATTGCGCGTCGGAGCATCGTTAAACAAGGTAAGTATACTTGGATGTTGTTCTGCAAATTCATGTACAGAGAAACCTGCATGTTTGAGATGCTGATTTCAGCTCGTTAATGTCAAAATCTTGCAAAGTGATGAACTAGAGAATCGTAAAACACGTCTCAAGCTTCGATTTGACATATTGCATGCGTCAATCGGACTTAGTTTGATATGTCAAAACTCTTTCGAAAGTTAGGAACAGAATTTGGAATGTGATGTTCAAGTCTGTTATGATGATTTCCTGATTGACGTTGTGCTGTTCTGTGATTTTTCTGATTTTCTACAATCATTTTTTGAAAAAAATTCCTCATGAAAGTCGTAAAGCACATCTTAATCTGTTCATCAGAAAATTTTCATAAAATTCCAAGCATGTTAGCATGGTACGATCTGCAACGTCATCTATGCATGAATCGGGTGACAGACTGGTTTCTGACTGACCTTCGTGTATTCTTCGATTTTCATAAATTCGTGTGTTCAAAATATAAAAAGTCTTTCTTCATAAAAGTTCATACTGAGATCGAGATCTTTCCATTGATACTAATTTCATCAAAATCGGAATTCATTTGAATTTTCAAAAGGAATTTTCATGATCTAATTAGTATCTGTGTTTAGATATGATTTTCATTCCTTTGGAATCCAAAAGATGTTTTTCCGAATTTGATAAAGTTAGAGTCCTCTTTTGCAAAATCTCAAAATTAAAAATTTGTTCAATGGGGTCTCATTATGTTGGGTTAAAATTTGATTTGCGGTTAAGTCCTTCGCGAAAACCGAATTTTATAAACATTTGGAGGACTTTTTAGCAAAAACTCAAAACATGAAAGTTGTTACAAACAGAGAATCCTAACTGTCTAAAAATTTTCACGTGGTTTTGATAAGGTTTGTTATTTTTCCTGCCATTATTTTGAAATCCATAACAGAACCGAATCCAGTCTGTCACCGAGGGTGAATTTGTCATTTTTGGAAAAATCGGTGAGGATTTAGAAAAAATGGTCTGCTTAACTTTTGATCCGCATGTCATAAGCTTTCTAATGACACCTGAATCACTTCATTTGGATATCATTACGTTAGTTAATCACATTTGAATAGAAGCAATCTGAATTAGATAATAACTGAATAAGTGGTCTCTTTATGAAGCCCACTTCTCATTACTTGATTGACTTCGAAATGAGGCCTATGGGCCTGAATGCATGCTTATTTCATTGCTATGCATGTATTTGTTAGATGAATATTAGGCCCGGTGCATGTTCGGCGGGTAGCTCATCATGGTCATTTAGAACTCGATTTTAGGGATTAATTGATATGAGTTGCCGTTTTGTGAATGCAAATGGTAGCCTATTATCGTTAACCGTTAATCAAATAATATTATATGATTAGGTGGATGGTAAATCGAAATGCATGAAAAACAAAGGCCGATCCTGAGGCCTGTGTTTGATTAGTGAATTATTTGCACCATTGTTTTTCTTTGGTTATTCTTTTGGATATCGTTTGTCATGAATGTATGTTGTGAATGTAAACGCCGACACCCGAGAGGCGGTCCATGGGAAGATAACCCAAAATTGAAAAAGACCAAGGCGATTGACCGATGTCCAATCCGGTCTTAATGTGTATTCATTTGATGACGGCGACAGACCGATGTCCAATCCGGTTTCAATTCATATTCAATTCATTCATCCCCAATCATGTCTCGGGTTTTCAATTTGTGTTGTAATAAATACCTGATGAGTTGTGGGTTTTTATTTTCTCGCACTTAGAATGAGCTCGTCTTTTCAATACTTTGAGTGTTTACTTTACGAAATGTCTTTCAATACAATTGATTGTTTCTTTCTTTTTCTACACTAAGATAGGATTAGTTTAGAATCTTAAATGAAAATACAAAAACAAGATGCATGATCACCTAGTGGACTAAGACTTTAACATGAAAATGGTAAAGAACAAATGCATGACAACTTAAATAACAACCATGTTAAGTTTAGCGGTACCGAAAGGGCGTTAATAGAAATATTAACGTAAGCTAGTCCCCGAACCTTTGATCTCTGATTTTCGTAGAAACCGAAACGAAATTCCCGTGTTTCGGTTGGGTATTCTAGCCGACCCTCGACCTAAGCTAGTGGCGACTCCTAAAAAAGATAAAATCAATCCGCTGTCACGCGAGATATGGATTTAGGGAAAATCCACGTTCATGATCAATGGACCATATGGATAACCAAAAAATTCATACTTCAGTAAAATCATTTTTTATGATATGCCATATGAATCATTTCATGGACACTTATCTCTAAACCCGCCTTATCGAGTTCGGCCCTCAAGGGGTAGGTTGCGACAATGTCAAAACTCACATGTCCTCGTGCGATGTGTCGATATGTTTGCCATTTTCTCTTCGTGGTAAGGTTGATTGTATCGTTCTGCAATTTCAATTACGCCATTTCAAATTCCATGTTATATTTCTTTCTATAATGCGTGGTGATTAATCTCGATGCCCCAAATTAGGATTAGTCAAAATAGATATGTCAGAGATTTGAATCATTCCCATACCTAGAGCTCTCGTGACAATATGGGAAAGTCTCGAGTCAAAGCACAAGGACTACGTGGAAAAGAGGATCGGATATCTTCCCGCACTTTTATACATCGAGCCTCGTATCGCCATGACTAAGGCATTGTCTCATTTTTGGAACTCAAAGACATCCACTTTTGTATTTGGTTGAAATGAGTTGACTACTATAATTGAGGAGTACGATATTGCCATTGGAAGAGTCGGGTCTTTTGGTCTAGTTAGTCCTCCGATAGATATAGATCCTATAACTCTTTTGAGCCAATTCTTAGGAGTTGACATTCTCCAAATCAAAGGCGTTCTTAGAGGAAATTCTAATGCACTCCCTTTTACATTCTTAGAACGAAATTTTTCTAACTTGCCAAAAGAAGCGAGTAATCAAATTCCTCGAGTCTTTCTCTTAGCATTATTTGGTTTGTGGTTTTTCTATTCACTAAAAAGACCATGGATCCTTTGGTAGTTCATATTGTTAATCAAGTATGTATGTTCAAAAGATTCTCCAATATGATCCTAGGTGAGACCTTTGTATCACTCAATAAGTTCAAACAAAATAGAAATTGTATTTTTAGAGCCCCAATAGGTTTACTCCAAATTTGGTTGGTCTCTCACCTCAAAGACTTCGGCTTGAGCTTGAAAATTATAGATGTGTCCAAAGATTGTCATCCTATCTCGCTCGTTCAAGAAAAGGAAGAAATCTTTCCTTTTTGGTCATTCTCAACTTGGTTTAATTTTTTTAAGAACCTTGTTCCAAATCAAATCCAATGGCATGTTCGTTGGCTTGGAAATCCTGAGGTGCGCCTTAATAACGGATCCGACAACCCAATCCCACTTTTGGGTCTCACGGGGTCTACGTCATATTACCCTTTTAGGGTGATCCGTTAATATCGCGCGCTTCAAAAGATTCCGCCATTCCTCAAGCTGGGGTTATATTATTTTGACTATCGCAAAGATGTCATCCAAAAGGACCAAATGGCGGATTTGAAAGAAATGATCAAGTCTATCATTGATATGTGGTACAAATGCCACCCGGAGCCGATTCTCATTATCGACGAGTCAGAATTGGAAGGAGAAATGAAGATACATCATGCATTGCCAGAGTACATACACCGTCGTCTCGAGCCCGAGCTTAAAGTGGATCTCCCTAATGTCCCTGAGAAGCCAACTTAACAACAAGCTATAGCCACAAGAGCTCTTAGGGAAAAGGATGAGGCTTTAGCTGAGGTTGAACGTTTGACCCAAGAAAACAAACGAATTCGCCTTGCACCTAAAGAAGATCCATTAGGAGTTTGGCTATATTCCATGAGGAAATCTCCTTTCATGTAATTTTCGTTTTATAGATTTGATATATAGGGTTTCCTTTTTACTCATTTTAGTAATAATGTAATAGGATTCTCTTCTTGTTTTTAGATTGATCTATAGGGATTATATTTCACGAATTTTGTTATTTATAGTGAAATTTCCCCTTGTGTGTACTTTCTTCTTCGAGATTCCAATGGAATATAGATGGGGCATCTTGATTAATCATCGCGTGTTACCCCTTTAATTGTATAATTTCTTATGAAGAAATTGTGATAAGAGATTATTCACATGATATTGGAATCATGAGAATATTTCTTATCTCTATTTCATCCAAAGAAAATATAAAATTGAAGGGTTTTTATATTTTCGTCTTAATTCATTTTCCGTATACTAATTTGATTTATTTTTTTTTTGAAAAAAATAAGGTACTAAAATACGGCTGAGACGCGCTCTATTATACACACCTGTCGCCAAGCAAGGATGGAAAATGAGGACACTCGTGCTCGTGTTGTTACCATTGAGAATCAGATGGCATAAATGATGTCGCTCTTAACTGATCTTGCAAATCAAGTAAAGAACTTCATGCCTATGGCTCCTGCTGTTGCAACTTCTACTCATAACGCACCTGTCAACGCACCAATGATAGATCCTGTCGACAAAGGACTTGCTGAAGAGGTCCCCGTTAATGCTATTCCCGCCGTCATTGATTTGGAAGCTCCACCTAAGGAGTCGCTTGTTGTTTATATGGATGAAGAGAGTGCGAGACGTCTCGCAAAATTGGAAGAATGCTTGTGTATGTTGCAAGGTTACCAACTCCAAGGCTTTGATAAGCTGTCGCCTTTTACAAAGGTGAAAGTCCCTGATTTTTACAAGGAGCCCGAATTCTCATGGAAGTATGATGGAACTAGGTGCCCTAAGACCCACTTGAAATATTATTTGAATAAGATGGCTTGTTACTCCGATAATACTTCGCTGTTGATCAACAATTTTCAAGACAGCTTGGCTGATTCCACCTTAACATGGTTCATCGAGTTGGATTTGGAGAAAATTTGCACCTGAGAAGACCTCGTAGATGAATTCCTCCAACTGTACAAGTTTAATACTGAAATTGCTCTAACCCGTGAAGAATTGGTCCGAGTTGATAAAAGGAGAAATGAGACTTTTAGAGCGTATGCCCAAAGGTGGAGAACTACGGCGTCCCAAGTTAAACCTCCGCTGTCTGAGAAAGAGATCATGCAACTATTTCTTCGAGCTCTATCTCGAGAATACTTCGAGAAGATGTTTAATAACACTTGCATCAATTTCTCCGCAATGGTTGAACTGGGAGAACATATCGAAGGAATCATGCGAGAGGGTCGATTATTCGAGATGATGACTCGCAGATTTACCTCAAAGAAGGATAAGGAGCCAATGGTGGAGGTTGCTTATATTTAAAATCCTAATACTCAAAAGCCATTAAACTCACCAGTTCAAAGGTCCGCTATGGAAGCAAGGGGCTCTTCCCGAAATTTTGATAGAAAAGGAAAATCTCCACAAAGACAATTTTCTCTGTTGCCAAGACCTATGTCTCAGTTGTTGCCGATGTTGATTGAACAGAGACTTGTAGCAAAAGAAATCCTGAGAGATAACCCACCAAAGTTTGTTGGGTTTGATTTATTAAAATCTTGCGTGTACCACATGGGTGAAAAGGGCCATGATGTGGACAATTGTTATACTCTCAAGGTCAAGATTCAGAACCTACTGGATAAGAAAATCCTGTCATTTAAAGATGCTACACCAAATGTTCAACAAAATCCGCTCCCCAATCATACCGAACCCATTAATGTGATATTTGGAGACGAGAATGAGAAACCCTTTTTGTTCGATATGGTGAAGTTGGAAGAGCTATTGACTATAGCTAGAGATCAACCGAAAGAAGGAAACGTATCATGAGAGGAGAAAATGTATTGCCTAGCCAAGATGGCTACTTTAGGCATAATTCAGCCATGTCAAGGAAAGAAACCCGAAGGGTCCATCAAGACTGTTGTAATTGATTTGTCATCTGAAAATTTCTCTTACAAGTTTACAAGCGAGGTTTCATGCTCCAAGTTGAACGAAGATGAATACGAGCCAGACATTGACAAACCTTGGAATGACACATATTCTGATGGTGATTTGGAATGTGAGAGCAAGAATGCTTGTCGAGGTCGTGAATTTATGAAGAAGGCCCATGAGAAAGACATTGTTCCAACTAAATGGATCGACGAAGATAATAGAGAGGTTCTTTCTGTCGCTGATTCGGAATCTAAGTGCCATACCTCCCATTGGGATCGAGAGTTCGTTAGGAAAGCAATCGAAAAAGGTGAAATTTTTGATACTCTCGGGCAGCCAAGTGGTAAATATGACTTCATGGTAAAATACACTCCTCCTCCAAGCACTTTTATTGACCCTAAGACTATCGTCCCAAGTGGATAGGGGTCCGAATTTGAAGATGATGGCATGATAGCCGTGATTGATCCTGTTGTGATTGAATTGAATGCTACTTGTGAAATCCAAGCGCATGTTATGGAACCTATGGTTATAGATTTAATGGCTGATGGCTTCGAGGATATAAAGATCTCCAATGAGGATTTTGAGCCTGTTGTGATCGAGCTGCCATCGAAGAAAGATGAGAATTTGAAAGCAAGAATATCCCCTGTTTATGACTCCAAGGCAGTTCCTTGGAATTATGAGTCTAATGAGATAGATGCTGTTACTCAGTCAGGCCGATGTTTTCCATCTTGTGAAGGTGTCGAGAAAAAGGTTGTAATCGAAGAGGAGGCGGAGCAACTCCTCAAAACTCTCAAAACGAGTGAAGCGGAAGTGATCGAGCGGTTAAGAAAAATGCTCGCTCAGATCTCATTACTTGAACTATTCAAGTCTTCTGAGAGACATAGGAATGCTCTCTTAAAAATTCTTAATGAAGTACATGTACCCGAGACAATCGGAGAGGTACAGTTGGAAGAGTTTGTATGTGCTATCCTTCTTAAGGATCAAATTTCTTTTTCCAAAAAGGACTTGCCGCCAGAAGGGCGAGCGCACTCTAAAGCATTATACATCTCTGTTCAACACTTCGATACAAGGATATCGAGAGTACTCATTGATAACGGTTCAGCTCTCAATATCTATCTGTTAGCAACCTTGCGCCATTTAGGTGTGGGTATGGTTAATGTTCATCTTTCTAATACTCCAGTCAGAGCCTTTGATGGCATGACAAAGGAAGCTCTAGGAAAAGTTGACTTACAGTTGATGATTGGTCCAGTCATGTTCATTCAGAAATTTCAAGTGCTCGACATCCCAAGCAACTTGAGCTTGTTGCTAGGACGACCTTGGATTCACACTGCGGGTGTTATACCCTCAAGTCTATATCAGATGATTCGCTTTGTCATGTGTGGCAAGATTATAACTGTTTATTACAAGAAGGATACCGAAACCTTCAACAATACTACAATTCCCTACGTGGAGCCAGAAGTAAAAGGAGAATCAAGCTACCATTCATTCGAGTTAGTGTTAGTAGCTCATGTGCCCACAGGCACCGTCATAAGAAAGCCTCACTATTCAAAGGCGGCCCTTATGTCTAGCAAAGTGTTGATCGAGCATGGATTTACTATTGGCAAAGGATTGGGAAAGCTGTCCCAAGGCATCCTCAAACCCATTGAGGTGACTAAGAGAAAGAATCGAGAAGGCTTAGGTTACCAAGGCGATCGATAGAATCAAGGTAATCAGAAAAGCCCGAGCATCAAAGAAAAGAGTTATTGACATGTGCTCCCTCCTCCGTTGAAAGATTTCTTCCCTGGACCGCCGAAGTTTCTCCAAGATGAAGAAATAGATATCTATAGTATTGTCGACTTATTTGAAGAGAGTTCTGTGGGTGCCATTTCCGAAAGCTTTGAGGATGATCCACCTACCGATCCCATTGTGCAAGGGATGTTTTCGTGTTCTACTTTGTTTTCAGTTGTAATCCAGCTAATTCTCCCCTACGAGGGACTTTCATTTGTTCATTTGCTCATTTCATTCGTTCATTTCATATGTTGTAATAATTAGGATCACGAACTTTGGATCCAAAACACTATATGACATTTACGCATATCAATAAAAGCATTTTCATGTTTTGTTAATAGAAGTGTGAAAGTATACCAAACCAGCCCTATGATGATGCTTTGAGGCCTAGGCTTTTGCACGATCTATAGTTTTCAAAACAATCCTTTGGAACAAGGATGTCCATTGATATGAGGACGAGTTCCCCATGAAATTTTTGAAAATTTGGAATTCGAAAAGTTTTTTTCATCACATCTGTATGCATTGCATTTCTTATCTTCATATACTAACCATTTTTTGTTGCATCTCATGCATGACATTTTGCATAATCATGATAGTCATATGCATGGCTTGGATTCGTATCCAAAAAACTCTTACGAACCCGATTATTCTGATCCCGAAAATGAAGAAGATTCCAAGGTTATTAAAAAAGAATGGATCCGACATGAAGAATCCAAACCTCCCACGGAAGAACAAATTGTCATTATAAATTTGGGTGATTATGAAAATCCCAAGGAAACAAAAATTGGGGCAGGTCTCTCTCAAACAAATACCGATCGACTGATCAAACTCTTGAAGGAGTATCGGGATGTCTTTGCTTGGTCTTATGTTGATATGCCGAGTTTGGACCCCAACATTGTAGAACACACATTATCGCTGGATCCTGCCATTCCGCCTAAGAAACAAAAGCTTAGGAGGTCAAAGCCAGAATTATCTAAGAAGATTGAAGAAGAAGTCATGAAACTGTTAAAAGTTGATTTCATTGAAGTTACTCATTATGCCGACTGGATTGCTAATATTGTCCCAGTTATGAAGAAAGATGGGCGAGTTCGGGTATGTGTCGATTATCGCGGCTTGAACAAAGCAAGTCCCAAAGATGATTTTCCATTACCACATATTGATGTCTTGGTTGACAGCACGGCAGGATTCAAATTATTTTCCTTCATGGATGGTTTCTCCGGCTATAATCAAATCCGAATGAAAGAAGAAGACAAGACTAAAACGTCTTTCATCACTCCATGGGGAACATTCTGTTACAAGGTTATGCCCTTTGGCTTGAAGAACGCGGGGCAACCTACCAAAGAGCTATGGTGACACTATTCCATGACATGATGCATAAAGAGATTGAAGTGTATGTCGATGACATGATAGCTAAATCACGACAAAGTGAAGACCACATTGAAGTCTTGAAGAAACTGTTTGATCGACTTAGAAAGTTCAAGCTAAGGCTTAACCCCGCTAAATGCGTGTTTGGGGCAAAGTCTGGAAAGCTTCTCGGATTTATGGTTAGTAACAAGGGCATCGAGATTGATCCCTCGAAGGTGAAGGCCATTTGCGATTTGAAACCCCCTTCTACTGTTAAAGAGGTTTGAAACTTGTTGGGAAGACTGCCTTACCAAAAAAAAAATTGTTGGGAAGACTGAATTATGTTGCAAAATTTATTTCCTAATTATCTGAAACAACCAAGCCATTCTTCAAGCTGTTGAAAAAGAATGCTAAAGTTGAATGGAACGAAGATTATCAAAAATCCTTTGAACAATTGAAGCAGTGTCTTTCACAACCACCAGTTTTAGTACCGCCTATTTTGGGTATACCTTTGATCTTGTATCTCACCATTCACGATGAGTCTTTGGGAGCTATGTTAGTGTAGAAGAGATCGGAGGATGGAATGGGACGCGCTATTTACTACCTTAGCAAGAAGTTTACTTCTGGTGAAGCTCGATATCTTGAAGTTGAGAAAGCATGTGTAGCCTTAATTTGGGTATTACACAAATTACAGCAATACACTCTTCACCATCGTATCCTGCTTGTGAATCAAAATGATCCTATCAAGTATCTTTTGGAAAAGCCTACACTGGTTAGAAGGCTTGCCGAATGGCAAATATTGCTCTCTGAATTTGATATCTAGAGCATGTCTCAGAAGTCTGTCAAAGGGTGAGCCATAGCCGACATGTTAGCTGAAAGTCCCTTAAAGTTAGACAACTTGGATGAAATTGATGAAAGAATCCATTTGGTGTCACAAGACAAGTGGATCATGTATTTTGATGGAGCTGTTAACCTCTCCGGTTCTAGCATTGGAGCAGTCCTAATATCCCCAGCGGGTCAACATTATCCAGTAGCTGCAAAGTTGGTATTTTCTTGTACCAATAACATTTCAGAATATGAAGCTTGCATTCTTGGTCTTCAATTAACCATCGATATGAAGGTTAAGAAATTACAAGTGTATAGTGATTCCGTGCTTATCATCCTCCAAATAGGAGGTGAATGACAAACTCATGATTCAAAACTAATTTCTTACCATGAGTATCTTAAAGATCTTGTGGAAGAATTTGAAGAAATCTCATTTGATTATTTGCCAAGATCTCATAATCAATTTGCTGATGCCTTGGCAACATTATCCTCAATGTTACAAGTAACCGATGGTTTGAATATTAATCCTTTGCAAATCGATGTTTTAAAAAAGCCTGCGTATTGCATGGTTATAGAAGAAGAACTCGATGGTCAACCATGGTACTATGACATTATGAATTACCTTCGAGAAGGAAAATTTCCCCAAGGAAGTCGAGCAATTGATCAGAAATACTTGACTAAGTTAGCTTCCAAATTCTTTCTTAGCGGATGTACTTTGTACAAGAGATCTTTTGATTCGGTCCTGCTGAAGAGCGTAGACACCAAAGAGGCCAATTTATTAATGAAAGAGATATATGAAGGAGAATGTTGCCCTTATATGAATGGCCATTTTCTAGCAAGGAAGATCATGAGGCTAGGTTATTACTGGTTAATCATGGAAGCCAATTGTATTCAACATGTTAGATGTTGCTATCATTGTCAAGTTTATGGAGACAAAATCAATGCTCCTCCAAATGAATTATATCAAATGTCCAAGGCATGGCCTTTTTCAATGTAGGGCATTGACATTATCGGACCAATTAATCCTAAGGCATCAAATGGACACCGTTTCATTCTAGTGGCTATTGATTACTTCACCAAATGAATTGAAGCCAATTCTTATGCCCACGTCACTGTGAAAAGTGTGGTAAAATTCATTCGTCGAGTCATTATTGCTCAATATGGGGTTCCAGAAGCAATTATCACTGATAACGGGTCAAACCTGAATAATAAAGTAGTGGATGAGCTACTCAATAAGTTTCACATCCATCACTTGAATTCTTCTCCTTACCGCCCATAAATGAATGGAGCTGTGGAGGCGGCAAACAAGAACATAAAGAAGATTCTGTCCAAGACGGCGGAGAATTATCGAGATTGGCATGAGCGGTTGCCGTACGCATTAATAGCTTACCGAACTTCTATTCGCACTTCAACTGGGGCAACACCATTCTCATTAATATATGAAATGGAAGCAGTTTTACTTATAGAAGTGAAAATTCCTTCATTAAGGGTACTTTCGCAAATAAAGCTTTCTAAAACAGAATGGATTCAACAAAGATTTGAACAGCTTAACATGATTGATGAAAAAAAGGGTAAAAGCCCTGTGCCATGGGCAAAGCTACCAAAAACGAGTGGTTAAGTCATTCAACCGTAAGGTTCGATCCAGGCATTTTGAAGTCAATGACCTGATTTTGAGGAAAGTCCTACCTATCATTCCAGATCGTGGGAAGTTCACCCCCAATTATGAAGGACCGTATGTCATCAAGAAAGTGTTACCCAGTGGAGCATTGATTCTTGTAGAAATGGATGGCCGAGAGTTGCCAAAACCTGTAAATGCTGATGCTATCAAGAAATATTTTTCCTGAATAAAAAGTTTTTGAGCTGCTTTTGGATTGAATCCAAGTCACTTTAGGACATTTGCATCATGCATCTCATGCATACATAACATTTTTGCATATATGTTCATTTTGCAGATACTTAGCTATTCCCCAAGGAGGTTATTCCAAATCTCAAGGAATCAACCTCAAGAAAGCAGCTACAAAAAAAACAATCTTCTCCCTAGAGTTTAGGAAGTAGATCCTATTTGTGAGGACCTTTTCTGTCCAAAAGGTTTTTCAAGTTTGAAATAAAAAAAAAAAATCTCCAGAGGAGTCAATAGATCATTTAAAAAAAATTTCAAATGTCTTGATTTATCAAAATTCCCACAGATGGAAGATTTAACCAAATGATCCTTTGAAAAAACGAAAAAAGGGATTTCTAAAAAATGCCGAATAGAAATGCCTAGGATGATAAAAGGCAAACTTTTGATCAAACACATTCCTATACACATTTTGAGAAGATTGAGCGAAAACCATGTCCTAGGACGTAGGATTCATTCACATTGAATACATGGATTGAAGTGATAGAAGGCATTTCATTTCTCTATCCTAAATACTCATTTTATCCTTTACTAGCCACTTTGAGCCAAATAAGGAGAATTTTCAAAACACCCTGTCAAGAACCACCCTACATTGGGGCAAGTTAAGAAGTTGTGGTTGATCATTTTTGAAGCAAAAAGATTAAGAAAGATTTTATTGCTTTCACTTGCATCAACCTTCTTATGGTAATTTTAAGTGGATCTTTATGGAAGCTCGAAACATCCCAAAATAAAGAAGAGCATTCTTTTCCTCTACCCAAACACAGTTACCCCTTGCTTAGCCAAATTAAGCCTTAAGCATGTTCATTTTAAAAGCAAAAAATGTTGATTATCTCCTTACATTGGGGTAATGCATATGATTTACCAAGAAATTTTGAAAAATTGGTAAATATGTATAGAGTGTCTCTAGAGTCCAAAGAGCTCAAAAGATAAATATTAGGGGGCATAAAAAAGCAGTGTGCCTGGTAAAAGCAAGGTCGATGTCCATGAAAAAGAAAATGTATCAAAAGCAAAAGAAAAAGCAAAAAACAACATGCTTATGATGAAAACGAAATTCCCATTGCAAAAGATGCTTAGAAAGAGCAAAGCTCTTGTATTGCAAGAAAAATGGACTCTCGAGACAATTTGGTTTTCAAGAGTCAAATGATGTCAAATTTGGATGATTTGGTAATGATGCCAAGATAATCATCATTTCTCTTTCAAACTCCTTATACAAAATTTCAAGCCTTTTGAGCCTAACCCGAACCGACATTACAACCCTCTTCGAAGTCTTTTCCGATTAGGATGTTTTGAGTTGACGTAAAGATTTCACAAAGAAGCCACCGCTAGAAGGAGTGGAAGTAATCCTATCTTGTCTTATCTTCAAGGTTCTTGACTTGTAAACTCGCTGAAGATGTTGATGGTATATTTCTTTTCTTGGCCTCAAAGCAAATACCCTTTATGTAAGCCCATGACCAAGCCTATATTACTGTCCTTTTGAAAGACCTTTACGATCAATCAATTTGTATTCAATATGAATGTTTTCGAAAACCCTTGACATAGGTTCGTGAGGCATCACCAATGAGAATTGAATAGATTTCCCACATCAATGGATGAGAATCAAAACCTTTATGAGAGCCAGTGCGAAAGACTTTTTTGATTAGGTTATTTTCAACTTGGCATTTTTTATCTAACCTTTTTAGATGGTTATTCAAAGATCATTTTGTTAAAATTTCCTCTTAAGGATTTTGATAGTCAATGTCTTTTGCCAAAATGAGAATAATTTCGTTTAGTTTGTTGTTAAATAATCTCGCAACTCCCTCTTTTTCAAAATATCTTTCCCTAGTGGATTGGGTTTTGGTTAGCCTAAACCATAACCCTCATTTTCGATTTTTGGTCATCCTAAATCATACTCCTCATTTTTGGTTTTTAGTCATTCTTAAACCTTACCTTAGGTTCCTAGTCATCCTTAAACCTTGTACTTAGATTTCTGATCATCCTTAAACCTTGTCATTGGTTCTTGGTTATCTTTAAACCTTGTCATAGGTTCCCGATCATCCTTAAACCTTATCTTAGGTTCCTGGTCATCCTTAAACCTTGTCCTTTGGTTCTCAATCATCCTTAAATCTTGTCTTTGGTTCCTGATCATCCTTAAACCTTACCTCAGGTTCTAGGTTATCCTTAAACCTTGTCCTTTGATTTTCGATCATCCTTAAATCTTGTCCTTAGGTTCTAGGTTATCCTTAAACCTTGTCCTTTGATTCTCGATCATCCTTAAACCTTGTCCTTAGGTTCTAGGTTATCCTTAAACCTTATCCTTTGATTCTCGGTCATCCTTAAACCTTGTCCTTAGGGTGTTGGTTATCCTTAAACCATAGATTTCCTACAAAATCATTTCTCTTTCTTTTCTTCCTTCATTCTACCATATGAGAGAGAGAGAAGAGAAAAATACATGAATGAGCTGACAATCCAAATGGTCAATGGTAAGTGTTTCAGGTAAGACTCTGATGAAATGTCTTTGTCTTTAGTTTCTTTTATTTTCCCAGTGGAGTCGACTAAAACTTTGCAGGTGCTAATTGGTCTTTGAGCGGAATCTCTTCGAACTCCCACTCAAAGAGGGGCAGTTGTTGCCACTTAATTTTTAGTTAACGCGTTATTAAAAGTAGAAAATTCGAGATTATGATTTTCGATCGCGACAGAACCCGTTTCTTGAACAAAAAGTGTCGTTTTTTAATTATGTATGTTGGCCTAGCTTTTGTAAATAATTTTCTATTCATTTCATGTAAAAATCTAAGAAGTCAAACGGTTAACTTTCGCGTTGACTTTTTGGTCAACCTTTTTACCAAAAGTCAACCCCGGGTTAAATTGTGACTTTTCACATAAAAAGATTCCTTTCAAATTTAATTTCACTCTAGAAATGGAAATTCTAGAAAAATTCAAAGATTTGATCATAAAATCAAGCTCCTAGTGAAAAGTCAACTAGGGTTTGACTTTTGGTCAAACCTTTGAGCAAAAAAATTGAAAAGTTGAAAACTACAAAAATCATCTTATTTTACATTCAATTTGGTTTTGCATTTGAAATTTTACAAAAATCGGTTTAGAATCAATTTTTTCTCAATTTGCGAAATTTGGTTCAAATCGGCCAAAAATGAAATTACTTTATTTCTAGTCATTTTTTAGGTTAGTTTCCTTCATGACATTTGATCTAGAGGTCATCTTATATTCAATTTTGGAACAAATTTTGTAATTCCAAGCCAAACACAAAAACCCCCAATTTTGGTCCTAATCAGTGATTTGGATCGATTATTCATGATTTGCGCAATTGAGGCACGAATGAGCATAATTTCTTATATCAAATCCAAATTCAAAATCAATTTTGGAAGATTCACGTGAATTTGAGTCAATTTGATCAATTTAGTTATCTAATGATTAAGAAGTCTAAGAGTAATTGATCCAATTAGTGCAATTCAACTTGACCCACTCTAGACTAATATTCAATTTGATGAATTGAGGCTCAATTTGGCTAATTGGACTTCAATTAAATTTGTTAGTCTAGCTTGGCCATGCAATTACCTAAATTCAAGAACAATTGAGCTAAACAAGTTAAATTGGATCAATTTGCGCATGAATTTCAAATCAGTTCAATCCAATTTAATCGAGTTCAATATTAATAGGGTCAATTAATCATGATAGAGATCAAATTGTACAAAATTGGAACAAATGGGATCAAGGATTGAACCGGTTCAACCCGGTTTAATTCGAATTGAACCGGTCTGATCGGACTGGCCATTTTCCGGTCGAAAATCCTACGATCGACGATCCATTCCGACCAGCCAAGGCCGGCCACATCCTTTTGAGCCCAAAAATGACAAAAATGCCCTTAATTGAAAATTACGAAAATGCCCCAAAGTGAAATTACTAAAATGCCCTTATTTAAGGATTAAGCAAATTAATTAGGGGATAAGCAAATCAATCATGGCCATTCATTTATAATTGATCATGTCCATCCATGTTGCCATGTCACCAATCCTTAGCCCTTAAAGAATATTATTAATCATTAAGGATGCATTTTAGGCCATTAGATTAATTTAAGAGTTATGATTCAAAGTTGGGGGGAGTATATAGTTTTTTTCCCCTCCAAAATTGGGGAGGACTCTCATTTTCAGATCTGAATTCTCTCTCTCTCTCTCTCTCTCTCTCTCTCTCTCTCTCTCTCTAAGCTCACGTATTTCTCTCTCTCACTCTCTCTCGGCCGCCGGCCATCTTGCTTCGTCGCCGGCTATTTTTCGGCGAACCATTGCATCACCGTCGTCCCCCACGGTGAGACAAAGCCAGTCGCAAGATCAGCCAAGCTTGCTGGTGGCCGGAGCTCCTCATTCTGGCGAGATTTCCAAGCGTGTGTGATTAAGCCATTGAGATATGCATGTTGTTGGGATGTTCAGACTGTGAAATGGTGTTTGGTGGTGTAGAAAACAGGATAGGCTATGTTGATCATGTGTGATTCCGAGACAATCGTGGGCTTGAATTGGTTGGTTAAACAGAATGCTGTAATGGATTGCAGCAGTAGGGTGATTCAGTTTAGTCTGACTGGACACTTTAGATTTGAGGTTGTAAGGAGTCGAGGAGGAACCTCGATAGTTGTGTTGTTAACGGAATTTAAGGGAGAGATTTTATTAGATAGCCAGTTTGGAAGGACTATACGGACTGTAAAAGATATGTTGGGAGCATGTATATTGGATTTTAGGGGCAAATGGGAAGGAACAAGTTTTAAGGATTAAAATGGTTCCGTTGATCGAAGTTGTGTAGGAATATTACGGGAGTAAGGATAATAAGACGTCATCACCCCCATCTGCTTGGATAGTTGAGTATAGTTGCAAATTTCGAGGACGAAATTTTTATTAGGGGGAAGAATTATATCAGTCTGAATTTTCGATCCTTTTCCCAGGATTTAAGGAATGAAATTGACCAATGCACTATAGTGAGATCTCACCCGGGACCTGCGCATTCTCGGGACGCTAACCTTAGGGATAAGGCTATTACGGGATTGAGTTTGCACGACCAAAGAATTCGATCTGGGTTCGACCTTCGACCATAAGGATTGACGAGGGAATGTTTTGGGTCAACAGAGACCGATCTAATTGATTGATCGTATTCGAAGGGAACTAGCGACAGACCCTCGCAATTATATGACAATCGAGGTCGTCCTGGATAGAGTAAACTTAAACGTGATTTGACTTAGTATCTGTCACGGGTCGAGAGCGCGTAATTCCAGAGAGCCACTCGTCAGCCAGAGATAAGTTAAAGTCGCGATTGGTCGATTCTAGTCATTTCTTGGAATTCAAGCTCGGGAATCGAGAATTTTGAAAGTGACAATTTTGGACGGCCGATGACGTTTTTGGCTTGGCCAACCATAGGGCCACCCATTTCTGCAAAAAAATGGATTTCGGTTAGGGATCGGAAAAATTACGATTTTGCCCCTTTGGTCATCGATGTTGATTTTGAGGCCGTATGAGATTATTTTTCGCGGCCGATGTCATTTTAGGGTGGCCACGCATATTTAGAGTGGTTACGGTCAAAAATTAGAATTTTGACTCGAAAGTGAAAAATAATCTTATTTTAATTCCTAGGACTTTGTAGTCGATTTTCGAGGGCTTAAGAAGCTATTTTCACGATTCCGACGCTATATTATGTTGGCCACGCATATTTAGAGTTGATTTGGATAAAAATTAGAATTTTGCCCCAGGACCGGAAAAATGACAATTTTACCCTTCGGCTATTTTGGTCCGAATTTTTGAGAAATTATTTGGGATAATTATTAAGGGTTTTCAGCTACATTATTGGACTTTGGACACTTTTGCCCCCCAATTATTGGATAGGATTAAACGAGGACCGTCGGATTAGGGGTATTTTGGTCAAATCTCCCGGATAGGCGACATGTGGCACCCCCTAGCCCCCTATATTTGACCGGTCTGACCAGCTCTCTCTCTCTCTCTCCTCCCTCATTTGGCTAGAACCCCCCACAGATCAGCCCCTCCCCCACGTTTTCCTCCTCCTCCGCCGGTTTTCCTTGCCACCCGCCGGAGCTTGCCGGACCGCCGCTGTTTGCCAGCCGCCATCGCTGCTGCTGCCTCATCTAGCCACCACTTACCAGCAGCACCGCCCCATCTTGTCTCTCTCTCTCTCTCTCTCTCTCTCTCTCTCTCTTTTTCCCCATTCGGCGCAAGGAAACGCCGTGTACCGCCGCTTGGAGGCCGACCACCGCCGCGCCGGAGCTCAAACGACCGAGCCGCTGCCGCAATGACCCTCCAGCCACCCCGTACGTCGCTTGTCCGTGCGGCATCCGTACAGTGTCCGTACGCCGGCGTCCGTACGTCGCCGGCGACGCCGCCGCCACCGCCGCTACTGTTCCGGCCCCTTGTCTAGCCAGCTTGCCTTGTTTTTCTTAGATAAGTGTCTTCCCTAAAAACTACCTAGGACCTCGAGTATTTCTACACTCGTTTAGGACTCGATTTAGGTAATTACGTGGCTGTTTTAGGACTGAGAACAAGGCTGGCTGTTCGGAGGTTATGGACTGATTTGGGAGATTGAAAATGCATGGTTTGGTAGGCTCGGATGGGGATGAGGTGATGCGAAATGATCGCGGCTGAATTGTGCGATTAATTGATGGGAATGTGCCTTGAATGGAAATTTGTACGCGGTTGTGTGAATTGTGTTTAATGGCTGGTTGTTTAGGTGATTGTGGACTGATTGGCAAGGGAAGTTCGAGGTTTAGGAGGCTCGGTTAGGACTGTGATGTTGAGGATCGATCGGGGTTGAATGGTGTGATTAATTGGAATTGTATTGGCTTGATCGGGTTTATTGGATTAATTGTTTTGTGTGCCGTTGTTGGCTGGTTCTAATTTGTGCATTGGGCTGAATGTGGTATGGTTGTGTGCCGTGTTTGTGTGGCCGTGAAGTGTGGTGATGTGGTGGAGTGAATATGCATTGAGTTCGCGTGCTAAGCATGGGTGTTCGTGTGGTGTTTGTATGACGAGGTTGTGTAAATGTGAAACGTGTGTAAAGTGTGTATGTTTGGCAGTGTGTTTGTGTGGTGGAGTGGCAAGTGTGGTTTGAGTGGAACGAGGGTACGGAAATGTAAGATTGGTTGGAAAGGTCAATCCTGAGGCGTGTATGTTTATACGGGACGATGCCATCCCTGACGAGGTGACGATGCCCGGCCCGACGGGCTGTCGATGCCTGACGAGGTCAGAAGACCGTTGGCCTGACGCGTTTTACGCGGGTACGGTAATTAAAGAAAGGGAGAGGTAGGATTCCATCATGAGGCGTGTTCGTTTACGCGGAACGATGCCGTCCCTGACGAGGTGACGATGCCCGGCCCGACGGGGTGACGATGCCTGACGAGGTCAGAAGACCGTTGGCTTGATGTGTTTTACGCGGGCGCGGTAGTGGTGGAAGAGTTGAGAATGAGCGGGAATTGGCTTGAGGTGCGAGATTTGGGAAAGTGACGTGTGGTGTAAGTTGATGTGCGAATGTGGTTGTATCGCGTGCTGTGATGCTTGATTATGAGGTAGAAACTGTTAGACATGGTATGGGACGTGCCCAAGTGATTTCTGTCTTATAATTGAGGCACACGCATGTCTGTGATTCCTTGTTGTGGTATATTGACTGTATTACTGACTAACGTGCAGGGACGTGCATGATAAATTCCAGGTAGGGTCGTGTGTGATTGTTAGTTTAGTTGATAGGTTGTGTGTTATGTGTGTTTTTGTCTGGCGGTACGCGAGTGCCTATGTGGGGTTTGGGGTTATACACTTATTGAGATTCGTCTCATAGTTATATAATCCAACGTTTCAGACCCCCAGCCTTAGATCCAGGAGGTCCGCCTCCTCTTTTTGGAGTTTGAGGAGCCGCCCAGGGTGCCCAGTGGAGCTGCAGGCGATGCCTAATAGGTCTTACGGAGGATCGAACCAGGCGAAGTAGGAGCATGAAGGAAGACGGATGAACCTTAGGTTTTTCCCTAGGGTATTTTAGGGGTTGTGTAAATTGGATTGACCCATAGGGAAGTTAAGTTAACCAGACCCTGATCTTTTTGTTATGACGATGATTCCGGATGTTGGTTTGCTAATTATGTCTGTAATACGATGTTTGTATATTTGGTGTTGTATATATGTTGTTGTTTGTCTGTTCTATTGTTCTACCCCGTTGTCGTCATCTTTTTATCTGGAGTTTTTATATTCGCTTCCGCATGTGGCTCTGATGTTTGGGTTGGGTCGGCGACGTTCCTGGGACGTCGTAACAAATTCGACCTGTGGCGGGATGTTGCGAGCTCGATGGGGGTTTGGGGCGTGACATTGACTACCACCCCAATTCTGACAATACCATGTGGATCGGAAGGATTTGTTGTGTATAGCAATGCCTCCCACACGGGCCTTGGGTGTGTTTTGATGCAACACGGGAAGGTCATCGCTTATGCATCCAGGCAATTAAAATCATATGAGTTGAATTATCCGACGCATGACTTAGAATTGACAGCAATTATCTTTACATTGAAGATTTGGAGACATTACCTATATGGAGGAAAGTTTGAAATTTATAAAGATCATAAGAGTCTGAAGTATTTGTTTTCTCATAAAGAGTTAAGCACGAGACAGAGAAGGTGGATGGAGTTATTAAAGGATTATGATTGTGAAATTTTATACCATCCCGGGAAAGCCAATAAAGTGGCAGACGCTCTTAGTCGAAAGTTTACTTTGACAATAGCCGGTCTGATGGTCGAGGAATGGTGTTTACTTGAGAAGGCTTTAGAATCAGACTTTAAATTTGAGATTAATGATCTTTCCAGTATATTGGCTATGATGAGAATTGAGCTTGTAATTATACAGAGAATTAAAGCACTACAGCAAACGGACCCCAAGATCTCAAAGGTTTGGGAAGAAATCATGAAAGGAAAGAAGTCAGAATTTCACGTAACGGATGAAGGAGTCGTGAAATTCCGTGGACGCATATGCGTGCCTAACAATGAAGAATTAAAGCGGGAAATCTTGACGAAGGCCCATCGGAGTAATTATAGTATTCACCCCGGGAATACGAAGATGTACCATAATCTTCGTCAACATTACTGATGGAATGGAATGAAGTTGGATATAGCCAAACATGTTGCAAGGTGTTTAACGTGTCAACAAGTCAAGGCAGAGCATTGTAAACTGGCTAGAATGCTGAAACCTTTAGAAATTCTCAAATGGAAATGGGAACATATAATAATAGATTTCGTGCAAGGTTTACCAAGGACATCAAGTGGTTACGATTCCATTTGGGTGATTGTAAATTGTTTGACTAAGTCTGCTCATTTTCTGGTAGTGCGAATAGACTATTTACTTGAGAAGTATGCAGACTTATATGTTAAACATATAGTGCGATTGCACAGAGTGCCTGTGACCATCACGTTAGATCGAGACCTAAGATTCACTTCGAACTTCTAGAAGAGTCTCTAGGTGGTTTTAGGGACTAAGCTTCAGTATAGTACCACATTTCATCCTCAGACATATGGACAATCAGAACGGGTGATACAAATATTGGAGGATATGTTACGTGCTTATGTTATTGACTTCAAAGGCAATTGGGATGAGAAGCTACATTTAGTGGAGTTTGCATATAATAATAGCTTTCAAAAAAGTATTCAGATAGCTCCATTTGAAGCCTTGTATGGAAGAGCTTGTAGGATCCTAGTCTGTTGGGACAAAGTAGGAGAGAGAAAGTTGACAAGACCAGAATTAGTACAAGTCACGACGGAAACCATGAAACTGATACGAGATAAGCTTAAAACTGCCCAAAGTCGACAGAAAAGTTATGCCGACAGACATCAGAGACCCTTAGAGTTCAAGGTGGGTGACCATGTGTTCCTGAAAGTATCACTAATGAAAGATATATCAAGGTTTGGAAAGAAAGGAAAATTGAGTCCCATGTTTGTAGGACCTTTTGAAATACTTGAGAGAATTGGAGAATTGGCATATTGATTAACATTACCAACAAAGCTCTCTAATATACACGATGTACTTCATGTATCAATGTTGAGGAAATACGTGTCTGACTCCTCACACGTGCTAGATTTTGAGACAATAGATGTCGACGACAAGGTAAAATACATTGAGAGACCAATATGGATATTGGATCATGGTGAGCGGACTCTCAGAAATAAAACCATTCCTCTTGTTAAAATTCTGTGGCAACATCATGGTGATGAGGAAGCTACATGGGAAAGCAAAGAAGAGATGAGATTTCGGTACCCACAATTGTTTGAAGGAACAAGTACGGATCTAAATTTCAAGGACAAAATTTCATAAGGTGGGGAGAATTGTGACATCCCAAAATTCCATTCGCTAGTTTAACGAACGTACGTAACGGAACGTTACGTGGGAATTTAAATAATCGATGACGAGCTACGGAAGTGTCAATTTTGGAAGACGCGGATGTTATTATGAAATTACCGTACCATTGCCTTGTCAACCACCGCAAGACCATCTTGACTTCTCAATGTCTTCCGTGCACATTATCCATTTTAGTCACGTTTTCCTCTCGAGTCAAATTTCATGCACGCCAATTCCATGTGCCATGTTGCTGTTATCTTTGTTTGTACGCCACGTTGGAAGCGTTTTCCCAATCCACACCACCAGTACACTTATTCATTTGGTCACCTCCCTCATCACCGCCAGTCACCCTTTTCTTCGTGCCACACTTGACCCCCTTACGCCATCACCGCCAGCTGCTCCCTTGCATCACCCCAGCCAGCTGTCCATTTGTTTTCTTCAATCAATAATTATTCTGCCATTATAAGTCTCCACACCACTTGCTTTCTATCACTACCAGCATCATCATCACCACCGCTTAGCCGTCCCTTTGCCATTTCGATTGCACCATTGTGATGTCCATGTGTTCTATTTTCAATCTAGCTTGCTTGGAACACCGGCGGACGTTTGCTGGCCGGCGAAAAAATCGGTCAAAAACCTTACTCGTCACTAACTTAAGATTTGCATTTCTAGAATCTATGTAACTATCTTACTCGCCTTAACCATCTAGATCACTTCTAACAACTTACAAAACATCAAACAAGGGTGAAGGAAGCTAACTTAACAGGCCTATGGCCATGGTGATGCACCGGTGACGATGTCCGAACTCCGGCGAGGGGTTTTAATGATGGCCGGGATGATTTTATGCATATTCAATCGTTTAAAATACAAACAAGCAAAAAAGATGTAATCAGAACATGTTTTAGGCATCTAGTATGACAAAATTGTGAAGAAAAACGCATGAACAAACCAAAAACACATTTTGGAAATCAGTAGAAATTGATACAACGAATAATTTTTACCTTCTTTGTTCGATGATCAAATGATTTTTCCGAGCTAGTTCACTGCTATGGGATCTTTCTCCAATACTCAAGCTTCCAATAGGTGGTCTTGGATTCCCCGAGAGTGATCTGGACACGTCGATCGAGGTTCGTTTCCATGCGCTGGCAACTAGCTTTGAGTCGATCGTCACAGGTGAGGATACTCACCTCTGGAGACCTATTCGCCGGCGTTTTTCCCACTGGAAAGACGCTGATCACTTGGTCTCAGGGAGTATCATCTCTACCATTTCTCGTTTTCTCTCTTTCGTTGCTATTTCTCTCTCTTTTCTCTCTCTGGAATTTTGTTGAACACGTTCCATACTCAATGTTCAGTTTTTCTTCGTTTTTTATTCATTAATTCCTCGCCCAAAGTTTGTTATTTACCGGCCTTGAATCAGTTAGACCGAATCTCCAATGCCAGCCGGTGATTATCCAACTGGATTTGGAGTTTAACACGTGCTTATTCATTTCAGGTAAGTCGGCAAAGTCACGAGCACGGGATATTTTTTCTAGGCTTAGAAAGTCGGGTGAGGAAGAAGACCAACCTGGGTCGGGTCGGGTCGGGTTGACCCGGCAGACCCGGGTTGATCTAAATTGCAAATTAAGCTCGATTTTGATCCAATTTGCAAAATTAAACCCCAAAATTGAATTCCTTGTCACATTTTGAACCCAAATATGTGATTTTCCCCAATTTTTATCATAATCATGTCCAAGATTTTTAGGCTTTTATATTCGGGGTTATTGGGCTTTTGTTCAATTCGATGCCCTAATGACCTGATTAGGTAAAATTGATGCCAAAATTGAACTACCCACATCTGATTCACCCTTAAAATGATGGTCTCATGGTTCGACAATTTCGAATTGGGCACGATTCCCAATTTGGGTTCAAAATTCCTAATTTTCAATTGAATTTTGGGGTTTTCTGATTTCTTTAACAAATTGTGCAATTGGATAGCCCATTATGTAATTCAAGGTCTCAGAATCATTTGTTGTGAAGACACTATGACTTAAAAATGACTAGAAAAGATTTAATTGCATTTTTTGTTCAATTTGGGTATGATTTTGCCCAATTTTGGGAAAAACACATGCCCGATTGAGATTTTTCAAAATTGATGATGCATTAATGAAATTGAATTTAATATAAGACTAATGACTATTTTTATGGAATTTTCTGATTCCATTTGCTACTTTTCTTGATTTTCTCACTCATTTTGACTAAAAGAAATTAAATAAAAATTCAAGAAAATACTAAAAAAAATATTTTTGGTCTAGAAATAGGTTTCTAGGTTTAGCCAAGATTCCTAATATTAATTTTGATATTTTTGAAAATATAAAAAAATGAGTTAAAAATCAGGTGCCAACAGCTGCCTCTCTTTGAGATTGAGCTCGTTAGAGGTCGATCTCAAATATAAGGTGACACATGAATTTTTAATTGACTCAATGAACAAGACAAAATAGAAATTTCAAAACAACTGATTAGGAATCTTATCTTTGAAATTCGTGATTTAATTCAAAGGTTTTCTTTTCTGAACATATTTTGAAAGGTTCTTAATCATTGAGGGAGAGAAACTTACCTGTTTGTGAGCGTCTCTTTGTTATTTATCCAAGAGTATGAACTGATGGTGGTGATGATTATGATGATTGTTCCGATTTCAGGGTTTAAGGACAAACCCACGAACCATGAACACTTGAGGCTCATCACCTAAGGATTTGAAAATTTGTCTAATGGTTCCTCATCAGTAGGATTTTAAAATTTTCCTAGTAACTCCTTGTCAGGAGGACTTTGGGAATTGCCTAGGGGCTCCTCGCCTGTAGGACTTTAGAAATTTGCCTAGGGGTTTCTCGCTTATAGGACTTTAGAAATTTGCCTAGTTATTCCTTACCAGTAGGACTTTAGAAATTGCCTAGGGGCTCCCCGCCTATAGGACTTTGAAAATTTGCCTAAGGGCTCTTCGCCTGTAGGACTTTGGAAATTTGCCTAGGGGCTCCTCGCATGTAGGACTTTGGAAATTGCCTAGGGGTCTCTCGCCTGTAGGACTTGAATTTACTTAGGGACTCCTCGCCTGTAGGACTTTGGAAATTGCCTAGGGGCTTCTCAGTTGTAGAACTTGAATTTGCCTAGGGCTCCTCGCCGGTAGGACTTGAATTTGTTTAGGGGTTCCTCGCATGTAGGACTTTGGAAATTGCCTAGGGACTCCTCACCTGTAGGACTTGAATTTGCCTAGGGGCTCCTCGCCTGTAGGACTTTGGAAATTACTTAGGGGCTCCTCACCTGTAGCAGTTTGGAAATTTGCCTAGTGGTTCCTTACTAGTAGGACTTGAATTTGCCTAGAGGCTCCTCGCCTATAGGACTTGAATTTGCCTAGGGGCCCCTCGCTTATAAGACTTGAATTTGCATAGGGGCTCCTCACCTGTAGGACTTTAGAAATTGCTTAGGGGCTCCTCGCCTGTAGGACTTGAATTTGCCTAGTGGTTCCTTACCAGTAGGACTTTAGGAATTGCCTAGTGGTTCCTCACTTGTAGGACTTTAAGAAGACTTCAAACAATGAGTACCTTAACCATGAGTTATGTGATTTTGAGATTTTACTAACCTTTGTATAGTTTTTAGTCGACCAAAAACTATTTTGAAAAGTAGTTTTGAAATTAATTAAAAACTGTTTGAAGTGTGGTTTTTTTTAGCTTACCACAAACTGTTTGAAAACTTGATTTTAAGTTGACTAAAAACTTTTGAAACAAGATCTGGAAACATGCATTCTTTGCATTAATGCATTTCAGACAATCAAATTTCCTTTTCGAGGAATTATTTGAACAAAGAGCTTGTAAACTTTCAAGAAATGCTTGAAATGATCATTTGGAAGATCTTCACTAGAAAGGATTTATTTCAATTTATGAGCTTGGTCTTTTCCTTATCTGATTGAAATGAGACTTGTTTGATATCCCTCAATTTTATCTCTCTTAACCAATCCTCAGGTGTTCGAAAATGTTTGCAATGTATACAATCCAATTGATCCGTTCGAAAATGTTTGCAATGTATACAATCCAATTGATCCGATAAGGTCTTTCAAAAGATTATAATGTCGGCTTGGTCAATGGCTATTCAAAGGATGGACATTTTGAGGCCAAGAAAAAGGATTTCATCATGTCTGACTTCGGGTCTACAAGTTAAGAACTTCTAAGACAAGACAAGATATTATTGCATATACTCTTTTGACCGATGACTTCTTGTCATAAAGTCATGTTTGTACTCTCAATATCCCAATCTGAAGAGTCTTTGGAGAGGTTGTATTGTTGATATTGGGTAAGCTCAAAAAGCTCATTTGTTTGAATTCAGGGTTTTTATAAAATTGGTGATCTTCTTAGCACACCACCCCTTTCCTCTTTTGTCTACTAGGGATCCTTCTTTTATGAACATCAGAGTCCCCTAAACATTCATTACTATCTCTTTTTTTTTTTACTAATTCTCACTTGTGGTCTATGATATCTCATAATCTTGGTTTTGCTTTGTCATGACTTTTTTTGTCATTTTGAGCTTTCTTTTGAACTCTCTTTCCTTTTAATTTTTCTTGGGAATTTGGCATTATTTTTACCAAACATACTGCTTTTTCATGCCCCTGATGCTTTTGCCTTTGACATTTTTGAGTTTTAAGAACTATGTGTCATGCCTTTTGTTTCTTATCTATTCAAAGTGGATCATATACTCATGCTCCAATGTGAAGAGATGACCATCAATTTAGGGTTCTGGAATAAATATTCAGGCTCAATTGGATTTTGCCAAAAGGTAATGTGTTTGGGTATAAGAAATGAAGTGCTCTTTTTTCTCTTGGGATGTCTTAAGATTCCATATGACTTCACTTGAAGTTATCATGGAAAGATTGATGTAAGAGTAAGCAATAGAATCTTTCTTGATCCTATCCTCCATAGCTGTCAACCATAAACTTTTTGGTTTGCCCTAATGTGGGATGGTTCTTAACAAGGTTATTTTAGAAAAACTTCTCCACTGCTTCGGCTTAAATTTGGTTTGCAAGGGATAAACATTTGTTTGGGATAGTGAAATAACTGCCTTTTATTATTTCAATTCATGTTATCATTGCGAACATTCCTTATTTCCTTTGGATGAGCTTTTTTCTCACTCAATCACTTTGACTTTGAGTGTATAGGGGATGTGTTTGGATATGGCTCACCTTTCATAATTTGAAGGTCTTTCTATTCGATTTGATCCAAAATTTTTCCTTGAAATTTTTCAAAGCCTTTTGTCAAATTATTCCTTTTTAGGGAATTTTGATACTTAATGCATTCTAAAAAAAACGTGTTTCAAAACTTTTGATTTGAAATATTTCTGAGGTATTTTCTTTTCAAAACAATCTATTTTGTTTTGCTCAGTCTTGGTGTCATTTCGCTTGGGGAAGAAGAAGCTCGATTTTTTTTAGAAAGGCAACTTCTTTAATACATGCACTCACGATTTAGGGATACCTGTCTGATCAACTTACCAAGATCCCTCTTGTTTACATGTTTTTGCTTTGATTCCACTAGGGATTCTTCTTTTGTTGCTCCCTTTGTCTTTGTCTCCCTGGGGATGATAAAAAGAAAAGCACATTAGGAAATATCAATAGAAAATTGAATTGAAAGTAATATTTTTTTTTGGTAAAGGTAAGAATATGTATTACTTTTCAAAACACTATATACAATATAGCGCCAAAGCCAACCCTTGACCCGATTAGGACACAGAAATGTCTGAACAGGGTCAACGATAGTTCAGCAAGAACTATACAACAAACCAAAGAGAGACCAACTAAAAACAAGGTGACTTAATACACCGAATTAAAAGGCCATCTGGTTCGGTTCGAAGATTAAAGGTGGAAGACCCTACTTCCTTTGTAATTGCCGGTTCCTAGGAGTATCCTCAACTCCTCCAATGAATATGGCTTTATCCTTCATGACTTTGAATAGGTGCAAGCGCATACTCGGGATATATACACTCTTGTTTCTGAAGATGGTGTTATTCCTTTCAGTCCAAATGATATGACATAGTGCACCAAAGGAAAATCTAGAGAGGCGGTGAGCAAAGGAAGATCCACTGCAAACTTTCATTGCCCACCTAATATGCTCTTGCCAAGGATGGTTGCGCCATGGAAGGTTGCATTTAGTTGCCTAGAAAGAAGCCAGCCTAATAGTAGAAGTGCACTCAAAGAAGAGGTGGTTGATCGAATCTGGTCTATCACCACAGAAAGCACACAAGGCGGTGTCAATCCTGCAGTTTTGTAGGAGGAATACCTGGGTAGGCAGCCGGTAGAGAGAAATAAGCCACAAGAGAAAGGCATGTCGGAGGGCAATATGATGATCCTAAATGAATGAGTGCCACGGGGCTGGATGCCCTTTCCTTCTGATATGATTTCAAGCTAGCGCTACCGAGAAAGAGTCATAAGGATGTGGAGACCATATCAATTTGTCCAGAGTATTTTCCACAAAAATTGGTGGTGAATCCGTCCAACTCAGGATAGTGTCAAGTGTATATGAAGGTTGCCATAAACAATCATAGAATTTCCGAACCGAAGTATCCCGGGGGATCCGCGATTGGTATATGTCCATATTGCTGATACTTCCCTCTATTATTTGACAGCTTTGTTGGGGATTCTAAAATCATCAACTGATTCTGACTCTTTTTGCTTTCTTTTGTAAAACAGATAAACATATTTATGAAATGTGTGGTATGCATAATATGCATGATATGCACATGTTCTAAAGTGACCCAAAGCTCTTCTTGAATGTTCGTTTTCATTTCATAGGTAGAAATCTTGACAGCATCTATATTTACAGGATAAGCCAATTTTGTTCTAACCATATCTACAAGAATCAATGCTCCTCCAGGGTGGACTTTCTTGACAATGTATGGACCTTCATAATTCGAAGTAAATTTGCCATGAAGATCTGAATTATTAAAGATGACTTTCTTCACTACTAAATCCTCTTTTTTGAAAGGCCTTGGTTTTACTTTTTGTTTAAAGGATTTGGCCACTCTTCTCTGATAGGCTTGCCCATAGCATATAGCTCTTAATCTATTTTCATCGATCATGTTGAGTTGTTCATATCTTTGTTAAATCCACTCAACTTCTGAAAGCTTCAATTGGGATAGTATCCTTAATGAAGGAATTTTTGCTTCAATAGGTAGCACTGCTTCCATTCCATAAATTAAGAAAAACAGGGTTGCTCTAGTTGATGTTCGAATTGAAGTTCAGTATACCATCAGAGCATACAGTAACTTTTCGTATTAATCACGATAATTTTCCACTGTTTTGGCCAATATCTTCTTGATATTCTTATTTGTAGCTTCAACTGCTCCATTCATTTGTGGACGATATGGAAATGAGTTCAGGTGTCGGATGTGGAAGTGTTCGAGTAAATCATCCACAATCTTATTGTTTAGATTTGAGCCGTTGTCCGTAATTATTACTTCTGGAACTCTATACCTAGCAATGATGTCCCATCTAATGAATCTTACAACATTCTTGACAGTAACATTCGTGTAGGAGTTTGCTTCAATCCATTTGGTAAAATAGTCAATAGTAACTAGGATAAACCGGTGCCCATTTAAGGCCTTGGGGTTGATTGAACCAATCATATCAATGCCTCATATTGAAAATGGCCATGGCTCAAACATTTCATGTATCTCATTTGGCAGTGCATTGATTCTGTCCCCATAAACTTGACATTGATGACAACATCTCACATGTTGGATGCAATCTGTTTCCATTGTCATCCAATAATATCACAACCTCATAATCTTTCAAGCTAGAAGATGTCCATTCATGTGCGGTCTACATGCACCTTCATGAATCTCTTTCATGATTTGTTCAGCTTCGGTAGAATCCACACATCTTAGTAGGGTTAAATAAAATGATTTCTTGTAAAGGGTTTGACCACTGAGAAAGAATTTGTTGGCTATCTTCTTTATAAATTTCTTGTCACCTAATTGGCTTTCTTTAGGAAATTCTCCCGATTGAAGATACTTTTTGATGTCATGAAACCATGGTTCATTGTCAAACTCCGCCTGGACCATCATGCAATGAGCTGGTTATTCAAGAATATTAATTCTCAATGGTTTTATATCCATATCATCTTCAGCTTATAGTAAGGATGATAAAGTTGCAAGAGCATCTGCAAAATGATTCTAAGCTCTTGGGAGATAATCGAATGTTAGTTTTTCAAAGTGTTCTATCACCTCTTCTAAGTATCTATGATAAGGAATTAGTTTGACATATCGAGTTTGCCATTCACCAGTTGTTTGTAGTACGATGAGCATAGAATCTCATATACTTGCAACATCTTTACTTTCATTGAGAGGGCTAATTGTCAATCGAGAATGCATGCTTTGTATTCAGCGATGTTATTAGTACATGAAAATATCAGTTTTGCAGATACCAGATAGTGTTGGCCTTCTAGGGAGATCAGTATTGCTTCAGTTCCTGATCTAGATAAGTTAGTTACACCATCAAAATACTTGGTCCATTTATTGTCGACCATTGTTAATAGATGATCATCAAGTTATTCTTTAGGGTTGGCGATATTCTGCGAATTTTCCGCTAACATGTCTGCTATTGCTCGTCCTTTGACCAACTTTTGGGATGAACTTCTGATGTCAAATTCAGATAACAAAACTTATCACTTTGCTAATTTCTCTATCAATGGGGATTTCTCAAGAAGATACTTGATTTGATCATTCTTAGTCACTAGCAAAATTTGATGATGGAGGGTGTATTACCTTAATCTATGTAACACCCAAATCAACGCAACGCACGTCTTTTCGACTACCGGGTAATTCTTTTATGATGTTGTGAACTTCTTGCTCAAGTAATAAATGACTTGTTCTTTACCATCATTTGGTCTTCTTTATACAAGCACCGCTCCTAACGACTTATAGTGAATCGTCAAATATAAGATCAGCGGAACCCTAGGGATTGGTGATACCAGCACTGGTGGGCATACCAAATATTCTTTGATCTTGTCAAAGGCTTGTTGACATTCCACATCCTACTTCACTTTGGCATTTTTCTTCAACAATTTGAAGAATGGTTTAGCAGTCTCCGAAAGCTGATAGATGAAATGAGCAATGTAGTTTAACCGCCCTAATAGGCTTCTCACTTCTTTTACCGTAGAAGAAGTCTTTAAGTTGCATATTGTCTTGATCTTTGGAGTGATCTATTCGATGCCCCTACTACTGACCACAAATCCTAGCAGTTTGCCAGATTTTACCCCAAAATACAGACTTATTGGGTTTTAGTCGCAACTTGTATTTTCTGAGCCTTTCGAACAACTTGCGAAGCACTTCAACATGATCCTCTCCTTGTTTGGAGTGATCTATTTCGATGCCCTTGCTACTGACCACAAATCCTAGCAGTTTGCCAGATTTTACCCCAAAATACAGACTTATTGGGTTTTAGTCGCAACTTGTATTTTCTGAGCCTTTCGAACAACTTGCGAAGCACTTCAACATGATCCTCTCCTTGTTTGGATTTTGAGATCATGTCGTTGACATATGCTTCGATTTCTTTATGCATCATGTCATGGAACAAAGTTATCATTGCCCTTTGATATGTGGCACCAGCATTCTTCAAATCGAAAGGCATTACCTTATAACAAAATGTACCCCATGGTGTTACGAAGGATGTCTTCGCCTTATCCTCTTTCTTTATGAGGATTTGATTATATCCTGAGAAACCATCCATGAATGAAAATATTTCGAACCCAGCAATGCTATCCACTAATACATCAATATGTGGAAGCGGGAAATCATCCTTAGGGCTTCCTTTATTTAGATCGCGATAATCAATGCATACCCGTACTCGACCATCTTTCTTCATTACGGGTACTATGTTAGCAATCCATTCTGGATATGGTACTACTTCGATGAAGCCGACTTTGAGCAATTTCATAACTTCTTCTATTTTCTTTGCCAAATCCGGCATCGTTCACCTAAGTTTTTGCTTCTTTGGTGGAATACTTGGATCGATTGGCAAAGCATATTCAACTATGCTCAAATCAAGGCCTGGCATGTCAGCATAAGATCATGTGAATTTATCTTGATATTCTCTGAGCAAATCTATGATTCTTTCTGCTTCTACTGAGGGAAGACTTTCTCCAATCTTAACCTCTTTGGGATTCTCTTTATCGCCTAGATTAACAGTGATCGTTTTCTCTAATGTGAGTGGTTTTGATTCTTTATGATGAATCCATCCCTTTTTGACCCATTCCTCATCCTTGTTATCTTCTTCAATATCGCAAGCTATCTCCTTGGAAAGATTTAGGCCACATAATAACCTATTATGGATATGCGAATGCTCATATTTGACATGTAACAAACATGATTAGTAATCGCATATGAAGTAAATAATGCATGTGGTCTTATGAAAAAACCTTTTGGAGATTCATTTTGAAATTTATTTTGAAAAAACATAAAGACGGAGCTAGTCCTCGTATCATCAGACTTCATTGCTCTTAAAAATTATTTTCGCAATGAAGAGCAATTTAGAAACCCAAAGCCTCAAACCTCACGAATAAAGATAATGTTCATCATAGGTTTGATTTCATTTCTATATGTCCTTAACAAAACATTTGACCACTTTTATTGAATTGAAAGATGTGATTACATCTATATCAACAACAATGAAAATTGCAACTGAACTAAAATTGTAAATGGAATCATAAGAAATTTGAAACTGTAATCAACAAAATATAATGGAAAAGGTTAGTAGCAAAAGTTCAAGAGAATCTTCTTACCAAAAAAAAAAAAAAGTTCAAGAGAATCTTCTTATTCCAGTGCGTAGGTATCTTCTGCTTCAGTTATGATGACGTTGATGGTATTCTCTTCGAATAATCCAGGCAGAACAGATTCTTCCTCTGCATGTTAATCTTCTTCTTGAAGTAGCTTGGAAGGTCCGAGAAAAGTTTCTTTTATGTGTATATGATGATAGGGAAGCTTTTTAGCTTTACCCTTTCATACGGATAGATTAATGATGCGATCACCTCGAATTCCATAGCCTCTATGGTTCTTTCGACCTCGGCCTTGGCCTCCATGGTGATCTTTAGAGCTATCTAGAATATAACCTACTCCGTGTTTCATTCTTGTGGCAAGCGGAGTGATAGGTTTCTTAATTCCATAGGATTTCAATCCAAGACCATTATCGGGAGTAAATCTATACTGGCATAGCATCATCCTAGACATAATGGATGATGTTGAGAACTCTAGGGATTTTATGATGCAACCGGTGTCGCGACCTAAAATTTCTCTCAGGCTAATGGATTATTAAGACTAAGCTTAACTCAGGCCCTCCCAAGCCCTACCAATTTGCAACTTAGGTTTAAGTTTTTAACATGCAAAAGTTTTCATGCTCGGAGTCGCCACTAATCTATTTGTGGTAGGTCGATTAGAAACCTAAATAAAACATAGGGAGATATGTTTTATTCCTACGAACTAGAGATTCTAAGCTTGGGGACTTGATTACGCTAGACCTAGTCTAACGCCCTTTCGGTACCTTTTCTTTTCAAAAAAAATGTTTTGGCAGACAGTTTGGATTCATTTTAACTTAGTCACTAGCATGTGAGGTGATCATGCGGGTGCGCAAACCACCAATTTAACACCCAAGAAAGCATTGAATAAATTGCAAGTTGGAAGAATTACTTACCTCGAAGCAACGTAAGCATCTGCATTGTTAGCTAGAAAATCACATCAACAACCTAATTTGATTTCTAATTAACAAGGAATTCTCTCAATTTTTGGATTTTCGCTTATTTAAATGAAAGCTAATCTACATGCAATGACGTGCAAAAATGACGTGCAAGTAATGCAACATAGCATGCAAACTATATGTCATGCGACGACATGACCTAATTCTGATGACGGGCAAATGATTTATTTTTGGTATTTTCTAATGAAATTCGGAATAAAAATATGCCTAAATTAACATGCAACCTATGATGACTTAACATATCCTAACATGACTTATTTTTGGGATTTTTGTTAAAATTCGAAATAATAAATTACTTAAATTAAGAATGCAATCTATCCTAACCTACCATAAAACAATTCATTCTTTTTTTTGGGGTTTTCA
Source organism: Syzygium malaccense (assembly GCA_031216405.1). Lineage (NCBI taxonomy): Eukaryota > Viridiplantae > Streptophyta > Magnoliopsida > Myrtales > Myrtaceae > Syzygium > Syzygium malaccense. Next base: position 20,631,315 of record CM062259.1, on the reverse strand, counting down.
TGAAAATTCGGAATTAAAATAAATAACCTAAATAATCTATTAAGATTAGAATATTATTTAATTTAAACTAGGAAATAGATTATCTCAAGTCCTAATTTAAATTAAATAATTACTCTATCGTCTAGATATATTTAGGATTCCCTAAACACGCAAAACTCAAATTGAAATCCTAACTGATATTTTTTCGAATTTTCTTTTTTATTTGAAAAGGAAAAGCAATTTAAACAGAGATAGCATCCACATTTAAAATAGCCACACGATCCGCAAGATTCGTTTCAAACTCGGATTAGGCACAAAAATCGAACTATCGGTCATATCTATAGGGTTACAGATATTGACGGAAAGTCGATCATTGAAATTTGGAAAGCAGATAAAAGTCATTATCGTACCCAATTGATTATGGATAGGATAATGATTTTCCGTATCGCCACGTATCGTACCTTAGGGATAAGGTCGGATAGTCGTCCAGATACGTTGCTGAATTAGGAAAGTTTCCTAATTTTGAATATTTTAAAAATATTGCGGATATCAGATAATTATCCTAATATATCTAATATTCCACACGATATTCACGAAATATTCAAACACTCAAATTAGTAAATTAAATATTCTGAAAAAAATATCAGATAATGTCCAATTACCTAATTTGCAGATAATTTCCAAATTCGAGCTTGCGGATCGGGATGAGCGGCAAACGGTGGACCGGCGGCGCGGTGTCGGGAGCGATGGCAGCTCGCGGCGATGACACGGCGGGGCAACAGCGTGGCTGTCCAGACAGCGGCGGTGCAGGCATGCAACGACGACAGGATCGTCCAGGTGGCGGCACACGAGCGACGCCGGGCGTGATGCGGCTTCGGGGAGTGGCGTGCGACGGTGGGGCAGCGACTTCACCGGCGGGAACAGTGTCGGTGTGATGCCGGGATAGTGGCGTCGGCACGGCGATGGCGTCCAAGCGACGGGGCGACTCCGGGCAACAGCGTATGGTGGCGGGGCGGCGACTTCAGGGCGGAGCACGGCGGCGGATCGATCTGGGCAACGGCATCAGCGTGCGGCGACTTCGGGGCGGAGCACGGCGGCGGATGAGTCTGGGTCGGCGTGCGGCGGGGAATGCGCGGCAGCAGGCGGTGGCGGGCGGCGGGAGGTAGCAGCGCGTGGCAGGGAGCAGCGGCACAACGGCAGTGGCGCGTGGCGGGAGGCGGCAGCGCGTGGCAGGGAGCAGCGGCACAACGTGGCGTGGCTCCGGGCGGCGGCGGTTTTCGTCGGTCTCCTTCTCTCTCTCTCTTTCTCACTCTCACACTCTAAAAAATTCTGATATGGAATTATCAGAGGTCCCCCCAAAATCCTGACCTAATGATGTATATATAACACTAATCTAGGTCAATTAAATGGGCTCTCTAGTCCTAATGGGCTTAGGCTTGGGCTTAGATTTTAATTTGAATGGGCTGAATTAATTAAGGATAATGGCTGAATTAAGCTCGAATTAAAACAACCGAACCCGTTTGACTTGTAATTCCCGGCCCTTGCATTCCAAGCGAGCCGAGTCCCATTCGATGAAATTTAAGCTCGCTCGTCACCGCCAGTCCGATGCAAAATGCAATTAATCTAAAATGAATTTAAACTACATGTTATGCAACCTAAATATTTTTGTTTAGGGGTTAAAAATTTAATCCCTAATTTTTTATACAAATTACGACTAAATGGTCGCTAAAATTTAGGTGTCAACAGCTGCCCCTCTTTGAAGGTGAGCTCGCAGAGGTTGCATTCAAAGACTAAATGATACCTAAATTTCACCTATGCAAATGCAATGAATGTTGTTTTTGTCGGGATTATGAGTCCCATTTTTAAATGCATTAAGAAATGATGCATGCTGACATGAATAGAAAACATACCTGGAATTACTTACCTGACAGGAGCGAGATAATGCAATTCGAGGCGCGACTCTAATTTTGTATGTTGTTTGGCAAATGTTTGGGCTTAGTCCCACAGGTATTGCCTGATACACTGTTGATGAACTTCGGTGATCTACAATAAAGTCAAAACACACGAAGAAAGCTCGACGTATCCAATCATCATCTGGACTCGCGAAAGCAGTTTTTTAGTAAAAAAAATGTAAAAACGTTCCGACCTTTACAAACTACCTATACATCTCTATAGGTATTTGTAAAGATTTGGCCGCTGCGTCTATACATCTCCATAGGTGCGTCACGGGGGAACTTCAAGAGGATATTCCGACCTTTATGAGATACCTATACATCGCCATAGATATTCATAAAGATTTCGCCGCTTCACCTATACCTTCCTCATAGGTGAACCGCGGGGGAACATCTGGGATTGGAAGAACATTCCGACCTTTACGAGATACCTATACATCGCCATAGGCACTTGTAAAGATTTGGCCGCTGCGCCTATACCTTTCCTCATAGGCGTGTCACGGGGGAATCCTCTGAGATTAGAAGAATATTCTGACCTTTATGAGATACATATACCTTCCTCATAAGTACTCATAAAGATTTGGCCGTGGCACCTATACCTTCCTTATAGGTGTGTTACGGGGGAATATCTTCTAAGATTGTATGAAAAGTGTGCATAACAAAATATCTAGTTATCATCTAAGATATTTGAAAGGGCTTGATCGATAAATACCTGGATATCGTCGCAGGTACTTAACGATTAGCTGAACCAGGGGCTAGCCCGAATGTTCAGGGGTTCCTTGACAAAGTACCTGGATATCATCAGAGGTACCTGAAAAGGCTTGATCAATAAATGCCTAGATATCGTCAGAGGCATCTAGAGATCGCAACAAAATGATCAAATATGGGACCTGACAATTGCTCGAACAGGTTAGGGATACCTGAATAGTCATAGACATCCAAGGGATAGAGATATACTTACCTGGCGATATCTCCGACTCTTGAGGGCGTGTCTCTTACTGGACACGATTTTAGGCAACATGTAATATGCATTCATGGACAATCAAGAATACATATACTCATGGACTATAAATTCAACTGGTTTTCATGCATGACGATTTTGTCAAATCAGCATTACTAAATTTCACAGGGGAAAATCATGATAAGACAATACAGATTCACAAGTGGATATCTTGAAAATGTCGAATGAGGGGCTTCTAGTCTGAAAAGGCTTTCACTCACTCTCATCGAAAAGTGGCTAATTTATGAAAATCACTCTATCTCACCATCATCATGTCGACAAGGGTCCGAGTATTCTCGCAAACGGTACAACCTTACCAATCCGAGAGGTCTTTGTGAGGACTATAACATGGGCTTGGTCAATGGCTTAGCAAAAGGAGACTCTTCGAGTCGAGGCTATTGAAAGAAAATACTCCACAATCGTGGGGGATAGCTTGAACAATGATGACTTTTTGCCTTGCCCCAGTGTAGGAGATGATCACCAACTGGGTTTATATGAAATGAATTTGCGGGCTCAATTGGGCTTAGCAAAGGATAAAATGTGTATAGGATAGAGAAAGAACTGCTCTTCGTCATCCTAAGGCACTTGAACTTCACGTGAATTCATCTGAAAAAGCAACACTCGAAGATTGATGCAAGTGAGAGCATGAAAATTTCTACTCATTTTTCACCTTATGACGCTGACTTACCTCCAGTTTGCCCCGATGTGGGGTGGTTCTTGACAGGGGTAATTTGAATGAATTTCTTTAAACGTTTAGGCTCAAAGTGGCAAAACAATGGATAACCTGTAGTGTTTGGGATAGAGAAATGAACCGCCTCTTGTCATTTCAGTTGCCGTACCTTTTGCGAGATAACCCTTTGCCTTGTAGACATGGAATGTTTCTACTCAACTCACTGGGGACTAGTGCACGGGACTATGTATAGGATATGGCTTGCCTTTCATCATCCCGATGTACCTCATTCAACACATTCAATTCATTCCACGTGAGTTATCATATTGTCTAAATAGATTCCCCTTTTGAAATCGATAATGTAGACTGACAAAATGATCAAGCACAATTTGAAGCCAAGGCATACATTCCATCTTTAAATTGATTGAACCCATTTATTCATAAGTGAAATGTTTGCGATTCAGAATATAAAACCAAATATTTAAAAACTTTTGCTGCAAAATGTTAGATTTTGTCAGGGGTAATACATCTTCACAGCATCGGAATTAACAGGAGTGGAAAACTCACGACCATCCATTTCTGCGAGAATCAGGGCACCTCCGGGAAGCACTTTTTTAACCACATACGGACCAATGTAGTTTGGGGCAAATTTTCCTCTAGGAACATGAAAGACTGGCAATACCTTCCTTAGGACTAGATCATTTACCTCGAAGTGTCTTGGACGCACCTTTTGATTGAAGGATCTAGCTATCCTCTGCTGATAGGTTTGACCGTGGCAAATGACTTTCAATCGCTTCTCATCAATTAGGTTCAACTGCTCATGCCTTTGTCGCATCCATTCCGCCTCGGACAACTCCACTTGAGACAAGACTCGCAAGGAAGGGATCTCTATTTCGACGGGTAGGACTGCTTCCATGCCATATACCAAGGAAAAAGGGGTTACTCCGACAGAGGTTCGGATCGAAGTTCGATACGCCATTAGTGCAAATGGTAACCTTTCATGCCAGTCATGATAGTTTTCAGCCGTTTTGGCCAAGATCTTCTTGATATTCTTGTTAGCGGCTTCAACTGCTCCATTCATCTATGGACGATAAGGAGATGAATTCAGGTGCCGAATTTTGAACTCGTTGAATAACTGATCAATGAACTTATTGTTCAAGTTTGTCCCATTGTCAGTGACGATAGCCTCAGGGACACCATAACGAGCGACTATGTCTCGTCTGATGAATTTTACAACATTTCTTGCAGTGACGTTTGCATAAGATGCCGCCTCAATCCACTTAGAGAAATAATCAATCGCGATCAAGATAAATCGATGTCCATTCGATGCCTTGGGATTAATTGGGCCAATCACATCGATGCCCCACATTGAAAAGGGCCATGGCTCAGACAACTGATGTAATTCCGTCGGGGGAACATTTATTTTATCCTCGTGAACCTGACAGCGATGACATCTTCGAACATATTGGATGCAGTCACTTTTAAGACTGAGCCAATAATAACCCAACCTCATGATCTTCTTAGCTAACATGTGGCCATTCATGTGTGGACCACATATCCCCTCGTGTATTTCTTGCATGATTCTGGTAGCTTCAGCCGCATCCACACACCTCAATAGGATCGAATCATATGATCTTTTGTACAGCTTCTCACCACTAACAAAGAATTTTGAAGCCATTTTCATTACGTACTTCCTGTCGGCTGGGGTACTTCCCTCAGGAAATTCTTGTCTCTGGATGTAACTCATGATATCATAATACCATGGCTTTTCATCAGGTTCTCCGGTCACAACCATACAGTAGGCCGGTTTTGTCAGGACTTCAATCTTCAAGGGTTCTACCTCTAACCCACCAATCACTTGTAATATGGATGATAACGTAGCTAGCGCATCAGCAAACTGATTATGAGACCTCGATAAGTACTCAAAAGAGATATTTTCGAATTCCTCTATGATTTCTTCGAGGTATTCATGGTACGGCACTAGTTTGGTGTCTCTCGTCTTCCACTCTCCCACAGTTTGAAGAATAATCAGAGCAGAATCACCAAACACTTTCAACTTGGTTATCCCCATTTCCACTGTGGCTTGGAGTCCGAGGATGCAAGTTTCGTACTCGGCTATGTTATTGGTACAGGGGAACACCAACTTTGCTGCTACTAGATAATGTTGCCCATCTGAGGATATTAAAACTGCCCCAGTGCCGAAACCGGCCAAGTTTATAGCTCCATCGAAAAACATGGTCCATGTGTCTTCCTTTATTACCAAAATGCGATCTTCTGGAGAATATCTATCATCATCAGGGACTCCAGGATTTTCAGCTAACACATCAGCAATTACTCGACCTTTAACTGACTTTTGTGGCTTCATCTGGATATCAAACTCTGAAATTAAAATCTGCCACTTGGCTAACTTCCCTACCAAAGCTGGCTGATCAAGTAAATACTTAATGGGATCGTTCTCAGTCACAAGCAAAGTCTGGTGATGCAGTGTATATTGTCGTAGCCTATGGAGCACCCATACTAGCACAGCGCAAGTCTTCTCGGCTTCAGAATAATTCAACTTCGAGACGGTCAACTTCTTGCTTAGGTAATAAATGGTTCACTCTTTTCCATCTTCAGGACTTTTCTGGGCTAGCATCACACCTAAAGACTCACTATAAATCGTGAGGTAAAGGATCAAAGGCTGGCCCGGCATTGGTGGGACTAGCACTGGTGGTTTCATCAGGTACCACTTTAATTCATTAAATGCTTCTCGACAATCATCGTCCCATTCCACTTGAGCATTCTTCTTTAGAAGTTTGAAGAAGGGCTTAGCAGTTGCGGAGAGCTGGGAAATAAAACGGGCTATGTAGTTCAATCTACCCAGGAGGCTTCGCACTTCTTTCACGGTCGATGGGGGTTGTAACTCACATATAGCCTTCACTTTAGAGGGGTCAACTTCAATGCCTTTACTGCTTACGATGAACCCAAGTAATTTGCCCGAGGTTGCTCCAAATATGCACTTTGTTGGGTTAAGACGGAGCTTAAACTCACGGAGTCTCTCGAATAATTTCTTCAAGGTATCGACGTGACTCTTCCCAGGTCGAGACTTGGCGATCATGTCATCGACATAGACCTCGATCTCCTTATGCATCATATCATGGAAGAGCGTCACCATTGCCCGTTGATATGTTGCCCTGGCATTTTTAAGGCCGAAGGGCATGACCTTATAGTGGAATGTCCCCCAAGGAGTGATGAACGCCGTTTTCTCCTTATCATCGTCCTTCATTTTTATCTGATTATAACCCGAGAAACCATCCATGAAGGAAAATAGCTCGAACCCTGCAGTACTGTCTACCAAAACGTCTATATGTGGCAATGGGAAATCGTCTTTAGGGCTGGCCTTGTTTAGATCGCGATAGTCGATGCAAATGCGAACTCGACCATCTTTCTTCATGACTGGCACGATATTGGCCACCCAACTGGGGTATCGGGTGACTTCAATAAACCCTACTTTCAAAAGTTTCATGACCTCCTCCTCTATCTTCTTCGAAAGTTCAGGTTTGGTTCTTCGCAGCTTCTATTTCTTGGGCGGCATGTCCGAATTAATAGGTAAACTATGCTCCACGATAGAAGGGTCTAAACCCGGCATATCGACATACGACCAGGCAAAGATATCCTGGTAATCCTTCAGTAGTTGGACCAGGCGTTTAGCTTCACCTTCGGGAAGGGTTGCCCCTATCTTCACCTCTTTGGGTTCTCCGGAATCACTCAAGTTGACGGTGATAGTTTGGTCTACCGTTAGGACTTTAGGTCTTTCATGATGCTCTAGATCACGCTGAAGGTCCGAGGAATCTTCGAGTTCATTGGTGTCATCGAGATCAGGTTCGGTGGCACATAATTCATCAGATTGGACTGTTCCCATACCCTCGTATATCATAAGATTCCCCCTGAAACATAAAGTAAAGGATTCAGAAGGACAAACATGGCTAAGCATTGCATTTTTTATTAATTGATTGATTTATTTATTTTGAAATTCTTTTCAAAAAGGTTTTAACACGAGGAAGCATGAAAAAGCCCAGGCCTCAGAATTCTCCTTGGATTATATTTTCTTTTATCGGTTGGATATCATCATCGAGCTGGTTTGATGTACCTCAACATGCCCTCAAAACGAAAATGACTTGTAATTTCATTGATCATCACCAAATGAATTACATTTATTGGAATGAAAATTGCAACAATCAAATTCTAGAAATGAAAAGTCCTAAAAAGTAGCTTCCGAGACAGGGCAAGTCCTAAAAAGCAGTAAAAATTCCCGCGTAGGGGAATGTGCGAAAAAAGTAAATGTGTTACTCTTGCGGGCCAGTGCCCATTTCCTCCGACGGTCCTTCCTCGATAGCTCCAATGAAGAAATCATCGAACAGGGCAGTGACTCCCTCCATTGCATCATCAGGATCTTCTGTCACTAGAAGTGTTGGATCATCCATACCTTCCCATCCATCCGGGATAATGTCATAGGGGTCAACATAGAAGCTCGGGGGCGCCGAGTATTTAACATAATAATCGAACTTGCCGCTCGGTTGCCCCAAAGTGTCGATCACCTCTTTCTCTTCATGCATCATTCTTGCAGGGCCCGGGAATGTGGTACGGATGTGTGGAAGCAACCTATCACGCCCACGTTCTTCACCATTCGGCTCTTCTTCGGATCGCAATCTAATCTGTCCATTTCCTCGACCTCGACCTCGAACGCGTCTACGTCCACGTCCACGTCCACGTCCCCCATCATTTGGCTCGCTTGACCCCAGGTATCCTAACCCAGTAGTGCGGGGCCTCTGAGAAACTTCCACCGGTTGGCGGATACCTTAACCATTTCTACCAAGGCCTTCACCCGGAGTAAAGCCATGAGAGACCATTACCCTTCCAACCATGACTGCAGCATTTGACACCTCAGGAATAGGCGGTGATGATCCTCTAGACGCGTGTATGGTTGATACGAGCTCGAGCGACTGATAGCTCGATTCTATTTTGCAATCCGACTCAACATAGGGGATAGCCGCTGTGTGGTAAATTGGGTGCTCTTCTTCACCGTGGACTGTGACTAACTTTCTCTCTACAACGAACTTTACCTTCTGATGTAGACTGGATGGCACAGCTCCGGCAGTATGAATCCATGGACGACCCAATAGAAAATTGAATGCAGTGGAAATGTCCATCACTTGAAATAAGACATTAAACACCGTTGGTCCGATCTGTATGTCAAGGTGGATTTCTCCCATCACTTCTTTCTTCGTTCCATCAAAGGCTCGAACGGAGGTCTTCGCAGAATTTATCTTAGAAGGATCTATCTTCAGGCGGTGTAAAGTTGCCAGAGGACAGATGTTCAAGGCTGATCCATTGTCAATGAATACCCGGGCTACATGCGAGGCCTTGTATTTGACAGAAATGTAGAGTGCCTTGGTATGCCCCCTCCCTTCCAGAGGGAACTCTTCATCTGAAAAGGCTATGAGGTCCTTGAGGAGTATAGAACCTACGAATTCCTCTAATTTGTCATGATCGATCGTTTCTGGCACGTGGACTTCACTTAACACCTTCATTAAGGCCTTCTGATGCTTGACAGATGTCTGGAGTAGTTCAAGCAGAGAGATTTGTGCGGGCAGCTTGCGCAATTGTTCAACTATGTTGTATTCGCTAGCCTTAATCATAGCTAGAAATTCCTTGGCTTCTTCATCAGTAACAGGTTTTGCAGGTTGAGCATTAGCTTGGCCATAGGAATGCCCAGATCTGGTAACCAAGTCGACATCGAGACTGTAGGACCAAGGGACTGCCTTATTATCACGGTACTCATACGGTTGAGGTATCTCGATCACTATCCCTTCATCAGCTATAGGCGTGCTTACTACATTCTCTTCATTATCAAACGCGTCTTCAAGCGGAGGCATGTCTTCAGGCAGAGGGTCGCCCTTGTCGCTCCTGCTGTTCAATGTAGCAAACTCCTCCTCCTAATTAATAACCACTTCGGAGATAGTGGAAACGATGCCAGTGTGGTCAGCATAAACGATCATCCCAGCTTCTACCATTTTTGAGATTCTTTCTCTCATGACAGCCAGGGGAAGGTCCTCATTACTCGGGTAATAACCGGCTTTCATTAACTCACCGTAGACGTCGGTGGTATACGCCTTGACATTCTTGATTCGACCAGCATCGAAGCTAAATATGGCATTCACATTGCCTGCGTGATCAGGGAGTAGGTTGTTCTGAACATTCGGCTTAGCAGGTTGAAATGAGAAAAGCCTTCGTATCTAGGAGGTTCTGGATTCGGTGCTTGAGGGTAATACAATCGTCGGTTGAGTGCCCCACCTCGCCCATATGATAATCGCATTTCTTAGACGGATCGTAATTATAGAACTGCTTAGGATTGGGTCGCTTTGGCTCAGTGGTAAGCAAGCCTTTCTTTCGGAGGACCGCCAATACTTGAGACAACGACCCGGGGAGGGGAGTGAACTGCCTCTTGTTGTTTTTCTTCTGAAAAGGTTGACGACCCGTGCTTTGTTGTTGAGCTTTTGCTACTTGGATTGCTGGGACAGAGTTAGCATTCCGTCGGCCCGATTGGGTATAAGTCACATTCACTTCAGCCATCGGTTCTTTCTCCTTTCTTGCACCAAATCTTTTGGTCGAGGAAGACGGCTCCACAAACCACCCATCTTTTAGCCCTATCTCAATCTGTTCGCCTATGGGGATAAGTTCATTGAAGTTATCGGCCGGAGTGACTACCATCCGATTACGGTACTCGAACGGGAGAGTTTTAATGAACATTCTCTTCAATTCACTGTCTATGGGTTCTGGGATAACCTGAGCGGCTATATTTCTCCACCTGATAGCATAATCCTTGAATGACTCATTTTTCTTCATCTGAGCACGCTCGAGATCATCACGGGTGGAAATGATGTCCGTTATGAACCTGTACTGCTTTAGAAATGCTTCACTAACTTCCTTCCAGGTTTTGAGGCTATTTATCTTCTTCATGAGGTACCAGTTCAAGGTAGGACCCTTCAAACTTGCTTGAAATGCATGAATCATCAGGAGTTCGTTATCAACGTACGGGGTCATTTGTACGTGATATAGCTGCAGGTGGGCTTTTGGGCAGGAGGTGCCATTATACTTGTCAAAGTCTGGCATCTTGAACTTTTTCGGGATTTTGATTTGTGTGTACAGAGACAAGTCGATTGAAGGTGAATCCTGTGAACCTTCCAGCTGCTTCACTCTCTCTTCAAGTTTGTTGACCCGTTCATCAGGTTTGTCCTTGTTGACGATAATCTGGACAGGGTCATCTTCTAAATCGGGAAGATCGTCATCTTCCTCACTGTCGGCATTCTTTCGACCTTTATGCTTCGGGGTTAATGCCTTAGGGGATGCAGGAACGGGAGTTTGTCGAAGGGCTTTGATCTCAGCGGACATCTGTTGCATTGCGACGAGAACTTGCTTCATCTGGTCCTCAATGCCAATGACACGATCTCGTAAGTCAGTTTGATCGGCCATTCTAGTTCTTGACCGCGTACGAATAGGCGATCGTGATCGGTCCGTAATTACCTAATTCACGGATAAAATAGGCATATATAAGTATCGAGAAGAATCACACGCCGATCCATGACATTGGTCTGAACGCTTTGATTAAAATGAACTTTTTATTGAAATGACGAAATTTTTTGGTTTCTTTTTTTTTTTTTAACAATGACAATGACTTAAAATCACATAAAAATGATGACTCAATTCCTAAACAAGATTAAAGACTAAAACTGAAAAGAGAACATAAATTCAAGCTTTTCTATTTGGCTTGATCCATAGACATATGGGAGGCGACTTCCTTCTTCAATTGCTCATAAGCTCGAGCTATCTTGGATGCTTTTTCTTGAGCTTCTTCGGCCTTCCTTTTGAGACGGTTGTTCTCTGAGCGAGTGGCGGGCTTGAGAGGCACCTTGGGTATCTTCGGGAGTAATTCCTGTGGGACCTTGTGCTGCCGAATATACTCGGTTGTCGCGAAATAGGACTTCTGGTCCCCCTTGAGCTCTTTTTGAGGTCGGGCTATCTTTAAGAGGCGACACTTCTTCCACATCTTCTTGAGCTGAGCTATGGTCCCTTCGTGGTTTTCATCGTCATCGGTGAAGTCGACTTGGAGGAGTTCTGATTGTAACGCTGGAGGGAGCCCTTGGAGAATCTGGTACTGACGAGACACTCTGGCGGGGTAGTATTCGATCGCGCCGGTGAAACCCAATAATGGAACCGGCCCAATACCATTACACGTAAGTCGAGCTTCCTCAACTTTGAACCAATTAGCATGCCATTGGAAACCTTGGGGTCTAGCGTTTTTCATGAAAATGATCCATTCAGAATAATGATAATCGGGCGCATTCCCTTATTTCTCTTTGTACCTTAAAACTGGATGGCTAGAATCACTAAGCTCTGATATTGTGAGTAAATCGCCACACCCTTTTATGTGGGACAAAAACCAAATTTGCAAAAGTTCGAGGGGGGCATGAAACGTTTTGTCAACATGTTGCTTAAATTTAGTGAGGGAAATGAAAGTTTCGGCTAAAATGGTATTGACAAAATTCTTTTCAAGACAGACCTGTTGGACCAACTAGGCGATCGACGGACTACATGCATTCTTACAGTAAGGAAAAATCACGAACCCGAAAAATACTAGCAAAAAAATTCTGCCTTTTTGAAAAGATTTGGCTTTATTAAAACATTGACTCAAGAATAAAAAGGGACATGTCCCACGATTTGCTTTCAAAACTTTTTCCAATTCATCTTTTCCGACACCCAAAAATTCAGACAACATTAAGGCGGAATCGATTCCCAGAGGTGGTGTTATTAATTCCGACCCTAAAGGTTTTCCAATGATCACGCTATATTCTTCCAAAGTCGGGGTGAGCTCATGCTTACCGAATATAAAGGTAGACGTCTTGGGACACCAGAAGTGTGCTAATGCTCGAACGAGGCCGGTACGGACTTTGACTTCCAATAAGGGGAGTAGCCTTCCGATGTGGCCTTCAACCAGCTTGCGGTTGGTCGGACTGAGTAAGTTCCACCAGGCACGGAGCTCATCCTTAGGAGCATCAAGAATCCGGATGTCTGCCCCTCCCATAGTATATGGACCAAGACTCACGACCGACCTAATGTCATGGACCGACCAAAGAAAATACGAAACATAAATAAATTGCTAGATAAAGGTTCAGAAAAACTTACTTCACCCAATAGGATCATGGCAATCACAAAGACATGCGCATGAAATGTGAGGTTCGATTTCTATCTAGACTCTGGCTTGCAAAATGGAGACGCAAGGATTACCGGGCTAAACCAGTCATGGTTGTGGTTAGGCCGGGGTTCCCCTGACTCCGGCTTAGTCAAGGAGCCGACCCGGGTTGCAAAGGGTGCAACCGTGGTGGAAACTCAATGACACCGTGAAAAAAACTTTCGGGACCAAGAAGGGCGACCCATACCACGCGGGTGTGGTCGGGGTGTCCGTTTTCTCAGTACCATCCTAAACCTGTGCCGCCCAGGTCCGGCAGCGGGAAGTGTGTGCGGTGTAGTGTAAATGCAAGGCATGCACAACAGGTTATATCATACAGCGCTTCGTGCATAAAATAAACCATTCATGCAAACACCTCCCTGCAAAACAAGGGTTAACAATCACGCCTCCCCTTATACCTCCCATTCTGCAAAAACATTTAATACCTAAAATGTTAGGGACGTACCTGGGATCCTTGCTGCCAAGCAAAAAATATTTTTTGAAAAGAAAAACTGGCCTAAGTCCACTGGCGAGTTTTAAATCTAGTCCCCAGCGGAGTCGCCAAGCTGTCGCGACCTAAAATTTCTCTCGGGCTAATGGATTATTAAGACTAAGCTTAACTCAGGCCCTCCCAAGCCCTACCAATTCGCAACTTAGGTTTAAGTTTTTAACATGCAAAAGTTTTCATACTCAGAGTCGCCACTAATCTATTTGTGGTAGGTCGATTAGAAACCTAAATAAAACATAGGGAGATATGTTTTATTCCTACGAACCAGAGATTCTAAGCTCGGGGACTTGATTACGCTAGACCTAGTCTAACGCCCTTTCGGTACCTTTTCTTTTCAAAAAAATGTTTTGGCAGACAGTTTGGATTCATTTTAACTTAGTCACTAGCATGTGAGGTGATCATGCGGGTGCGCAAACCACCAATTTAACACCCAAGAAAGCATTGAATAAATTGCAAGTTGGAAGAATTACTTACCTCGAAGCAACGTAAGCATCTGCATTGTTAGCTAGAAAATCACATCAACAACCTAATATGATTTCTAATTAACAAGGAATTCTCTCAATTTTTGGATTTTCGCTTATTTAAATGAAAGCTAATCTACATGCAATGACGTGCAAAAATGACGTGCAAGTAATGCAACCTAGCATGCAAACTATATGTCATGCGACGACATGACCTAATTCTGATGACGGGCAAATGATTTATTTTTGGTATTTTCTAATGAAATTCGGAATAAAAATATGCCTAAATTAACATGCAACCTATGATGACTTAACATATCCTAACATGACTTATTTTTGGGATTTTTGTTAAAATTCGAAATAATAAATTACTTAAATTAAGAATGCAATCTATCCTAACCTACCATAAAACAATTCATTCTTTTTTTTGGGGTTTTCATGAAAATTCGGAATTAAAATAAATAACCTAAATAATCTATTAAGATTAGAATATTATTTAATTTAAACTAGGAAATAGATTATCTCAAGTCCTAATTTAAATTAAATAATTACTCTATCGTCTAGATATATTTAGGATTCCCTAAACACGCAAAACTCAAATTAAAATCCTAACTGATATTTTTTCGAATTTTCTTTTTTATTTGAAAAGGAAAAGCAATTTAAACAGAGATAGCATCCACATTTAAAATAGCCACACGATCCGCAAGATTCGTTTCAAACTCGAATTAGGCACAAAAATCAAACTATCGGTCATATCTATAGGGTTACAGATATTGACGGAAAGTCGATCATTGAAATTTGGAAAGCAGATAAAAGTCATTATCGTACCCAATTGATTATGGATAGGATAATGATTTTTCGTATCGCCACGTATCGTACCTTAGGGATAAGGTCGGATAGTCGTCCAGATACGTTGCTGAATTAGGAAAGTTTCCTAATTTTGAATATTTTAAAAATATTGCGGATATCAGATAATTATCCTAATATATCTAATATTCCACACGATATTCACGAAATATTCAAACACTCAAATTAGTAAATTAAATATTCTGAAAAAAATATCGGATAATGTCCAATTACCTAATTTGCAGATAATTTCCAAATTCGAGCTTGCGGATCGGGATGAGCGGCGAACGGTGGACCGGCGGCGCGGTGTCGGGAGCGACGGCGGCTCGCGGCGATGACACGACGGGGCAACAGCGTGGCTGTCCAGACAGCGGCGGTGCAGGCGTGCAACGACGACAGGATTGTCCAGGCGGCGGCACACGAGCGACGCCGGGCGTGATGCGGCTTCGGGGAGTGGCGTGCGACGGTGGGGCAGCGACTTCACCGGCGGGAACAGCGTCGGTGTGATGCCGGGACAGTGGCATCGGCACGGCGATGGCGTCCAAGCGACGGCGCGACTCCAAGCAGCAGCATGCGGTGGCGGGGCGGCGACTTCAGGGCGGAGCACGGCGGCGGATCGATCTGGGCAACGGCGGATCGATCTGGGCAACGGCGTCAGCGTGCGGCGACTTCGGGGCGGAGCACGGCGGCGAATCAGTCTGGGTCGGCGTGCGGCGGGGAATGCGCGGCAGCAGGCGGTGGCGCGCGGCGGGAGGCAGCAGCGCGTGGCAGGGAGCAGCGGCACAACGGCGGTGGCGCGTGGCAGGAGGCGACAGCACGTGGCAGGGAGCAGCGGCACAACGTGGCGTGGCTCCGGGCGGCGGCGGTTTTCGCCGGTCTCCTTCTCTCTCTCTCTTTCTCACTCTCACACTCTAAAAAATTCTGATCTGGAATTATCAGAGGTCCCCCCAAAATCCTAACCTAATGATGTATAGATAACACTAATCTAGGTCAATTAAATGGACTCTCTAGTCCTAATAGGCTTAGGCTTGGGCTTAGATTTTAATTTGAATGGGCTGAATTAATTAAGGATAATGGGCTGAATTAAGCTCGAATTAAAACAACCGAGTCCGTTTGACTTGTAATTCCCAGCCCTTGCATTCCAAGCGAGCCGAGTCCCATTCGATGAAATTTAAGCTCGCTCGTCACCACCAGTCCGATGCAAAATGCAATTAATCTAAAATGAATTTAAACTATATGTTATGCAACCTAAATATTTTTGTTTAGGGGTTAAAAATTTAATCCCTAATTTTCTATACAAATTACAACTAAATAGTCGCTAAAATTTAGGTGTCAACAACCGGCAAGGATTTGCACCATTAAGATCATTTCAAAGGAATGATAACTTGGTTCTTCTTTCACTTCGGATTCGACATACGATATTACACTCTCTTTGTAAGTAGTGAAATCCATCTCCCCATGTACGATGATCATCTTGCCATTAATGACGAACCTGACCTTCTGATGGAGACTTGAAGGAATAGCACCAGTCATATGAATCCAAGGTCTTTCGAGTAACAAGTTGAAAGTCCACGGAATATCCACTACTTGGAAGTCAATTAAAAAAGGCACAGGACCTATGTTCACCTCGAGCTCTATATCACCAATAACGTCTTTCTTTGTTCCATCAAACGAGTGCACAATTACCTTTGAAGGTTTGATGAGCTCTTCACTAATCTCCAAGCGATGCAGTGTGCTTAGTGGACACAAATTAAGTGCGAAACCATTATCGATCAACACATGTGATACCTCTTTGCCCCGATATTTGACAGCAATATATAGAGCCTTATTATGGGAATGCCCATCGATTGGGAAATCTTCATCGGAAAAGGTAATTTGATCTTTCAGAAGAATAGTACCAACAAAATCTTTCAATTGTACTTCATTAATTATCTCTGGGACGTGCACTTCATTGATAAGTTTCATAAGCACCATTTTGTGGCTTTCTGAAGTCTTTAAGAGATCCAACAGAGAAATCTATACCAGCATCTTTCTTAGCTGTTTAATTACCTCAAATTCGCTCGTTTTCATGACTAAAAGCAATTATTTGACATCTTCTTCGGTTACTCCTTTCTTTTCGTGCTCACCTTCTTTCGGGACGTAGCATCTCCTCGATCAGATTATGGCATCTACTTCTTTAGAAGAATAATCCCAAGGTACATACCTAGTATCAAACTTTTCTTTTGGAGGGAGAGTGATGATCACAGGCCGTATTTCTTCTCCTTCAATCTTTGGTTGATTAATGGGAAGTTGGATAGTGATTGGTTCGATAGGACTTTCTTTCTCCTTATATTTATCTACCTCATCAATCTTGATCAGAAATGGTGTAATCATGGATACTATGCTTCTATTGGCTTCGTCAGCATCTATTCCACCCCAGCCATTAGGTGTAATCATTTCATTCTTGAATGCCCACGGAGGGGGTGTATATTTGACACAGTAATTATACCGGCCACTATCTTGACCCAAGAGATCAACAACTTTACCTTATCTTTGTGCTTTGCGAGCAAATCGCTTATCACCTCGGCGAGTCTTTTTCTTCTTTTACTCTTCTCGATCTTCATTCTCTTCGAGATTTAGTTGGTTGATCGGGACCTCGTCTATGCCACTCCATCCATTAGGTATAATGTCCCTATTTTTAAATGCCCATGGTGGTAGAGTATATTTGACAAGGTAATTGTATCTACCGCTGTCTTGACTGAGTAAGTCTACGATTTCGCCTTCCTTGGATAACTTCTGGGTGAAATGCCTTTCACCCTATCGGACTTTTTCTTTTTCCTTTTCATTCTCATTTGTTTCATCTTGGAGTATTTCTTTCTTAGACGAAGCTTTTTCCTTGAGACTGATTTCGTCATCTATACCACCTCAGCCATTAGGCACAATTATTTCATTTTTAAATGCCCATGGCGGTAGGGTATATTTCACTTGGAAGTTATACCTTTCGGAGTCTTCTCCCAAGTTATCTACAATCTCGTCTTTTAGGAGCGCTTTTTGACGAAAGCAGGCATCTCCTAATCGAGAAGCTTTAATCTTGACTTCATATTCATCTTCATCGTCACACTTGATTATTGTTTCTTCATCTTTGATTATATTTACTATATTGTGCTCAAGAAGAGGATTTTGATGTACATTTGGCTTGGGCTCTTGAAAGTTCAATATCTTCTTGTCAATGAGCTGTTGAACCTTCTACTTTAGAGTGGAACAATTATCTATATCATGTCCCCTTTCTTCCACGTGATAGGTGCAAGTTTTTGATTCATTGTACTAAGAAAATCTTGTAGGATTATCCCTTGGCACTTCTTTGGCCATCAAATGCCTTTCTAAAAGCATTGGTAATAGCTTTGACAAGGGTCGAGGCAGCTTCTTTGGCTCAAACTGCCTTGGGTTTTTCCAAGCAACATTTGATTGCTTTGGAAATGATACTTAATGAGTATTTGGGCTAGATACCATAGCCACTTCTTGAATGGGTTCTTTGTCTTTTCTCCTAGGGTAAAGCCTTCATGTTGCTGTTTCTTAAGCCTTTTTCTCTTTCGATCCCCATTCAATTCTCTCACCTACTTTTACCAACATGGTGAATGTTTGACAACTTGATATATGAAGCTTATCATAATACTCAATTGGCAATGATTTTAGAAAGAGCTAAATGAGCTCGTCTTCACTTATGACGGGCTTTACTTGTGAGGCAACAACTTTCCATTTCTGAGCATGGGCTCTAAACCCTTCATTCTTCCATTTTTTTGGTTCTGACGAGATCTTCTCTAGTTAGGAATACTTCAACATTAAACTTGTACTGGCGAAGAAATTCTCCTATCAAATGGTCTCATTCAGTGAAGTCTTCTATGTCAAGGGCTATGTACCATGCAAAGAGCCGCTCCTCTCAAACTATCTTGAAATGTGCTAATAAGAAGTGGCGTGTTATCTGAATATCTCACCATCTTACAAAGATAATACTTCAAATGGCTTTTGGGACAATCAGTGCCATCATACTTACTCACGAGCTCTGGTTCTTTATAATTTTCTAAAACAACCACCTTCGCATATGGCGAGAATTTGTCGAACCTTTGAAGTTCATAACCTTGACTTGCTAAGCACTCTTCAATTTTGGCAAATCTCTAGGCCTCTTCTTCATCCCTTGTTTTGGATGTTTTCTTAGTCTGATCATCCTCTTCCAAATTTACTACCTCATGCATAGTTTTTGGAAATTTTTCTTAAATAGGTTCTTTGTTTCTGATTACGTCTTCAATCAGTGTTTTAGTAGCATTTGAAGTTTCCACATTTGGAGTAGTACGATAAGATCCTTGAGATGCAAGAATAAGAGCCTTCATTTCTGCCATCATGGCGGCCATCTGGGTCATTTAGTTCTCGACCTCAGTTAATGGAGTACGGGTTTCTTCTTCCGCCATTCTAACTTATAAGCGTGTTCGAGGTCATTTACCTTCCGTTACTAGAAAATCTTACTCTGTAAAAAGACCCAATGTTTAGCATAGTAAAATGATCATGAAACCCTACATTCTTTTAATTGTATGATTTCATGAGATTGCCAAGGATAAGAATTTTCATACAAGCCTTAGCCCTATATAAAATTCTTTATCAATGTCTTTCTCAAGCAATCATACAATTCAAAGAATTGTAATCCATGGTGATTCCTTTATGTTTTGAAATCATGTTCTAAAATTATCTATGCATGTTTAGAAAGTGATCAACCCATCGTTGCATATAAAATTTGAAATTGTTTAATATTGTGATTTTAAACTCAAATGGGAATTTAAATCATCCAATCCTAGGCTTCTTGCTAACTTAGGTAGCTTTCGCCTTTTGGTATTTCTCCTATTCCTTGGCTCGAGATTCCCATTCTTCAACATCGATCATAACCTCTTCAGGGACGTAGGGTTCCACTTCAGGTACGCTTGGAACAATATATTCTAGAACATATTCATCTACAAGATCCGGTACAATGCTCAACAGGACATATGGCTCGACATCAATTGGACGCTTATTTTCTATCCATTTAATGTATTCTTTGGAGGCCATGCAAATCTTCATATCTTCTTCCAACCTTTTTTACCACTCGATTATTTGTTTAAGTGAGTTATCCAAAGATAGGATGATCTTGTGAATTTTGGTTTAAAGGCTATTCTTCTCCTCTTTGGGTATAGTTTTACTTGGGATATCAAAGGTGAACTCTTCGAGATTCCATGTCAGTGGAACTTGCTGAAGTATGCCGAATTGTCTAATAACCCTTAGAGGGCAATAAGCTGCTCCTCCACTCAAACCAAGCAATGGTACCGCATTCCCCTCTCGGCTCGTAATCTTCGCCTTGTCAATCTTTGGCCAATTGATCCGCCATTGGATTTGATCAGGAGTTAGGGCTCTAATGAAATTGGTCCAATCTAAGAAAGATTGTTTGGGTAATTTACTTTGGAGACGAATATATCGTTCAATTGGATTTATCACTGAACAAATTTCGCGAATGTTCATGAAATGACACCATGGTCAAATGTGTGAGATGAGCCATAATGACAAAAGACCAGTAGAAGCTTGAAAGATACTCCTCCCATGATTTTGGCATGTGTTTAAGGAAATGATAGTTTGGGCAAGAAGCATATTATAAAAGTCCCACTTAAGACATGATTGTCTCGCGATCACAACGACTAAAGGGTCTAATCCTATTTTAGACATGGGGAATAGAACAAAGCTGAAGAAAACTAGAATGAATACCCAGGCTGAAGTGTTTTCCATTTTCCTAGCAAGTTTTGAAAAGTTGGCTACTAGGAAGGATAATGGAAATCTACTCGTGTTTGATTTGATTAGCTTTTTGATTTTGGAAGTTTTGAGGTTAAGGAATTCAGCTAGGAGGCTCACAAGATTAAATACAACGGGTGGCTCTACGACCTTAGTCTTAAAATTAATTCCAATGGCGGCTTGATATTCTTCTAATGTTTGTACCAATTCATGTTCTCCAAGTTGGAATGTGGCGGTGGAAACCTCCTAAAAATGTGCCAAAGCTTGGACTAAGCTGACTTGATGTTCTACATGTGTGAGCTCGAGAAGGTATCCAAGCCTTTCTTGGACATAAGTTTGGCTTTCCTTGGACACGCCTTTTCACCAAGAAACAAGCTCCTTCCGAGGAATGAGAATTACTTGGATATCTAGTTTTCCCATTGAGCCTAATTATGCAAAAAGATTTGTTATTAATCACCATGGATCACGAATCAATTTTAATGCCTCCATTTTAATCATATGTCCTTTTGAGGTAAGATGGATGTAAAATATACTTGCATATCTAGAAAGTAATGCAAATGTCACTTTGAGTCCGTTTAGACCTTAAAAGAGCATATACTTGAAATCATGGACAAATTCGATGTGTGATGTAAATGCCCATTTTGTTATACTCCATTTAGACCATAAAGTTCTAAACTATGGTTTACAACTTCGAATACATTGAAATGAACAAATAAGCACTTAAATTACATGAAAAATCTGTCATTGACCTATACATTTCATCTAAAAATAAAAGAATGGTCAAATGGAGTATGACGCCCTAAATATGCATTTTAATATGAAATGGCATTTAGACCAAGTATCAAATGTCATTTAGGCATTTTTTTGAAAATGTGCAGCTTAAGTTTTTGAATATGCAAAAATCTTGTCTTATCACAATAGTATATGGAGAACGTACACTTGTGAATCGGCGGTCGCTTTGGGCTGACCTTATTCAGCTCTCTTCGTGTGAGCTACCTTGGATTGTTACCGGAGATTTTAATGCCATTAGAGACCCGGCTGATAGAGTGGGTAGCACAACTCCTTGGATTCTGGCCTTTGATGAATTTGGGGACTGCCTTAACTAGGCGGGACTAGAGGATCTTCGTTATGTGGGCTGTAGATACACATGGACTCATTCTTCAGGTGATAATCGGAAACTTTGCAAGATTTATCGGGTGCTCATTAATGACCTATGGAACCAACTTTTCTCCTTCTCGGAAGCCACCTTCCTTGCGCCAGGTATCTCTGATCACTCCTCTATGGTGATAAAAATTTTTCTGCCACTTAGCTTCAATAAACCTTTCAAGTTTTTCAACTTCTGGGCTACACATCCAAAATACTTGGACTTAGTAGCTCAAGCCTGGGATACTCATATAGTAGGCACTCTTATGTATATGATTTGCTGCAAACTTCGGGTGCTTAAAGCAAAGCTGAAACACTTGAATAGAAGTTCATTCTCTACTATTTCCACAAGGACTGAACAGGCCAGATCAGACCTATATGCTATTCAGGTAGCCTTGAAGCGTCATCCCTTTGATCAGAGCCTGTTTGATAGAGAAGTGGAGTACATATGATCCTTCTCTGCTCTGAGATTACAAGAGAAATCCTTCTTCAGACAGAAATCTAGGATTCGATGGCTCAAAGAGGGGGGCATGAATACTAAATTCTTTCATCATTTTGTTAACAAAAAGCGGTTACAAAATCAAATCCTTTCGGTGTCTACTGATGACGGTGTTCTACTAACTGACCCACAAGCGGTCAGGAACCACATTGTTAGTCACTTTCAGGAGCTACTCAATGGTAATTCTGCATCTATCCAGCCATCTGTCCGTGAGATAAGGGATTTCATTGGCCGGGTTTTAGATGAGAATCAGAGGAACCGCCTAGCACAACCGGTTTCGGATGAGGAAATTCAGTCTACCCTGTTTTCACTTGCTAGAGGCAAAGCCCCTGGGCCGGATGGGTATAACGTTGATTTCTTCAAAACCTCTTGGGAGATCATTGGACCCTCCATTCTCATGGCGGTAAGAGATTTTTTTGAGTCTAGTTGTGTGCTTAAAGAGTTAAACAATACCATTTTAACTCTAGTGCCGAAATCCCCTAATGCCTCAGCCATGACTGATTTCCGTCCGATTGCATGTTGCAATACCCTTTACAAATGCATTTCTAAAATCCTAGCTAGGCGTATTGCTCGTGTCTTACCAAGTCTGATTGGCCCTTCCCAAACGACTTTCGTTAAAGGACGCAGAATTAGTGATAACATCATGATTGCTCAAGAGTTGTTCGTGGACTTTCGTCATGAGGCTTACCTTCCTAAGTGCGCCATCAAATTTTCAGAAAGCTTATGACACAGTCGACTGGGAGTTTGTTGAAAAGACACTAAAGGCCTTCAAATTTTCGGATTTCTTCATCAAGCTGGTTATGGCTTGTGTGTCAACAGTCAAATTCTCGGTTTCAATCAATGGGGATTTACATGGGTTTTTTGCTAGTTGTCGAGGTATACGACAAGGCGATCCGCTATCGCCATATCTTTTCATACTGGTTATGGAAGTCATGTCCGGAATTCTAAAGGCAAAAACAGACATTTCGGATTTCCATTGGTTTTGGCGCTACAAAAAAACCCGTATTTCTCATCTATTTTTTGCGGATGATGTGCTCCTTTTCTCCGAAGCTCACTTGAGGTCGATTGAACTAATCAAGGAATCTCTTGACCTGTTCTCCGACTGGTCTGGCCTTAAACCGAATAATAGGAAAAGCAATATCTTCCTCTCGAGAGGGACTCCGGTTCTGCATGGACAATTACTTCAATGCCTCGGCTTTCAATAAGGTACACTCCCTTTTCGCTATTTAGGCGTGCCTATTATATCGACTAGACTGCGTAAAGAGGACTGTAAAATCTTGATTGATTCTATAACGGCTCAAGCCCGCTCATGGACTCAACGTTTCCTGTCCTTTGCTGGTCGATTACAACTCATCAAATCAGTCCTGCATTCCATGCAAGTGTATTGGGCAGTATCTTCTCTATTCCGAAATCAGTATTATATAGAATTGAGACTATTTCGCGACAATTTCTATGGAAAGGTCCTGAACTTGGCAAGGGTGGAGCTAAGGTAGCGTGGAATACTGTATGTTTACCCAAAGAAGAAGGTGGCCTTGGGATACAGCGACTTGTGGAATACAATAGAGCAATGACTCTTAAACACATATGGCTTCTCTTTACTGATAAGGAATCCATGTGCTGCAAATGGATAAATTCAACCTTCTTAAAAAAATCAAACTTTTGGATTGTATCCAAACCTACATTTTGCTCTTGGACATGGAAGAAAATTCTGGATATGCGAGCTTCCGCCCAAGCACTATTTCGGTGGAAGATTGGTAATGGACACTCGGTGTCCTTTTGGTTTGATTGGTGGCATAACAAAGGCCCACTCTACGTCATATTCAGCAATGTGGACATATACCAATCGCAGATTCCCCGGGATACTTCGGTTCGGAAATTCTATGATTGTTTATGGCAACCTTCATATACACTTGACACTATCTTAAGCTGGACGGATTCACCACCAATTTTTGTGGAAAATACTCCGGAGAAACTGATATGGTCTCCACGTCCTTCTGGCTCTTTCTCGGTAGCGCTAGCTTGGAATCATATCAGAAGGAAAGGGCATCTATCCCCGTGGCACTCATTCATTTGGGATCATCATATTACGCCTCGACATGCCTTTCTCTTGTGGCTTATTTCTCTTAATTGGCTGCCTGCCTAGGTACTCCTCCTACAAAACCGAAGGATTGACACCGCCTTGTGCGCTTTCTGTGGTGATAGACCAGATTCAATCAACCACCTCTTCTTTGAGTGCACTTCTACTACTAGACTGGCTTCTTTCTGGGCAACTAAATGCAACCTTCCATGGCGCAACCGTCCTTGGCAAGAGCATATTAGGTAGGCAATGAAAGTTTGTAGTGGATCTTTCTTTGCTCATCGCCTCTCTAGATTTTCCTTAAGTGCACTATGTCATATCATTTGGACTGAAAGGAACAACGCCATCTTCAGAAACAAGAGTGTATATATCCCGGGTATGCACTTGCACCTATTCAAAGTCGTGAAGGATAATGCCATATCCATTGGGGGAGTTGAGGATACTCCTAGGAACCGGCAATTACAAAGGAAGTAGGGTCTTCCACCTTCAATCTTCGAACCGAACCAGATGGCCTCTTAATTCAGTGTATTAAGTCGCCTTGTTTTTAGTTGGTCTCTATTTGGCTTGTTGTATAGTTCTTGCTGAACCATTGTTGACCCTGTTCGAACATTTCTGTGTCCTAATCGGGTCAAGGGTTGGCTTTGGCGCTATATTGTATATGGTGTTTTGAAAAGTAATACATATTCTTACCTTTACCAAAAAAAAACTTGCATAATTATAAAAGAATGGAATGGAACGATACTTGCTTACCGGAATGTTTTTGTTTGGTTTTAAATATACCAACTACAAAGATAAGCGAATGCAACCAGTGAAGTTTTGACACCTAAAAGAGTAGGATATGCTAAAGGTTCAAGGTTACCACCTTAATGGACAAGGGATTCCATTCCAATAGGCAATCGGTCCAAAGTAATAGAATATTATTCCACCTTGGTGATCGGTAGCGTATTTAAACGATCCTATGAGCAATCGACTCATAGTTTCGCCTAAACACATACCTCCTAAGGGTAATCCTAAATGTAGCCAGGGTTGGGCCATGGGTGGTGTGTGCTAATGGTGTAGTGCTAAAACAATTTAAAGACATGCATAGCAATTAATGATCAAACAGCACTTCTAAAATTCATTCAAACCACATTCAAACCACATTCAATCCTAACACCATCTTATAAAACAAGGGTTAGCAAAGACTACACCCCTTATACCACCCGCCTACAAAACCATTTAACACTATCATTAGCGGGACGTACCTGGGATCCTTGCAACACAAAACACAAGCGTATCGTTCTATCTAGGCCTAAATCCACTTAGAAAAGGTAAGTCCCCAGTAAAGTCGCCAAGCCTGTCGCGTCGCGCTTTTTTAGGACTTTCGAGATTTACACGCTAAGGAGGTATTTCCGTGTAAGGGTCTCTCCTAGACCATACCTCACGTGACAGCGGATGATAATTTCCTATTTGATCTATGTTTTCGATTTTGGAGTCGCCACTAATCATTATTGGTAGGTTGATTAGAAATCTAATCGAGGTATGGGAGAAATTCAACGATTCTACGAACCAGAAGGACTTGATTACGTTAATGATCCCGAATCGAGATCTCTAATGCCCTTTCGGTACCTAAGAACGATACGATATCTAACGTGTCATGAAGTTTCCAAAGCTTGCCCATTAATTCTATCCATTCTAATTGCGAGGAAAAATCAATCAAGAATTAAATGCGCAATCAAAGCCAATCAAACCAAACAATCCTAAATTGTCTCTAAAAAATGAAATCCAACCAAAACATCCAAACCCTAATGAAGCCCTACAGGCTTGTTCATTTCATGATTTGTGTCTTTTTAGGATTTTAGGGTTTTTTAGGGGTTATAACCCCTGAATTTGAGATTTTCTAAAATTGCCACTTGGGCACTTCCAAAAATTCAAATTTCACTTTCTAAGGTTGGCCACAGTATTTTTGAACAATTCTATGAATTTTAAAAAAAAATTTCGAAAATTGACCGAGAATTGATTTTTATGATTTTCTGCAAATTTTTATGAATTTTCGAATTTTTCAAATTTTTATTGATTTTATAGATTTTTCACATTTTTTATTTGTATTTTCAAAATTTTATGAATTTTTATGGATTTTCTAAGAATTTTTCAATTTTTATTAAATTTTCTAATTTTTTGAAATTTTTTTATGTTTTCCAAAATTTTTCTGAATTTTTTAATTTTTTCAATTTTTTATTGATTTTTTTCAATTTTAGATTTTTATTGGATTTTTTTATTTAAATTTTCCCGCCGGGAAAATGAACCGAATCGGCCCGGTTCGGCTTGGCCGAACTAGGCCTCGTTGGCACCGGTCATCTTCTCCGACAAGCACGACGCCAAACGGCGTCGTTTAACACCTTTTTCATTGGGGCATTTTTACAAACACCTAATAGGCATGATTCTGTATTATACGTTCTCGAGGCCATCGGTTTAAGCTCACCGCTGATGACCTTTCGGCAACTATTTTGCCATTTTGATTGCACCATTGTGATGCCCATGTGTTCTATTTTCAATCTAACCTGCTCAGAACACCGATGGACGTTCGCCGGCCGGCGAAAAAACTGGTCAAAAAACTTAACTCGTCACCAACCTAAGATTTGCATTTCCAGAATCTATGTAACTATCTTACTCGCCTTAACCATCTAGATCACTTCTAACAACTAACAAAACATCAAACAATGGTGAAGGAAGCTAACTTAACAGGCCTATGGCCATGGTGATGCACCGGCGACGATGTCCGAACTCCGACGAGGGGTTTTAATGATGGCCAGGATGATTTTATGCATATTCAATCGTTTAAAATACAAACAAGCAAAAAAGATGTAATCAGAACATGTTTTAGGCATCTAGTATGACAAAATTGTGAAGAAAAACGCACGAACAAACCAAAAACACATTTTGGAAATCAATAGAAACCGATACAACAAATGATTTTTACCTTCTTTGTTCGATGATCAAATGATTTTTCCGAGCCAATTCACTGCTATAGGATCCTTCTCCAATACTCAAGCTTCCAATAGGTGGTCTTGGATTCCCTGGGGGTGATCTGGACACGCCAGTCAAGGTTCGTTTCCAGGCGCCGGCAACCAGCTTTGAGCCGGTCGTCATAGGTGAGGATACTCACCTCTAGAGACTGATTCGCCGGCGTTTTTCCGGACGAAAAGATGCCGATCACTCGGTCTCAGGGAGTATCAACTCTACCCTTTCTAGTTTTCTCTCTTTCGTTTCTATTTCTCTCTTTTCTCTCTCTGGAATTTTGTCGAACACGTTCCATATTCAATGTTCAGTTTTTCTTCATTTTTTATAAGGAATCAAAATCAAGAAAAATAGAAAATGGAATCAGAAAATTCCATAAAAATAGTCATTAGTCTTATTTTAAATTCAATTTCATTAATAAACCATCAATTTTGAAAAATCTCAATTGGGCATGTGTTTTTCCCAAAATTGGGCAAAATCAAACCCAAATTGAACAAAAAATGCAATTAAATCTTTTCTAGTCATTTTTAAGTCATAGTGTCTTCACAACAAATGATTCTGAGACCTTGAATTACATAATGGTCAGTCCAATTGCACAATTTGTTAAAGAAATCAGAAAACCCCAAAATTCAATTGAAAATTAGGAATTTTGAACCCAAATTAGGAATTGTGTCCAATTCGAAATTGTCAAACCATGAGACCGTCATTTCTAGGGTTAATCAATTATGGGTAATTCAATTTTGGCACCAATTTTTCCTAATCAGGTCATTAGAGCATCGAATTGAACAAAACCCCAATAACCCGAATATAAAAAGCTAAAAATCTTGGACATGATTTTGATAAAAATTAGGGAAAATCACATATTTGGGTTCAAAATATTATAAGGAATTCAATTTTGGGGTTTAATTTTAAAAATTGGATCAAAATATAGCTTAATTTGCTTATTTAGACCAACTCGGGTCGACAGGGTCAACCCGACCCGACCCAGGTCGGTCTTCTTCCTCACCTGACTCGTCCAGAAGGTTCTAAGCCTAGAAAAAATATCTCGTGCCCGTGACTTTGCCGATTTACCTGGAATGATTAAGCACGTGTTAAACTCCAACTCCAGCTGGATAATCACGAGCTGGCATTAGAGATTCGGTCTAACCGATTTAAGGCCGATAAATAACAAACTTTGGGCGGGAAATTGATGAATAAAAAATGAAGAAAAACTGAACATTGAATATGGAACGTGTTCGACAAATGGAGATGACTGAGAGTGAGACGGAGGTGATGGACAGCCGGAGGTGCGGCTGTGAGTTGATGGGAGTTGAGAATTGAAGTCATGAGTTGATAGGCGTCGAGTTTGAGAGTTGAGACTATGAGTGAGGATAGAGAGACGACTTAGATAAAGTGAGGTGAGACAAGATGAGTACTCAATTGATTGGTGTTAAGGTTCGGATTAGGGATTTTAGGATTTTCATTTTTATAAAATGTTTTTTTTGTTGGAAATTTTTCTTAACAATTATATATATTACCCGTCCAGTCGGTGTGGGCCGATGGGCGGTTCCATGCTTAGAATCGGGAATCATACCGGTACTCACTAGTTCTAGTAAATTGGAACCGGGAGCAGGACTGATCCCCATAAGAAACACCAATTCCGAGCTGGTCCGGTTTGGTTCCGAGCGATCCGAGCGGTTCTCAGTTCCTTTACACAACCCTAGTTTAATATCATGATATATTGGATATACATTACCTATATAAATCACTCCATCCACAAGCTTAAAACCAAAAATGCGTGGATCACTTAAATCAATAGTTTGCTTAGATGATACTATGTAATTTCTTCAAGATTAAAACATAATATCATAGCTCAATGTACTATGTAGACGAAAGCAAGAGACTGATGCAACATCACTAAATGTTATTGACAAATTAGCACTTTTATTCTATTGGATCAATGTGGCATGGCTGGCACTAACGTGAATAATTTTAAATAATATTATAATTATTTTTCAAATTTTTTTTATTTTTTATTTTTCCTTTTTTTTCTTTCCATTGGACGATTGCCGGTCCAAGGCGACCAGCGATAGGGGGGGGCCGACGAGGCAAGCCCTAGTTCAACCTTGTCGGCTCTCGCCGCAATCCAGCGACCGGCTAGAGGAACAAGAAAGGAAAAAAAAAAGAAAGAGTAGGAAAAGAAAAAACAAGAAACAGTAAAAATAATTAAAAATTCGAAAAAATAGTATAATATTATTAAAAATTATCCATGTCATCGCCAGTTGGGCCACATTAGTGCCGGTCGACCAAAATTGGCCGAATGGATTGAATTGATATAAATGCAAAAGGTTTATGATTTAATTGGGATACAAAAAAGTTTATGACTCAATTGATAGAATTACAATAGGTTTTGGACTTTTTTGATAATTTTTCCGTGGAAAAAATGATCCATTGTCGGTATATACTGGAACCACAAGTTATTGATTTGCTCATAGTCTTCGGTTGACGCGAGTCTATGAGAGTGATAGTCAGTGTTATCCGCGGAATGATGATGCAAGCATGTAGCCAATCATTTTAGCTTGCTTTTTCACTTCCAGACTATAGTACCTACTCTCCCTTACAAGGGCAACAATTCAACCTAATACTTGTACACAATTAATTCGGCCTATAAGAAAATCATGAATTTCATGTGGGTCCCATGTAGGTTCTATTTGTGCATTAACCGATTACTCAACATAATCTTTGTTGCCAATAGGCATGTGGCTCTACTAGTAAAGAGATTGAGAAGGTGGAGACCTCAGTATCACAAGGTGCGGGGTTCAACTTCCGAGCTCTGCAAGAGGTAAATCAAAAGTCAAAGAGTAGAGAGAGAGTTAGAGATAGGACAAATAAGAAAAAACTTTGTTAATTGCAGTTTCATCAAGAAATTGCCGAATTAAATCACCATAATGAGTACCATACCATAAAGAAGATCACATTTGCTCGTATATGTTTTGATCTATCCTCATATGGTTGATGTACGTGTTGGATGGTCATGGCCACAGGCAATTAATGTATCAATATAGGAATAAGGACACTACAAATATTATAACTTTTGTATGGCACTTATTAGAGTGTCATAACTCTTTTTTTTACCACTTAAGTGCAATAACTTCTAAAAAAGTATTTACTTAAGTGTCATAACTTTCAATTAATCACTTGAATGCCATAACTTTTTAAAAACGTTTACTCAAGTGTCGAAAATCTAACATGGCACGATACTCAAATAATCAATTGATAAGTTATATGACACTCAAGTGATGGGATTTGACCAAAAAAAATTGTTGCACTCAAGTGACAAAAAAATTATGGTACTCAAGTGATCGCCGTATGAAAGTTATGGCCCACTTGTGATATCCTTTTTCCTATCAATATGAATACATCGTGCTCGTGATCAATTACAAATTTACAACCGTCCATGTGAGGGAAGAGAACGATACTGTGTTCTTAGAAAAAGTAAAAGAGAAAGCGAGAGATACACTGCAAGATTGCCCCATGTTGGGCTCGCCTCGCAAAGATTGATGTTCATTTTGGGAAAAATTATTAGTTGCTCTCGACCACGTTTACAAACTTCCAACTTGCGTTTGGCCGCTCAAAAGGCAAGAACCACCGGCCATCAAGCAATAACCATCATGCAAACTCATTTTTGTTGAGCTATAATGCCAAATTCCATGTCAAACAACTCATTATAGTATCATAGTATTGAGACAAGTTCCATGGAAAATAATTCACGGTATAATCAAGACGTTAAAATATAAAAAAGAATTAGATGAAAATAATAGTTCCATAAACTATTAGTTATAAGTGAGAGGACCAAAATTAACTCTTAAGCAATTTTTTTCATTAAAGCATTAATCTTTTCCTTTTTCAATCAGTTTGGCATGTATTATGCTATCAAGACAGGCATTGGTGACTTACTTTTCCAAGTCTTCATTGAAATTGAAATGTAAATGCTATTCATAAGAATTCATTGGGTTTGAAATTGGCCTTTCCATTTTCTGAGGGTCCCTTGATTGTCATCATGCTTTGGTGAAATTCAAGTCGACCTTTTGGTCCAGATTAAGAGATGAATCCACAACTTTTAAAAGCTAAATAATCCATCAATCCCCAAAGCTCGAAATAACTTCTAATCCTGGAACATCCCCTATATAAAATCAGGAGTATAACCCAAAATCCACTAAACAAACTTCTAATCGGCCTGAATAACAACTAAGTTAACTCATAATCGGCCGCAAATATCCTCCCAAAAAGCATTAGCTAACCATATATTTTTACTAATCTTCAAAATAAGCGACAAATAACCTCAAAAAATAAAATAAAATAAATAGACAACGCAACATCCTAGATGACTTGAAATCAACAAATACACAAAGTTATCCCTAAATAACTCAAAATAGCCAAAAACTCGCATCAAAGAAACCATTATATAACTCCATCATCCTAATAACTCATATTGTCTAAAAAGTAATTGAAAACCATTTCTAATCCGGAAAGAACCCCAACTGAAATATAAACCGTAAGCAATCATGAATAGCAACCAAATAAGGTCAACAAACAATCAATTAATAAATAGAAAACAACCCAACCATCTTGTGCAATTACAAGAAATCAACACAAGCCATGTTGGGCAAATTTTAGGGGGCCATCTTGGCAAATTGGTCAAAAATCGGACAAGGTCGGTCCTAGCCTACAAAATTGTTTTTAGTGAAGTCCCCTGGAAAACATGAAATTTTCTTATAGTTCGAGGGCTTTTTTTGCAAAAGTTTAAAACATGTAAGTTGTCAATAACTTAATGAGAAGGTTGTCTATTGAACTTCGCAGGCTTATGAATTTTCAAACTATATTTCCAGAATTTTTTAATCACGCGGGTCAAAACTGGGTCAAATCCAGATTGTCGAGTCATTTTGCTCAAATTCAGGTTTTTTGGTTTTGAACCAGGTCAAATGGTCTTCATGAACTTTGAACTGCATATCCTAAGCTTTCTATTGACAGCTAAACCATTTCAATTAGACCTCATTTGATAGGTTAACTGAACCAAAATATAATCAGTCTACATTTGAGATTAAACTGAATAAGTGACCCTTCTTTGCTTCACTTCCTCTTGTATGATTGGTTGAGAATCAAGGTCAAATGATCTAAATACATGTTTACTTTGATGCTTATGCATGTGATTGCTAGATGTATGTTAGGTGCGATGCATACTCGATGGGTAGCCTTTTGAAAATTTAGGAGTTAATTGATATTGACCATTGTTATGTGAATACAAATGGTGGCCAAATGTCATTAATCATTAATTAATGAATCTTAGTCATTAGGAATTTGGGATGATCGAAATGCATGAAAACCAAAGGGCCAATCGTGAGGCCATTCCAATTGTTTGATTGAATTGAACTGTGTTGATTGTTTTGTTTGAGTGATTGCATGTATATTAATGAACGAGAAATGACACCACCAACGATGACCATGCGAGGCGCTCCATGGAGGATGGCGGCCGAGGCTTATGAAGACAGTGGCAAAAGGCCGCTGTCCTACCCAGTCTCGAATTTGTAATAGCTAGTTTAGTTTAACTAATAAACAAGATTAGCTTAGGTCTTAAATAAAAACTATTTTAGTAAGAAAGACCACTAAAAATCCAAAAAGAATCAATTGTAGTCTTTAGCATAGCTTAGTCCACACACCAAATAATTAATAAGGGGGATATGGACCATTAGTGACTTTGAGGCTACTTGAAAAAAATTAACGATGCACTTCATATCCAATAGTCGAAATTGGTGACCCGACCTTGGATGAGTGAAACGATAAGATTTCTTCTGGCCTTGGTCACGAGGGACCGATTCCCTTATCTAGGATAGGTTTAGATTTTAGGACTCACATTAGTCTCAATAGCAAGCTTACGATGGCTCCTTTCTCGAGGCTTAACAACAAAACCATGTCATATTCTTTGCTCGACATTGTACCGGGTTTGCACCTATCGAGTTGCAAGTTTCTTTTAAAGCACTTGGAATAGCTCGCTCTTTCATTTCACTTGGTGTTTTACTTTATGCACCACTTTTTCAATACATTGTTCGTTAAATTTCTTTTCCTAGTCCAAGATAGGATTAATTTAGAACATAAATGGAAAATCACAAAAACATGTTACATGATCATTAGAAATGGCATTGAGACATTTAGGATTAAAAAAATGGTAAATCAAGATTGCATGACCATTTTGGATAAACAACCAACTAGTTAGGTATTAAAAGGGCGTTAAAAGAAATATTAATGTAAGCAAGTCCTCGTTCTTTGAATATCTGATTGCGTAGGAATCGAGACGACTCTCCCGCGTTTTGATTGGGTTTCTAACCGACCCCCAAAAATGGTTAGTGGCAACTCCTAGTAACACGTAGGCTCATAATAAACAAAAATGGGATAGTCCCAAATTCTGCATGAGGTGTGTGGCTTGGGAGTGCCCCTGCTCTTGAATAGATGAGCCTTTTGAGTTGTCCCTTTGGATGAATCATTCGCATTCTTGGGTGAGTATCTCTAAACCCATCCCGCAAGGGGTAGGTCGTGACATGCAATAGGTTTAAAATTAATTGGACAATTTCCTCGATGAAACTCTCCTTAATCCTTAGCTAAAAGTCCTTCAAGATGTAAATAACACATGCACGGCACTTGCACGACAAATGCACGGCTCTTGCACGACACATGCATGACACAAGGCAATTTCAAGAGGCCAAGGAAAAGTGTGTGTGAGAACTCCAAAAGGCATTTTGGTTCCGCAAGATAATTTGTAGATTTCATAGTTCCAAAATGTTTTGCCCCTATTCTTCCTTTTCCCCTCATTCGTACTGGTCTCTGTCCGACTCAACAATTAACAATCATATAGACCATGCACTATCAAAATGAAATATTACATAGCATTGACCCTAAGGCAGCCTGAAAATATAAACTAACTCCACTCTAATTTAGACCCAGATAATAAGGAAAACTGGTGTTGTTGAGCCACTGGGTTCCTTGAGTCAAAGACTCTGACAGTGAACTCACTTGCCACTGGCAACCTGTTAATAACTTTGTACTCGGGCCATTGTACTTATTTGCCGATTTTAGAACCCGGGCCTCTGTTCATGTACTCTCCATAAAAGAGTGCTCAACCAAAATGTGTCATTGAACTCCAACGAACCAAGGCGACCAGGTTGTTGATGTACGACTTTCGGATCACTGTCGTATAGAACTTCTTCCACAAACGGCCAAGGAATGTCTCAAACGACAACTGTAAAGGGACAAGGTCTGATGTTTGCTGTCAAGGAGCAACATCTAGATATGATCGTTTAGGCTGTCTCCGCCTTGGGTAGTGAACACATTCTTTTGTTTCTCGTCCGGCCTGCAGGCGTGCAATTCTGGAGAACTGCCACTGCATTTCCAAACACAAAATCAACCCTACCATATATATTGCAGTCATGATAAAACTGCAACCAATTTGCACATATAGCTCGTGTTAGTAACTAAAGAACCTGCAATGGAAGAACCGACTTTTTGAAGCTACTCTGGAAAGCCACAGCATGATGCTTGCTCGGCCCCACAAAATTCTCAATGGTAATCCCCTCAGAAAGAAATCCATCGCCCACGATAGCTGCAAAGAGAGGAAAATGACATTTAATTTAATGGCATATCCTTTTATGAATTGTACCATGTAGGATAACATAATAGAGAGCTTCAGTTGGAGTAGAGAACGTGTTATGCTTCTGCAATCCTGGATAAGAAGACCCAGATCTTTTTCCAATTTGATTTAACCTCAAATTGGTGTCTAACAACTACTTTCGCTCTGGAATCCGCAGAGAAGCCTGGAGAAGTTCAGACTAATTTTTCCTCTTTTGTGAAATCAAATTAGAGAGTCAGACACCCTACAGAAGGCAGAGGAAATATTCAGTGGTTTGCACGTACCACGTCAACGGCTGACGTGGCGTGCATAATTTACTCTCATCCACTAATAAATGGACATATGGCTGCTGATGTGTATTAAAAAAATGATGTGGAATTTCTTTTTTTTCTTCCTTCTTCTGAACTCCTTCAACCTCCGCTCCGCTGGGCTTGGCTACCTCCACCGCCAAGCCACCGCCATCCTTGAGCCATCGCCCCACCGTGGCCACCACCGTCCGCGGCAAAGTTGTTGAGCTTGTCGCTGGCAACCATGGACGAGCCAAGACTCGAGCTGAAAGCTGTTAAGCAGCAAACCAGATCTAGCTGTTGAGCGACGGTCGATCACCGTATCCGGGCCAACCTCCGCGTCCAACCTCTCCGTTGTCCCGGTGGCTAAGTCTTGGCCGCGAGCGCTGGTCCCCAGATATGGAGATGCAGAGTAGCGGTCGGCCATGGACGGCCTCTCGTCCACAGATCTGAGCGACGACCTCCGCGGCCAAATCTGGCGTTCTTTCAAAAACCTCGCGGCCATGGACGGTGGCTCGAGTCATTTGACCCTACCGACAGGATGAAGTTCTGAGAATGAAGTTCTGTGAACTGCGTGGGATTTTCTCGATTTGTGTTTCAAGATGCCTACTGCTCCAGATTTGGATTTCGTTGGTGAATGAACAGAGGAAGAAGAAGCGCTCGTCCATGGCCGACCTCCGCGCGATTTATGGACGAGCCACCGTCCATGGCCACCCAACCTGCTCAAGTCATGGCCTCAGATCTGGTGTTCTCTCGCGGCCATGGATGGTGCCTTGAGTCATTTGGCCCTAGTTTTAAAGTTCGACCACCTATTGCTCCAGATCTAGAGTTCGTTCGTGGATGAACAAAGGAAGACAAAACGCTCGTCCATGGCCAACCTCCGCGCGATTTCTGGACGAGCCACCGTCCATGGCCACCCCTCCTGCGCGTCTTCAGATTTGTGACGAGAAGTCGTGCCGTTGTCGCCAGTGGATGAGTGACCGTCCATGCCGGCCGCCACCGCCGCCATGGAAACCCAGATGAAGAAGGAGTGCGTTGTTGAAGAAGGAAGAAAACAAAGATATTCCACATCATTTTTTTAATACACATCAGCAGCTATGTGTCCATTTATTAGTGGATGAGAGTAAATTATGCACGCCGAATCAGCTGTTGACGTGGCGTGTGCAAACCACTGAATATTTTCTCAGGCAGAAGCAGAAGGCTGTAAGTCTGGAAAATTTCTGCTTTGCCCCCAGATTGCAGATTGGTTAAGCAGATAGGTTTATTGTGGCAAGAGAAGTTGGTCCAACGGCTCCTTTGGCCTTGAAAAAGGCTCCAATTGTTAGTTTGAAGATTGGAGGCAGATATAAACAGATGAAAGGTGGTTGAGGACTTTGGCGGAAAACAGGGCTTCTGTTTTATCTCTGTTGATAATACTGTCAAGCTTTCCACCGTGAAAAACAGCTTGTTTTTTTTTTATTGTTATTCTCGGTGAAGGTTGAATTTCTTGTAATCTGAAAAGAGAGTGGATTATATAGTGTTAAGGTGCTTGTCTTTGTTGAGTTATCTACCGAGCTTCGTACAGAAACAACACTATCTACGTACTTTAATATCTCTGAGATTACTAACGAATTCAAGCCTTATTGATGGTCGCCAGTCTAGGAAAGTGGATGCAGAGTAAGTGACACTCCGAACCACTAAATATTTGTCCCGCAATATCTTTTATCTCTTTTACTCTTTTATTAGCTGTTTGATCGAAGCAATTATATCGGCATAAATGTTTTTCCGCATACAAAAGCGCATTTACAAATCTTTCATGAAAAATGTTCTAATTTTTGTAGGACTACCAATTCAACCCCCTCTTGATAGTCATGTTAGCCATATTTTGGTAGTTTTGGCATTAGAGCTTGGTCGCTCAATTTTTTAAAGTTTTATATTTTAAGAGCATAAAGTATTAGAGCTTAGTATTTAAAGTGTTAGATGGAGGCAGATAGATGAACATGAACATCCGACAAGGCAACTACGAGATGCACAAGATGAAAACATCACCCAAATATGCACAAGCTATAGATATATCATCAATGGTCTTGCCAGCCAAGGAAGACCTACAGCAGCTAGGAAATTGTGAACACGGGTCATGTGTTTTCTCAATGAGCTAAAGGCAATGGTGGAATCATTCTAAGAGATTGCAAAAATAGTGCTCACCAACCAACCATCATTATGATACCAATTGTTGTTAAGATTACGCTGGAGCTAACACATCTTGCAATTTTATATCAAACACGAGAGAACGAAATCACAAGAAAAATCAACAAGGAACAAAAAAGACAATATAGATTTTACGTGATTCGGTCCAAATTCTGTCCGAGTATTGATATCTACTCCATGGAGAAAGCTAACCACAAAGAAAGCCGCTATGAATCCGAATAACTACAGAGTTACAATCATTCAATCATTCAAGTGTTTTCAGCTCTAAATTACACTCATAGCAAATGCACAAGTGTTATATCACAATTTTTCACAAAGAACTCATTTAAAAAACTTAAGAGAGAAAATTCCGACACACCTCTTGCTCGCTCTAAAGGATAACTTGAATAAAATAGGTCAAAAAAGCTTTCTAACGCCCACGTTTTCGAGGTCAATAAGATATCTGAAAGTTCACTCGGAATGGATTGGGCAACCGCTCGACATATGAAATGGAGAGGCAAAACCAGGACTCTTGCCAATCGCTTGCCCGCCTGCTGCCTAGTAGCTACAAGCTACCGGGCACATCTGACAGGGTGCCCAGGCAAGCTACCACCTCACACCAAGGGACACCTCCAAATACATCTCAGACCTATCTTTTTTTTTTTTTTTGGTAATTGAGATGTCCAGGCAAGCTTGCGCTCACCTCGATTATTCCTCGGGAGAGACTAGCACAGCAATCCACCGCCATGGCCCCCCACTTAAATCACAAGTGCTCAACTAGGGAATCGAACCTGGAACCAGTACGCCTAACCACACAATCCCAAGTGCGCCTAACCACACAATCCCAAGTACGCCCTAACCAACTGAGCTACCTATGGATGGGTCATCTCGGACCTATCTTAATCTCCAGGTTTGACAAAAACTCCAATTTTGGCAAGAACTGTGAGACAAATTCAACTACACATGCTTATTCCACTCTTAAATCATAAAAAATCTAACAAATACCATCAAAAGGTTATTATCCCCAAGATTGTGTGAGCATGAACAACAATCATAACCTAACTCCCTTCCTTAGGACAGATCAATTTTAACCTGACAATCGAGTTTATAAATTGTGAAACGGGCCAAGCAGAGAACTTCAATCGAGCCGAAAGCAGAAAGGAAAGAAGAATTGCAATGAGCTGCGTAGAACTCCAAATAATTGAACCCCTTTGGTTCGAGAACACTCGAAGCTAAACAGGGAGAGAAGTTTTTAGTGCTCCTAAAGAACAATCCACCCTCTTACCAAGGAGAAATTGTTTAGTAGTTTAAAATGACCATATTGTAGATACAACATGGTGGGTGGATAACGTTATTTTTCGGTGAAGAGCAGTGAAATGCACGATATTTCGTGTTTGTCATTGGTCTGGTGGAAATATGACATAGTTCTCTTGGGCCACCTAAAAATGTCTCTTAAACATTTCATCCAAATGGGTAAGTTACCAGCTTAAGCGGCATAAACTTAGGCTCCGTTCGTTTTGCGGAAAATGTGATTTTTTCAAGAAAGCCATTTTCTAGGAAAATGACAATATTTTTTGGTATTCAGTTAAAACCTGAAAATCAACTGTAAAATGTTTTCCGCCGTTCGGTATACAATTTGATCTTCTAGGGAAAATTATCAAAAAATTCGAAATTTTTATTTATTTATTTTTCTTTCCGTTTTTTCCTTTTCTTTCTTTTTTTTTTTCCTTCTTCCTTGGCCGGTCGCCGCCATGACAACGGATAGCAGTCAGCGATCGACCACAGGCAAGCTCGAGCCTTGCCTGATCTGGCCAAACCGCCAGACATCGGGGAGGCTCTAGCGACCTCAAGCTTGTTTGTGACCGGTCA
This sequence comes from Syzygium malaccense, assembly GCA_031216405.1. Taxonomy (NCBI): domain Eukaryota; kingdom Viridiplantae; phylum Streptophyta; class Magnoliopsida; order Myrtales; family Myrtaceae; genus Syzygium; species Syzygium malaccense. The sequence goes on along the minus strand of CM062259.1, from coordinate 20,592,158 downwards.
TTGACTGCCGCCGTGGCGGTGACCGGCGAAGGAAGAAAAAAAAAGAAAAGGAAAATAAAAAGGAAGAAGAAAAAAGAAAAAAAATTAAAAATTGATTTTTTGAAAAATAAAAAATAAAATAAAAATAAAAGGAAAATGTGCTATATGAAAGAAAGTGAGGTGAAAGAAGATGGAAAATGTTTTCCGCTTTCTGAAAAGCCCACTTTCTGAAAAGCGGAAAACATTTTCCTTACTTTTGAATGTGTTTTTTTCATTGGTGGAAAATGTTTTCCATGACTAGTTTATTTTTTATGAAACGAACGCCAGAAAATCTAGAAAATATTTTCTTGGAAGTTATTTTTCGTGAAACGAACGGAGCCTTATTGTCGAACGGATTAGTTCGAATTGCCGGTAAATTCTCATGCATTCATCTAGTGATCTTTCCGGAAATAACTATCATTGGATTGGTAAGCTTCCTTGGGCAGCACGAGGGACATAGCATGTCTGAGATTGCAATCTAAGTAGAAATCACAATTTCTCACAAGCCCAATTGCCTAATATCGCTCATTCAGATAGCAGTAGATAGAATAAAAATCTTTGCACTGAGATCTTACTGCCCTCTCTAATGCATAGTTATGAATAATTAACAAAGTGCAAGCCATGAGCAGCATTGATTAAATCAAAGCCATGTGCTTAGCCCATTCATTAGCAGCCCATCATTTTTAGCCGGTGTCCCATAACATGCCACTAGATTCAAATTACTCGAGAGACCTAATTTGGATTTTGGTGCTGGGAGGGACAACAGACAGGACGACATGTAACAATCATAAGCACGACATTTTCTTTTAACCTTTTTTAATGTTTTTCTTTTCTTATTTTGAGTGAAAATTAAGGGGAAAACGATGTGAAATTGTCAATTGTGTAGTATCCGAACCTTTCTCACAGTCTGACGTCTCCTTCCCTGTAAGAACCGCGGGGACAATGCTTCGAAAAGATACATGTTCGAAATAAACCTCATCAAGGGCAGAGCAGCCCGCTAACCCCGTTAGGAATCAAACCAGGCGAAGGAGAAAGTTTGGGGACGGTAGTCTACATGTAAAAGATGACCCGTCCATAATTTGGCTGATCCAACATGTTGCATCCGCTTACTGATCAAATAGATATAATCACGCACCTTGCAACCCGCTAAACTCGCCCTAGGCCTGCTAAGTTTCGGTTGGCCCAAAGTGCGAAATGGATGGGTCTAGGAAAGTCATTTCCGACCTTTTGATGTAGGTCCGGATAAAATTCATATAAAAAGTTAAAATTCTCTTAATTATGCTTGGTTCACATGCACTAGTTGCTGTAAATCGAATGTATCTCAGATACACGACCGAAATTTACTCAGCTATATGACGCAAAGTATCTCAAAATCACAACAAAACGCTTCTGAGATAGATTTCGACTACCAGACTTGTTTCATGGTCACAATACATGATCTGAAGGGGTTAACTGATTTATCAATCTAATTAATTGAAAGGATCCCAATCTTTTCGATTAACGTGATAAAAAGCATACACGTGTTGATCACATGCCCACGAGGAAAAATATCTAGATGAAGGGCATATGTTTGTTTCAGTTTTAACTAAAATAAAAAAAAATTACTTTTTTTCCTCTTCTGTAACAAGTTAAAAAATTGTTCAATTAGATTATATTATGAAAAAATTTGGGCGAAAACTTGTGTGCCAACATGTACATTTTATAAAAGTAAGTATTTCAAATTTCACAAAACTTCAAAATAAAATTTTAAGTAAATAAAAAGTAAAAAGTAAAATTCAATCTAGACAGACTGAATTACAGCCACATATTATGATATTTTGTTGTTTCTTGACCTATGCAAGGAAACACATTTTTAAATTACTAACAGCACTCAAAACTTAGCACGTTATACATAGATGATACTTCGATTTACATTAGGACATGCTACATAATATCGAAAGAGATAGAGCCATAGTAATTATTAATTTATTTAATCTATAGTTTATAATATGTAGTGGCATATGGTGCTCGCTTCTTCTTGGCAAGTCATTTGGGTTTCATCAGTTGGGAATGAGCTTGAAGGGGGGCCTGACAAGAGCCGGTGCTGGATCGTACCTTCCATAGTCCTTGGTGTTCGCTCTAAGAAGCCTTCCATGGACGATGTTGGTCTCTGCTAAATCCTCTCCCGCTGTTGTTGAAGATGATGATGTTGTTTCTTTCCATGGTTCCTGCGGATAACCAATCAAAGCTGTGAGAGAAGTTCTAGAGTTGTCGTAAATTGAGAGACATCTTGTGTACAACTCTTCATGCATGTGCGCTAATTCCATATTTGACTCGCGGATTCACCGGCCTACGACTCAAATGATAAACAGGCATTTTTATGTGTATATGTGAGATTCACATTTTATTGTGTTTAGTCGCCATGGTTAGCACAGTTGGTTGAGGCTAGGCCGAATACCTGAGCATAACCAATTCATGCAAACCGTATGTTGCAGGATCATCAGAGGTCCCATATTCAATCCCCACCAACTGCATACAAACTATTATGAGTTGGGATCACTTGCATAGACCAAAGACCTAAACTTAACTAAATCGTGGGAATTGTAGAGTTTTCCATTAGCTTCCAAATAGCCGGACCTTTGCATCCATACCAGTGGATTGTTATCAAATTATGGTGTTTTTCTCATGGGAATTTTTATTTTTTTCTAGTCGTCAAGACCGACCAACATGAAAATGAGCTCCCTTTCCTCCACTTTTAACCGCCCTACAATCTTAGTGACAACAATGATCAATGAAATGTTTTCCTACAATCGAGTCTTCAGCGACACAAAATTCTTTCGCTAACTGGGGCTTGCAGTGACCAAAAGAAAAGAGTGCAGGAAAAACGAAGAATCAAATTTCAAGGTATTCCTTTGGAAAACCAGAAAATAACTATAAGTAAATAAAACAAAAGATAATGAGCACAAACCTCTTGATCAATCTTTTCACTCACATCCGCCTCCTTAGCCAACTTGTCCATGGACTTGAAGGGTCGACCTGCCAACAACACACACCATGCGTCATACACATTCAGCATCATACACTAATTTGATGTGCATTCTGAAGTCTACTGCATTATGAGACATGCTCTTTACTCTCTCGTGATTCCTTGGGATAGACCAATGAGATTATACAATCATATATAGAGTTCTGATGATAATGCGAAAAACAAAAAAAGCTGCAATTCCCACAGGATGATAGAAAGACCCACCTGCCTGACAGGACGTGAAAAGTGATGCTGCGAAGAGGAGGAGGACGAAGAAGAAGAGATTGATTTTGATCTTCAGAAGCGTGACACCCATTCTCATGATCACCTTTCTTCTTTCCAAACTTAGTTCTTGGGCTATCAGACAGAGAGAGAGAGAGAGAGAGAGAGAGAGAGAGAGAGAAGCTAAAGCATGTAATGCTTCTGCATTAGCAAAAGGAGACCATTAAAGTGTTTCTACCAAATTAAGCACATTAAAGTTGGTTGGATTGGCTATGTATGGATAAACAGGAAACTTTTAATACTATCTGGCATGGAGGGCGCAAATTTATTTTTTCTTTCCTCCCTTATATGAGGTTTACAATTCAAAATCAAAAGGTGAAGCGCACCTTCTTTTCTCTTGTAGGGCATTATAAGTCTATGAAGTTAGTGGATTGATGATTTCGAGTTAAATTAGTGATAAAGCATTGAGCGTGACCTCCAGTGGAAATTATCAAGGTAGCCCCTATGTTCGGACTAAACTTTTGCCCCTCACTTTAATGACGTGACGTTTAATCTTTAAATTTGGAGAGTTCCACTTCTAGGCATAGCCATTTTCAGGAAGTTTATTGCATATAGAAACTCTTGGGAGCATTAAATTTCCGGGTATAGAGACCGCTCTTTCCACATTACTATGTCATATGTGTTTCTACTTGCTCTCCTTTTCTCTAGCTATTCTGGTTAGAGGTGACAAATGGAAAGATCGAATTGGTTTCGGGTTGGGTTGTTTTATATTCGTATAGTTTTCTGGTTGGAGTCAGTTTTTGAATTCTCCTCAGCTCAGAAACAGCCTTCACTTTCTTAGACTGGCTGGCTCCTGTTTAGATAATGCTCGATCAGTTATGGGCTTGCTCGAGTTTCAGATAGTTTCGATTTAAACCAGGTTTCTTGGGTTCAGTTTACTCGTGATTCCAGTTGATATCACATTCGCATCAGCTCAAGTTCGGTGAACCAATTTCACATTACTTGGTATTCGGGCTTCCGTGGAAGTGTGTTGTTTGCATTCAGTTTAGATTGGGTTCGGATTATCGGCTTTTACAACCACCTTGGATTGGATCGTCGGTCGGTTTAGGGATGAGTGTGGGTGGATTCCTCATGCACTCAAGAAATTTTGCTACCTTTAATTCTTGTTCTTGCTATGAGTCATGGTAATAGATGAAGCAGCTATTGTTGAGCATGAAATTTGTGGAGTAAATATCATTATTAGATAGGTCCATTGCAGTTACCTTTAGAGAAAGCAATTGATAACAAGAGTGACATTTTGGCATATCTAAAAGGAATTCGTTGTTTGAATTGTTAATGATTGGAAGTAGAAATTCATGAATCTCCCCAGAAAAGATACTAGTTATAGTCATATGATTCGAATCATATCAAAACACCAAAAAATGGTAATGATGAAAGCTGTAGTCTGCATGGTGCTGGATAAAGGGGCAGAATTGTACTTATCGTACTTGATGATGTGTGTTCATAGGCTAAAATGTGATGCAGGTGACAGGTCAAAGGACGTGATTTCTGATTGACATAATATCTGTGTCGTTTAGTTGTGCTGGAGAGGCAATAAAATACATATAGAAGTGAAAAGATAAAGTAAAGATGGTCTAAAAATTGCTTTTGTGGATGGCTAGTGCTCCCAATTATCCAAAACGACAAGTCGAAAGGACACTGGTGGAGAATAAAGAGAAGCATCTGGGGTCATTATATAATGAGAACGACCAAGATAATATTATCTGAGATGGGTCTTCTTCTTTATGGAAGTGGTGTTAGCTAAGCACCAGTCTCCCTTCTTTTTCAAGTAGACAATGGCTTTCGCTTTTGCTTGTATTATTGGGCTGTCTCTTCATAGCGTTGAAAGCTTGCGTTCCTTTCCACAAGATTTGAAGGGTTAGTAGGTCCTTAAGAGCTACACATTGGTATCATGCTTGTGTAGGAGGTTGCGTTGGGTTCTCTTCGAAATCTGGAAGGGGCTAAGAGGTCTGAGCAAGAAATGATGCCAAATGACATGTCGGGAATGCTGGGTCGACTTCTAAATCGTCAATGCGAAGAGATAGATTGAGAGGCCATCGCCGAATGGTCACGTGTCCCGTGAGGTTATGGAATGATATCAATTTTATTTAAAAATATTATGATTAATCATAGGAGAATCTCCCTCACGAACTTTATTCCATATCTCAAATTTAGTGAGTAAAAACTCTCTAAAACATATGATCCCACTCCCTTACGAACTTAATTCAAATATCGAAACAAATGAAGGAGATTATCCAGAAGAAATTGGGTTTAAGCATTATAATGTCAGATACAAGTCTGAATTTCCACGATGCTCAACTTAGTATGGATGTAAAAGCTGGATTCCGTTTTTACATATTTTAGCATACAATTGTATAATTTGAAGAATATTGACACATGTACTTGCTATGAGCTACAGGTTTTCATAATTGCAATATGATAGACTATGCATAGACTTGATTAATAAACTCAGTATCGATTCAGTGAATAAGATAACAAATCGACGTGCAAAAAACTGACATTTTTTTATGAGCCTTGCATTGAATAGTATGAGAAGATTCAAACTGAAAGATTGATAGAAGATAATTCACTACTCCACCGCGGTCACTCCCCTTTTCATCTCCATCATCCTATCCACCGCATCTTCGACCTCCTCAACAACTCACTACCGCCTCTGCTGGCACCACCATCCATCTACGATATTGCTTCCACTGTCACTGCCACCTCCAGTAGAGATCGTGTTCACTATCACTGCAACCTACCCTCACTCCATCTTAATCATCACCCACCACCACTCCCATAGTACTATAATATCTAGCACTACCACATTCAGTCAATAGAAAATATACTCTCAATAAAGTTTTGAATGGTAAAGATTCAACTCTCCAAGACATGGTTGTCAAAAGCTAAAAGAACATTAGATGTTCAAGCATTGACTCACAAGTTTGAAATCAATGAGGGGTCCCTCTCTCTCACTCTCTATCTCTCTCAAAAACACACACAAACACACGCACCCATGTGTGGTAATCCAAAAAATGCATCAGTTCTGGTCCTAATGGCAATACAGGGAAGAATCCTAACAGCTAAAGATACTGATGAGGAAAATGCCGGGGAAAACAAATGAAAAAGAAATGGGATAAAGAAGTGGAATATGAACTTCAAGGGTTTAACAAATGAATAAGACAACTGAAATTTTACACCTCATTTGTGGAGTCCTCTATGGGAATCCTACTGGGTGCAATCCCTCAGCGCTGGTGAATTTACAGTTCCAGAGAGATTAATCTGATGCGCGAATAAAGACACAAAATGCCGTTTGACGGTTGGTAAAGAAAAACAGTGAAGCAGTAGCAGCATAATATACCGAAAGCATTCAAGTTGCAGAATCCACTAAAACAGGATGCGACAGCATTCGATGCCATGCAATTTCTCTTTTGCTCTTTTCTTCTTTCTTGTCTAAACCTTGTATATTTGCCCTTCTTTTTCCGAGCCTAAACCATAGCTTCACATAATCATCTCGAATATCATACCAAACCTTCAAATCTTCAGATTGCTTTAAAAATTAAAGGCCTAGCATGGCTTCTGTTGCAAGCAACCTAGGAATAAAATCTAAGAAAGAACTTTTATTCCCCCATTGATGATGGAGAACACGGTTCAAAGCCACTACCTACCACCAATCACTTATTCCTCAATTCCCACAATTGACTGAGACAACCAACTTAATTAAGATATCGCGAACTCTTAGCAACAATAGTCCAATACTGATCTCCAATATCCAGTCACAAAACTAAGATACCACTGGCCCTGCATCTGATTGAACAGTCACCATTACAGAGAAATTATGACCAGCACCAAACAATTTTAAGTAAACGTCATGGAAAAATCATAAGAACTGGTGCGCTTAGAAGTCGAGGGACATGCTGCCATCATTTTTTCATGAAAAGTAATAATAACTGCCAAGCTACAATTATGTTCAATAGAAATGACTAGCTTTAAACACACTACTTATGCTAAATTCCAATCATGTCAGAAGGCCATGCTTGAAAAAAATACAATCACCAGAAGGCTTAAAGATCGTCCACTACAAGAGAGAAGTTAAATACATACAAGAAAGATGCTGGGTAAAAAGAACATTATGATTTTGAAGCTTCATCTGCTTTGATGTCACCCTCATGTCGCAGGCTGTTCTCTCTACTGTAAGCAGACTTAGCACCCTGAGAAGTAAGGGACAAATTTAACCATACATCGAGCCTGAAAAATGTCTTCTTGTAATCAAGTGCACCGTTTTTCCCAAAGTAAATGACACTCACTTGAAAGATTGTCCCGAGCTTCTTCAAAGCTTTAGCACGAAGCTTGAGAACATCCCTGGAAGTATTAGGGTCTTTAAGAACCTGAAACAACAAAATGAACTATTAGATTATTGTCCTTTTAATTGATACTTGTTTGAGTCAGCTTATGTCATCCTACTGTTTATCAATACTGGAAAGTCATTGAAATTTCAAGTCGACTTTTGTCCAATCACACCCTAGAGAAAGCATGTGACATGTAAGAACACACCCCTCATTCCACCATCATCATGCAAGCATTCTGTCTGAGTCAGAACCACAACTTTTAATAAACATTGCAACTGATGTCTAGCTTGGTTCAAATATATCAAAAACAAAATTATGCAAACTATCGAACATATAAAATAAATTGGCGGGAAATAGGAAAGAAACAATTTGAAATTTCAACAGTGGTCCCTCCTCCACTCACTCAGTGGTCACCTAGGTACAGAGGGATGATCCACCTAAGCATACTATGACCTTTTGTTAATATGTCAAATTCAGGTTCTTAAAATTTAGTTTCCTCGAGCAATGCAAGTTTGAAGTCAAAAAGTCCCAGCTTTTCACATATCTTCAGCCATGATTAGCTGGCCAAGGATGGTGTCACAAGCTTATATAGTTTGGAGTTACTAAAGATCTAGTACTCACTACTTGGCAGACATGCGATAATGTTGACTCTATATCAACCACATTAATTTGCCAGAGTGAATTAAGCATGGCATCCTTCTTGTCTTCAAGAGTTTTTAGAATAATCTCTTCTTTGTTTTCTTCTTCATTCAACTGTTTCAGCTCATCCTGTATTTGAATCAAAGACACAGCACCTGCACATTCAAGAAGACATGAGTTTGTTCACTGCAGTAGAAGATCTACAAGAAGTAAAGGACCATAAGGCTCGGAGATCATATTAGCATGCATCATTTCCCAAGATTGAGAGAGAAAATACCAGAAGCTGCCATCACTTGCGATTTTATTTGGTGCCCCTTATCTCGAACCCATTCTGCTAGAAAGGGGACCTTCATATATCGTTTATCCTTTCCAAGTTCTCTTGCAGCTTTTCGCGTGTAAACATAACCAATAGTATGAAGCATGGCTTCTCCAAAAGCTGTGGATGACAGCAGTCAATGTCAATGCAAATATCCTCAGTGAATTAAAACTAAAGCAAGCCTTAAATTGGGCTGAACAATTTCTCCTGATTCAATCATCAAAAGAAGAATGTACACAGAGAGAGAGACAGAGAGACAGAGAGAGAGAGAGAGAGAGAGAGAGAACTGGTGCGACACAACAAATTTCTCAAAATAGTTTAGCCAAACAGAGGTGAAAAGAGAATTGCCAATCAACACCCAACCACTTTAGACTGTTTCTTTTATTTTTTGCTTGGCTTGTGATTATCCACATTCTTCAACTAGCCATTAATTTACCTAGGAATGTTGAAGAGAGATGTGTTCTGTCCCATGAAAATAAACAAAGCAACATGCATCCTACTGGAGCTGCATCAGGAAAAAGATACTGAGCTATGTTGATGTTTGGAATCATATCAAGTCCGTCCTCCAGCTATTTACATGTGTAAAAGATACTATCCAATGGAATCTTCAGGAGTCTTCACTTTATTATGGACTTGTTCTAGTTCCAGTAATAGGAAAAAAATTGTTGCTTCTCACAAGTTAAACCTCAAACTACTGATACATGACGAAATTCAAATGACACACTGAACCTGATCACTCTTTGACCTTCTCACTAAACAAGATAGATCTATATTCGAGTATCCAAGAACTTTCGCTGTTCTGGTAAAACATGGACTCGAACTATCACATATTTACATCTGCCAGCTTGACACCATTTCGAGCAAATCCACTTTGAAGAGCAAATACAAACGTGCATATATTAGCCAGTCAATGTTGGACGGGTAGTGCTTAATTAAAAGAATTTATTTTACACATGGCATTTACCGTAGCCAGATGTTGGCTAAACAGAGAGGCCAATGGAATAGATATTACACAATCTTCCTAGAAAGTTAAATTCCAGTGCTTGATCTAGTCTGTTTAATTTGCCTTTGCTCTTTCTCAGAGTGGAGGTTAGATCCTGTGACAATGTATAAGAGATGATTTTGAATAGGTAGATGGTATCTGATGTCTTAAATTTTGAAATGACATTTCAGTGTTGCCCAATGCATTGTGAAACTCTTCTGCACACAATCATTATCAGATAATTACATGATGATTTATTGGTTATAGCTCAGCCTTTGGTCTATGCATTTTGTTCAAAAACTGGATAAAGTGATCCATGCAAGTATGCAACCAAAACCTCCCTCATGAGAGGTGATTCGATATATAAGCACACCCAAGAAGAAGAAGAGTTACCTGCTTTAGAGAGGCGTCTTGCTTCTGAATTTGCCCATTTCACAAACTCTTCTGTTTGACCTTCAACGAAAGGCTGAAGGCGATCCTTTAAAATATTTGTAAGTTTTTCTTCCCTTTCGTTTTGCAGCACCTGCACCATAGAAATGGAGAAATAGGTCAAATAACTTGCATATACTACAAGTACAGAGGGTGGGTGGGGTTTTGGAAGCATTAAAATATATATCAATGCAGTTTATCAGATGAAGTGTGTATGCAGCAAAGATAGTACCTTAATTTTTTCCCGAACTTTCTGCTTACGGACTTCCGGATCCTGGGAATCTTCTTCAACTTCAACTTCAACCCCAGCTAAAGAAGCCAATGCAAGTTGCCCAACATAATCTTCAAAAAGGTCACTCCCAAAAAGCATCCCAAACACAGCTGAGGGGTCCACCATAGCATCCCTGACAAACATAATATAGTTAAGAAATCTAACATCTGTTTCTGCTTTTTCTTTTTTTCCTTCTGAGAAATAAATGAGAAAGATATCAGAAGGAATCATGAAATTCCCTCTTCCAATGATCTGGCATAAATGGACATGGACATCAAATGAATCTAGAGAAACAGTCAATATTAAAAGGAATGAAAACACTTGCTCATCAGAGATTATCCAAACATGCAAAAAATTATTTAACTTATTGTATCAGCTGTCAATTTTTTGAGGCTAGTACTCAAAAGAGCTAGGAGGCAAGCAATTTCAGCACTTTTAAACCCAAAATAACCAAGAGCTAAGAAATACAGCAAACCTATTTGTGACCACTATTTAATGGTCACTTGCATTTCATTGAATTTATTTGTATACCCAAAGAAAACCGCTATCTCTGAAAATGCCAAATAGAATAATTGAGTTTAGCTATTTAATGGACTTCAGAATGTACTTCTTTATCCAATGAAAAGCATGCGCAAGAAAATGAGGTGTTAAGAAAATTAATTGCACTCTGAAGGTTGCTCGGGTGAAGAACTTACTGAGTAACTCCTGCCTTTCCATGCTTGTCATATGCCTCACGCTTCTCAGGATCACTCAGGACTTGATAGGCCTCCCCAAGCATCTTCACAAACGTCGAAGGCACAATGAATAAAACCAAACATATTTTCGTTTCAAAAAAGGTTAAGGCTAGATAATACACTGATCTCAGAAAAAGCTTCTGAGCTACATAACATGTGAAAATCTGTTGAGCTGAAAGCACAAAATCATATTCACGAGTAACATTCCTTTTCAATCTGACTAAGATACTGATTGATTTTCAGATTATTCTACTTTGTAAACCGACTTTTCCCTTTGACACTGCTTGTTTGGGAACTCCAAACATTCAACTAGTCAATTGAAGAGATTGTCATCAAAGAAAAGCTGAAGTAACCCATCGTCAATTTAAGTTGTAGTTTTGCATGCAAACTCATGGTGACTATACTTGTTCAGGAAAACACAAGAGACAATCAAACTGACCTGGAAATTCTCTGCTGCTTTTGGATCTCCAGGATTCTTATCTGGATGAACCAGCCGAGCCTGAAAGACGACACATAAACTAAATTCAAGTAAAGAAAATTGACAATTTCATCAAATTCACACAAATTTATTCCCAACCCTGGCCGTAGGTACAACCAACCAATTCTGATTTCACTTAACGCAGCATTTCTTTCTTCTTAGCCCAATCACATTAGAAAGTCCATTACCTTCCATTTGAAGCTCATTCTCGCCCAAAAAGGAAGAAAAAACAACCAGACACGCAGATGATCAATTACCTTGAGGTAATAAGCCTTCTTAATATCAGCCGCAGTAGCATCCACGCTCACGCCGAGGACGTCGTAATACGCCGTCTCCTTCACCATCTCCCCTCTCCCTACCCAGAAAACAAAAACACGCACAAGCATCAGCGAAACCCATCAAGAAGAAGATGAACCTCGTGATCGCAGATCTCTCAGCCAAATCAGCCCACTCCACCCCTCACCCACATTTCCCCCCAGTACACGAAAGAAGCAAGAAATCCTCCCCATACCCATTTCAGTTCCACCCACATACACGCACGCACACGCAAACATACAGTGAAAAACGAAAAGACAACCCCGAAACACAGAAGCTCCAAAGGGAGAGGCCTACCAGGTTGAAGCCGAAAACGCGCAGAAACACGAACGGATCGAAGAAGAAGAAGAACGAACCGGATCGATCGAAGGGCAACAGAGCTCGGGAACGGAGCAGATCCTGATGTGATTCGAAGAGTGCGGTGGAAATCAATGACGAAGCACGAAATATGCAGGGGATGTGGAAGGTGATCGTTGGTCGGAAAGGAATATGGCAAGAGAGGATCGAAACGACGACGCGGCTAAGGAAAATAGAAGGGACGCGAGGAAGGATCCTGCGTATGCTGCTGCTGCTGCTGCGTCGTTTTGTACAGCTGGTTAGGGAGGGTTGACCAGCGTCCACGTGAAAGATTGCTTTCTTCTGGTTCTGCGAAGATTTCCGCCAGACGGCGAAATAGTTTCCTTTTGGGATGATTGCACAGACAATTAATCAACTTTGGTTCGATATTGTGACGTCCTGAAATACGCATATCCGATTAGTGATGTTAAAAAAATTGAAATTAGTGATAGCAATGATTTATTTAAACAGTTATCGAAACATTTATGAAATTTTGGTAATATGCAATTGGCATATAATTGATCCTAAAATTTTGGAAATTCATTTGACAACCGGTGGACTTCATTTTCGGTCATATGTACCTAATATACATGTTAAATGACATGATTAGGACTTCAAATATGTGACCGGCCACAACTTTTCTAAATGCCCTCTAGTTTATTCATTTTCCAGAGCAAATAACCATTACCTTACATGTAATGATTATGGCAAATTTTGGGTGACTAATTAATTTTCATGTAAAACCCCATGGAGTGTTAAACACTCAACTCTTTCTCTCACCCTCCTTGTTCTTAAACTCTCAAGAAACACTCTCTCTCTTTCTTCTTCCTCTCGGTGCCCGACACCCTCTCCCTCTCATCTCCATTTTTCTCATACTCTCTCTCTCAAGAAACTCACGACCAGCAGCTCAAGAAGAGGAATCCGGTCCTAGCGACCTTAAGGCAAGGAGAAATTGCTATTTTCTACTCCATTTGATCTTCTCATCTCTTGGTTTTGTGGTGTTTCTAAGCTGTGGTTCGGTTTTGTTGTTGCATTTCTCTCGGCCGATTCAAATTTGGGGAGAAATCGAGTGTTGATGGTTGTGAGCAAGCTGTTGGGTTTGAGATTTTTGGAAATAAACTCTTGCATGTTGGATTCTGGCACTCGTAGGCCTTTGCATGTGATAATCCGTAGGTTTTGATTTGTGTAAAGAGCTCATTTTGTTGAATTCTAGTTGAGATTGCTTGTGCATGTGAGTTTTAACTTCTGCTTTGGATAATTTTTGAACTAAAATTTCGAATGGTTCGAGTTGGGGTTGATTTATGAGCTCTTGTAATGATTTCCAGATTTAAGACAGTTCGACCTTCACTGTTTGCCAATTTTATACAGCTCTTTGTGTTTTGAATCTTTCGAAACTTCCCTCTTGAAAGTTGTGCAAGACATCCTGGACTACAACATAATTTAATTTCTGATTTTTCTGAGTTAAAATGATTTGACGATGGTCCGAGATATTACCGGTTTTTACATTTGCACTGCAGTACAAACTGCGACCTTTGTGTATTTATGATTTTTTATAAATTTTTCCAATTCGAATTTGGACATTATTTCCACACAAAAGTTGTTAATAACATCTTTTTTTTAGAACATATAAAAATTTCAGAATTTTTGGAATGGATTTGGTTTGTGAAACAATTATTTCTTGAAATTCATAAATTCTGTTCCAGTGATTCTGATTTGCCTCACTTTGAGCGAATTACTGCAATTTATGTGAATTGATTTGGACTTGGTGTCCCCATGAAAAATGTTAATTATGATCTTTCCTATAACATGTTAAGTTTTCATGATTTTTCAAAATTATTTGCTAAGGTAATGGCCTTAATTTCTAACATTACTCAAAACTGTTTTGTTTTCATATATTATTTGAAATTCACGAATTACTGCTTGAGGATGATTGAATCTTGATTTCTTGTCTACTGATGATAGGAACTATACTCATTAGGCTTTCTAATGATGCTTGTTTTGTTTTGATCCAATATCAAATGCTTGTTGAACTTTGGCCATCTTCGTGAACTTGAAAATCTGGAATTACTGTTTGTGTTAAACTTGAGCAGTTAGCGAGACACGTATTATCTTGGTGTGGCATAGTAACATTTCGTGTGAAAGTTGTGATGAATGAGATGAGTCACATGGTGTATGAATGTCATGTCACTGCATACGTATGATATGCTTCAAATGCATGAGAAAGAAAAGATGTTATGTGATGCCCAAGGCTAGCAAACCTTATAAGTCTTGGCTAGTGAACCAAGAACCTCGATGGTGCCAAGTAGGTGTCGAGATGCCCAAGGCTAGCAAACCTTGGAGGCCTTGGCTAGCAAACCAAGATGCCCCGGAGTAAGGATGCCTGCAGCTAGCAAACCGGAAGTGACCCGCACAGGCCGGCTAGCAAACCGGTTGTACCGTAAGATGGGGGTGGACACGATGACATGACGAGTTGTGAAATGAGACGTGTGATGCATCAAATGCTTGCTGGTATTACGTGCGTAACCATTGTGTGAAAAGTGGTGAATTGGAATGTGTGATGCATGAAATGTATGATGGCATTGCATATATAGTCATAGAATGCTGCATTTGAATTGTAGTTTATACTCATCCTAGTATACTTGATGTCACTCATGCTAGAAGTGTCCTAGGAATCAAGCATTAGATGGATCGATTGGTTTATAAACTAATTAGTTCTCTTACTCTTGTTGTTTTTACAAATCATTAGCTATGCCTGCCATTCCCGCAACCCCCATTTCTCGATATGGCGCTCTTGTTGATTTTGAGGGTGGGTTGTATGAGTTCTCTAATCCTACCTTCCCGTCTGTAATGTTTGTGAGATATAGAGCGACTCTATGGGTGGACATTGGTTCACCAGCTGGTCGTATATCATATTGCTTTGTTGCGATATATGCGTTGGTGGATGGACGACTCATTGGACCGATATCGTACATGGATGATGGTGGCAGTGAGGATGGAGGAGATGACGAGGAGTAGTGGTTAGGGTGATGGTGTAGCTTGTACAGGAGGACGACTTTTGGATGCCACGGTCGTAACTTTTTGGCGTGAACTGTGAGGTTGGGTGATGATTGGTAGTGACAGCCGTGGGGCGTGGGGCGTCACGTGGTGACGGTTAGGGAGTAGTACTCCTTTTTTATTTTCCCAGACTCGGTTCCTTTTGTTTATGTCATCTGATCACTCAATGTACTTAAATAAGACTAATGAAATGAATATGTTATATTCCCTACTTGATCTAACGTTCCCCTTTGATTAGAAACATTATGTTTAATTGTACATAAATCATGTTATAAATGCTTAGTAATGGTCACTATATTTCGCTTGCGTGACAATATAAAAGAATCTAAAGGATCGCCTTAGTAAGTGGCGTATTGGGACGCCACAAATGTGCCTTAGTAAGTGGCGTATTGGGACGCCACAAATGTGCAATGCGTTCCTGAAATTTTAATTTGTTTAATATAATCTCTGAACTCTATCATAATGTGCATTATCGTTTCTGAACTTTTGGTACATGTTCAATCTAATTCCTTAACTATATAAAAATATTCAATATTTTTCTTACATAAATTCAAGTTCATGGATAATATTGAATATTTTCATATAGTTCAGGAAATAAATTGATCATGTACTAAAAGTTTAGAGATCATATCGAACAAAGTAGAAGTTTGGAGATGATATTACACAGTATGCTAAAGTTTAAGGACCGCATTGAATAAATTAAAAGTTTAGGGACAACATTGCACATCGAATCAAAGTTTAAAAATTATTTGTGACATGTTCCTTTTCTTTGTCCTCACATCATATCCACCACGTGGGAGGCATCACGTGTGGAAGAATTAGTCTATCGTGAGGAAATCACCCCGATAATATGATTATCTGATTACATGATTGTCATCTTTATATCGGTACATTAAATAGATTTTCTTGATAAGCGCTTCTGCATACTTGCCAAATAACTAAATAAAGAATTTTCGCAATTATTAAGGCACAATTTTCTTTTTGTGTTATATGCTATGAGTGCTTTGAAATTAAGGTATCCATCAGCAA
The DNA here is from genome assembly GCA_031216405.1 of Syzygium malaccense. NCBI lineage: Eukaryota > Viridiplantae > Streptophyta > Magnoliopsida > Myrtales > Myrtaceae > Syzygium > Syzygium malaccense. The sequence continues at coordinate 20,575,943 of CM062259.1, read as the reverse complement.
GCTTGGTTAAAAAGTGCTCTGAGAATACAGGTCAGCAAAACGCACATATTCTATATATGTTAAAATGATTGGGTGGGGAAAAATAATATGGCAATGTGGGTACTTTGAGGATTTTTCACCAATTTTCCTTTTTTAATTTTGAATTTTTGAGCTGGTCAATTAGTGGGGGCCGTGGGTGCTCATAAATAAATATATATATATGGCTCTCTTGCTTGGTCAAATATAAGTCACTCTTTTCTCTTTATTTTTGTTTGTTATATAAGTATTTTACATATTTGATCTTAACAGTCATTACTAAAATAATCAATTTTATATTTAAACATCGAATAATATGTCGATTATCACTTAGTTGCAAAAGGATTATCATTTGAGATATCGAAGTGACCGGTGAGGGTGAAGAACTTTATCGCTATTCGGAATATTGACAATACATAAATATACTTCTGACATTTGACATAATTTTCATTATTCATATGTAAAGACTAAAAATTGGAGAAAATTAAATAAAAAGATCGATTCTCTTATTTGCAATTAAAAAATTGTGAAACTTTGTTTTTTTTTGTCTGAAATTGTGAAACTTTGTTAAAAAAATTAGAAAAAAACTACTTTACTTTAATTTTCTTTGTTATACCTTTATGCTCGACCATTATTAATTAGCAACATGTTAGTAGATAAATATTATCTATCCTATTACATAAAGCAAAGAGAACTCCTACTTCTGAGGGATCTCATTCGTCCTCCGAATATGCTTAATGACTCATTTTGCAAATATCATGCACATGGACAAAAGCATAAATTCATAATTTTGTTTTTATCACTCGAATGTTTTGGTATCAAAATTTAGAGATTTTCTACTATGCAACAACCATTTTAAGAAGATTTCAAATCTTGAAATATTTTTCTCTTTCCATATATATATAGACACAATTTCTTTATGTTGTGTATTTTTTATAGCATGATTATGTTTATTGACACTTGACAAATTAAATGACGAATTAATTTAGAACTTAACCAATAGTTGTATCTAAAATGTGTCATGAAAGCTTTAATCCTTCCTCACATGTAATCGACTATTCAAGTCTAAACTCTAGGTTTTCATGCATATATATACAAATAAGGTTCTTTTCAATTTAAGTGATTTTGGTGATTTTCTCTGCTTTTCCCATCAATTTACTTTGGGAAAATACTACCAAAAACTCCAAACTATGTCACTTGTGACAAATTTACCTTGAACTTTTTTTATGATACGAAAAATCCTAAACTATATCACTTGTGATAAATTTATCATGAACTTTTTTTTGTAACATAAAAAATCCCAAACTATATCACTTGTGACACATTTACCCAACAATACTTTGATCCATGGATATTTTTGTCTTTTTCCTTTTTCTATTTTTTTCCATTTTTTTTCTTTTCTTCTCTCTTCCGTACACCATGGCCTGCGGAGGGAAACCGGTGAGGGTGGCCCTCGCCGGCGCTGGGGTTGGGCAAGGGTGACCCTTGCTAGCATCGGGCTAGAGTCGCCCCCGCCCAACCCGAGCGCTGACGAGGGTCGCCCTCGCCGACTTTGTAACGTCCTGAATTCGACCCACTTTCGTGATCAATGAAATTGATGTTATTTCTCATTTTATTTTAGTAAGTCCCGCCCGGAACTGATCACTCTCGAGATACTAACTGATGAAGAATGGCTAACTAGAAAAACGGTACGTGGACCAGGAAACCGATCGCGAATTGGGCACCGATTCCGAGAAGCGACGAGGAAATATTTTGGGCCAATATAGGCCGATCCTAGGAAGGTGATGGATTTGGTTTGGCCAACGACGTACGATCGAATCGCGGGTGATTCCGCACGACCGAGAGTACGCGTGGCGAACAAATCTCGAATTTAATCCGAACGATCGCGACCTCCGGAACTAGCGATAATTCCTCGCGTTTTCTTGTTAATCGAGACCGTCACGACTCGAGTGACCCAGGTCGATACGCGTAACCCCTAAACAACCGCTCGTTAGTGAGAGACGCTAAAATCGCATTTGAGCGAAATCGATCGTGGAATTGAGTTCGGACTTCGGTGTCGAATTTCGTGGGCGTACACGACTATTTTTGCAAGGACAACGTCATAAAAGTGTGGCCAATCATATTTGAGATCGGTAGAGTCGAAAATTGAAAATTTGACCCAGGATCGGAAAATTACCGATTTGCCCCTAAACCCTAAGTGCTAATTCCGAATTTTGGAGATTAAATATGGACTAATCAGCCCCCTTGAGTGCCGAAATTGATGGACAAGAATGCCCCCATCACTCTTGCTTATTCCCTAAATGCCCCTAGATATTTTGAGTAAGATTGAATCTTAGCCATTGAAAGTGGATTGATTAGATTGGTATTCAAATATTGGCCATTGGATCTAGTTTTTAGTGGAGTGGGTAGGATGGGAAATGTTGGTGGAGTTGGCCACCAAACCCCACTCACCACTTTGCACAAAACTTCCTCTCACTCTCTCTCTCTCTCTCTCCTCCCATTCTCACCATCACCATCACCGGCCACTCTCCCCTTTCCCTCACGCCAACTCCCTCTCCCCACTCTCTCCTCCTTGGCCGCGTGAGAAGCCACGCCAGAGCAGCCGCCGCGGCTACGCCGCCGCCGCCCGAGCGCACGCCCCGCCACCGTACGCCGCCGTAAGGTCCGTAGGTGCCGCCGCTTGTTCCGCCGTGAGCCGAGGATCATCCGGCCTGTTCTCCCCTTGACCGACATCCCTTGCAGTTTAGGAAGTTTGGTGAGTACAAACCCTAACCCTTAATTAGGCTTATGTGTACTTTAGACAAGTTTTAGGAGTTATTAGGGTATTTTAGGGGTTGATTAAGTGGCCATTGACTAGGGCTGACCTTGTGGCTATTTTGGTGGTTTAGTATGATGATTTAATTATGATTTGGTGGCCTAGAATGGACTGGTTGCTAGTTGTTCATTGTGAAATTGAATTGGGTCATTATTAGATTAAACTAGGTACAATGCGTGGGCTGTCTAGTGGCTGATTTCATGGGATTTAATGGCCTAACGTGATGATTTGGAGGTGGATTAGTAGCCTAGAGTGGACTATTTAGGGGCTGATCATGATGGGATTAATTAGACCTCGTTCGGCTAATATGTGATTTGCTTGTGAATTGCTAAGTATGTCTTGATTTGCCTATGTGGTGGCTGAATTGTGCATGATTTGAAATTGATTATGTGATGCCATGTTGTGTGCTTGATGTGACCCAGAATAGAGATGCTTGGCGGGCCATGAGTGTGCGTAATTATATTGATTCAATCGCATGAATTCGGATGCCAATTATGTGTTGCGGCTGTGTCGAATTAATTGGTTCATTAAGCCTGTTGTGGCATTAATTGAGTATGTAGCCAAATTAAATTGAATGCTCAATGTAGAAATCTGGATGCCCGAGTGTGATTGTTATGGTCATGAATGTGCATATCGAGCATTGGCATAGCTCGTGCATTATGTGAGTGTGCACGATTGGCATCGAGCATATGATCACCTAATTGCCTTGATGCGTTTTACGCAGGGTTCAGATAAAACTGGCTGTGTGTATGTGTGATCACTAAGAGCCCTGATACGTTTTATGCAGGGTTGAACCATCCTGATGCGTTTTACGGGGGACGATGCCTAGTTCGTCTGGAAGACATCCAGCCTGATGCGTTTATACGGGTTTTGGTCCGTAAGGAGATCGGTGTTGCGCCTGATGCATTTTATGCGGGCTAGAGATACTGGGCTTGATGCGTTTTATGCGAACCAGGAAGTGTTGGTTTTGATTATAAACCTAATGCGTTTTACGCGAGTCAGACCTGATGTGTTTTACGCGGGTCAAATTCTAATTGAGAAAATGAGTAGTGTGCCAGTGTGCAGTATTGAGCCAGATCATGATCATGACATATTGATGGCATAAGTGTGTAAGAATGCATGGGCTAGTGTGCGAGTATGTACGACTCGGTGACTCGTGTGTGATGCAGGCACTGATAAGTATGAGCATGCGTATGGCGTACGTGTAACTAAGTGTGTCGCATATGTGCCATGGATATTATATTGAATTGCCTAACCTGCAGGGTCATTGATGTGAACGATCTGAGCCCGAGGGCCTAGGTCAAGTGTGATTGTTCTTGTTGTTGTTTTGGCTGTTTGTGTTTTGTCGCTTGTCAAGAGGTGCATGTTAGCCTAGTTTAGGTTTAGGGGGCCTACTCGCTGAGATTTATTCTCACTGTTGTTTAAACTCCACTTTTCAGACCTCCTACCCCGAAGATGGTAGATGCGTCGCTTCGTTTTGGGATCCCGTATCACATAGAGCGATCGGTGACGGTACACCCCGTAGGGAACGGGGAGTCTTATGTTAGGTATTACACTATAGTATGGGTCGATGAGGGCGGGCCACATTTCCGGGCCCATCCTTATCTTGCTTGGTGTTTTCGGGGCCAATTCGGCACCCACGGACCTCTTAAGACCTTCGACGTCCCGTTCGACGTGTTAGGCCAATCGGATCCGCAAGCCGCTAATGAAGAGGTCGCGAGCCCCGCTGCCACGCCTTAGGAGGATTCTGGCGCCCAGCCGATCATCATCGAGATGGATACAGAGTCCAAGGGAGAGGAGCCGATGACTGGGAGTCCGACATCGAGCCGGAGCCCATAGAGCAGGAGCTAGAGTCGGAGGGTGATCGCCGAGTCCAAGCCCGATTCGATGGATTCTGAGTCTGAGTCGTCTGATGACTCGTCCGAGTCCTCAGGATCTGACCCGAATTGGTTGCCCTAGGCTTAGCTTGACCATAGTTAGGTAGGGCCGACACTTTTTGATAGAGCCCTCTTTAGGTTTAGTACTATGATCACCCGAGCCACTTACCCCTTTTTGTCAGGAGTGGCCGTTAATCCGTTTTTGATTGGTGGTGTATATTTTGGTGTAATTGTATATTGTATATGTTTCCCGATATTAATGCAAGTGTATATTTGTAATGTTGTTGTTGTTGCTTGTGTTATCCTTGGTCGTTTTGTTTTAAATTGTACGGGTGTATATTGCTTCCGCGTGTGTATGATTCTCTGTGTTGGGTGTTGGGTAGGCGACGCGTCCTGGGACGTCGCACACCAATTCAACCTCAGTTGGGATGCTCGCGCGCCGTAGGGTTCAGGGCGTGACATCCCCCGTTGATTTGGTATCAGAGCAAGATCAACTCGATCCAATTAGGTCGAAATATGGAGTGATAAGGAGCGATGACCTTGGGTAGCTAGTAAGGTGACCTCGCGTGCTAAGTGTAACTCCTGACTATCTGTATTTTGATTGAGTGCTTATATAAATTGACCCGTAAAGTGTAGGTGCGGCAGGATCCGAGGTAAGTACGCGAATCTTCTTGGTTGAGATGTTGTGCTGTTTGTGTTAAGCCGCATACTGGTTGCTTGATTGCTGCTATGTATACCTGCCTAGGACCTTAGACCGGTTTAGATTGATTTAGGTCTCTAATTCCTTAATGGAATTATAACAGGTAGGTGAGCGTGCGAGTTGGGAAGATGAGTAGCCGAGGCAGAGGTAGAGGTCGAGGTCATGGTAGAGGTCGGGGTCGTGAGCGAGATCGCATAGAGCCATAAGCGAGGGTTGTAGAGGACCCAAGGGTAGACGGAATTTTGAGGGCTCTCGAGAAGGCAGGAATTCTAGGGGGCAGGCAGGCCTAGGAGAGAAATGCCACTGTTGCCGCTGCTTTTGAGGCCGCTATTGCTGCTGCCGTTGGGGCCAACGGAAATAATGGAAATCAGGAGAATATTGAGAATCCAATTCCGGGACTGGCAAACTTGAATAGGCCGATGTCTAAGTTGGTAGAGCAGTTCTTGAAATTGAAACCGCCAAAGTTCAACGGGAAAGGTGACCCTGAGCCTGCACCGCGTTGGGTAGAAGAACTGGAGAAAGCCTTTGATGTTCTGGGGTGCACCGAGACTGAAAGGGTTACACTGGCGGTATATCAGCTTTAGGACAATGCAAATGACTAGTGGAAGGCCACCAAGAGTAGAATATTTTCAAAGGGTACTACCCAGACTTGGGTTACATTTACCGAGAGTTTTTATGGAAAGTATTTCTCGGAGAGTGCACAAAAAAGAAAACTGGCTGAATTTACGAGGCTTCGCCAAGGACAGATGACTGTGGATCAATATGAAGCGGAGTTCGCTAGGCTGTCAAGATTTGCACCTAAGATGATGGAGAACCTGCAGGATAAGGTTCGGAGATTCCGAAATGGACTAAAGCCGGACCTTAGGAGTCAAATGATATCACTCAATATTCGAGAATACGGGGAAATGTATGAACAGGCTCAAGCCATAGAGCGAGATCAGTTGGAAAGGGTAGCCGCTTTTGGATCGCGGTTCGCCCCGACTAGGGACAACCGCCGTCTTGGGAAGAAACCGATGGCGGGAAACCGACGATTTGTCCCACCGATTAGGAAGAATATTGGAAAGCCGAGTAACCAGCAAAATAGATTTGGGCAAATGTGGGAGTCTAGAAATTGTCCCCAACAACGCCCCACAGGACCATCGATGCAACTACCACAACCCCGAGTTGGGAATCAAGCTAAGATCCTCCACCGGCTAATTTGAACAAGCCGCCAGTACAAGGACGGGTGTACGCCATGGCGCGAAAAGAAGTTGAGAATGCGCCAGGCGTGGTCGCGGGTATGGTTTCTCTATGCAATCATGTCGCATATGCTTTGTTTGATCCGGAGGCGTTGCACTTATTTGTGTCTGCTCAGTTTGTTGAATTGGCTGGATTAAATCCTGTTTTGTTAGAAGTGCATTTATGTGTGACTACACCATTAAAGGATAAGATATGCATATCTTTAGGATGCCTGAACTGTGAGATAGCAATTTGTGGCGTAGAAAGCAAAATAGATTTAGCTGTTTTGCCAATGTATGATTTTGATGTAATTGTGGGCATGGATTGGTTAGTCAAACAGAATGTCGTGATGGATTGCAGTAACAGGGTGATTCAATTTAGTCCGGCTGAACACCCTAAATTTGAGTTTGTAGGGAGTCGAAGAGGAACCTCGATTCCTTGGGTTTCATTAGTAGAAGCGACTAAGCTGTTGGATGAAAGATGTCAAGGTTACCTGGCAAGTATAGTTGATTCAACAGTGAAAGAAGTGCAGCTAGAGAATATAGCAGTGGTGTGCAACTTTCCCGATGTCTTTCCCCAGGAATTGCCGGGACTACCACTAGAAAGAGAAGTGGAGTTTGTTATCGAGTTGGCCCCTGAGACTGAGCCAATCTCAAAGCCACCTTATAGGATGTCATTGTCAGAGTTGAAAGAATTAAAGGTTCAGATGAAGGAACTACTGGACAAGGGTTTTATCCGATCGAGTGCGTCTTCATGGGGAGCGCCAGTCTTGTTCGTAAGAAAGAAGGATAGGTCGTTGAGGCTATGTATCGACTATCGCCAGCTGAATCAAATGACAATCAAGAATAAGTATCCCCTCCCAAGAATTGACGACCTGTTCGACCAGTTGCAAGGAGCCTTGGTATTTTCTAAGATTAATCTAAGGACAAGGTATCATCAGTTAAGGATCCAAAAGGAGGATATCCCTAAGACGGCGTTCAAGACGAGGTATAAGCACTATGAATTCACGGTAATGCCGTTTGGGCTGACTAATACCCTTGTTGCTTTCATGGACTTGATGAATCGAGTATTCAAGGAATTTTTGGATCAGTTCATCATTATCTTCATAGACGATATTCTAGTGTATTCCAAGAGTCCCGAAGAACATGAGGTACACTTGTAGAAGGTTCTACGAACGTTAAGAGAGCACGCACTATATGCTAAGTTTAGCAAGTGCGAATTTTGGCTGAACTGAGTAGCATTTCTTGGACATATATATTTTCGGAGAAGGAATCTCTATGGATCCGGCAAAGATTGAGGCAGTGATGGATTGGCCGAGGCCGACGAAAGTTACTGAGGTTCGGAGCTTCTTAAGACTAGCAAGTTATTATCAACGATTTGTGAAAACGTTCTCAGCGATAGCCACCCCACTAACAAGGCTGCTCAAGAAGGAGGTGAAGTTTGAATGGACGGAAAAGTGCGAAGAGAGTTTTCAAGAATTGAAGCAAAGATTAACGACTGCGCCAGTGCTAACGATCTCTTCAGGACCGAGAGGATATGAGATTTATAGCGATGCTTCACTCAAAGGATTGGGATGCGTACTAATGCAATATGGAAGAGTGGTTGCTTATGCATCGCGACAGTTAAGGCCTCATGAGATGAACTATCCAACTCACAACTTGAAATTGGCAGCAATTATTTTCGCGCTCAAGATTTGGAGGCACTGCTTATATGGAGAAAGGTTCCAGATCTACATAGACCATTAGAGCCTCAAGTACCTGTTTTCACAGAAGGAATTGAATATGAGGCAAAGACGTTGGATGGAGTTATTGAAGGACTATGACTGTGACATTTTGTATCATTTCGGAAAAGCCAACAGGGTAGCAGATGCCTTAAGCAAGAAATCGAGCATCGCGCAATTGATGGTCAAAGAGTGGATTCTATTGGAAGGAGCGCGAGATTCAGAGTTTAAGTTCGAGGTGGGACACCTCTCCAGTCTGATGGCAATGTTAAGGATTGAACCGGAAGTGCAAACCAAGATTAAGGCGTTGCAGTCTACGGACCCTAAGATTCATAAGATTCTGGAGATGGATGGCACTAAGAGGAAGTCGGACTTCCAAGTTTCTGAGGACGAAATTCTTAAGTTTCGAGGATGTCTGTACGTGCATGATGATTTGGAACTTAAGGAAGAGATTCTATCGGAAGCTCATAGGAGCAATTATAGCATTCACCCGGGCAGCACGAAGATGTACCAGAACCTTCGACAGCACTATTGATGGAACGGAATGAAAGTGGATGTGGCCAAGTGTTTGACGTGCCAACAAGTGAAGGCACATCATTGTAAACTAGGTGAAATGTTGCAGCCGTTGGAAATCTCAGAATGGAAATGGGAGCATATTACAATGGATTTTGTAACGAGATTGCCAAGAAGTTAGAAGGGACATGACTCTATTTGGATGATAGTGGACAGATTGACCAAGTCAGCGCACTTCCTGGCAGCGCAAAAGGACTTTGAGCTAGAAAGGTTTGCAGATTTATATGTGCGGCAGATAGTCCGTCTTCATGTAGTACCGGTATCGATCACTTCGGACCGTGATCCGAGATTTACAGCTAATTTTTAGAAAAATCTACAATCGGCCATGGGAACAAAGTTGCAATTCAGTACGACCTATCATCTGCAGACGGATGGCCAATCTGAGAGGACTATTCAGACTTTAAAGGATATGTTGAGAGCGTGTATGTTAGATTTTCAGGGCAAGTGAGAAGAGCAGTTGCATTTGATCGAATTTACCTACAATAACAGCTTTCAGCAGAGTATCGGGATGGCACCGTTTGAAGCACTTTATGGCATAGCGTGTAGAACACCGTTGTGTTGGGATGAAGTGGGAGAAAGAAGTGTAATAGGTCCAAAGTTGGTTCAGCAGTCGATGGAAATAATAAAAAGTATCAGGGAAAGGCTAAGAACGGCTCAGAGCCGTCAGAAAAGTTACGCAGACCGAAGGCGTAGACCATTGGAGTTTCAGGTTGATGACCATGTATTCCTTAAGATCTCACCGATGAGAGGACTGTCTCGGTTTGGCAAGAAGGGAAAGCTGAGTCCAAGGTATATAGGCCCGTTCGAGATTTTGGAAAGGATTGGAATGTTGGCTTATCGTCTCGCCTTGCCGCCAAATTTGTCATAAGTTCATAACGTCTTCCACGTGTTAATGTTAAGAAAGTACGAATCCGATCCGACCCACGTGCTGAATCACGAAGTAATAGACGTGGACAACAGGGTGTCGTACGTGGAGAGACCGGTACGAATCGAGGACAGGAAGGAATAAATTTTGAGGAATAAAACGATCCCGTTAGTAAAAGTGATTTGGGAACATCATGGGACAGAAGACACCACCCGGGAAAGTGAAGAATTAATACGACGTTAGCATCCCCATTTATTTGAGTAGTTGGATTTGGATTGTAAATTTCGAGGATGAAATTTTTGTAAGGGGGAAGAGTTGTAACGTCCTGAATTCGGCCCACTTTCGTGATCAATAAAATTGATATTATTTCTCATTTCATTTTAGTAAGTCTTGCCCGGAACTGATCACTCTCGAGATACTAACCGATGAAGAATGGCTAACTAGAAAAACGGTACGTGGACAAGGAAACCGATCGCGAATTGGGCACCGATTCCGAGAAGCAACGAGAAAATATTTTGGGCCAATGTGGGCCGATCCTAGGAAGGTGACGGATTTAGTTTGGCCAACGACGTACGATCGAATCGCGAGTGATTCCGCACGATCGAAAGTACGCGTGGCGAATAAATCTCGAATTTAATCCGAACGATCGCGACTTCCGGAACTAGCGATAATTCCTCGCGTTCTCTTGTTAATCGAGACCGTTACGACTCGAGTGACCCTAGGTCAATACGCGTAACCCCTAAACAGCCGCTCATTAGTGAGGGACGCTAAAATCGCATTTGAGCGAAATCGATCGTGGAATTGAGTTCGGACTTCGGTATCGAATTTCGTGAGCGTACGCAACTATTTTTGCAAGGACATCATCATAAAAGTGTGGCCAATCATATTTGATATCGGTAGAGTCGAAAATTGAAAATTTGACTCAGGATCAGAAAATTACCGATTTGCCCCTAAACCCTAAGTGCTAATTCCTAATTTTGGGGATTAAATATGGACTAATCAGCCCCCTTGAGTGCCGAAATTGATGGACAAGAATGCCCCCATCACTCTTGCTTATTCCCTAAATGCCCCTAGATATTTTGAGTAAGATTGAATCTTAGCCATTGAAAGTGGATTGATTAAATTGGTATTCAAATATTGGCCATTGGATCTAGTTTTTAGTGGAGTGGGTAGGATGGGAAATGTTAGTGGAGTTGGCCACCAAACCCCACTCACCACTTTGCACAAAACTCCCTCTCACTCTCTCTCTCTCTCTCTCTCTCTCTCTCTCTCTCTCTCTCTCTCTCTCTCCTCCCATTCTCACCATCACCATCACCGGCCACTCTCCCCTTTCCCTCATGCCAACTCCCTCTCCCCACTCTCTCCTCCTTGGCCGCGTGAGAAGCCACGCCGGAGCAGCCCGCCGCGGCCACGCCGCCGCCGCCTGAGTGCACGCCCTGCCGCCGTACGCCGCCGTAAGGACCGTAGGTGCCGCCGCTTGTTCCTCCGTGAGCAGAGGATCATCCGGCCTATTCTCCCCTTGACCGACACCCCTTGGAGCTTAGGAAGTTTGGTGAGTACAAACCCTAACCCTTAATTAGGCTTATGTGTACTTTAGACAAGTTTTAGGAGTTATTAGGGTATTTTAGGGGTTGATTAAGTGGCCATTGACTAGGGCTGACCTTGTGGCTATTTTGGTGGTTTAGTATGATGATTTAATTATGATTTGGTGGCCTAGAATGGACTGGTTGCTAGCTGTTCATTGTGAAATTGAATTGGGTCATTATTAGATTAAACTAGGTACAATGCGTGGGCTGTCTAGTGGCTGATTTCATGGGATTTAATGGCCTAACTTGATGATTTGGAGGTGGATTAGTAGCCTAGAGTGGGCTGTTTAGGGGCTGATCATGACGGGATTAATTGGACCTCGTTCGGCTAATATGTGGTTTGCTTGTGAATTGCTAAGTGTGCCTTGATTTGCCTATGTGGTGGCTGAATTGTGCATGATTTGGAATTGATTATGTGATGTTATGTTGTGTGCTTGATGTGACCCAGAATGGAGATGCTTGGTGGGCCATGAGTGTGCGTAATTATATTGATTCAATCGCGTGAATTCAGGTGCCAATTATATGTTGCGGCTATGTCGAATTAATTGGTTCATTTAGCATGTTGTGGCATTAATTGAGTATGTGGCCATGTTGAATTGAATGCTCAATGTAGAAATCTAGATGCCCAAGTGTGATTGTTATGGCCATGAATGTGTATATCGAGCATTGGCATAGCTCGTGCATTATGTGAGTGTGCACGATTGGCATCGAGCATGTGATCACCTAATCGCCCTAATGCATTTTACGCGGGGTTCAGATAAAACTAGCTGTGTGTATGTGTAATCACTAAGAGCCTTAATGCGTTTTATGCGGGGTTGAACCCGTCCTAATGCGTTTTATGCGGGACGATGCCCGGTTCGTCCGAAAGACGGCCAACCTAGTGCGTTTTACGTGGGTTTTGGTTCGTAAGGAGATCGGTGTTGCGCCTGATGCGTTTTACGCGGGCTAGAGATACTGGGCCTGATGCGTGTTACACGGGCTAGGAAGTATTGGTTTTAATTATAGACCTGATGCGTTTTACGCGGGTCAGACCTGATACGTTTTATACGAGTCGAATTCTAATTGAGAAAATGAGCAGTGTGCCAATATGCAGTATTGAGCCAGATCATGACCATGACATATTGATGGCATAAGTGTGTAAGAATCATGACCAAGTGTGCGAGTATGTATGACTCGGTGACTCGTGTGTGATGCAGGCACTGATAAGTATGAGCATGCGTATGGCGTACATGTGACTAAGTGTGTCGCGTATGTGCCATGGATATTATATTGAATTGCCTAACCTGCAGGGTCAGTGATGTGAACGATCTGGGCCCGAGGGCCTAGGTCAAGTGTGGTTGTTCTTGTTGTTGTTTTGGCTGTTTGTGTTTTGTCGCCTGACAGGAGGTGCATGTTTGCCTAGTTTAGGTTTAGGGGGCCTACTCGCTGAGATTTATTCTCACTGTTGTTTAAACTCCACTTTTCAGACATCCAACCCTGAAGATGGTAGATGCGCCGTTTCGTTTTGGGATCCCGTATCGCGTAGAGCGATCGTTGACGGTACACCCCATAGGCAATGGGGAGTCTTATGTTAGGTATTACACTATAGTATGGGTCGATGAGGGCAGGCCACATTTCCGGGCCCATCCTTATCTTGCTTGGTGTTTTCGGGACCAATTCGGTACCCACGGACCTCTTAGGACCTTCGACGTCCCGTTCGACGCGTTAGGCCAGTCGGATCCGTAGGCCGTCGATGGAGAGGTTGCGAGCCCCGCTGCCACGCCTGAGGAGGATTCTGACGCCCAGCCGTTCATCATCAAGATGGATACCGAGTCCAAGGGAGAGGAGCCGATGGACTGGGAGTCCGACATCGAGCCGGAGCCGGAGCCCATGGAGCAGGAGCTAGAGCCGGAGGGTGATTCCGGGGTAGAGTCAATAAATGCAGAGTCCGAGCCGGATTCGATGGATTATGAGTCTGAGTCGTCTGATGACTCGTCCGAGTTCTCAGGATCCAACCCGGACTGGTTGCCCTAGGCTTAGCTTGACCATAGTTAGGTAGGGCCGACACTTTTTGATAGAGCCCTCTTTAGGTTTGGTACTATGACCACCTGAGCCACTTACCCATTTTTATCAGTAGTGGCCATTGACCCGTTTTTGATTGGTAGTGTATATTTTGGTGTAATTGTATATTGTATATGTTTTCTGATATTAATGCAAGTGCATATTTGTAATGTTGTTGTTGTTGCTTGTGCTATCCTTGATCGTTTTGTTTTAAATTGGACGGATGTATATTGCTTCCGCGTGTGCATGATTCTCTGTGTTGGGTGTTGGGTCGGTGACGCGTCCTGGGACGTCGCACACCAATTCGACCTCGGTTGGGATGCTCACGCGCCGTATGGTTCGGGGCGTGACAGACTTCCCTTTGCCATGGCCGACGGAGGGAAGAAAGAAAAAAAGAAAAAAATAGAAAAAATAGAAAAAGGAAAAATATGAAAATACCTATAGGCCAAAATATTGTGGGATAAATGTATCATAAGTGGTATAGATTGGGATTTTTCGTGTCACAAAAAAAAGTTCAAAGTAAATTTAGAACAAGTGGCATAGTTTCGGATTTTTCGTGTCAAAAAAAAGTTTATGGTAAATTAATCACAAGTGACATAGTTTGAGGTTTTTGGTGGTTTTCTCATTTACTTTCTATGTTTGCTGTTTATTTCTCCATTATTCTTTATTTTATTTTAGTCGATTTTGTAAAAACCTTTCTTAATCATAATAAATTGGTACTCTTATAGTGTGCTTCTACCATATGCCAAGTATAATTGCACAAAACGAAAAACCTTTTGGCAACTATGACTAATAAGCGCCTGACTTATGCTTAGGTTAATGTATTTTTGCTAATTGATTTACTCTAAAGTTAAAATACTGGTGCATAAACGCAATAAAACAATATCTTATAAAAGAATATAACAATCATAACTGGACTTTTGCAGTTGTTATACTGATAAGATCCAACTTTTAATTTAAGACATCGATTCTCAAAGAAACTGTCATATATTATTAGTGTCTTGAACTATTACTTCATTTACTATAGGATAGTAACTAAACAAGAATATAACAATTCAAACCGTTATCTCCGAGTATTGAATTTCTCAAAACAAGGAGTGTGTAATATGAATTTAATTTAACCACTATAATTACCTTCATCGGTCCATTCTTAAAGTGTTACCTCGAAACTAAAAAAATTGATTTAATTTACTATTTTTCTTTTTCTTTTGTCGGTGGCATCTCTTGGGAGATGAACTGGTTTTCTACTAAATTGAATGTCGGGATGTTGATGGCAGGTGGCATATCATGTGCCACTAGTGGTCAACAAAATTATTCGTTCCATGATATCTTATAAAATTATATATATATGAACTTCAAATTATTGATAATGGCAATTTCATATTGTAAAACCGTCTAATTAAGTAAAAAAAAAAACCAATTGCTTGTGCTACAATGGATTTTCGAAAAGTCTACAATGTCTTTATTTCATACTTAACTGATATGAAAGTAATTAGTTCTGTAGTGTTGGAAAGTATTGATGAACATTGGAGGTAAAAGAAAAGAAAAAATTCTTACAAAGCAAAGTGAGTTATAAAGGAAAATTAAGGATAATTTTTTATAAAAAATAATGTCAGTGAAAAATAATGCATGTGGATAAATTTTTTTCCCAACCGCAGAGTTTCTAAGAATTGTGCAAAAAAATAAAGGGTTAATACTAAAAAAAAAACTCCAAATTATGTCCATTGTGACACAAATACCCCGAACTTCTTTTTGTGCCACGAAAAATCCCAACTTGCCCATTGTGACACATATACCCCAAACTTTTTTTGTGTCATAAAAAACTTGACTTATACCAGTGCAACAAATATACTCTAGATAGAACCAAAATAGAGAGTATATATATCATACATGTATAAATTTGATTTTTTTCGTGACAAAAAAATTGGGATTATTTGGGTCACAGTGGACAAGTTTAGGATTTTGGCGACACAAAAAAAAAGTTTGGCGTATTAGTGTCACAGTGGTATAGTTTGGGATTTTTTGTGGTATTTACGCAAAAAATAAAATATCTGCAACTTAAAGAATCTTTGCCAAAGATGAAACAAAAAAAGGAACTTTCGAGTACGACTTGCATAAATGACTCAAATAAAATTTCAGGTGCTACAAAGCATGATAATTAATTTGGTATAGAAAGAATCACAGTTCATAATTTGATCGTTTTCATGTAATAGATTCACGATAACTACGTTGAGTCTAAATTCGTATTAGGTTTCTTAATTCCCAACTTGTGACTCCATGAGCAAGCTTCACGTCGTTTCTCTTCCATTTGTTAATGATATGTATGCTTGTAATTCGGGCCAAGCACATGAGTTTTGTTCAAACTTGATTTGTTACAGTTTACTAATATGAAAAAAAAAATCTTGAATTGTTCGGTTATTGAGAACAAATTGAAATTGAACTATCAATATTTCAGAATTGCTTGCATTGATCGTGAGATTCGTGATTTTTGTTCAATTAACCCTCTCAGATAAACCTGTGAATCTTGTAAGTGTGATTGGTTGAGAGAGAGTTTAGCGCCTATAATGTGTTCGATGAAATTCTTAAGTTAGCAGTGAGTTCGGCTATTGATTATTTCTTTATATATATAGCTGTGTGCTTGGTTGCGGTTGATGATTGATATGTATTCATAATTCACGTGGTATCACTGCTTTATTATAGTTTGGATTATTTCTTATTCAACCATTTTTAAGCCATTTTCTGGGTTTGGAAGGTGGGTTGTAGGGGGGGGTGTTGGTTGGTGATTGGAGCTGGAAACTGAAATTTGTTGCCACTTTGTCGTAATTGCCCACTAGGTGTGAAAATTTCAGCATATTAGTTCGAGTCAGTTGCGAAAATCAGAATGTTCATAAAAGCATCCCTGTTTCAACATCTAGAATATATTTGATATTTTGCGCTGTCCAAGATGCTGGTTAGTTTGGGTCCAAACACTTGCTCATCTTATGCAATCAACCACATTAACATGGAGAGCAATCTATGGTGCGATTTTGTTTATCAGTATGTCTACAGCCCAAAACTTGTCTATATTTAACCCAAAACCAATGCATGAACCCGTCTCATGATTTATGGATGGCCTGGGCCAAATATTCACCATCGCCTTCATGCCCTTGTTCATAACCCAATACCTGAACTCCCTCACTAACTCGACGAGCCGATCAATGGAGCCGCTCTTCTTCAAAGAAAAAAATTTAAGGAGAAAAGTTTTTTTTAAAAAAAGAATGCATATCGGGTTGGGTATTTGTTGGATGGGGTATGGGTCGAGAAATTAACATTACAAATAAACAATTAAAATGGATCAATTTGATTCAAACCATTTATGATCCAATTCATCTGTTTAACGGGCCTAGCAATCGGTTGGAAAACTAGATCGATTGGATACCTAAAAGCTTAAGAAGCGATGGGAAAGTCAAGTACCTGAGTGCACATGTGAAGGAAACTTTTCAAACGAAAACTAGAGATTCCAGGTTTGAGAGTTTGATTACGCATGAGACAAATTAGCATTGCATGACGTCTTATTGGTATTGCGGACCTATTTTTGGTTAGGTCCTCAATATTTCACCATATAATTTCCTACGCCTGTCTGATGCTTTACTTTTGAAAATTTTAAAATATCGCCAAGATACTTATTCGGCAGCGTTTTTTATCAACAAGGTCAATTATTGTTTGTAGTGGCATGACTACATGTGTGTGAGAGTGTGTATGCAAACATCTACATGAACTAAGAAAATGACATGACACGACCCCGACACCCAAATTCGATGTTTTGGACATAAAGAGAGAATGGCATGGCATGGCACCATTGAACCTTGATCTATTAAAGTACATCATGTTCGTCCCAGTCTCTTGATTGCACGTCTCAGGTTTTGGTCATCAGAATCACCCCGGGGACCTCCGAGAGTGGTGGGGCAGCATTCAACCACGGGATAGGCTCGCCATTCGAACCACTATGGGAGCGACATTTTCTTCACTTCCGGTCCACCTTTGCTAGCCGATGCTCAAGGTGTTAGCCACCTTCTGGGTCTCGAAGAGAGCGTATGTTTCGTATTTGTTCTTGTGACCATGATCAGTTAAGCTTCGCCAAGCTTGCGACCATGGATGCTTGAGCTTCATCGAGTTCGAGCTATGCTCAGTCAAACTTCTAGGCTTCTTCAAGCTCGCGGCCGTAGCTACTCGAGCCATGAACACTCGAGCTTGTTCAAGCTCCCAGACATGGCTGCCCATGTTTTGTCAAGCTCAGCCATGGCGGCTTCAGCTTCCGGCCTTTTTCAAGCTTGAGGCCATGGTCAATCAAGGATGCAAGCTTCAGTTAATGCAACTTCAGTGAATAAACTTGCAATTAGTGCAACTATAGGGCTTAACATGTTGGGTCATTTCGTCGGTCCTGGATGTTGACAATGTTGATAATTTGTTTGTAAAACAAACAAAAGGTGCATTGTCCTATAGCGAAAAGATGATCGTGTAGACTAATATATAAGTGGAATGCTTCTGGCCTTTTCCTCTCTAGGGTTCTCTCCTCTCTCTCCCTTATACCTTCACGTAGCTTTTTTCTTCAACCTCCATGGAGGGGAGGGTTTGAGCTAGATCTCTCCCTCCCCTCCCTGTTTCCTTTTTCTTTGGCTGATTTGGTTCTTTGTTATCTTTTTCTTGCTTTCCATCAGTTTTGAGGAGCTTTTCTCTTCTGATCTAGTCTAAATCTATAAGTTTTTCCCTCCCGTTTCGAGGAGGTTTTTATCCCAATCTAGTCTAGATTTGGGGTTTTTTTGCGTATATAATTTTAGGGTTTCCCTTTTCTCGGGTTTCGTTGGTGTACAAGTCAAGTTTTGAAGGAAATTAGAGGAGTTTTGCGAAGGTTTCGCTCTCACGGGTATTAAATCTGTGCATATTCAACCTTGTTATTCTTCATGACGACGGTGTTGGGGTGTTGAACCTAGGCACGAACCGCCGAAAGGCAAAGCCGTAGAAATATATAGAGATCTCAGTGTGTGCTTATTACCGAAGACGAGTTCGATGATCAACCACCATTTTAGTTCGAAGAAGTCCCAGATCTACTCTTTGAACGTGTGACCAATAACTTTGTTACGATGATTCATCTTTTTATCTTGAACTTGCTTTGTTGTTTTTGTTTACAATTGCACTACGTAGCTCTATTGTACATCCGTTTAAATGAATAAAATGTTTCTTTGCCCCCCGCAACCCCCTCCCCCCCTAAAAAAAAAGTGTACCGAACCCTACAGTACCTACGTGCGGGTGCTTAAATAATTGCATGATTATTAGGTGCACCTAGCACTTAGCGAGCTTTTGTACTTGTGGACCAGTATTGGCACTAATCAACGGTTATCTTTTTAAAATTTGAATTTATACTTTCAAAAGGATGCAACATTTCAGAGAGATGAAAGGTTGTATCTATTCAAACATAATTTTTCACTGTTATAAATTCAAAGTTTTTGGTTCAATAATTTTCACTTTTCAATTTTCTTTTCTTTCTTAAAATACATCATTTATTCTCCAATTGTTTCCTTTTGAAAATCCTTGGAGAGGTATTCTTATTTTGAGGCTTTGTCATATCTAGAGGATTTTTGCCAATAACCATTAGCAACCTTGTGGTACAAATAATTCCTTAAAAATGGTGCATTAAAACCTCAAGGTCTTATTTCATTCTTCCCAAAAACAAATTTCTAATAGAGACTAATTGCTGCATCTTTAATTACTGCTCAAGTTAATTCTAGGTCGATCTTTTGATGTCCATTAACTCTATGTTGATGATCATGGAGCTTCATTAAGCTTCACCAATGAGATAATTTCTCATTGACTTAATAATGTTATTTTTTTATCTTTTTTCTTTCAAAACTTTAAAGGTTTTTTCTGATGTGGTGCTTGGCGGATGCCACAACTGTGCCACGCATCTTATAAAAGTGATAAAAAGGCCACACATCAGCATTTTCGATTAGCCAAATCGAGCGGATCTAACGGATAGACTTGATCACACTAATTTGACAAGTTATGAGATTTGATTATTCGTTCTGAAAGTTTTAGTACTTAATTCCATTTTCGTAATAAATTTTAGGACTTTTGATGAACTTATTCCTTTATTTTTCCTAAACACGTGTCATTCATTGCGAGTCACATGTTGAGCTTGATAATGTTATACGTTACCAATGTTCTCGCCATGGTCATCACCTCACACACGAGGGCAAAGCCATAAGACAGTAACGTCATTGAATGAATCCTAGGTACAAAAGGGATTGTCCTTAAGATGAAGAACGACAGTTCTCTCCAGCGACCCTCGTACAGAGTCATCTTTGGATAGAAGAACAAGAAAAGAGATGGCAAGCTGCAACAAAGTAGGGATGCGTTTCTTTTAGGGAAAGTATTTTCCAGACTTTCGTCCGTTTGATTCATCGAAAATAATTAGTCAACCGAAAACACTTTCCGATCAAGGAAAATATTCGTGTATAAAAATAGGAAAGTGAATTCCCTAATCTCAGAAAGTGAAAACGCTTTCCGGAATTGCTCATCTTGAATTTGTTAATATTTTAAAATATAAAAAATTGAATTTTTTTATTTTCACATCATATTCTCCACACCAAACAATAGAAAACATTATCTAATTGATTTTTAGGTTTTAACCAAACACCGGAAAATGACGTCATTTCATGAAAAACATTTTCTAAAAATGGTTCATTTTTCGCGAAACAAACACACTCTAAGTTCCAAGTTTGTTCACGAAGATAAAATGATTTGGAGAACTTGTTCAAGAAAGCCACGATAATCATTTGACTGGTTTAAACCTGCATAAAGTTTACACTATTAGTTGATGAAGCCAAATAATACTATTAAGGGCTTTTTTGTCTTTTCTGTTAATTTTACTTTTAGGTTAAAAGCTACACTTTATGTATTAGCTATTGATAAACGCTAACCGTCAAGCGCTGAGAAGAAATAGAGAGAAAATAAAAGAAAGAAGGAAAAGTGAGTTTTTCTTTGTGAGTGTTCTCAATTTCTTTATACCTCGATCTTGAGAATATTCCTACTTTCTTCAAAGTCTAGTGGATTTGTAGAGTACCTCTGCACGGAGACGTAGCCTAGGTTTGAGTGAATTTCGATAATAAATTCTCTAGTGTGTTCTTTGACTATGTTCTTTTTATTATTATATTCTGCTAGTGATGATTATTTGCTTAAGTTATTTTTCTGGAATCAGTGTGTGATTCCCAATATACACGAGTCCTTAAGCCTTTGATTCTCCGAGGAGGATCCCCTTTCATTTCATTACCCTTGACCTGATCGTCATTACATCTCTTCAAAAAGACCTTTCTAGTTAAGCCATCCTTTCATAATCGGAAGTTTTTCTGAATGCGTTTGTCGTCACGACCGTTCCAGAAAGAAGACCGGCTACGAGCGCTAAGATATTGCGAGCCTTTGTTCTAATGAGGAAGATTTGCCCCCTTCGTTCACTGAATCCATGAGACTTACCTACATTGCATCCGTTAGAAAAAGACCATTCCAATTATGGACGGTCTTTGGACCCAAAAAAAAATTTTGATGGACGGTCATTGGGCCTGAGAAAATCTGATTAGTTTACAATTTGATCATGGATTTCAAGCCCATGTTACATCCCTTTCCAAAGACCATTTAGATCTAAGGAACTACATGTGTTACTCGTATGCATGACATCAACTGTTTTTTTATCGTTTACAAAAATGTTAATGGGTATAAATTGTTATTGACAATAAAATATTTTTTCTTGACTAATTATTTCAAGTGATACAAATAATCAATTTTAGGAAAATGTCTTTCAAATAATTCGTTTTCCGTAAAGCAAAGAGAATCTTAGTCTTTGCCTCTTCTCTCTCTGTATGCAAGCATGAAACTTGAGGCTAGATCTTGTCAATCACGGCGGCGCTCAACGTCAAGATGTACAATAAGCACAAGAACAAGAAGAAGGTGTTGAAACAAGAAAACAAAAAAAAAGTAGAAATTTTGGTGTCCATTTTGAGGCATGTAAGTCACTTTCTTAAAGGTGATTATTGCCCCCAAAAAAGATACGATAAGCAAATCACCTCTTCAGATATTAGGCAAAAACTTCTAAAACTCTCCTAGTAGGAGACGTGAAAGTCAGCATAATTGAAATCATGTCATCTGCACGAGGGATGGCCCAATCAATGCTCTTTGGCACGCTATAGAGCACCGCATACTAAAGCAACATCCATTATTCGTGCTCTACCATATGAAAGTCTTCAAATTCCCAACGAGGGAACTTACATTGCATATCCGAAAATTACCAAAAAAATTCTTAAATCTATTACATTTTTGGCAATTCAATTGTAAACTTTTTTTTTCCCAATTGAGTCCTCTAAACATTTTGAATTTATGTCAATTCAGTCTATCCGATCAATTTTGATCAGAAATCGCTGACATGGATGTCGGCCGTTTTACGTGGCACAACCAACGCTGACATGGACATTTTTAAATAATATTTTTTTTTCTTTTTTTTCCCTTCTTTTTCTTCCCTTCTTCCTCCGGCCGGTCGCCGAGGTTTGGCAACTGGCTAGAGGTGACGACCGGCGAGCTCGACCTCAGCGCCACCCGCGCCACGTTGGACATCCCACGTTCATGTCAGCAATTTCCCGTTAAAATTAGCTGAGTGGACTAAATTGGTACAAATGTAAAAGATTTAAGACTTAATTGGCCAAAAAAAAAAGTTATGTCTTTTTTTATAATTCTCTCGTGCACTAAAGCAACATCCATTATACGTGCTCTATACCATATGAAGCCTTCAAATTCCTAACGAGGGAACTTATTATTTCTTATTACAGGCACTAAAATCTGCACCAACGGAAAGTCCTAATGGTGGTAGGCGCCAGAGGCATGGTGGTGATTGTGACTGTAGATCGAGTGCAAACGATGTCATCAATCAGGAGAAGTCCAGTTACGACAAACCTTGTCCGGTAGAAATATATACTTGATTAGAAGCTAATTGTGGGCGCGGCGCGCATGCGTGTATTTGCCCCCAAAGGTCACGACTACAGAAGGGCCCCTCTATGGTTCTCGAGGTTTGGCACTTTGGGATTCGTAGATATAAAAAATGAACGGGAAATGTCATTTGTTCACTTCTTGGTAGTACTAGAGTGATCGTGACCCGGAACAAATTGCGCGCGTTTGCGTTTGCGTTTGCGTTTGCGAATGTTTTACGTTTCGAGGGTGCACTTCTTCGCTTGTGTTGGGATGGTTAGTCAACCGTGACAGGTAAAACAATTGACAATGAGTGTGTTTGGGAATGCTTTTTGGAAAGACCTCTGTAAAAATGCAAAGGACTTAACGTGGAAAAGTTTTTTCAAAATGCAAATAGCATTTGTTAAAGTGTAATTTAAAAACACATTAGGAAGCGATTTTGACTTAAAGACCGTTTGGTAAAAACTACATTTTATAAAGGAGTTTTGATATTTTTTTTAAAAAAAAATTCTCAAACTTTTGCTGACGAAAATTAGCTACTGGCAAGCCAAATCGGCTGCCGACGGTAGGCACTAGCCAGCCTCGCTTGAGGTCGCGCAACCTCAAGCATCTTCTTAGGTCGCACAAGACCAGGCGACCATTGCGCAATCTTAGGTGAGGCTGCCCGATGCCAGACCAGCTTGCTGATAGGCAAATCTAGCATCATCAGCCCCTTGCCAACGGCTTGAACCCTCGTTGGTGATACATTTCCGAAATTAAGCAAGTTTAGTGAGAGCAAAGTTGGAAAAAGAAAAGTATTTGCATTCCGGAAACTCAAAGCACCTCCTAATCTACTTTGAGCTAAAGTTCTTTAGAAGCTTTTGTAAATGTAATTGCATTTTTCCAAAACTCTCTAAAACATTGTACTTGTATTTGTCCGCTTTGGAAGGTGGTTTCCCAAACGCACCTATTAATGCTGAAGGAAAGAAAGCGGGGGTGAGTGAGAGTATTCAAAGAGAACATGAGCACATGAAGCGACCACATTGGATTGCGACATAAGCGTGAATGACAGATTATTGTCGTGTTGCAATCGGCTTCGGCAACCTTGATGGTTGAAAGATTGTGACAATCAAGGACAAACGATAGATTGAAACCTGACAGAGAATCCCTAGTTATATTGCTCGTTTGTTGTTTGTATTTGACAATTGGAAGGACATTAGGTATTTTGGAATCCAAAGAAAAGAAGAGCCTCCAATTCCCTTGTGATTATCAAAGTTGGAGCCCACTTGCCATGTCCCCCGTTGGCCTTTTCTTTTTCACATGACAATGTCCAATTAATCATTGTAATCTTCTTAGGTTATACATAAAAATGTTGTTAGGTATATTAAAGTTGATTGATTAATATAATATATTATAAGGGAAAATATTTATAAAAAAAGACCTCAATCTTCTTTTTTTTTTTTGGTAAAGGAACCTCAATCTTCTTTTCATGATCACTAACACAAAAAATACAAATTTGCACATTCACTTCAACAATATTGTGCATGTATCTTCAATATTGCCATTTTCCTTTTTTCAGAAATACCCTTACTCAACTTTTCCTGTCTTCTTTATATTAACTGATGTGGCGGTGGCAGACCGTAAATGAGTCTTCGAAATAAATGGCTTGTATTCGACCTTCAATAAAACTTATTATATCAAGGGAGTAAATCGATTTTAACGAAAACGATTATTCTACAATAATATATTTCATACATCATTCCGATCTTTTGTCTCGTGAAAACTAAAAACTATTTGCCCTTCATCGGCAAGTAAAGCCTTACGCACCACGAAGATGCTTGGGTGTGTTATGTCGGGTGCGTGCCTCTTGTGCTCCTCATGGGGGCTGTTAACCCTCGTATATAAAAAGAAATTAAAGCAAGAATGACAAATACTCTAATTTTAAAGTTGAGAGGAAAAAAATATCAATGCTTACTTTAAAAAAAAAGTATTTTTGGTGAGAGAGAGGTCAGGTATTTTGACTTTTTATCTGGTGGAGGTTGTGATGGCGTGTGTGAAAATGTCTAAGTACTAACTTGGGTGTTCTGAGACGTCTCAAAGGCCTGGGGAGATGAATCACATCGCTAGCGTTCTTGCGTTTACACAAGCTTCTAGAGTTTCTCCCCTTACCTCGAGACCAACAACTAGGAGAAATTATTTCACGAGTGGTCGATTGAATATGAACCATTAAAAAAAGTTTAATATCACAAAAAATTTCAAATTGATATATTTATGATAAATTTACTCTAAAATAATTTTTAATCATAAAAAACTTAAAATTGATACAATTATGACAAATTTACCATTCATTAGTTTCCGTTAAATTTTACTATCAAATTATAGAATTGGATGACACGTAACAGTTTACTGATGTACCAGTTTAGGATTTTACCCCTTTGTTTGTCACGGGTTTATCAATGTGGGATTTTTTCGTGGTATTAATCCAATTTTACGGAGGGTGAATTTGTCACAAGTGTACCAGTTTGGGATTTTTTGTGGTCAAAAATTAGTTTAGGGTAAATTTATTATAGATGTACCAGTCTTGGATTTTTTGCAGTCAAAAAATTAATTTGTGATAAATTTGTCACAGATATACAAATTTGAAATTTTTTATGGTATTGACCCTTCCAAAATGATCGTAATTGTGTTGATTTCACGTTGATCTCATTACATCTGATTGTCTAAGTTTGGTTTACTACATATATGTATTGGATTTACTACACAATTTCTTCAAATCTCATGTAGTTTTTATCGTAAATGCAATTCAATCGGAATGCCGACTAAAGGGGTGATGAACTTTGCTGCAAGGAACATTCATGCACCACTATGATTATCTCAGCAACAACATCTTTCATCCGTTTGTTAATGATTTGAAAAATATTTTCCTAAAAATGATTACTTGTATTGCTTGAAATAATTTGCAATGAAAAATATTTTTATTTTTTATAATAACTCGTGTTTAAAAATTATTGTTCACAATGAAAATATTTCTTGTTGAGGCACACAAATGATACGCTCCACCATTAATTGCGTCTTCAAGCTCCACCATGGCGGCCATGGAGGTCCCCAGCCTCGTTTGACCACATTTCTAAGGTTGCACGAGGCGGCGCCAATGGAGTTTTCAACCTTCATGATCACAGGTCGTGACCTTCGCACATAATATGTGTGTGTGAGAGAGAGAGAAAGGCAACGGTAGACCTCGTGGTGGCGATAGTCACGCGATAAGGCTGCAATGGGTGGGTGGCTAATCTATGCGGCCAGAATTGTTTGAAGTTTATTTGTTTCAATCGGTTTTTTCATCATGAAAAAGAATCATCGCCTACGTGCAGTTTCACGTCAACAAGAGGTAAATTATAAGTCTTCAGATCTATCTCAACTGGTTTATACTTTCTACTTTTTTCTTTTATCAAAATTCTGCCGAAGTATTTTAATTTTTTTTAATATCCGAAACATTTGAAACATTCGCAAAATGGAAATATTAACATGTAGATTTTTTCATAGTAATTTTTAAAATATTATAAATTTCAATAGAAAAAATAAAAGGTTAAATTTTATGAAATAAAAATAAAAAAAGTACTAAATATTTTTACTTAAGCGAAAACATATAAATTTAAGGTTCCGTTTGTCTCGTGAAAAATGAATGATTTGGAACGCATTTTCCTAAAAATAGATAGCTTGTGTCGCTTGAAATGATTAGTCAACGAAAAATATTTTCATTATCGACAACAATGTATGTCTGAATATTTTCGTGCACGATAATAATATTTTTTGTTTATTCATTTTGTAAACAATATAAATAATTATTTTAAAAATATATATATTTTTCAAAATATTGATTTTCCGTTAAATGCCTAAAGAATTTGTTCAACTTTACTTCAAAGTATTTTTTTTTCTCGAAATTGATCGCTTAGGCAAAGATTCCACAAATGGTAAATCCATTAACAATACGAAAACTAATGTGTTTGTTTTGGGTTCACGGGATCGTGGTTTCTCGATCAGCGTGAAAGCAGATCTTGCGCATGATCATCGTGCGCCGCGAGGACTTGACGCTGAAAGCGATGCTCGCACGTGGGACTTTGTCCTTTGCGCCCCAAAAGCTCCCGTCCGTTCGTGTAATTAACTTCCTCCACCGACGCTGAGGATCTTTACAAAAAAATAAAAAAAATTAGAAAAAATTATTCCCAATGGGACAAGCTAATCAGAATCAGATTCGAACTTCCAATTAAGTAGCCCCACCGATTCGATTTTAAAAAAATAATTCTGAAAAATCTTGGGAAAGCGTGTCCGTAAAGCACTTATAAAAGTACTCAAACACAGAATATGGCTAATACTACCAATAAAAAAAATTAACCTTATACAACCGCATCGCATTTATCCCGACTTAATTTTCGTATATCAAGAAATCTCAAACTAGACTCTCGTGTCATATTTATCACAAACTAATCTTCTTGTCACGAAAAATCCCAAATCATCCAAATCTTGGATCGGGAGATCTCTTACTAAACCCTAAGAGCTCCCTCAAGTTTCAAAATATGCTAAAATATTTAATTTTTTATGACATAAAAATTAGTTACAAAAATTAGTTTTTGTAGATGTGGTAGGAATTTGTCAGTTTGGGATTTTTGTGGCACAAAAATTAGGTTGGGGTATATGTAGCACAAGTATACAAGTTTGAGATTTTTTAAGGTATTTGCCTTATAGAATACGGTTAATACTACGAAAAATCCTAAACTGATATACATATAACAAATTTACATCAAACTAATTTTGTGACCGCCAACAACCTCAAATTGATATACTTGTGATAAATTTACCTCCAAATGGTACATTTGTGATAAATTTACCATCCGTTAGTTTCCGTTAAATAGGATTAATACCATGAAAAATCACAAACTTGTATACCTATTACAAACGGAGGGTAAAACCCCAAATTGGTACGCCGGTCAACTCTCATGTGTCATCCAACTTAGCAATTTGACTTTAAAATTTAACAAAAACTAACATAGGGTAAATTTACCATAAGGGTACCAGTTTAAGGTTTTTCGTAGTAAAAAAATTAGTTTTGGATAAATTTGACACATAAGTACCAGTTTAGGGCTTTTAGAATATTGTGAGGTTTTTTTCCACATATTTTCACAAAAATACATTGTATTAAAGTTTTTTTATCAAACACTATATTAAAGTTGATTGACCAAATTATCCTCGAAGTACTAAACAAATTAAAAAAAATTTAAGCCCATTCTCAGTCCATCTCACGTTTGTGTATCCCATGGAATCCACACTTGTGCATATCAAATCTACTAAAGTTATACTAGAAACACTCCAAAAAAGCATAATTAACTCTCAATAATGTTGTCCTATTCATTTTTTGAATCAACTCATTTCCCCTAAATCCCTAGTATTTTTTCTAATCTATTACTATGTTTTTAAGATTCCAATGAACAAACGAGTTAAATGTTGAACTTAATTTCTCTCTAAGCATTCTTCTTTCTATGGGTGTTTGCTCTTTTCGGTAGAATAAATGGAATTTCGTTTTATTTCTGGTTTAAAGAATACAAAAGAAAAACTTTTGAAGTAAACGAAGATAGAAATGTGGCAATCAATCATTTTCCAACTTGCATTAAGAAAAAGTTACTATGGATATTAACTCATGCTTGACTTAATTTATGGTTTAGAGGATAATTTCGTCGGGTAACTAGAAAGGCTGGTTTTTAGCCAAAAACGGAGCGAAAATAATATTGGTTGAATAAAACAAGAGAATTGATTGACATAACAAGAGATTAGTCAAATCACTGAAAATTGTAAACTTTTTCAAATCGGATGCATAACAGTACTCTAAGGCATACGCATGATAACAAAATTCTAGAAGAAAATAGAGAAATATACTTCGATTTTCATTTGACATAATAAAAACATTTAGGTGTGTAGTTACTTATATGAGTAACTACATCCTATGCTATACGTATGAATACTTCGTTGCTTTTTAAAAGTCAAACTATCTAGATTGACGATGATTAGATGTGACATGTGTAGAATTTTAATTACACAACCAATATAGCAAATATCTATGCAAAATGTAATAACTAACACATCTAGAAGATGCAACAAATAGAGCGTGGGATCTGCACGCTTTCTCTCGAAGGTCCCTCCGCTTCAATGAACACATGCTTACTTAAGCACGCAATGGTCCCTTGGGGCAAAGGTGCGTTGAGTGGGGACTTCTTTTCTCTACGATGAGTCTAATGATGAGGGCAAGGAGCGGGAAAAAGTATCAAAAAAATCTTAAACCTATTTTATTGATATCAATTCAGACTAAAACCTTTTAATTGGGCCAATTTTCTAATTTAGTCCTAAACCTTTACATTAGTACTAGTTCAGTGCATCCGGTCAATTTAGGCCGCAAATTGCTAGCATAAACGTCGGTCGTCTTACATGACAGGACTAGCACTGACGTGGACATTTTTTTTAATAATTTTTTCCTTTTTTATTTCTTTCCCTTTTCTTTTTGCTGGTGGTGCTGGCCACTGGCAGAAAAAGAAGGGAAAGAAAAAAAAACAAAAAGATTTGAAAAAATAATTTAAAAAATTATAAAAAAAAATGTCAACGACAGTACCAACTGTGCTACGTAAGATCGCCGACATTCACGTTAGGCAAATTTCGACCTATATTAGTCGTACGAACTAAATTGGTACTATTGTGAAAAGATTTAGAACTAAAGTGGCCTAATTGAAAGGTTTATGAGTACATTTGTCCTAATGCAATAGTTGGAGGACTTTTTTGTTACTTTTCCCGAGCAAGAGTAAATATCATATCAGCTAAAACTAGACATACACAACAAATTCGTGCATCATTAGTTTTTGTATTAGTGAAGGATAAATATTACTATGAAGTCTATGATTGAGATTCAATGATGGCTGCGTTTCATTGTAAAAGAAGCATTTTCCTTCCATCACTAGGGTCTTTCTCAATACTTGCGAGAACTACGGGTTAAATTGGATAATATCTTGTGATTGGACGTAGCTAAATCTTATGCATCAATGAAATGAAATCAATCATTTTGCATTTTTCTCTCTTTAGTAAAGGGTGATGGACAATCCATCCACAAAAATATTTTAATTAAGCAAGCTAGATTCAAGCTATTGTATCCATCGTTTAACGCAATATTGGATGGATGCGAGATAGATCCAACTTGTTAATATCTTGTTTTTTCAGGTTCTAATGAAGTGAAACCGTAAGAGTAGCACAGTTAGTTGAGATGTACGCGGATTTTCAACTCAAGAATTGAAATCGTATGTTCTGATCCTATTAACTATGAGCAAATTGCTTTGGGTCTAAATTATCTGCACGAAACATAGGCATGTACTTAATCAATTCATAAGATTTGTAGAATGTTCAATGGATCTTCAAATAGCTGAGCTACACTTATGCACATGGATGGGAATTGTTATGAACTGCCCCAAGTTCTCATTAAGAAAATCTTGGAAAATAAATTACCTAATTAATCCTAAACCTATCGTATGATGTCAATTAAGTCACAAACTTTTAAATTTTATCAATTTTGTCCCCAGAAAATTCCAATATAGTTATTTCGGTCAATTTTCGCCAAAAATCGCTGACGCGGTAGGACAATCATTTCTGACCATCTTATGTGACACACCTCTACGTTAACTATTTCAAGCGAAAATTGATTGAAAAGACTATGTATGATTAAATTGGTAAAATTGTAACTATTCAAACAATTTCCCCAAAAAAATCCCACGTATAATTAAGTGATCGAAAGCAATACGCAAATGGCAGTTGAGACTTCACGACATCTCATGCTAAGTAGTGGAAAATCATGTTGGCGATTGCTAATATATTCAAATTAATTAAGTGCCGGTCTATCAGATCATGGACAGCTCATAGCTCCAAATATAAAAAAAGTCTAGTTTTTCAAGCATGCCAAATCAATACGAATAAAAGAGTCGAAAGAGTACGTCATTGAGAGAGATAGACTCCATTGTATAATTTTTTAAGGAAAATGACACAAACAATATCTAAATTTTAATTAAATATGTAACGTGGTTCATGAACTTTTAATTTGTTTAATGTAGTCCCTAAACTTTAATTCAATATGTAATGTGGTCCATGAACTTTTTAATTTGTTCAATATTGTCCATGAACTTTTTGTACATATTCAATTTAGTCCCCAAACTATATGAAAATGTTCAATTTAGTTATTCCATCAATTCAAGTTCAGGGACTATATTAACATATTCATATAGTTCATGGACTATATTGAACATGCACAAAAAGTCGAATGACCACATTGAACAAATTAAAAGTTTATGGACCACATTGAATATTATACTAAAATTCAAGGACTATGTTGAACAAATTAAAAGTTCAAGAACCAAATTGAATATTGAGTCAAAGTTCAAAGACTATTTGTATCATTATCCCATCTTTTTAAGCATCCAAAATTCTCCATGAGACATTTACCTCTGCCCTTAATGTTTGCTCCCCGTGTTTTCTCATAGTACACGAAATGATCAGTAATTCATTTCCCTTCAAAAATATAAAAACAGTTTATATTTACTTTTCCTTTTAGCAATATCTATCACGAGGTATTTTGGTAAAAAAATTCATATTATCACGCAGTACTCTTGAACTTTAAGACTAAAAATTTAGAAATTATCAGCATCGATCGTGTCACGTAAGATGCCCGACATCTATGTTAGTGATTTTTGATTAAAAGTTGGTCAGATGGACTATATTGACAGATTGTCAAAAGATTTAAGACTCAATCGATACGATTAAAAGATTTATAATTAAATTGATATAAGTGTAATAGGCTTAAAATTTTTTTGGTACTTTTCTCCTAAGTGGAAAGAAACAGTAGATAGACAAAACAGAGAGAAAATTCAACTTTTCACATTTGCAAAGTGAAGATAAAATGGATGATGGGAAATAAAGGAAAATATTTTGACATGGACCCATCAAGTATGATCATCCACGTATGCGAAGACAATGAATGGAGACCGCCGCTATAGCGTCCATTGCACAAATTGCTATTCAATCATACATGATTTACCCCCTTTTTCGTGACGTCACTAACTCGAATTATATCATGAGAAAAATTATTGCTTCTTATGCTTTAGATATTTGCCATCTCATGTGGAAATTTTTTTCGACTTCTCGCATGCTGGGTGGACCGAATAGTTATACCATTTAAAAAAATATTTCATAACATGTGTGGAACCCTTATGATAATACTTACTGAAAATGGCTTCTAGATCGCCTTTTCCCAACTTTTACTTATAAAAAAGATTCGCATGGTATTTACATAAAATAATTTCAAGTTAGAGGGGTAATTTTGTATTTTCCTTCTCTCCTCAAATAAGACAAGATGCATTTCTCTTTCATTACTTCCTTCCACCATCGAAGTTTATTTTGTATTGCATTTTCAATCACTTTATTTTCTTCTACCCTACATTTTCTCTTTAACTTGGGCTAATTGATTAAGATGTAAGTGTCACGGACCGAATTTTCCCATACCCTTATGAACTAAAGAGTGAATCTCTATGGCGTTGGGGTGAAGAGTGGATAATGTAGAAGATATGATGCAACTAATTTGTATGAGTGGCGATAAGGTGTTTGTACTAGGAGTGAAATGAATACCACGTTAGAGGACCTCTAAAGGCGAAGTTGGCCTCCCTTGTACAAACTGATCGGAAGCTGACGGTGCTTTCCTAATAAGGTCATGACAAGCCGAAACTAGTCGTTGTATCGAAGTATTTTGTATGTTTTGCTTGAGGGACTGGATGTCCGAGTTAAACTCAGGATGATACGATTATATGTGAGGATGCAATTTGTCATATTGATCTTAGGAGCAATCTTTAGAAGGAGTATTCTCAGCTCATCAGGCGCCGCATAGGCTATTCCATGGCTAAAAAACTATTGCTCGTGACACATGCATACTGATATGTGTTGTCATTTGGGCGAAGAAAAGACAATTTTGTTATATTGGAACTTACTCTCTGGGTGTAAGCTCTTAACATGTATAGCTTTCCGTTTTGGCTAATAATGATTGGTCCAGAATTTTTCATACTCCCGATTACTTTATCATAGATAATTTTCCTTATTCTATTCAAGTCGAATAATTATCAAAATAAGGATTCGTACCGTGACATCATGTGGTTAGTAGGAATACACATATTATCCCTAGTCGGATCTCAAAAACAACTATTGCATTATTTTGCTCAAAAGAATAGCCAAAATTGTTGAATCTAATAGGCGAATATTTAGTTATCACAATCAATTACTTAATTTTATATTGTTAAATTATTATTCAAAATGACACTCCAATTAAATTAGACTATTATGCTCACATTGTGTATTATCATTTTTTCATTCCTACTGAATTTTAATTACATATTTAAATAATTATAATTGGCAATTTTATTCGTAATCGTGTCGCAAAATATTTAGTTTGTCTATGGCCTTGCTTCGACGAAACAATGCAAATCACAATGAAAATTCACATGACTATACCTTCGTGATGTTATCCGTTTTATTTTTCATAATTTTTACTTGAAAAACATAGAAATTACAATATAAGGAACTTATTATCATATATTTTTCACAACTTATAATTAAATTCAAATAAATCATTTATCATCGGTGAATCCATTATGGAAAATAAGAACGTAACGATTCATGCTATGATTCGTAATACAATTTGTATTTTTACTTTTATAAATTAGATGAACATAAATAAAGTTGAGCTTCGACAATTAGGGTGCAAATGATAACCATTATATTTTCCTGTTTTTCTATTTTTTTGTTCTTAGGAACAAGTTTGGAACAGAAATCCGTTTGATAAAATAATTTCTTTTTTTTTATTTTTGGGATAAATTTTGGCCCATAAATAGATTTGAAACAGCAATGATAAGTTAAAATTTTATACTTTTCTATTTTTGAAACAAAAATAGAAATAATAATTTTCTTTTATTGCTCATCATTGCCGCCCACCATCGCTCACTCACCTCCGGCCACTGCCAATGCCGTCGGTCACCGGCCGCCGGTCCCCCACCACCCTCCCGCTCGCCTCTGGCCGCCCGACCACCTGTCCCCAGCCGTTGCAGCCGGCTGTGTGCCGGTCGCCCGCCATTACTCGCCACCTACCGGTTGTCCGTCGCCGCCACCCGCCACCCGCCGACCATTCGCCGCTTGCCGACCAGGAATAGGAATTTTAGAATAGCCTATCAAATGAATTTTTATTTCGGGAACAAAAATTTTCTGTTGTTATCAAACGTTATTTTTTGTTCAGAAATTTATCCGGGAAAAAGAAATAATTTTTAAAATTTTTAAATCAAAATTAGATCGGAGAATAAAAATGTTGTCATCCGCGTCATTCGAGATTACTAATATGGCAATATAACTAATAAAATACAATTGTCTAACCAAAGTATTGCTTGTGGGTCCTCGGCGGGACCTGAGCAAATGAGCAGTTAAGGACTCCCTTCACCTCTCTCCAACCTCACATGTCCCATCAGCTTTGGCAGCAACCTTTTCTGCCATTAGATTCCAAAGCCCTCTGTTTTTTTAACCCTTCATTAATTTCTATTATTTGATTACTTTTTTGCCCTTTTTTATTTTAAAATGATTTTCTTTTTTCTTTGCTAGAATTTAAAATAATTTTCTTGATATTCCTTTATTCTGACTTGTTGGTTCATCTTGCCCTATAAATCCCAACCTCCAACCGCTGGAGTGCCTCTCCCTTCTCCTTTCTTTTCTCTCCTCCATAGCAATCTTTATAGGCATCTTTCCTGGTTCCCCATAGATCTTATATTTCTGTTCTCTTTTTTGTTGCCACCGCTTCCATAGCTTTGTGGCAAAGCTATCTTCCTCTCTGGTTCTCTCCTCTTTCGGTTGATGATTCTGATTTCTCAAATCAAAGAAAGGAAAATCAAGACTTTATCCCACTGCTTTAATTCCTCCTCTGCTCTATTTCTCTTGCAAAGTCCTCTCCTTGTCCTTAATGTGGCTTTGGGTTTTTGAGGCTCCTGGTTCCCATGCCAAACCTTTCAACCTCCCCCAACAACTTGGGTGTTTTTGATCAAGAAATCTATCTTCATGCTCATCACCCACTTCTTGATGTTTGAGACTCATGTCTCCAATTCTCAGTGAGATCCTTCTCTGTGGGTATATAATCTCCTCTTCATTTAGGCGCAGGACCCACCTTGTTCAATCCTTCTCGGTTGTCTTCCTCTACTGGCTCTACTATGTCTCGTGATTCAACTCTCGATTCCTGCTAATATATGTAATAGCTACCTTTTCTGAATAAATCTGAAGCTGAATATCATCTGGGTCTTTCTTTAGTTTTATATTCTCCCCCCACTTAATTGCTCTGAAAAGAGAGAAAAAATTTCTGCACAAAGCACAAGATTTTCACAAAACACTGGAGTTTGTATCTGCATCGATGGCATCTCCTTGTGGGACGTCTTCAGGGTCGTCCCTGGTTCGGAACTCGGCCTCCGAGGAGGAATTGCAGGTTGTCATGGACCAGAGGAAGAGGAAGAGGATGATCTCGAACCGCGAGTCGGCGCGGAGGTCCCGGATGAGGAAGCAGAAGCACCTGGACGATCTGAGGGCTCAGGCCGCTCAGCTGAGCAAGGAGAACCACCAGATCGGGACCAACATCAACATCACCACACAGCATTACTTGGGCATTCAGGCTGAGAACTCTGTGCTGAGAGCCCAGGTGGGTGAGCTTAGCCACAGGTTGGAGTCGCTGAATGAGATCATCAGTTTCTTGAATGCGAACAATCGAGTCTTTGAATCTGGGGTTGCCTACAGCGGCCCAATCGAGCCTGTTGACGAGTTCCTGAACTCGAACCCATTCAGTCTTGGCTTTAGCAGTCAAGCTATCATGGCTTCTTCAGAGATTTTTCAGTGCTGATTTTGTCTATGTGCAAGGGGGTATTTTGGGTTTTGGCGATAAAGTATGTTTTAGTATATCAGCATAAGTGTACTTTCTCGTAATGTAAGTGTTACTCTCAGTCATATAGTGATTTTGTCTCTACTGTGTTTATCATATAAAGTTAGAAATCCGTGGAATTGAATTAGAGATGCATGTTTTAAAATTGATATAAATATTAATGAGGCAAAGGAATGGGGTCCAAAACTAAGAACCTGTGATAGTACTGTAGAATAATGGTAGAATTGCACAGGAAGTCCTAATCTTGTGTACGTAAGGCAATTAAATCCTAAACCGTTAAGTTGGTTCGATTAATTCCTAAGCCTTATTCCAAAGGTATAATCTTCGATAAACAGTGGTTAAAGTGTCTACGAATTTCTGAAAAAGTACTATATGACATTCTTAAATGGCACTTTTGAACATAATTTTTAAGATTTAATTACATTTTTTGCTAAAGATTGAGGATTAATTTTTTTTTTGGTTGAAATTGAGGATTAATTGAATCAATTGAAAATTTTGTGACTCATTCCATTTTTTTTTTTGGTAAAGTTATGACTTGAATGAACCAATACAAAAGTTAAGCACTCAATTGCATTCTCCAAATGAAATTTAGGAGTTGTGGCGCAATTTTTCCGTACAATAACACTCTGGCACAAGCAACTTTCATAGTACATTTGGTTTGCAAAATGGAGTAAGACATGGAAAGGATAACTATTTTATTTCTTCAAAAATAAAACAAAATAATAAAAGCAATTACGAAGCTATATTTTAATTAAGATAATTACACAAATAGTTCATGAACTTTGACCCAATTTACAATGTTATATCTGAATTTTTAATTTGTTCAAAGTAGTTTTTGAATTTTAACTCAATGTGCAATATCATTCCTACATTTTTGATTTGTTTAATGTGGTCTATGAACTTTTCGTAAATGTTCAATATAGTCACTAAACTATATGATAATATCAAATATTATCATTCCATCAATTTAAGTTAACGGAATTTGTTGATTTGACTTCCAATTCGATAAGTTTGAATAACGTTACATGTGAAATATCGACTTAAAAATATTCCATTCAAAGGGAAAGAACACTATAAGTGGTCCAACTTTCATATGGTATTCAATTTAGTGCCAAAACTTTTCGACGGATTATTTCAGTGTTATTTTTGTAAAAAACAATCACTTAAGTGCCAACTTCGATTTGGAATATCAAAAATCCGACTTGGCATTAGTTTATTATAAATTGGCTGATGTGGCTTGCTTGAGAATGTTAATTAGCAAAAAATGACATTGTTGGTTGTTTTTCACTAATTGACAAATTAGGGCTAAATTAGGGCAAAGAAGCAAACCCTAACTTTATCCATTGAAATTGCTAGTACAACTGCATATGATTATTTGCAAAAGAGTGAGAGAGAGCCCCAAAAAAGGAGAGAAGTGTCAAAAAAGTCTTAAACATTTTGTATTTATGCTAATTTAGTCTTAAACCTTTTTTTGGTGCCAATTCAGTCCTAAACCTTTTGCATTGGTGTCAATTCAATCATAAACCTTTTTTTTGTGCCAATTCAGTCCTAAACCTTTTGCATTGATGCCAATTCAGTCCTTCTGGTTAAGATTGAATTGACACCAATGCAAAAAGGTTTAGGACTGAATTGACACTAAAAAAAGATTTAGGACTAAATTGGCACAAATACAAAAGGTTTATGACTGAATTGGCATAAAAAAAGGTTTAGGACTCAATTGACACTAATGTAAAAGGTTTATGATTGAATTGGCACAAAAAAAAAGTTTAGAACTAAATTAGCATAAATACAAAAAGTTTTAGGACTTTTTTGACACTTTTCCCCCCAAAGAAGCAAATCAGACGACACAGAGAGGGAAGCCGTGGGCTAGTGTGATTTTGGAAAAATCTTCCTCCAAGTGAGGATGATCTTGCGGTAATCTTCTTAGATGCTTAAAAAAGCTAAGAAATTGCATTCCACGTTAGTCTCTGTCCTTGAGAATTGAGTGATTGGTGCTCTAGTTCAAGGTGATTCTTGAAACGGGGCAAGCAGAGTGGCATTATGTAAAGCTTCCCGTGGTTATTGAACATGGGCTTGTTGGGCACGTATATCGCACATCGGCTGCATCACGGTCTCAAGATCTAGGTCCAGCAAGGATGTGGATTCAATCGATGTGTATTACTGGACTTGTCTTCATATTCACCGCAAAGCAAACTTCAATCCTCCACTCATGGTCTCATCTTCACTGCAAGACCTCCTCTTCCTCTTCCGAGCTCGAAGAGTGGGTCCCTTCTTTGCCTATGCTTCGGATTTCCTCGTCTCGAGCTATGGTGATTGAAAATTGGAGCATCATGAAGGCGAACCGTAGGCTGAGATAACGCTCTGTTTCTCCATCGTGAAAATAGAAATTTGGTCTTTTAGCTCCAGAGAGAGAGAGAGAGAGAGAGAGAGAGAGAGAGAGAGAGAGAGAGAGAGAGAGAGAGAGAGAGAATTTTGCCCAAAGAAAGCTACATTGTGGTGTTCAATTTGCTCGGTTGGACGAAAGATTTTCCACGTTAGACTTCAATTTCTTTTAAAAAAGCCACATTGGAGCCAAAAAAAATAATTTAAAAAGCCACAGACGACGAATGGCCATAATTTGTCACCTGTGACACTTAAGTAATCATTTTTTCACTTATGTGACATTTAAATGATCGCTCAAAAAATTTGGCACTAAAATAAGCGCCGTACGCAAATTATGGCATTTCTAGTATCCTCTTTCCTTTGACTCATATTATGATATGATAATCCCTATTATCAAATAACGTGGATTATTGTTTTTCTGAATTAAACAAATTAGAAGGATTATCATATTCTACTTTGAGTTGAATATTTTACATGGATAATCAATGTGTAACATTTTTTTTGTCT
Source organism: Syzygium malaccense (assembly GCA_031216405.1). Classification (NCBI taxonomy): domain Eukaryota; kingdom Viridiplantae; phylum Streptophyta; class Magnoliopsida; order Myrtales; family Myrtaceae; genus Syzygium; species Syzygium malaccense. The sequence goes on along the minus strand of CM062259.1, from coordinate 20,537,660 downwards.
ATAATTAGAAGCCAAATTAGCAAATTTTGTTAAATTTAATTAATGAAAGAACAACATTGAATATTTTTATATAATCCAGGGCTAAATTGAACATGTACTAAAAGTTCAGGGACCATATTGAACAAATTAAAAGTTAAGGGACGACATTGCGCATTAAACTGGAATTTAGGGACCATAATGAACAAATTAAAAGTTGGACGATATTGCACATTAAGCAAAAATTCATGGCACATTCGTGTCATTTTCCCATTTTAGTTTGGCTCAAAAGATGGAATAACTATTTTAGGACTTTGTCATCTTTGTTTGACTCATTAAAAGTTGCTCGAGAAATAGTCTACGATTAACTTCATAATGCCCATAATAGTATTTTACCAATTCTATTAGGAGCGACTTTTACTTTGCATAAATTTTGCGGCTCTCGTTAGTTGACTTTTATTTTACGCTAAACATTTGAAATATTTTTAGAGTTATAATAGATATTGACATTTGGAGAATATGAGATCTTTCAATTATTTTTCTAAAACGTAAAGTACTTTCCGCATTATGGAATTTTTGGAGAAAATATGAGGAATAGAAAAGAGGTACTTCTATAAGCCAAAACAAACGCCGGAGGCCATTTGTTTTGGGCTTTTATAAGCAGAAAATTTATAAATTGACTTTTCTATCAATACTTAAAATGTAATTTAATCTCTTTATAATTATAAAATCCCAGGTAAATATACATATTAATGTTTGCATGTTTTAAAAGAGTTGATACGTTCCACTCTAAACAAAAGTAAAAGGTTGGAAAGAGCGCCAGGGCAAAAAGATGGGAAGGAACAATTGGGATTAAAAAAATTTGAAAAAATTGAAAGTTGAACAATATTTTATATTACGTACAAGTGGCTGTACTAGACTTGTCAACAATATGTAATTCAACTAGCTGAACCGTTTAAACTAATTGATTTACTTTGTAAGTATTATTTAAATAAATAAGATAATTAAAAAGAATACTGTGCTTGGACAAAGATGTTATTGTATACACCTAACACAGGAGGTCCCGAGTTCGAGTTTTGCATACGAAGTAGTGTAGTATATGATTAAAAGTAAATATAATGTTAAAGAGATGAGAGTTCTTATATATTTCTTGATTAATAGCCACATTAGAAAATTTTTCTTAATTATTATTATTATTATTATTATTATTATTATTTTGGGATTAATACCACGAAAAATCATAAACTGGTACACCTGTGATAATTTTACCTCAAACTAATTTTTTGACTACTAAAAACTCCAAACTGGTACATCTGCGACAAATTTACCTTGAACTATTTTTTTGACTACCAAAAACCCTAAATTGGTACACCTATGCCAATTTCATCCCTAACTAATTTTTTGACCACTAAAAACCTCAAATTGGTATCACCTGTGACAAATTTACTCTCCGTTAGTTTATGTTAAATTGGATTAATGTCACGAAAAATCATAAATTGATAAACTTGTGACAAACAAAAGGGTAAAACCCAAATCTGGTACACCCGTCAACTACCACATGTCATCAAACTTAGCAATTTGACGGTAAAATTTAATAGAAACTAATAGAGGGTAAAATTGTCACAGGTGTACCAATTTGAGATTTTTGGTGGTCAAAAAATTAGTTCGGGGTAAAATTATCATAGATGTACCAGTATAAGGTTTTTGGTGGTAAAAAACATAGTTGGGGATAAAATTGTCACAGATATACCAGTTTGGAGTTTTTTGTGGTCAAAAAAATAATTTAGGGTAAATTTATCACAGGTGTACCGGTTTGGGGCTTTTCGTGGTATTAACCTTGTTTTTTTGGTGTGAAATGTAGGTATCATTCATAAGTTGATATACATAAGCTTAGGGGCATTCCCTAGCATTACAAATAGGACTATGATCACGAAAAAATGGAGTGTGGGAGTCTCTATATATTAGCCAATATTACATTTACCCTAGAAGGTATGAAAGTTTTGTAGTGTAAAGTTCGCCTTTGGACAAATTTACGAACTTTAGCCAAGATGATGGGGGCATCATGTGACTTGTGTTGGAAATGTCTATAATTACACTCCATCCAAATGCCATAAATGGTCACTAGGAAAGATACCTTGAGAAGTCTAGCTGCCAAATCCTTGCATTTGGTAACACTTATCATGCATTTGAGTTCTTCATTCCATCCTCCTATAGACGGCAAGATTCCGTATTGTGCAAAGATAGTACGCCAAATGCTTTTAGTCTAGGTGCACTGAAAGAATAGATGCTCTCTGCTTTCCATATTAAATAAACAGAAATTGCAATGGCTATCTACTTCAGGCTTTCAACGTGATACAATCTCTGCTGTGGGTAGTTTGTCCTTGCATGCTAGCCAATCAATAAAGTTGTGCTTGCTGATACCGTCTTTCCAAATCAATTGGCACCATTCCACAGTCGGTCCCACCCTCCTGGTTTCATTGTATATCTCTTGGCAACAATATATTGGCTTAGATATGACTGAAGCTAAAGTCGGTCGTAATTGAAGGATACAATGTCAACTCCATGCCATTGTACCCTTGATTTCAAGCTGCATAATTGGATTTCCTCTACATTTTGCACTGTGAATCCATTTACTCCACAGGGAAGATGACAAACAATTTATGAGGTTCCAAAGCATGCGGCCAAGCAAAACTTTATTCCATAATTTGAGATCAAGCAAACCTAGTCCTCCTTCCTTTTTTGGCGAGCAGACAACATCCCAAGGAACTTTGTGAGATTCGTGGCCTTCTTTATTTTATTATTTTTAGAATGCATCATTTTAATACTTTATATTTCTTTGCCAATTTAATATATTGATATGGTATAGTATAGTTTCCAACCTTTTTCCCTATTAATTTCTATTTATTTAGTCGAGGGCACACTGACATTTGAAACTTGAGATAAATCTTAAGAAGACACTATAAAAAGAGCATATATATTGTGTGGGAAGAGAAATTGTGAAAATAAATTAAATTTGTAAAGAAAAAAATATTATCCAATTTTTTTAATCTATTTCTTCCAAACAATTTCTATTGTCGTAAAAGAAAATATGAGATAGTTATTACTACTTGATAATTATTTAGAATTCAAATTTAGAAGGTAAAAGATTAATAAATTATTATGCAACCATCTTGATTATCGGAAATTACGATTTTATCTATCTATATTGTTACATCGTATTCTAAACATATGCACGAGTTTTTCATATAACTTTTATGTAAAAGTTTGAGGTTGAAATAGCCAAAGTGTTTGCTTGGTTAATAGCAAATGTTATCTGTTATCCTATAAAAGTCATGAGCACGACATATCTTAAAACAAATTAAATCCAAAAATTAGATTCAATCTCAAACTTTTCACAACATGTAACATCCTGAATTTCGACCCATTTTTGAGATCAATAAAATAAATATTATTTCTCATTTAATTTTAGTAAGTCTCGTCCGGAATTGATCACTCTTGGGATACTAATCGATGGGGAATGGCTAACTAAGAAAACGGTACGTGGACTAGGGACCCGATCGCAAATCGGGCATCGATTCTGAGAAACGACGAGGAAATATTTTGAGCCAACGTGGGCTGATCCTAGAAAGGTGACGGGTTTGATTTGGCCAATGACGTACGATAGGATCGCGGGTGATTCCGTATGACCGAGAGTACATGTGACGAACAAATCTTGAACTTAATCCGAACGATTGCGACCTTTGAAACTAGCGATAAATCGTCGCGTTCTCTTGGTAATCGAGACCGTCACGACTCGAGTAACTCTAATTCGATACGCGTAACCCCTCAACAGCCGCCCATCAGTGAGAGGCCCTAAAATTGTAATTGAGCAATTTTGATCGCGAAATTGGATCCGGACTTGGACGTCGAATTTCGTGGACGTACACGACTATTTTACGAGGACGACATCATTTTAGTGTGGCCAACCATAATAGGGGATTGGTACAGTCGAAAAATGGAAAATCGGCCCGGAATTGAAAAATTACGATTTTGCCCCTAGGCCTTATAATGGTATTTCGAATTTTGGAAAATTTTGGAGGGCATTTTGGGGATATTTATGGACATGATCAGCCCCAATAATTCAGAAAGTTTTGGACTAAAATGCCCCTTCAATTATTGGACTTGAATTGATCTCAACCTTTGGATTAGGGGCACAATGGGAATTTTTGGAAAATGCCCAACCACCCTACTACCCAAAGCGTATAACTCTCTCACTCACTCACTCTCTCTCTCCCTCATTTCCTCTCACCCTCACCTCCGGCCAACCCGTCCCCCAAGCCACTCTCCCTTTCTTCCTTCTTGTTCGGCCGCGTGAGCAGCCTATGCCGGACTGCCGCCACACGCACTGCTCGCCAAGGCCGCCGTTCGCCGTCTCGCCGCCGCCGTGCCACTCAACCGACCCGTTCTCTCCCCCTCTCATTTCCATCACCATCGACTAGCACCTTCATCGTCGCCGCCGTGGGAGATCGCCCGTGAACCGCCACGAGGATCGCCGCTGCTGCCGGAGCACCGCCGTGAGCCCGCTCGGCTGCCCGTTTTCCCCCACCGGTTCAACCGCTTTTGGAGCTAAGGATTAAGTGACTATTAGTCCATAAACCCTAATTAGGATGATTAAGCACCTCTAGATAGGATTAGGGTTAATTAGGTGGTTTAAGACTTGATTAGTGGATTATGGATTAGTGGTTGATTTGGGAGTAATTTGGGGAGCTTAATGGAGTATTTGAGGATAATTTAATGGCCTAGATTGATCAAATTTGTGGCTGCCCATGTTGTGATCTATTGGCCTAAGTTCGGATTATTTAGGTTTAATCATAAAAATTTTCGAGTGTGCCATGTTGATTGATGTAGTGGCTGAATTGTGCTTATTTGGTGATCAATTTTATTATGCCATGTCGCATGTTCGTGTAGCCGAATGATGCGGCATGTGAATTGGCCAATAATTGGAGTGAATTATAGTGCTCAAGTATATGAATTGTGAGTGCCCATTTGTGTGTGGTGCCGAATGGTATTAAATTGGCTAAGTGCGCATGTTGATGCGGATTGATTGGGTAAGTTAGCTGTGGCATTGATTGAGCCTGACTTGGCATGGAATGATTGTGTGCCTATAATGAAATTAGATGCTCATTGTACATTGTATTATTGCCTGTGTGCGGATTGCATGGCTACGCATTTCACATGCTAAGCATTGGCTTGAAATGAGAATTGTGCGAGTATGCGTGCCTGACATGAGCATGTGATTACCTTAAATGCCCTGATGCGTTTTACATGGAGTTTAGATAAAATTGATTGTGTGCACGTGTGATCACTATAAACCCTGATGCATTTTACGCGGTGTGTTGGACCCGTCCTGATGCGTTTTACGCGGGACGATACCCGGTTCCACCTGAAGACGGCCAGCCTGATGCGTTTTACATGGGTTTTGGATTGTATATGGAGATCGGTGTTGTGCCTGATGCGTTTTACGCGGGCTAGAGACACTGGGCCTGATGCGTTTTACGCGGGCCAAGAAGTGTTGGTATTGAATGATAGACCTGATGCATTTTACGCGGGTCGAACTCTAATTGAGAAAATGAGCAGTGTGCCAGTGTGTATTACTGAGCCAGATCATGAGCATGACATAGTGATGGCATATGTGTACAAGGGTGCATGGGCAAGTGTGCGAGCATGTGCGTATCGGTGACTCGTATGTGAGGCAGACACTAGTAAGTATGAGCATGCATATGGCGTACGTGTAACCCCGTGTGTTCGCGTATGTGCCGTAAGTATTATTATGAATTGTCTAACCTGCAGGGTCATGTGTATGCTCGATCTAGGCCCGAGGGCCTAGGTCACTTGATTATTGGCTGTTTTACTGGTTGCGCTTGAATAGTTTGTCTGTTAGGAGGTGCATGTTAGCCTAGTTTAGGTTTAGGGGGTTTTAGTCGCTGAGATTTGTCTCATTGTTGTTAAAATCCAATTTTTCAGACCCCCGGCCCTGAGGATGTCAGAAGTTCCTGTACGTTTTGAGATCCCGCATCAGATAGAGAGAGCGGTGACCGAGTATCCTGTAGGGAATGGGGATACGTATATTAGATATTATACTATAGTATGGGTTGATGTGGGGGAAACGTATTACCAGACCCACGAGTACGTAGCTTGGTGCTTTAGGGACTACTTCGGGGAGTATGAACCTCTTCGAATTTTTGATGTCCTGTTCAACAGGCTGGGCGAGATGGATCCGTAGTGTGTCGACGGAAACCTGGCGAGCCCCGAAGTTACAATCGAGGGGAGTTCGAGTTCTGGCGCTGGACCTGTTGTCTGGGAGGTGGATGAGTCAAACCCGATGGACGAGGAGCCGGTGGATTGGGACTCTGATTTGGAGCCGATGGAATCGGATGAGGAGCTAGGGCCTATGGAGCAGGACCCCAAGCAGGAGGGCGAGCCTGAGGAGATGGACTCTGAGGAGGAGCCGGCAGAGGCTGAGTCCGAGCTGGATTTCCTAGACTCCGAGGTCGAGCTGTCTGATAGTTATTCCGAGTTCTCGGGATCCGATCCGAACTGGATTCCGTAGGATTAGCCTTAGTCTCAGTTAGGTCGGGCCAGTACCTTTTTGATCGGAGCCCCACCTTAGTTCGTAGTCTGACCACCCGGGCCACTTACCATTTTGACCTTAGTGGCCGCTGACCTGCTTTTGTTTGGTTATATGTGTATTTTGTGTAAATATGGATATTATACATATTTTTAGTGGTAATGTAAATGTATATTTGTAATCATGTTGATTCCCGTTGTTGTGCTATCCTTGATTACGATGATTATTGTATGGGTGATTTATATATATTGCTTCCGCATGTGCATTGATCTCTGTGTTGGGTGTTGGGTCGGCGACACATCCTGGGATGTCGCACCAATTCGACCTCGGTTGGGATGCTCGCGCACCGTAAGATTCGGGGCGTGACATCCCCCGTTCGATTTGGTATCAGAGAAAGTTCAGCTCGGTCCAATTCGATCGAAGTCTGAAGTGATAAGGAGCGATGACCTTGGGTAGCTAATAGAGTGACCTCGTGTGTTATGTGTACCTCATGACCGTCTATTCCTTGGTTGAGTACTTATATGGATTGACCCGTGAAGTGCTGGTGCGGCAGGATCTAAGGTAAGTACACGTTTCTCCTTGATGGTGGTCTTGTGCTGCTTATGTTTGGTCACATGCTAAGTGGTTGAATGCTGTTGTGATACCTGCCTAGGACTTTAGATCGATTTAGATTGGTTTAGGTCTCTAATTCCTGAATGGAATTATAGCAGGATAGTGAGGACTGCATAGATGAGGAGAAGAGGAAAGGAAACCCAAGGATAGTCAAGTGCAGTAGGCCAAGAGGCCAGGGATCCAAGAATGGAGGAGGTTATTCAGACCCTACATGAGATAGGAAATCTTATGGATAGGCAGGCTCAGGAAAGGGCTGCCACTATTACCCAGGCTGCTGAGGCCGCAGTAACTGCTGCTATGAATGGAAACAATGCCCACCAAGGATAGGGCCAAATGGCAGGGAATAGATAAATGCATCAGTTGGTGGAGCAGTTCTTGAAGCTGAAACTGCCCAAGTTTAATGGTAGGGGTGACCCCGAGGCTGCACCGCGATGGATAGAGGAGTTAGAGAAGGCCTTTGATGTATTGGGGCGCATCGAGGCTAAGAAAGTAACATTGGCGGTGTATCAGCTGCAAGATAATGCGAATGATTGGTGAAAGGCCACCAGAGATAGAGTATTTCCAGAAGGTACCGCCCAAACTTGGGCCACATTTACCGAGAGCTTTTATGGAAAATATTTCTCCGAGAGCGCCTAGGAAAGGAAACTGGCGGAATTTATGAGGCTCCGCCAAGGACAGATGACTGTGGACCAATATAAAGCGGAGTTCGCTAGGCTATCAAAGTTTGCTCCTAGGATGGTTGAGAACTCGCAGGATAAGGTTCGGAGATTCTAGGACAAACTGAAGCCGGATCATCCTGGACATCCCAATCATGATCATCCTGGGGATCGATCACCTCACCATTAGCGACTATGGGTTCCATCAAGCCATTTCCATCAAGTGGGACATCGAAGGTCTTGAGAGGCTGACCTATATTCCCATCAACGTCGCAAAGACACCAAGCAACGTACTCCTGGGTCTGATAGAATTATTCGCCCATATTCACAAAAACTACTGATCGATACCTTATATAAGCTTCCCCATTTCCAGAGGGAAATACACTGGTCAACTGCTGGATCTGCATCAAGACCCAAAAAAGTGTAAGTAGCTTCGACATGATCATGGATGAGGGTTTGAAAAGTTTGGATTATACAACAATGAGAACGCGTCTCAGTGAGTAAAACCCTCCTAAACCTAGGTTAGGCTAACATACATCTCCTGACAAGTAATATAACACTCAACAGTCAAATAACAACAATCGACCTAGACCCTCGGGCAAGTGACATGAGGAAGATAGGCCAACTACAGGGACGGTCACAAATAAAAAGGTACGAGCTTCCCAACTAAGGGCTAGGACCTATACTAGGGCTCTCAGTCCGGATTAGACTCTAAGGACTCCTCTGAAGAACTCTCCTGAGACTCAGACTCCTTGGAATTCATATCTTCTGCCGCGGCCCTCTTATCTTCAGAGTCCGGCTCTAACTCCGGGTCGAGGTATAGTCCTATCTCTTCATCCGAACCTAACTCTTCAACTTCCCCATCCTCATCTAAGTCCATGGCCTCCGGTTTATCTTCTTCGTTCGCAAACTGATCTGGGTCTTCAACTATCACTCGTGGCTCATCATTCATTACTTCATCCTGGACATCCCAATCATGATCATCCTGGGGATCGATCACCTCACCATTAGCGACTATGGGTTCCATCAAGCCATTTCCGTCAAGTGGGACATCGAAGGTCTTGAGAGGCTGACCTATATTCTCATCAACGTCGCAAAGACACCAAGCAACGTACTCCTGGGTCTGATAGAATTATTCGCCCATATTCACAAAAACTACTGATCGATACCTTATATAAGCTTCCCCATTTCCAGAGGGAAATACACTGGTCAACTGCTGGATCTGCATCGAGATCCAAAAAAGTGTAGGTAGCTTCGACATGATCATGGATGAGGGTTTGAAAAGTTTGGGTTATACAACAATGAGAACGCGTCTCAGTGAGTAAAACCCTCCTAAACCTAGGCTAGGCTAACATACATCTCATGACAAGTAATATAACACTCAACAGTCAAATAACAACAATCGACCTAGACCCTCGGGCCTAGATCACTCACATCACTGACCCTGCAGGTTAAACAGCTCGATATATATAATCAAGTCACGTACGCGAACACACTATCCATACGTACGCCATACGCATGCTCATGCTCAATAGTGTTCGTTTCTCATGCCATTCATCGAGTCTTGCACACTCGCACACTGGCCCATACATTCTTATGCATGCAAATATCATCATCATGCCATGTTTCATTCTGGCTCACACTGCACACTGGCTCAATGCTCAATTATTAATCAATATTACCCGCGTAAAACGCATCAGGTCTCTTTTTTAATCACAACACTTTGTGACCAGCGTAAAAACGCCCCAAACCCAGTGTCTCTAGCCTGCTACAAAGTGCATGAGGCGTAATACCGATCTCTTCATGGACCAGAGCCCGCGTAAAACGCATAAGGTTGATCGTTATCCGGACTAACCGGGTATCGTCTTGCTTCAAAGTGCATGAGGACGGCACACCCCGCGTAATACGCATCAGGGCGAAATGTGATCACACATACACACAGCCAGTTATTATTTGAACCCCGCGTAACACGCATCAGGGCGATTAGGTGATCACATGCTCATATCAGGCACGCATTCTCGCACAATTCTCATCTCATGCCCCATTCTCGACATACACAATGCATGGCCATGAAATGCAACACGATGCAACATGAGTATTATATACCACACTCGGTATTCAATCAATCAATGTCACAATAACGTGCTCAATTGGCCTATTTAATACTGTATAGCCCAATGCGTAATTCAACAGTCGAAGAAATAATTCAAGCCATCACTTGGCCAATCACACCTCGCATTAGTCGGCCACACGATCACATGACATGGTATTCTCCAATTTGCCAAAATTGAGCACAAATAACTATTAATCAGTCAACCCGAGCATACCCGGCAATTCAGACACATAATACTCAATTGGTCCATTTTAATCCAACAACCCACTATATAGACAGCCATTACTCGGCCTATTCCCAGTCTCAATTTCTCATTCAAATCAGCCCAATGATCCACCAGATTTATCGCGACAACAACCTCGAGCCAACGGTACCAAGATCTCCTTAAGTCGCGTAACATTAACTAAATCGGGCCCGCCTAAAGACGTACATCAACCTAGTCCGGGTTTAGGGAAATATACTCACACTTAAACCAACTAAGGCGACGGAGAACGGGCGGCCAATTGCCGATGAACGGCGAAATCGGCGACGGTGCTCTGGGCAAACGGCGGCGCGGTTCACGGCGGCGCTCGGCGGCTCGGCACATGGCGGCTGAGGGTGGCGTGGGTGAGGCAGCGAAGAGGAAGTGGTTCAGTGAGGGTGAGTGATGGTGGTGTGGGCGGCGGCTGCATAGACGGCGGCTCACGGCTCACGGCGGCGACGACGGTCCGGCGGCGGCGACGATCTCGCGTGGCCGAGAGGGAAAGGGAACGGAGGAGAGAGAGAGAGAAAGAGAGGGAACGGACGGGATAGTGGTGATACTGGTGAGACGAGGTCAGGTGGAGCAGCGGCACAGGTGAACGGTGACGACGAGCGGCTTCGACGGCTTGCACGAATGGCGGAGGAGGAGGACCGGCGGAGGAGGGGCTGATCGTGGAGGGTGTGGCCGGGTGAGGGAGAGAGAGAATGGAGGGAAAAATGAGGAGAGAGAGAGAGTCAGCTTGGTCAAATAAAAGGGCTAAAAGTGGACAAGTGTTGCCAATCCAAGAAAATACCCAAAATGCCCTTGATCCAAAAACCCACATTTGATCTTATCCAATAATGTAAGAGTGTTTTGGTCAATTGTCTAATAATTGAGCTGATCCTATTATTAAAATAATTTCCCTAATTAATTCCCAAAATTCGGAATTAATCAAAATAGGGCCAGGGGCAAAACGGTCATTTTTCCGTCCCAAGCCGAAATTCTATTTTTCGACCGTATCAACCCAAAATATGACTGGCCAACATAATATGACATCGGTTCCGTAAAAATAGACTCTTAAGCCCTCGAAAATCGACATCGAAATCCGGGCCCAATTACGCAATCAAAACTTGCTCAATTTCAAATTTCAGTATCTCTCATTAACGGGTGGCTGTTTAGGGGTTACGCGTATCGACCTAGGGTTATCCGAGTCATCACGGCCTCGATTATCGAGAGAACGAGAGGAATTACCGCTAGTTTCGGATGTTTCGATCGTTCGGTTCAAGTTTAGGATCGATTGTCCATGCGTACTGTCAGTCTTGCAGAATCACCTATTATCCGATCGTACGTCGTTGGCCTTGGCCAAACTAAATCTGTCACCTTCCTATGATCGGCTCACATTGACCCAAAATATTTCCTCATCGTTTCTTCGAAATCTGTGCCAAGCTGGCGATCGGGTCCTTGGTCTACGTACTGTATTTCCTAATTAGTCATTCCCACTTGGTCAGTATCCCGAGAGTGATCAGCTCTGGGCGAGACTTACTAAAGTAAAATGAGAAATAATACTCGTTTTATTGATTCCGAAATTGAGTCGAAATTCGGGGTGTTACAACCCCACTACCCAAAGTGTATAACTCTCCCACTCACTCTCTCTCTCTCTCCCTCATTTCCTCTCACCCTCACCTCCGGCCAACCCCTCCCCCAAGCCACTCTCCCTCTCTTCCTTCTTGTTCGGCCGCGTGAGCAGCCCATGCCGGACCGCCGCCGCACGCGCCGCTCGCCGAGGCTGCCGTTCGCCATCTTGCCGCCGCCGTGCCACTCGACTGACCCGTTCTCTCCCCCTCTCATTTCCATCACCACCGACTAGCACCTTCACCGTCTCCGCCGTAAGAGACCGCCCGTGAACCACCGCGAGGATCGCCACCGTCGCTGGAGCGCCGCCGTGAGCCCGCTCGGCCGCCCGTTTTCCCCCACCGATTCAACTGCTTTTGGAGCTAAGGATTAAGTGAGTATTAGTCTATAAACCCTAATTAGAATGATTAAGCACCTCTAGATAGGATTAGGATTAATTAGGTGGTTTAAGACTTGATTAGTGGATTATGGATTAGTGGCTGATTTGGGAGTAATTTGGGGAGCTTAATGGAGTGTTTGAGGATAATTTAATGGCCTAGATTGATCAAATTAGTGGCTGCCCATGTTGTGATTTATTAGTCTAAGTTCGGATTATTTAGGTTTAATTATGGAAATTTCCGAGTGTGCCATGTTGATTGATGTAGTGGCTGAATTGTGCTTATTTGTTGATCAATTTTATTATGTCATGTCGCGTGTTCGTGTGGCCGAATGACGCGGCGTGTGAATTGGCCAATAATTGACATGAATTATAGTGCTCAAGTATATGAATTGTGAGTGCCCATTTGTGTGTGGTGCCAAATGGTATTAAATTGGCATTAAATTGGCTAAGTGCGCATGTTGATGCGGATTGATTGGGCAAGTTAGCCATGGCATTGATTGAGCCTGACTTGGCATGGAATGATTGTGTGCCTATAATGAAATTGGATGCTCATTGTACATTGTATTATTGCCCGAGTGCGGACTGCATGGCTACGCATTTCGCATGCTGAGCATTGGCTTGAAATGAGAATTGTGCGAGTATGCGTGCCTGACATGAGCATGTGATTACCTTAAATGCCCTGATGTGTTTTACGTGGAATTTAGATAAAATTGGCTGTGTGCACGTGTGGTCACTGTAAACCCTAATGCGTTTTACGCGGTGTGTTGGACCTGTCCTGATGCGATTTACGTGGGACGATACCCGGTTCCACCGGAAGACGGCCAGCCTGATGCATTTTACACGAGTTTTGGATCGTATATGGAGATCGGTGTTGTGCCTGATGCGTTTTACGCGGGCTAGAGACACTGGGCCTGATGCGTTTTACGAGGGTCAAACTCTAATTGAGAAAATGAGCATTGTGCCAGTGTGTATTACTGAGCCGGATCATGAGCATGACATAGTGATGGCATATGTGTACAAGGGTGCATGGCAAGTGTGCGAGCATGTGCGTACTGGTGACTCGTATGTGAGGCAGGCACTAGTAAGTATGAGCATGCATACGGCGTACATGTAACCCCGTGTGTTCGCGTATGTGCCGTGAGTATTATTATGAATTGTCTAACCTACAGAGTCATGTGTATGCTCGATCTGGGCCCGAGGGCTTAGATCACTTGATTATTGGCTATTTTACTGGTTGCGCGTGAATAGTTTATCTGTCAGGAGGGGCATGCTAGCCTAGTTTAGGTTTAGGGGGTTTTACTCGCTGAGATTCGTCTCATTGTTGTTAAAACCCAATTTTTCAGACCCCCGGCCCTGAGGATGTCATAAGTTCCTGTACGTTTTGGGATCCCGCATAAGATAGAGAGAGTGGTGACCGAGTACCTTGTAAGGAACGAGGATACGTATATTAGACATTATACTATAGTATGGGTTAATGTGGGGGAAACGTATTACCAGACCCATGAGTACGTAGCTTGGTGCTTTAGGGACTACTCTGGGGAGTATGGACCTCTTCGGACTTTTGATGTCCCGTTCAACGGGCTGGGCGAGATGGATCCGCAGTGTGCCGACGGAGACCTGGCGAGCCCCGAAGTTACAACCAAGGGGAGTTCGAGTTTTGGCGCCGGACCTGTCATCTGGGAGGTGGATGAGCCGGACCCGATGGACGAGGAGCCGGTGGTTGGGACTTTGACCCGGAGCCGATGGAGTCGGATGAGGAGCCAGGGCCTATGAAGCAGGACCCCGAGCAGGAGGGTGAGCCTGAGGAGATGGACTCTGAGGAGGAGCAGGCAGAGGCCGAGTCCGAGCTGGATTCCCTAGACTCCGAGGTCGAGCTGTCTGATAGCTCTTTCGAGTCCTCGAGATTCGATCTGGACTGAGTTTCGTAGGGTTAGCCTTAGTCTCAGTTAGGTCGGGCCAGTACCTTTTTGATCGGAACCCCACCTTAGTTTGTAGTCTGACCGCCCGGGCCACTTACCATTTTGACCTTAGTGGCCGCTGACCTGCTTTTGTTTGGTTATATGTGTATTTTGTGTAAATATGGATATTGTATATGTTTTAAGTGGTAATGCAAATATATATTTGTAATCATGCTGATTCCCGTTGTTGTGCTATCTTTGGTTACAATGATTATTGCACGGGTGATTTATATATATTGCTTCCGTATGTGCATTGATCTCTGTGTTGGGTGTTGGATTGGCGACGCGTCCTGGGACGTCGCACCAATTCGACCTTGGTTGGGATGCTCGCGCGCCATAGGTTCGGGGCGTGACACAACAAGTCCTTAAAAAGGCTGTCGCGAATATAATGACATGATGTTGAGCGAGGGCTAAAATTATCATTCAAAAGTAAATTGAATTTTAACATTTCACATCACGATTCTTTAAATATTCAGCACTTTCCTAAGTTAAACTTAAATCTTTCTTATGTTTTGCAACTTAAATCTTTCTTGTTTCACAAAAAAAGTTGAATTCATCTCTCACACTACATAAAATATTTAGAAAATTAATAATGTCCTTAATTTTTCATTTTGTTCACATGCAAAGCATGCTCTCTTTTTGCTAGTGTTAAAGAAAAATAAATAAATAGGTGCAAGAGGCTGCAAGGTATTGTGGCGCCTTCCCTAGAATCGGGGTCCAGGATGAGACGTACCACACGGGAGATTCCAAAAAAAGGAATCGAAAATTTTGTTTCAAAAACAACCTAAATTCAATCGAGTCGCCACCAGTCATCTTAAGGAAAATTAGGCTAATTGGACACTTATGTTTAGGAGTGAAGCAACCGATAGTTTCATTTAGGCTTTGAAAACTGAAAGCTTCATTTCCAGCCGTTGGGTGAAACCGCCACATCATTTGGGGAATAGGGAGGGGGGACAACGACTCGATTCCGTAGTGTCGTGTGCGATTCGTGTTTTTTTTTTCAAAATATGAAATACATGAATATGTTCCAAACAAATTCATCAAACAAATGATAAATACAATTCATATCAAACACCATTCAAGATATGAAATTGTGCCAATTCAGTCACAAACTTATTGCATACAAAAAAAAAGTCATAAATCTATTGTATTTGTGCCGATTTCTATCCTAAATCTCTTAATTGTACCCAAATTAGCTGGAAGGACTTATTGGCAAAATGTAAAAAGGTTTAGAATTCAAATGACACAATTAAAAGGTTTAGGTTTTGATTATCAAAAGTGCAACAGGTTTATAACTTTTTTTGATAATTTTCCCTTCAAGATACAAGCATGGATTTAATGTTGAAAGTACATTCTCAAAGGAAAGATGAATCTGATTACATCAAACATAAATCATTCAGTACACCTCATGTATGCATGCCGATAAAAATACTTTCAAATGCAACAGCAATGAAACCATTACCTAATCAAAACAACATGCAATTCAATCAGCGTGATTCCACAACAGCAAGTGGTTTCACTTAGTATATAACTTCAATCAGCGTGTGATTCAACTAGGTTTCCTAACAGTGCTCAAATGAGCGTTCTAATCATCAAGTGCGCAAGAAAAGTCAATCGAGCAGCATGGAAGTTCAAGCCACACGCAATCAAAGCTCAATTTAACCAACGTTCGATTCAATCAAAATTCTTTTCATCTTAACCAGCGTATAAATCGGTCGACATTGCAATTTGAATAGGCCTAGCATTACAATTCGAATTAATAGAGATATTCACTCAACATTATAAATTCAGTCAATCAATTAGCATGCTATGCATTCGGGATTTTAATTCAAATCAAATCAATCATAGCTCTAATTCAATCAAACATGCAACCATATTCCAATAAGAGTTAATACCACGAAAAACCCCAAACTGGTACACTTGTGATAAATTTACCTCAAACTAATTTTTTTACCATAAAAAATCACAAACTAGTACACCTGTGATAAATTTACCTCAAACTAATTTTTTGACTACAAAAAATCCCAAACTGGTACACATGTGACAAATTTATCCTCCATTAATGGACTAGTTTGGGATTTTTCATAATATTTACCCTATGGATTTCCGCGTGGACTTGCCACGTCACCATACCACGTCACCACGTGTCATTCACGTCAGCTAATTTAACGATAAAATTTGATGGAAGTTAACAAATGGTAAATTTGCATAGGTTTACAAGTTTGAGGGTTTGGAGTAAATTTGTCACGGATATAACAGTTTGGGGTTTTTTGTGATAAAAAAATTAGTTCGAGGTAAATTTGTCATGAGTGTACTGGTTCGGAGTTTTTCGTAATATTAAACCTTCCAAGAATGCATGACAATTATATGACTTCAATACTTGTATGCCATTTTCTTTGTAAAGAATGTTCGTTTTTAAACAAAATCAAGTATGGAATACCTTTTGGAAATAGTTAGTGAAAATAATCGTATGCAAGGGACAATGATTAATGGATTGATGGCCCTCAGGGTCCAATTTGTCGAATTCATTTCCTAGATATATGGGCAGGGAGTCGGCTTTATTTAGGAAAGGTTCTTTTAAGCAAACACACATTTTCCTTAGAATGACGACTTGTTAATTTAATAAAGAGTTAATATCACAAAAAATCTCAAACTGAATTATTTATAATAAATTTACTCCAAACTACTTTTTTGACCAAAAAAAACCTCAAACTAGTATACATATGACAAATTTACCCTCAATTAGTTTCTATTAAATTGGATTAATAGCATGAATCACAAATTGGTACATTTTTGACAAACGGAGGGTAAATGTAACGTCCTGAATTCGCCCACTTTCGGGATTAATAAAATAGATGATTATTTCTCATTTCGTTTTAGTGAGTCTCGCCCGGAACTGATCATTCTCGGGATACTGACCACTTGGAAATGGTTAACTAGGAAAACGATACGTGGATCCAAGAACCCGATTGTGAATAGAGTTTGATTCCGAGAAGCGACGAGGGAATATTTTGTACCGATATGGGCCGGTCCAAGAAGAGTGACGGATTTGGTTCGACCGACGATGTATGATCGGATAGCGGGTGATTCCGCACGACCGAGAGTATGCGCGGCGAACTAACCCGAACTTATTCCGGACGACCGCGACCCCTGGGACTAGCGATAAATCCTCGTGTTCTCTTTAGAATCGAGACCGTCACAACTAGAGTAGCCCTAAGTCGATACGTGTAACCCCTAAACAGCCGCTCGTTAGTGAGAGACGCTAAAATCGCAAATTGAGCGAAATCAGTCGTGGAATTGAGCCCGGACTTCGGTGTCGAGTTTCGAGGGCGTACGCAACTATTTTTGCAAGGACGACGTCATTTTTATGTTGCCAATCATATTTGGGATCAGTGGAGCCAAAAATTGAAAATTTGACCCGAGACCGAAAAATTACTGTTTTGCCCTTGTACCCTAGCCTTGTATTCCGAATTTTGGGGTTAATTGGGGAATATTTTAAGGTTTTATATTGAAATGTATCAGCCCAATAATGCTAGAATTGAGGACCATAATGCCCCCTAGATATTTAGCAAGTTTTAATCCAAGCCCTTGGATTAGGGGCAAGTTGGTCATTTTTGGGATAGTGGTTCAACCACCCCACTAAGCAATTTGATAAACACTCTAGTCTCTCTCTCTCTCCTCCTCATTTCCACCACCACCATCACCGGCCACCCCCTCCTCTCTCTCCCTCTCTCGTGAGCTCCCTCTCTCTCGGTCGTATGCCGTCGCCGGTGCTGCTCGCCGGTGCCGCCGCCGGTGCTGCTCGCCGGTGCCGCCGCCCCTCGCCTCACCACCACCATCCAGCCATCCCATCCTCTCCTTCTCCCTTCCCTAGCCGTGTGAGGACCAGCCCCCGCCTAGGATCGTCGTCCACGAATCGCTGCCGTGAAGGCCACCTGCCGCCGCCGCTTGCCCTGCCACCGTTCAGCTGCCCTCGCCACTTGTTCAGCCTTGTTTGGAGCTTAGGAATCTAAGTGAGTACAACCCTAAATCCTAATTAGGCTAATTTACATTTCTAGATGGGTTTTAGGGGTTAATTAGGGTATTTTAGGGGTTAAATTGTGGAGAATGTTAGGGGCTGATATTGTGGCTGATTTCGAGGCTTAGTGTGATAATTTAATTGAGGTTTAGCGGCTTAGAATATGCCGGGTAGTGACTGGAAAGGTTGGATTAAATCGGCCCAAATTCGGGTTAAGTTTAGGTCCAATTGTGGAATATTGTGCGCGCCTTGTAACATCCCGAATTTCGACCCGTTTTCGAGACCAATAAAGTATATATTAATTCTCATTTAATTTTAGTAAGTCTCGCCCGGACTTGATCAATCGCGGGATACTAACCCAATGGGAATGACTAACTAGGACATGGTACGTGGATCGGGGACCCGATCGCGAATTGGGCATAGATTTTGAGAAATGCTGAGGAAATATTTTGGGCCAATGTGGGCCGATCTTAGGAAAGTGATGGATTCGATTTAGCCAACGACGTACGATCGGATCGCGGGTGATTTCCGCACGACTGAGAGTACATGTGGCGAACGAAGCCCGAATCTGATCCGAACAATCACGACCTCCGACTCTAGTGATAATTCCTCGCGTTCTCCCAAAAATCGAGGCCATCACGACTCGGACAACCCTAGGTCGATACGCGTAACCCCTAAACAGTCGCCCGTTAGTGAGAGACCCTAAAATTTTAAAATGAGGGAATTTGATCGCGAAATTGGACCCGAACTTCGATATCGAAATTTCGTGGATGTTTACGATTATTTTGCGAGGCTGACATCATTTTTGAGTCGCCACACCTATTTGGGGATGGTACGGTCGAAAAATGGAATTTCGACCCGGGACCGAAAAATTACAGAAATGCCCCTGTGCCCAATTTTCACTATTCCAAATTTGGATCAATTTTGGGCAATAATTGAGGATTAATTAAGTGGATAATTATTAGGATTTATTGAATTATTAATATACCATTGCATTATTGGATGAGGACAATTGTGAGCCATTAGATCAAGGGTAAAATGGTCCAAGGGCTAGGATTGTGACATGTGGTATCCACTAAGGGGGGTATTTGACCAACTTTGACTCTCATTCTCTCTCTCTCTCCCCCCCCCCATTCAGCCGCTCCCCCTCTCCCGTCCGCCTCTCCTCCGCCGTGTCCTCCTTCGGCCAACCACCGCCGGAGCAACGCTGGCGCCGATCACCGCACGCTGTCGTCGTCTAGCCGTGTCACTGTCTCTGCCTCACCTCACCACCATCATCCTTAGCCGACCATCCCATTTCTCTCTCCTCCCTTTTGGCCGTGAACCGTTGTCCACGTCGCCGTTCGCCGCCGGGAAGCCGAGAACGCTGGAGCGCCGATCGCCGCCATTCCGCGCCGTTGTGTACCACCATCACCACCCTCACCCCTCGCCTCACCGTCCTTCCCCAATTCTGGCCGTGAGGACCGCCAGAACAGCTGTGGTCGTGAGGACGCCGGCCAAGCCATCGTCGCTAGAGCCACCGTCCGCCATTTGCGCAGCCGCCGTTGCCCATGCCGAGCACCGCCAACCACCACCGACCAGCAGCGTCATCATCACTGCCGCCTTGCCGCCGCCATACGGTTGGGCCGAGGACTGTCGTCCATACCATCGCGCCGCAGTGTGACTCGTCGGAACGCCGCCGTCGGTTTCGCCGCTCGCCGGCAATCGGCCGCTCGTTCCCGTCGACCCGGTTTAGATTAAGTGAGTATAAATCCCTAAACCCGAATTATGAGAATTGTGCATTTTTAGATAGTTCGGGTAGACTAGTACAATTTAGGAATAAATTGTGGAAGGAGTAGTGCGATCGGGTTCGCGGTTGATCAATGTGCCGATTTAGGGAATGAAATTGGAAGCAAAATATGGAATGAATAGTGGCTGTCCATTTTGAGATATTATCGGATTTTAAAATCGGCAAGTCGAGGACTTAATTGTGTGATTGCTGGGTGTGCCCGGATTAATTGATGATTGGCTGAATTGTGCTCCAGGGTGCTTAGTGGAATACTGCCATGCCGCGTGTTCGTGTGATCGACTAAGTGCGGTGTGCGTTTGGCCAGTGAATGGCATTATACGGTCGAGTGTTCTTTTTGAATACCAAATTGAGTGTGGGCCAAACGGTATTAAATTGGCCAATTGAGTACGTTGATATTATTGTTTGGGCATATTGAATCGTATATTGATTTGGCCATCAGATAGTTATGTGCCTCTATGATTTGACACTCATTATGCATGGCATTATTGCCTGAGTGCGAATATTTTATGGCCGAGCATTCGTATGCTGAGAGTGGGCATGAGGCTGAAAAGTGTGCGAGTATGCTTGTTTGATCGGAATATCTGTTAGCCTTCGGCTCGGTTTATAATCATGGCCTTCGGGTCGGAATATCTGTTAGCCTTCGGGTCGGTTTATAATCATTGGCCTTCGGGTCGTTGGCCTTCGGGTAGGTATATTTGTGGGCCTACGGGTCGGTTTATAACTGTAAACGAGCCGCACGCCAGAGTGCATTGCTTGAGACGATTCATGAGCATGGCAATTGTGTGCCAGAGTGTGTTAGCCGTGGTGCACATTCGGTGAATTGTATGTCAGGCTGGCATTAAGGAGCATGAGCATGCGTATAGCGTACGCGTGACCAATGTGTGCACGTATGTGCCGTGAATATTATTATGAAATGTCTAATATGTAGGGTCATTGTATGAGTGATCTGGGCTGTGGGCCTAGATTAATTATTGTGATGTTTATGGTATACTGTTTTATGTGTTTTTAATCGCCTATCAGGAGGTGCATGTTAGCCTAGTTTAGGTTTAGGGGTTACTACTTGTTGAGATTCGTCTCACGGTTATTGGAAATCGACATTTCAGATCCCCGACAGTGATGATGGCAGAGGCGTCAATCCGTTTCGGGATTCCCCACTTCATCGAGAAGACTATGTCCGTACATCCCGTAAGGAACGAGAATATGTACATTAGATACTATACTTTAGTATGGGTAGATGTTGGGGAGTTAGTATCGGAGACCCACGAGTATGTTGCGTGGTGTTATAGAATGTTTAATGGGGAAGAGACCGGGCCCCTCTGGACTTTTGATATCCCGTTTAACGGGCAGGGTAAGGTAGACCCGTAGTGCCCCGATGGACAAGTGATAGACTCCGGCACCACAGACGAGGAGAGTATGAGCTCCGATGGCGTACCTGTGGAGTACGAGGTTGATGAGGTCGAGCTGATGGACATGGGGCCGGATGATGATGAGTTAGAGCAGCCTATGGAGGAGGATCCCGAGCCCGAGGAGAAGGATGCTGAGGACGAGCCAGAGGAGGCTGAGTCCGAGTTAGACTCGTTAGATTCTGATGAGGGGCCGTCTGACAATTCTTCTTCGTTAGAGTCTTCTGGTTCTGACCCGGACTGGGTCCCCTAGGTTGACTTTGGTTATAGGTAGAGCGGGCTGCACCTTTTTGACTGAAACCCGTCTTAGCTCAGTAAACTTTGGCCACTTACCCTTTTTGATCTTAGTGGCCGTTGATCGTTTTTGGTGGTAGTCTGTACTCCCCGTAAATGGATATTGTATCTACTTTTAATATTAATGAAATGTATATGTTTTTAATCTGATGGATTTTTGTATTGTGCTATTCATGGTTATCTTATTTATTGTACGGGTGTATATATACATTTATATACGTTGCTTTCGCTTGTGTTTTGATCTCTGTTCGTTGGGTGTTGGGTCGGCGACGCATCTTGGGACGTCGCAACAAATTCAACCTTTGCGTGAGATGTTCGCGCTTCGTGGGGTACGGGGCGTGACACGCCTAGCATGGTCCTCATAGTGGCTGATTTGGGTGATGTTTTGGGGAACCCAATGGAGTATTTTGAGGATATTTATTGGCCTAGAGTGACCTGTTTGGTGGCTGTCCATACTGGGATTGAATTGGACAAGGCGCGATCAATTTGTGGTTTAATGGTGTAATTACCGAAAATGTTTGGATTGACTGATTGAGTGGCTGAATTGTCCTTGATTGTGATTAATTTTGTGATGCCATGTCATATGCCTAGTGTAACCAAGGTTGGAGTAGCTTGGCGGGCTTCGGGTGCGCAAATTCATGTTGATTTAATTTCGTGATTCGTGTGCCAAGTTTGTGCCATGGCTAGACTTGATGATTTGATTAGTTGGGCTTATGATATATTGAATTGAGCATGTTGCATCGTGAATTGAAAACGTGGTGTTGTGCAATTGGATGCTCATTGTGAATTCCTCGAATGCCCAAATGTGAACATTATAGCCATGAGTGTGCATCTCAAGCATTGGCACGGCATGTGCATATACGAGTGTGCACGAATGACATGAGCATGTGATCACCTAAAATGTCCTGATGCGTTTTACGCGGGATTCAGATAATAATTGGTGATTGTGAATGTATGATCACATAAAACCCTGATGCGTTTTACGCAGGGTATTAAACTCGTCCTGAGGCGTGTTATGCGGGACGATACCCGAATTACCGGAAGATGACCAACCTGATGCGTTTTACGCGGGTTATGTGTCATGAGCCTGATGTGTCTTACGCGGGCCGGAGATCGATCTCGAAGTGATAGACCTGATGCGTTTTACGCGTGGTCAGACCTGATGCGTTTTACGCGTGGTCAGACCTGATGTGTTTTACGCGGGTCGGAGGAAAATTGATAAATTGCAAGTGTGCAGGGGTGCAAGTGTGCGAAGTGCATTGATGAGATATGAGCACGAGTGTGAGCACAAGCATATGCATGACATGCGTAGTGATCAAGTGATGTGTGCATGTGCCGCGATTGGGTTATGCATTGTTATTGTGAATTATAAGTGCCTAACCTCCATGGCCAAGGTAAGGTTTGGATTTGGGCCCGAGGGCCTAAGTCACTCATATTCTGGATTGTGTGTTGTTTAGTGCTCGTCAGGAGGTGCATGTTAGCCTAGTTTAGATTTAGGGAACTTGCTCGCTGAGATTTATTCTCACTGTTGTATAAACCCAATTTTTCAGACCCTCGGCCTTGAGATGCCCGCAGTGCCTGTTCGTTTTGGGATTCCTTACCAGATAGACCGGGAAGAGACGGTATACCCCATAGGGAACGAGGATTTCTTCGTTAGATATCTGTCTACAGTTTGGGTTGATTCGGGCGAGGAGCTTGACCAGGCCCACAGGTTCATAGGGTGGTGTATTAGGGACCATACAGGGACCTATAGGCCTCTTCGATCTTTTGAGGTCCCGTTTACCGATGCCGGGGATGTTGACTCTTAGTGTCCCGACGGGGACTTGGCGAGCCTTGATCGTGCGCCGGAGGATGGGGATTCGGACCTGGAGCCGATGGATTCGGAGGATGAGGAACCTGAGCCCATGGAGCAAGACATGGAGCAGGAGGACGAGGCCAAACCGATGGATTCTGAGGAGGAGTCAGCTGGGGCAGAGTTCGAGCAGGATTCCCTAGACTCTGAGGTTGAGCTGTCTGATAGCTCTTCCGAGTCATTGGGATCCGACTCGGATTGGGTTCCGTAGGTTTAGCCTTAACCCTAGATAGATCGGGCCAGTACGTTTTTGACCATAGCCCCTTCTAGTTTTAGTAACCCCGACCGTCCGGGCCACTTATCCCTTTTGTTAGTAGTGGCCATTGAACCGTTTTTGATTTTTGGAGCGTAAGCTATAGATGGATGTTGTATATGGTTCCCAATATCAATGCAAGTGTATATTTGTTCATATTGTTGGTTGTGTGGCTATCATTGGTCATGTGTTATTATACTGTACGGGTGCTATAATACTTCCGCATGTGCTTTAATCTCTGTAGTGGTGGGCGTTGGGTCGGCAACGCGTCTTGGGATGTCGCAATCGAATCGACCTCGATTGGATTGTTGCGCGCCGTGGGGTTTGGGGCGTGACAGTAAAACTCTAAACTGGTATACCAATTAACTGTCATGTGTCATTCAATTCAGCAATTTTACAGTAAAATTTAACGGAAACTAGCAGAGGGTAAATTTATCACAAGTGTATTATTTTGAAGTTTTTAGTGGCCAAAAAATTAGTTTAAGGTAAATTTATCGTAAGTGTACCAGTTTGGGATTTTTTGTGGTACTAACTCTTTATTAAAAGCCTATCTGTGTGCCAGCAGAGTAGTATATATGATTATTCATGTTCCTATTCTTATTCAGACATTATAACAACTATAATTTTATTCCTAAGGGATTAGGAACCTTACCTGAACGCTGTGCCATGTTTCTTTGATTCGTGCGACGCTCGGGATTGGCCTGCTCCTTCGAGTTCTTCGGACCTCCTTAATTCCCTTCAGACAAAAATCAAGACATTAATAGTAACTCTAGAGAGAGAAACTCAACAAAGGGAGAGGAGATAACTTACCTCAACTCAAATGAGTGAAAAAGAACACTATTTATAGTGTGATTTTGAAAGGAAAAAAAGGAAAGGCTTCCCAAGGTTGTAAAATGTTGGGAAATAGCTAAAAAAAATTGGAAAATTTCAGAAAAAAACTTGAAAAGAGGAAAAATGGGGGTGAGCTTAGTTGAATCGGAAGCTCCTCAAAGGTTTCGAGGTACTGTTGACAATACTCCCTATCATGTTTTCAGGATGATAAAACATTCAAAGTGGACTACTTTGTATACGTGAGTGTGCAGATGAATAATCTTCTGCATACACAACAAATGATATTCACGACAAAACGTCCGTGTCAATGAAGAACAAGCTATTGGAAATGGAATATGTTGGTGATCGGACAGACCTTGCAAATGCTGAACAAGTTATTTGATGTGGAATATGTCGATGTCTGGAAATACCTTGGAAATGGTGAACAAAATGGAGGGTGTGTTATCGTCAAAGAGTTTGGATGGACAATAGAAGGTGAACGGACTGTAGAGGACATAATGATGTTAATAAGCTTGAATGGACTCTGCAGATGGTGAATAAACTAGAGGCCGTGTGATCGTCGAAGAGTTTGGATGGACCAAGTAGATGGTGGACATCTACATAACATAAGGATGTCCATATGCTTAGAGGTACCTGAGTGTTAAGGGAAACACACAACGCAAGAAAGTATGGATGGAATGTTCGTTGAAGAAAAGTTCTCACTATAGGCGAAGAGGATAGTTGTCCACAGTCCAAGAAGATCCAGCTCTTTATCAATTTAAGTCAAATATTTGTGGAGGACAGGCATGGAAGCTGAGGTAAAGAGGAGTCCTATTCAGAAGCGGGTTCCTAAAGTCACTAGAATTGTTATTGGTGATGCTCGGGTTGTTGCTGATGATACTCAAGTTCTGGCAATTGCTTCTCATCAGGAAGTTGTTGATATAAATAGTCTAGAAGTTGATGTTGCTGCTGATGGTAATATTCTGGGCGCTTTGCCTGTGCAACTCTTTTGGCTCTCTTGTGCATATTGAGGAATCTTGCTCAGGATCTAGTATCAAGGTACTTGAGAAGTTTCAAAACAGAGCAGGTAAAGTTAAGGAAACCTAGAGCTGTAGCTGGGATTGCCACAAAGAATGGTAAAGGGAAGAGTAAAGCAGGCAGTGTCAAGTGTAGGAGCAGGGTCCGTTACTCCCGACTGTTTCACTTACATGAACTGTCTTATTGGGAACATTAGGGGATTGAATGATCTCCCAAAGCACCTCGCTGTTTAGAAGTTGTTGCATAAACGGAATTTTGATGTTATTTTCTCACTTTATCATCATCTTTCCTGATTTTTCTTTCATGCATTTCGTTGAGTAGGTTCGTCTCTACGATTGGTGGTTGACACAAGCTGCAGATGATCCTCAGGAAAAAACAGACTGTTTCTGGCTTCGCTTCACCCAAGTGAGCATCGACAATGATCTACCTTGGTTCATCTTCCATTCGTGTAAATTTTTCACTTTTGAAGGAAGAAACAGAGCATTGGCGGTCCTTACCAAAAAAAAATATTCCTTACCAAAAAAACAGAGCATTGGCGGTATCCACCCATCGGTGACCGCGTTGGTTTGTGCTTAATTCCTTTCACGAGAGGTCTTGAGTTTAAACTCGCCCATCGGTGATTTAAGTGGGGGGTCGTGGCGGTAGGATGCTGCGCTTGCCCCCCTCGAGGACTAGTCGCGCATCACCGCTGGTTTGAGCCCTAGCTCGCCAGCCGCGCGGACACCTCGATTATAAAAAAAAAAAAACAGAGCATTGGCGGTTTTTATGGAGAAATCTAAGTCAATTTGGGCCAACCATCGGAAAATGTGATCCAGTAGACACTAATCTATCGAAAATCTCACTTTAATTGAGACAAATACAACCTTGGCCTTTCATGTCTGAATTTGTTTTGAAAAATGTATGGAGTTCTCCCACCAATTAAAGTTCAGCACATAGAGGAAAACAAATAGAAATATCGCATTTGGGATATCATTGTTTCGGTTGTTCATTTCTCTAAGGCATTACCAATAAAAAAAAACTTTTAGCATTTATTCTTTATGATGTAATTCTTGTGTAGCTCTGAAGCTATCTGGTTTATCGTTAATTGTAACTTGTTTGAAGTTAATGTTCTCTCTTGTCTGGTTCCTATTAAATTAGACTTGGTAAGTGGATTTTTTTTTGTCTTTAACATTAGTGGTCCATAAATGTTTTGAACACCGTGTTTCCTGTCTCCGTTAGGCAGACATCGCCATTTGATGCTTGCCTGCATGAACACTGATTCTAATGGCATTATTGGGAGAAATGCTTGCTTTGTGCTCTTATAACCTTTTCATATAGAAACTATGTGACTGGACAAATGTAGGGATGCTTTTGTGTATGAATTCTAATGTTGTTAAGCTTTCTGCTCTCTGACAAGAAAGCTAGTAGTTAATGAAAGTTCCAAAATGGTTTTTTTTTTCCTTCATTTTTTTCAACGCACTGAGCTCACCGCTTACAAATCTGAGGCCAATAAGATAAATAATATTTAAACAAATTCCAACAGCCATCATTTCTCAATCTTAGGTTGTTGACTATAAAAACTTTTCTTTTTCTACGTAAGTGTTATCTATGTAAACATTTAAAAAGACTAAGCATGTCTGCCCGGCCTCCCAGGCATTATTTGTCCATATTTGTAGGTTAAGTCCCAAGGTTCTAACGCTGAGATGTGCATAATTTTAGTATGAATGCCCTAAAGAGAGTAAAAAATAAGCCACAACTGCGCATACGCACTTGTTTTGATATGCTTTCATTGAATATCAAAGAGTGATATTTCACTTGCGTGACAGAGGTCTTAATAGAAATAGAAAATAATTGTGTGCAACCTTGTCAGGCTCAAGTCTGGATCTTGCAACCTTGTGAGGCTAAAGTCTGGATCTTGGACTGTTGTCCAATTGACATTCTCATTCTAATAGATTATGAAGACAGTAACTGTAAAGTGTGTGAATATATAATAATTTTCTCTCCCTGTCTAGGAAAACCACAGTTTGTGAAACCGACATGAAGCAAATAAGATCATTTATCCTAAAAAAAAGGGTCTGGATTTGAATAGTGAAGGAAGAACAGTAATAGTCAACGGTACTTTCTTAGCCGTTTAGATCAATTTGATTCAGAATCTATTTAAATAAATGAGAATGGAAACATGTCAGCTCAATAGTGGAAGGTATTCAATAAATGGAACTGCACATTTGCATGAGTACATTTCATTTCGGCTATGTTTAATTGTCGATTTGAACGTGCGCAAAAACAAAAGATCCTCTTGTTCCTTACAACATCCACAAGTGGTCAGTTCATTTTTGGAGTATTTCTCAGGCTGGTGCAGCATCACTACGGAAAAGGCCGAAGGCAAAATCTTGCTCTTCAGGTGCTTTATGGTTATCTAGTTAATTACATCCACTGATCTCTCTAGAAGAGTCAATCATCTGTTTTTAGCTGTTTTGGTTTTGTAAGCAGGCAATTGAATGAATAGAGAACTCGACTAAATTTACACTTACTTGAAACGTTGGTGGGTCGGGTCTCCTGGAATACCATAGTAACGGACTCACGGTAGCTCTTGTCCCATCCCCTCGTTATCTAGTGAGGCAGGTGCCACAACCAACAATTCTCTAGACTTCAGAGTTAGTGAATGGAGATGGCTGTGAAACTAAATTTCCCTTTTCTCTTGATCTTCATCTTCTTCTGCTTAGCTCCAGCAAACCCACATATGGCGGCACAAATGAGACAGATTACATGGCATCACTAGCATTCAAGGATCATGGTACAGATGATCCTCTCCACGTGTCAAACTCATGGAACAACTCCATCCATGGAGTAACGTGGAACCAGGATAAAATAAATAAGTAAAAACAGTCACTTGAATATTCTCCACAAGGTCCTCTATTTACTGGCACGGAAAGTATGATCCTGAAGAAGTGAGGACTACTACTTGGGAGGAATCTCCTGCTTGGCAACAAC
The DNA here is from genome assembly GCA_031216405.1 of Syzygium malaccense. NCBI lineage: Eukaryota > Viridiplantae > Streptophyta > Magnoliopsida > Myrtales > Myrtaceae > Syzygium > Syzygium malaccense. Next base: position 20,509,080 of record CM062259.1, on the reverse strand, counting down.
TTCATCTTCTCTCCGGCCACGATAAGGATGAGGATGAGGACGAGGACGAGCCCCAATATTGAGGGAATTATGAAAAGGACAAAAGACAGTGGGCTTCAAGGAGCTGCAAATGGCAATTTCATTAGCATGAAGCAGACATTGCTTGCCTCTTGCTCTTGAATTGAATCCATCCGGAACTCGAGAAGGCTAGAAGTAGTGAGCAGGAATCATGAGCTATTTGCATGTGGCCTTTCCATAAATGCCCATTTGGTTCAAAAAGAAAGACAAATAGACCATCATCATCAATGGGTACATGCGCAATTTAAATACTTAGTGGAAATAAACATGTATTTGTTTTGTTATAGTTGCAAAAGTTATTGAAATATAGCTATATTTAAAACTTTCTTCAAGGTGCTTGACAAATACTGACTGATAGATTAGAGGTGAAACTCGTTCAAGATGACTTGAACAATCACTTAACCCTTCTAGCGTGTTTAATGTTGAACCCTATTGATCATTGTTTTCCCTAAAATGGGATCGCGCCGCGACAAGATTAAATCCATTTACCGCTGTGACCCTCTGACTATGATTGATCCCAATGAATTCATACGTTTGGAACTTCAGAAATTGGTCATTGAGAGCTTTTGACAACTTACCATGCTCATTTTGACAATTGATAACTTCAATGGATGGAGCTTTTCAATTGAGTCAAGAATGACATTTTAACACTATTATAGATCTCCTGGTCAAAAGTTGAGCAGCCGTCCGGAACCTCAGAGATTTCACCGAATTTGAGAAGTTCTTTCTGAGCACGGTAGTCAGTGAATTGAAACCAACCACGAAAGGAAGAAAGAGGGAAGTCAAAAGCCGAAAAGAGTGCTTTTCATTGATTCCCCGCCGCGCGTAGTTAGGAATCCTGAGTTTATATCGACACTGCAATGACCTGAGGTAACACTTTCAACATTCATATCAATCAAGATGAATCGGGTCATTACCAGCACCACTCAAAACGGAGACTTCAAACACGTTGTCATCCTTATCGATGAGCTCAAACAAGCAGACGTTTCCTGCACGCAGATGATTTTCTCTCGCAAATGCATGCCAAACGGCAGAGAAGGACAGAAGAGTCTCTCTGCCCCGTTTATGGCCCATAATGAGCTTCACTGGCCACGATCTGTCCGAATACTGAAGAGTCGCTATTTGGTTGTTTTTCTGAATATTTTGCTTGGTGAATCCAACTGGAACACCCTGGACATGTACATGTTTTGAACAACCAATCCATCAAAATTGTTAAATTGAACACAAGATTTGTCAGTGATGATTTAAGCTCCAGTTCTTACCAGGCTATTGGTACAAAATCGAGGAATCACCTGTTTGAAAAAGGGATGCTCCGACTCAATATCGCTTGCTAATATTCGGGGAATTTGAGAGGCGTTGAAAGTGTAGGACCATGGAAATCTGGCTCAGAACGGTTTGTTTTGCATGTAGACTGTCCGATCCCGCCTGCAGTGAAACACTGAGAATTTTAACAGACATTGGTGTGAACATCTCTTTAATTGACTTGCTATGAAAAGATTTAGCAGAGATTGGAAATTGCTGTTGTCATGCAAATCAAAAATCAGCTAATTTGACGGAATGAATTCTAAATGCTCTTCATATCAGAAGAAACTAACAAACTACAAATTGCACCAACATGCTGTCTAAAAGCTTCAAGAATTTGAAAAGAGATGATGAAAAGAATGTGGTGCAACTAGAAATTGACCCTGTAAAACCATAGGTTGCTTAAGGAAAGTGCAATTGACATTATTACCCTAAATAGTTATAGGCCAGGTTGAGCCACCATAAAGCTTAAAGAAGCGCAATTTTGAGAGTTTCTTTCCAAAAAGGGAGTTATTGTGAGTAGCATAAAAAAGATGAAAACATAAACAGGAAAGAGTCCACTTTTCATTGATTCCCAATTAGTTGAATAAAGGAGGCATAATTAGGAATCCTGAATTCATATCGATGCTGCGAATGGCTTAGAGTAACAGTTCCGATGTTCATCTCAATCAATGTGAGGGCCCCTTACCGGCACTAGTGAAAATGGAGACTAGGAACACAATATCATCCTTATCAATAAGCTCAAGCACACAGATATTTCCCTAACACAGATGAGTTTCTCTTGCAAATGCAGGCCAACCAGCAGAGAAGAACACCCTGTCCCGGGTTTCATGCGCATAGCTTAAGAGCTTCACCGGCCACAATCTGTCTGAAAACCTAAGAGTCGCCATTTCCTTGTTTTCTTGAATATGTTGCTTGGCAAATTGACCAGGAACGGTCTGCACATACATACATGTTTGAACGAATCACTGTATGTTAAAAGGACATCACATAAGCATACACTCATGTAAAAACAGCACATCAGGAGTTTTAATCAACAGCCTTAGGAGGCTCGTGAAAGTCATCAATCTTTACCTGCAATCTAAAGCATTCTTTAAAAAGTGACAGTCCATTGATAGCTTTTTTCAGTTGGTTTACCATTTAAGTGATTGTACATCCTTTCACTCGGATAGTAAATAGAGCAGCTAGTGGAGAATATCCAAGTGAAGGATAGTCTTGACACGACAATTGTCTTTACTTATTGATTTTTTCCTGGTTCAATTTTACTCCATCACTAGGATTCCCCATGGACACTTTGAGAAAAACAATATGTCATATGGTCTCTGATACAAACAAAATCAACTCGGGAAAGCACAGTATTGAGGCATTATTTATAGCAATCGTAATTGAACTTGAGACATGCCAGTGATGGATTAGGCTTGAGATTTTACCAATTTACTCTCATGATATTGCTGTATCACCACTTTGAAGAAGGGATACTCCTAATCAAATTCACCAGCTAATTCAGGAGTAGTATGGGGCTTTGGAGGTGTAGGACCATGAAAAACAGGCTCAGAATCATTCACTCTGCGCTTATACTGTTCATTCATGCATTGAGCTGAAAATGAGAACTTTAATAGACTTTAGTGTGAGCGTTCCTTCAATTGGCTTACTAAGAAAAGATCTATTCATAGATTGGAAATTATGATTATCATGGAAATCAAAATTCAGACAATTTCACCGAATATATTAGAAGTGCTCTTCACATCTGAAGAGGCAAATCAACTACAATTCCCGCCTAAATCATTTCTTTACCAATCAACACACAAAAGTCTTAGTGAATCGTTTTTAGTCTATCTTAAAAATAACGAAGAAAAGAGAGCGTACTTGTCAGTGATGCAGCACAACCAGATAAGGGAGGCATAATTGTAAACCCAGAACTCAAGTCACGCTTTTACCAGCCAAAGTAACAGTTGGCTCGAATACGCAGACATTTCCCACGCGTAGATGAGTTCTCTCGCAAATGCACACCAACCAGCAGAAAAGGAGAGATGGAGCCCCTCCAACGCATCTGTATCTCCTGACGAGTTTCATTGGTCATGATCTGTCGGAATACCTAAGAGTTGCTCTTTGTTTTTCCTGAATATGTTGCTTGATGAATCCACCCGGAATACTCTGCACATTTAAATATTGAACTGCCAAGAAATGAAATTGTTCAAGTGTTATGAGAAATTCCAAGGATATATTGGAGGGCAAAGAGCGAGAAGGTAATGATTGGAGGAAGAAATCGCTAGTTCATATCCTTTTTAATACATGTTATTAATGAGTATTGTTCAACTAATCTGTTGGATTACATAGATAGAAAAAAATCTCCAAAAGTGAACATGAACACATCAACAGCTAATGTGTTCTTGGCATTGTAGGTGCTAGCAATCATAAATTTTGTCATGTACAGCAGTGATGACCTAAGCTCAAGATCCTACCAGGCGCTTCATATAAGATCGCGGGATCACCATTTTGGAAAAGGGATGCTCCGAACCAAATTTGCGGGCTAGTTAACGTGTAGCGAGAGGCCTCAGAGGTGTAGGACCATGGAAAACGGCTCAGAATGGTTCACTGTGTGTTCAGAATGTTTGTTTCCGCCTTTAAAGAAAAAGGAGAATTTTAATAGAACTTTAATATAGATTGGTGTCAATGTTTCTTTAGTTGACTTACTACAAAAAGGTTTAGCACAGAACGGAAACTACAATTATTGCAAAAATTGAAATTCAGACAATTTGACTGAGCAAATTGCAAAGGCCCTTGACAAAATAAGAAACAAATCAACTTAGAATTTGCACCACCTAAATCATTAGGTTACCAATCAACATAAAAAACGCTTATTCAAACGTTTTCATGTAGATTTATGGAAGAATGAATAAGAAAATGTACTTGTAGGTGATGCAGCACTGACTGTATACATGAGGCATAGTCATAATACAGAACTCACGTCATTCTTAAACTAGCCTAGAGTGACACTGCAAGTGTGCATTTCGAACAATGTAGATCAAGTTCGCACCTGCACCATTGAAAATGTAGACTCTGAACTCAATATCATCCCCATCAATTAGCTCGAACACGCAAACATTCCCTACACGCAAATGAGTTTCTCTCATAAATGGGGACCAACCAGAAGAGAACATTGTCCCACAGACTGGACGTTGATAGCTCCTAAGCTTCACTGGCCACGACCTGCCAGAATATCTGAATGTCGCAATTTCCTTGATTTCCTGATTCTGCTGCATGATGAATCTGCGAGAAACATACTACATGACAAAAAAAGACCACAATATAAGCATACATTTACGACACAAGCACGCAAAATGCGGATTGATAGCAGTATTTTCTTTATTTTAGGACTTCTAATCAACAGTCTTAACTGGTCTAAAGTCAAAATGTCAAAGTCTCTGCTCCTGGAACTATCGTGGGGTAGACGATCCTCTTCTTTTAAACAATTACCATGAACAGTTCCAAGGGAAATAAAGTCATGCTATTTCTGACCAAAACCCAATCAGCTAAGGAAAACACTAGAATGTAAGAAAGAAAGAACATCGTATTTGAATTTGACACATGCCACTTAATACAGATGTAATTAGTTCTTTATCTTACCAGTGTATGAAGATTAAGGTAAGATGGCTGCATCACCACCTTGAAAAAGGATACTGCGATTCAAATTTCTCTGGCCAATTCAAAACCAGAGATTGGACGTGTAGGACCACCAAAAACTGGCTCAGAATGGCTCACTTGCCATTTAGACTGTCTGGTCCCATCTGTACTTTAAACAAATCAGAACTTTAAATGACGCTGGTTTGAAAAGATCAAATGAGAACTTTCATTCATTAATTAATTGTTTCACTCTGAAAAGATCGAGGACGGAATAGTAGTAAATACTGTCACGGAAATAAAAAATAGATAAGTAGACCAAATAAATTACGCATCCACTTCACATTAGAAGTTATAACTAATTACCTACAATTTGCACTACCAGAAACCTCACATTTTCAGTCAACATAAAAAATATTATCAGAAAGGTTCAAGTATTTTTAGAAAAGAACTAACAAAAGATACCGATGTAAGAAGAAACGTGACTCATAAAATGAAGAGTCACACCTTCGAAGCCACGTGCTGAACAGCTCGAACTTAGCTGAAAACAAGGTAAATGGGCTCAACCCTCATTCCTCGAGGATGGGGGGTCTCGGCCTTTCTTCAGTGAGAGAATGCCAGTTTCTCTCTTTTTGCACTGGTTTTTTTGGGTCCTGGGTGCTAAGACTTAGTGATACTGGCCTGGCATGACTAGGAAGGGGTTGTGGGTTTATGCGAATTAACATGGCCTGCAGTCGTACCATATTAGTATAAAAAATTTAACTTTGAGCATCGGAAAGCTGCTATGTGAGGCTCAGGGAAGTTCCATTAGCCACGGCAAGGCAATGGCATGGTTGAATTTAGTATACTACTATGTTGCAACCTGAAATAGTTTCTTCTGTCTATTGTTTGCTGACACTGAAGTAGTTTGCACTAACTCGGAGATTAATTAGGCACAATGTTCCTTGATCATGTCTTGTTCCAGAAGGTTGTGTATCCAACTTTACGTTACGCTGCTACTGGGGGAAGGATTATTAGTGATAAGGGTGTGGGCAGCATTTTGTCAGTGACAGTGAACTTAAAGCAATGTATAAGGTACTGTATAAGCAATGACAGTGATCTTAGTGAGATTGTTTCCATTATACGACATAGGGCGTATTTGAGAAAGAAAATTACTGGTAATTTGCCATATGCTTTTGGTGATTTTGAGAGGAATATATTGCAATACATCGCCCTTTTTGTTTCTTTTTGGGATATGCAGAGATTCAACTATTTATGTTGGAGATGGAAACAAGGTTATGTGACTTTTTAGAACTGTACTTCATTTATGTCTGTGGTCTTTCTCCAGTTGTCGTCCACTGCTTATTTGAGAGCCTCACCAAGGAAGCTTATCTGTGTTTTAAGAAATGCAAGTTCTGACTAGTATATCGGATATTCCTGACTGTGGTAACAGACTTAAAGCTTTTTAAAGTGGGTCCTTTTGAAGATATGTTTCCTGTACCTGCTGCAAAGCAAGGTATGCGAGTGCCCAGCATGATTTTTTCCGAGGCTTGATATCAAGTTCTTGCTAGGCACTTTTGCGGGAAAGTTTCAACCCATGGGAAGACCAGCATCAAGAAAGTGATCATCTCCATCGGGGACTTTAATCCCCTGTAGTAATGACAAGAAAGAGGCCTATCACCAAGTGCTGCCGAGTCGGACATGACAAAGTCATTAGAGGACGTTGGTCCAAAAGATGATAGATTGAGCGATCCCAGTGCTTCAACTTTGGTTACTGTTGATAGCTTTGGGAAAATGGCGCCGTGTAGGAGCAGTGTAAGTTCACGATCGGCACTTGACCACATGGAACGGACGAGTACTTCATCTAAACTTGTGGTTCAACAGGATGTCGGTACCTCAGATGCTCTACGTTCTTATTTTGTTGTGCCAATTCCAAATGCTGAGGATTCTTTTGTCTTTGGCGAATTGAATGGGGAGGTGAGCTGGACAAAATATAACTGACTTAGATTTGCTACAATAAGATGCTTTATAGATTTCTCACCTCGAAGATGCTTTTGGCTCTAGATGGATGCTGGGATGGATGATGACCTCATTAGCAATGTACTTACTTGGCCGCTTGCAACCAGTGGTATGAACTACGGAATGTATTTGAATTTTCCTTTCCCGTACATGAAACTTTCTAAATGTTTCTCTGATCCTTTTTACAACGCAGTTAAGGTTGGTAGCAAGTTCCAACCCAAGCCTAAGCACCAATCAAGAAACAATGTTTCTACGTCCATCACTTCATCTCAACCCCCTGTCGCAGAGGAACTGCCTGTTGAGCTGCCCTCCACCTGCTTGGGGGTAGCAGACTGTTCTAAGTCATCACGCGGGGTAGATAAATTCATATTTCCTTGTAGTGTTATATGTTTTTTTTTTTCAATGACTATTTCTACTCTAATCAGAACACAGACATATTTTCTGGCTGGGACTCTCTAGATGACTTGAATAACAAATCTGGAAAAATGACAGGTGAGGCAAAAGATATTTGATTAGTCTTTCATAAACTTCTTTCCCTTTGTTTGGTCTTTTGGTGGTTGAATCACTTTCTTTCATTCACAGACCACAGGGCAGATGAGTGCCGCGATAAAATTGATGCTGATGCTCATCGTGGAAACAAGTTTCTGTCTGCAGATATTAGTGGTATTAGTCAGGAGGTCAGAAGAAAGAGCCATTCATCTTTTAAGGGACATAAAGGAAACAAGAGATTCAGATCTTCCAGCTTCAAATTACCTTGAATCAATCGAAGCCATCATGACTGATGCTACACAGCTTCACGTTCATTCCTGTTTCTGTGAAAGGAGACCCAAGACGTGGCACTGGATGGGCAAGATGCTCCCTCTGTAGGTGGAAATTCTCATATTTACGAGGACAGTTGAGAAACAGAGGTGGCTACCCGTACTTTTTTTGCAGATTTCTCTTTTCTCAACTCAGTATCATTGACCTGAACTTGTGAATAAATGTTGGTCCTGTGCAGGAAGCAGAGACTTTTCCTGATTTACGAACTACAGACAGTTCATGTGAGAGAATCACTGCATCGGCATCCGCATTGACTTTGCTTATTGAGTGCAGTGCATTGCCGCTTATTTGCTGCATCTGCTGTCTAATTTTTTCAAAATTTCTAATTCTAGGAAGTCCAAGGGCAAAGATCCATTGGAGACCAAAGTACGAAGTGAAGAAGGGAAGCCTACTTTTTGCATCACTAATTCAGAAGTTCGACCTGGGGATCAGCCCTGAGATTTGGTTCTGTCTGAAACCCAACATCTTGATGAAGGCTCGGCTCCTGCCTCCATACCTGATGATATCTTTGATTACTCGTCCATAGAGCTTGACGATGGTACTTCCAGAGGTCCAACCTTTCACGAATCATCACACTCAGATTTGAACATACAAATTCCTGATCTGGTACAATGTAACCCTGTTTACAGGTCAACCCCATGGCAGCAAGAAAAGGCAATCTTATGCCATACTCTAGTGTTCTAAATTTTGTGAGACCATATGCAATTTATGTGAAAGTTTAAGCTGTTCCATAAATGCATAGTATACTATTAAAATGCTTTAACATCCATATATGCTTTAATTTTCTGACCTATTTAATTTTTTAACTGCCTTGTACAGAGTCACCATTATAGAGAAACTTTGGCTGCTTCTGGTATTCCTTTGATGCAAGACAAATCCTGTGTGTCTAATACCATGAGTGAAGGTAACAACTCAACAATGCAGCTGAGAAAGCATCCTGCTCCGTGTCAACTTGTTGATGAGTCTGACGGCGAGGTTCACTCTGATGGCAACAACTCAGCTGAAGCTCATACTCAGAGTCACTCTGGTGGAGATGAATCATATGGTGGTGACGAATATAAGACACAGAATTCCTCACAGAAGAAAAGTAGTCCAACAAAGTCAAACTGACCGTTGGCTAAGAAACAGCGCAAAAGGTTCTCTCACTCTACTCGACGTGACAAAAGATGTGGTAATTACATATATGAGCGTTTGAGAATTCTCTCTCTCTCTCACCATAGGCACATCGTTTCCTCTTATATTAGTGGACGAGGTTCTACTTCAAACCCCGGAGGATGAAATTGATTATAGAAAGTTGTGCATTAAGGATCTGATATTTCTTGCAGAACATAAGGAGCGTTTAACAGTACCCATTGAGATTTATGTTTTTTCTTATGGTTATTTGGAATTCTGATCCAGAAACTTGCTGCTATTCTTAATTCTGGTGCTTATATGTGTGTTGTTTTGCAGGTCAAAAAGGAAAAACCATCAAAAACTGATTCAAATAATCAGAGGTACCTAAATTCAATGAGATATTTGGCTCTTGGCTACTTTTTTTGACAAATGCAAGTAGTTATTGCTGAAGTTTGCTCATAATTGGTTTAGCTGATTGTTTGTACAAGATAGTTTCTTGGAAGCTCTGTTATTGTATTGCTCTAGCCTTTTCTTTTCCCTAAAACAGATTTTGAGAGACAAAATTTGTGGTGGCTTGTGTTGAGACGGTGAGCATTACCACCGTGGCACTGCCTTGTCTGCAGTGGACATGATGCATCATGCCCTCGTAATGCCTAAAATCTATTGCAGACTTTTGATATCTTGGGAGGAGTCCAATGTAATTAGAAAAGCTTCTTTATACTTTTCTTATTTTGATTTCTGATATAGGCAATGGCCCGTTGATGCATTTTCAGAACAAGGTATTGTATAATACGGAATACATCTAGCTTCGGGCTATACCAATTTGTCTAGCAAAATGCCAAGTAAATGGAAGAAAAATCGGCAGCTAATTAACATGGCAATTTCTTTGTTGAAAGTAGAAATTTTGGAGTCAGTTCAGATTCTGCAGGTTAATTGGTGTCCTATCCCCAGCCTAATAGTCAAAAGAACTAATCTGAGACTTGATTGTACTGGATATGCTAAACAGCCAAAGTAGAGATGTTAGAAACTGAGTACATGGCTTTTGTGTTCATTGTGCACTTAGTGCAACTATACCGAGTATATTGCGGTCAGGAGTCTAATTGCATCTCTATGCAGCGGTGACAAATCTCGAGGAGATGCTTCTCATAAGGAAGGCGTGAATTTTCCTGCTGAACAAGGAAAAGGCTCCTCTCACAAAGCCCATAGTAGTGCTGAACCAAACCCCTCTTTGCTTCAATTACCAGTCTTTCATGGAGAAAACACCTCGCACTAGGTGGTCAAAGCAAGACACTGAATCGTTTTATGAGGTGCACTGAATTAAATTATGACATAATCCATTTGCTTTTACAAATCGTAATCTTCTGAAAGAGAATTAATTGCAGATGAATTGCCTAGTAAATATTATGTTCCTGATTCCCGGCTTTGCTTGGACATTTGAGAGAACCGCACCTAACAAGGCAGATATATTTTATCTATGTTGCAACGAATTTCTGGGTTTTTTTTTTCTTGCTAACTTGGAACCTGAGAATTGGACACGTGAGAACCTATCCTGTTTCAAGTTCCAAGGTATGCATGATAGCTTTCAGGTTCCAAAAATTGAAGAATCTGTTTCGACAAGTAGGTTCCAGGTTCTAAGATAGGTGGAACTTGGAACCTGTAATGAGTTTTTGTATTTTTCTTGGTCTATGTCTTCATGCGATCCTCCGGTATTTCATGACGTCCGATATTGAGTGTGTAATCTAGAACTACTAATCCGAGCTTTCATTTTATGACTTAAACTTACTTTGTTAGCTGTTGACACCTCGATCTAAAAAAAAAACGAAGAAAAAAAAAAGAGAAGAAAATTCTTGACCTACCAAGACCGATTGGGCCTAATATGCATATTCGGCCCGCTGCGCGTTTGGTTTATCTTTCTTTCCTCCTTTGGGCCGAATTCGGCCCCCTCTTCACTTTTCTTTATTTTTGTCTTTAAACCCAATTTATTTCCTTTGAGCCCATTTCTTTTTACCCCCAATCTTACGCTTGTTATATCTTTTGTTTGCTCACACTTGTGAGCATATAAGATGGTGATGAACAGAGGGTGCATCTGTGATTGAGAATGGCGGTAACGAAACAAACATGTGACAGAAGCATATCCAGGTAAGGTTCTAGATGCTTGCTGAGCTGTAGAGGTTGTTATCAGCAAAACAGAATGCACAATGGAGAGGGGGGGAAGAGATATACTCACTGGACTAAAAAAAAAGGAGGAGATCGCTGGGAAAGAAGGGTCTTGAAGAGGAGAGCGTTCGGTTTCTCTGCTTGCGCAGAGGATTTCCAGCAAATCTTTTCCCCTTCTTCCATCGTCTGTTCACCGTCGCCGAAGAACAATCCTTGTGAATCACCATTTCGGATACACGAGACACCACGGTCCGTTACTTCGGAACTTTGGAAGTGCGAGTCGGTGTTGTTCGTCACTGTTTAGCCATACCAGAAGACTCCCAAAGCTGTCACATTCCTGTTCAAAGACGATTGTGAAGATTTTGCGTTGCTTCCAAACCAGGTAAGACTTCTTTCTCTTATATGTACTGTTTTGGCCGAAATAAGTTGATTTGATTTTTGAGTTTGTGTGAAAACCTCATGAAATAAGGCTATTTGTTGTAGAATAATATGATTTAGGCATCTGTACATCACTTCTCGATTGAGAATCATATCGAAATCAAATCGGAATCTCGTTTTTCAGATCGCATATCATATGTTCGACAAAATGCTTGAAAGAAGAACCGAATTGATTTTTGTGAAATCAGTGCGTAGAACTCGTTCTTTTATGTTTGATGTGTTCTTAGGTTGATGAATCAATACTGAATCTATGTTTTTCCTTGATTTTGTGGCATATTCATCATTTTTCCGAGTCGGCCATTGATGGAACCTTCGACGGAGATCCATTCCATTTTTGTCGGAGTGATGCCTGCGGTTAGAGGCCGCTTCAGTTAGTCCATCTCACGATTTGATTTGCATATATGTTTCCTACATGCGATTGAGTTTCAATTAACGTGATTTTTGAGTTTGAGAATTTCTCGCCGGAGTTAGTCCGGCGATGTAGTAACCGTCGGCCAACTAGTGGCCAATGGTTATTAGCCAGCCGCGGTCAATTGAAGTCGACAATTGAAGGTTGAGGTTGATGGTGCTATGGAGTTCGTTGAAAAAGTGTTCTCTGTGAAAATGTGAAATAGCTATTCTCGGCGAAGATGAGGGCGTAGAAAGAAGGCCATCGGGGTAGAAGACCAGAGAAAAGGGAATAAAGAAAATGAAAGAAAAGAAAAACTAGAAATAAAAATAATAATAATAAGAGTTGAATATAATGGAGATGAGATCGTATTCTAATCTGGCCGGAGACTAGGACAAATAAATGGGCTCAATTTTAGTGTGAATGGGCTGAATTTGGAGTTGCGCTAAATAAAAAAAAAGTTGGAAAACTTGGGCTTGAATGGTTGATAGCCCATCAGAAGAGACCCAAATTCGAACTGGGCCGCAAGAACTGATCCGAATTGCGAGTTTGATTGGTCCTTCTGGGTCCGGGCCAGACTAGGAAATCAGACCGGTTTCCCCTGACCCGGTCCGAAATCCATTTCCCCAAAAAATTTAAAAAAAAATTTAAAAAATTAAAAATATTCAGAAAATTCATAAAAATAAAAAATGTGAGAAAAGCTAAAAAAATGTAGAATTCTCTTAGTTTGGGACTTTTAATAAGCACTTTTGGCTTGAACAAAAATTGAACCCAAAATTGAATAAGTGTTTAGGGCTTTACCTTAGGTTTTTTTTTTATTTTTTTTAGAGACGATGCTAGGTCGTTGTTTGTGTACTTTCATTTTGATTTCATTTGATTGCGTACTTTAAATTCATTGATTATTGTTTTCCTCTTTTAGAATGGTTAGGACGAAAATTCAAAATTCTCGATTAGTAAAAGACTGCCGTGATATTTTGGATAGCAAATAATCGAGTTTAGGTATCAAAAGAGCATTAGTTGAAAAACTAGTGTAATTAAGTCCCCGATCCCTAAGAATCTCTGGTTGCGCATGTCTCGAGATAGCACTCCCGTATCTCGATTAGGGTTTCTAGCCGATCCTTAATCGTGGCTAGTGGCGACTCCTATTGAATAAATAGATTTAAACAATCAATGTCACGCGAGGTATGGACTTAGGGAGAGTCCAATAAAATACCTCTAAACCTACTTCTCCCGAGGAGGCCCTCGAGGGTTAGGTCGTGACATTAATTTTTTATATTCTTCGTGAGTCTAAATATAAGTTATGATTAGTGGATTGTAGCAACAAATGGTGGTCATTAAAGGTGATAATTCACTGCAATTGTTCAATTAATAATACATGTGGAATCTGAGTAGATTTTGGAACCTGTGACAAGGTAAGTTCGAGGTTTCAAAGTATGCATAGTAGGTTCTAGGTTCCAAAAAATGAGGAATCTGTTCCAACGGGTAGATTCCAAATTCTAAGTAGAATCTAGAACCGCTCACCCCTACTTGTGGCTTGAGATTGAGAATTAGTACCCTATTTTCTTCAGCAAAATCATTAGTTTCTATTAGGGTTTTAGAGTTCCCTTCTATATGAGACATAAAATGCAGTGCGCAGCTGGATCACCAGTTCAAAAACTAGCTCGGTATGCCTACAACATGTTCCAGGGTATAAGGCAATTTGGAACGGATCTCTCAAATGATCAAAGAACTCTTCCCCAAATTGACGCGCCAGCAGCAAGTAAGGTTGAAATTTAAGAAGGAAGGACGTCAAAATCGATTAAGGGTTTCTGGAGCTTTGGCCAGCCGGCAAAAGGTGAGACATCTCCTGCTTCTTTATCTACTTTCCTTTTATCTCTTTTTGTAGCTATCAGAGAAACAAGGAAGCTTCTGATATAGCAAATAACCGCAACCACCTTCACCATTCTCTCAGCCATCGTCAATGTATGGCCATTTTTGCAAGTGAATTCCTTTGACCATTTTGTCCTGGAGTAGAGTTTCTTGCTGTTTTCACACCACTCCACCTATTTTTATTTGTTTTTGGTGGGGGATTATCATTTGGGTTTTGGGAGGTTGGTGTGGGTGGATGGGGGAGGTGGGGGGTTGATTTGCTTAACATTACTATCGGTAGTTGTACTTGTCCGTAACTTGTCATCGTTTTAATAGTTATCTTGATTTGATCGAGGGGTAATATCACGAAAAACTCTAAACCAATACAATGATGATAAATATACCTCAAACTGATTTTTTGATTGCTAAAAACCCCAAACAGGTATACCTGTGATAAATTTATCCAAAACTCCAAACTGGTACATCTGTCAACTATCATGGGTCATTTAACTAAGTAATTTGACAGTAAAATTTAACAGTAATTAACATAGGATAAATTTATTGCAGGTATAATAGTTTGAGGCTTTTGGTGGTCAAAAAATTAATTTAGGGTAAATTTGTCACGATTATGCTAGTTAGGAGTTTTTCGTGGTATTAACCCTTTGATCAAAGGAATCCTTTTATTGCCAATATTTATAGTATGTGATCTTACCTTGCTAATGCAGAAGCGATACTCTTGCGTAGCGATCTTCTTATGGTCCTGAAATGCATGGCTAAAGAATTGCATCTCTCATGTATTTAATTGATTTTGGCTAATGACAGCTTCATGTAACCGTGTCGAATTCGCTTGAATGTTTCCTAGTTACCAAAGTTTGTCTGTGTCCCGGATACGGCTTAACTTCTTATTGTGTTTTGACTAGGCTTTGTGAAATGGAGGCCGTCTGTTATACTTACCAAGAAAAGCCGTGACCTGTCATCATGATCAAATGTGTCGTCAACCAGTTGGGCCTGTTTGGTAACATTCTTATATATCTATTTTTCTGTTCTTTTGTTCACCGAAATATAAAAAGAACATAAATATATTTGTTTACGTCAGTTAATTTTTCTTGAAAAAAAAAGGACATTTTAGATAAACAATTTCCTAAACCCCAAAGCCCAAACTCCTAAATCCAAAACCCGAAACCTAACCCCATACTCTAAAACCTTCAAACCCTAAACAGCAATTTCCTCGACCATCTCAGTATTTGCTTTGTTTATGAGGAGTAATTTTCCTAATAAAGTCATTCAATTTTATATCATAACGTATTTTGATTTTATTTCTAGTCCAATTTTATCCAAACACGAATTGTTAACTCTCCATTTACATTTTTATAATTAAATGAAAAAAAATTGGGAATAGAAATTTTTAGGGTCGTACCAAACGCATTTCTATTTTTTTTTTCTATCTTGTTGAGATAATTTTTGTGCTTCTTTTGTTTAGAAATTCGTCTAGAAAATAGAAATAGAAAAAAATATTTTTGAACGGAAATTATTTTCAGGAACAGAAATATTACAATTGGCACCCTTACTGATTTTGGCCAACCCTCAACAGCTTCGATCGAACCGAACCGTTAAGTATTTTCATCGGTTCTCTTAAATTAACCCATCAAACTCGTGCCGTTTCAAGAAGCTTGGATCGTTGCGACACCTTTTCTTTTCTTTTCTTTTTAACACTCGCGTTTCATACTTCTCATTCGACACACAGAAGACCATTTCGATGGCATCGACAAAGTTTCTGAGGCGTGTTCCTGCACACTCAGCTGGCGAAGTCGATCATCTGAATTTCATTTTAATAAAAGGAAGGAAAGCTTCGCTGGGTCCTGATGCAGTTGAAATTGAAACGACGTCTGACCTTCCCTCAAGATGCCCCTTCGCCATCGCAGAAACGATGCCACACACAAGAATCAACCGGGGGTTTGCACGGTTAAAGTAACGCATCCTTGCCGATGCCATCGAAGAGCATGTCAAAACTTGCACATGAAGTTGCGTGTCAAATTGAGTAATTTGGGAAAAAAAATACAAATAGAAAACAACAAAGGCAAGAATAATTCGTGGGACATAGTGAAAAAGTCACTCCAACCCTGCAGGCCTTATTAAAAAGATTGGATTTTGACGTTTCGACAAAACACGACACATGCATAATCGAATGTAGTGAAAATGGTTTGCAATGTTGGAAAGGACTCTTTCGATCGCAAGAAGAGAAGATCTTGCGTTTGACCGGGTAAATCCCATCCGCAATTGGGCGAATCTGAGTGAATTTCATGGTCGGATCACTGAATTTTGATTTCGGTTGCTCAGTGCATTGAATTTTCGTTTCCCTACAGTTGATGCAATTTGATGGGAATCGGGCCGGTTTTCTAGTTATTTACTGATGTGGCAGGCACGTTGCCAGTTTTTCTTTTTTTGGATGCACTGTCATCGTCGTGTCGGCGCTTTGCCGCGAAATTGGACAGATTTGATCAAAGTGTATCAATTGCAGTGATGCTGAAAAGTAATGCGTAAATCCGTTCAATTTCCCCGAAACTTGTTCTCCTCCTCCCGGACTCGAAATCGACCCACAATCTAGTTAAACAATTTTTTTTTCTTATTTGCTATTGCTACACAAAATGACAGAGTTAATCAACTCGTTTCCCTCTTCTTTTGACCGATAATTTTTTTTTTTAGATAATTGTTAGATCCGCCGTCGATGTATAGTATATATATACACACACATCATTAGATAAGCGACACGCGTCTTTAATTTTAAATTTGTAATTGAATTCTTTCGCATATCGATCATCCAAACCGAAAACGTATAAGCTATCATTTTCATGAAACCTAGTAAAAATCTTTCTGTTTCTGCCTTCCACATGGACCAAAAAGAAGAGACTGAGTTCTTGCGATATTCTGAGAAAATTCAATCTTGGCAGTTCAAATTTGGCAAAAAGAGAAATTGGAAAAAAAGGGCCCCACCAATTGGTACAAAATTTCCCTTTATCAAAGCACCTTCGGCTTGACTTGGACCCCAATGTGGACTACTAATGCCTTTGCTTTGACCAACTTTGGCATAAAATTCTTCATGTTTTCCTTGTTTTGGAATCTCAACCTATATCATGCATAAAGACAAAAAGAAAAAGAAAAAGAAAAAGAGGACCGATAAAAAAAGAAGACAAAAAAAAATTGGAGTGTGTTTTTATTCCAAATGGACTTCCAGTCCATGCCTATAGATTGGCATGATCCTCCTCTAGTGGTACATTTGGCAAGTGATTTCCAAAATGGCGAAAGGGCGAAATTGAAAGGGTGCGATTGGTTCAGTGGAATGGTCAGGAATGCGTACCGTAAGAAGCCTGAGATCTTCTTATGTTCGGTCTCTATCTTCCACGGTTGTGAGGATCAAGCCGCAGAGAATTCCTGGACAGAGAATAGCAATGAAGATTTCTGTGCACGGAAATGTAAAGTTCGGTGAAAAGGGCGAAGGGCAAGGATACCTCGCCCCGCCCCGCCTATGATTCGAGCATGGAAATGTAAAGTTCGGTTTCCGTGCAAAACATGGTCGATATTACCATCTAAATATCAGCAAAGAGAAAATAGCAATGAAGATCACAACATTCTTTTTTGGGTCATCTTCATGAGCACGGATCCTATCATCCTACTCCTAGCAAACATTGCATACGAAAATGTCCCGAGGCACATATCATAGGACGAAAGTAGCCACTTGGGAATTGGTCAATTCTGGACCGCAAAATGCATTTGGTGAATCGAAACCTCAATATCCAAAAATTGCACAAGCTTATGCTCTTGAGAACAAAGAATGCTTTGATTGATCAGGAAGACGCTTTCGTTCCCCCGAATATCGAGTACGGTAATGGCACGAGAGATTCGCTCCAATGATTATTTTGGTGCAGGGTTTGATCCCGGTCGTGGCGCCCTTCTGATCTCACCCCGGTGTGTTGGGATGGATCGACTGGGCACACCTTGATCGATTTTATGATTGCAAGCTTTTTCCTCGTGCGGAAAAAATCGCGAAGAGATTTGGTTTCGTGCAAGAAAAGTGACAAACATGGAAACTATTTCTTTTTGGAAAGTAAATTGTATATTTATCTTTATCATAATATAATCGGAAAAGTGAGATCGCTCTTGCTTTCTTACTTTTTAAAGCCAATCTTAACTTTTCCTATTTGGCGCAACAAATTAAGTTCGATATTCCGTTTACTAATTACATAATATGAACGCAAAAGAATAATTCTAATTGGACCCACTTTCAAACGACAAATTAAGTTCAATGGTCAGCTAATGCCCGGGAGTTTTCAATCCACCTTCTTTCTCTTCAACACGCAACACTTTTTACCATATTTTTCGGGCAACAACAATTGAATTCAAAATAAGGATTTTCAATGCCTTTGAAACGCGTGTTAAGCTTGCTCTGTTAGGAATATTTCGATGGATTTCGTTAACAAAGGATTGAATGGAGAATGTTTTGTTATTTTCAATACCTCGTTTCTCATTATGTTTAATTAGTGCGTCGGAACTAAAAATATTCTTTTATTTCGTTAACGACCTCATAATTCAATTCTGAAAACGATGATTAAATATAGCATGAAAAAAATAGTGCATTGAAAATCGCAAGTTTTCCCAACTTCCCACTCGATAAATGGTACTGGTAGCGCTTGTCCACAAAACTCGTTTAAACATTCGATCATACAATCCGAAAAAAGAATCGATATTGGGCGGGAAAATGACACAAATAGTTCTCGAATTTTAGCTTGATGTTTAATATGATCTCCGAATTTTTAATTTATTCAATATGGTCCCTGAACTTTTAATTTATTTAATGTCATCTTTGAACTCTCGGTACATATTCAATGTAGTCCCTGAACTATACGAAAATATTAAATGTAGTCCCTCAGCCTAGGAATCATATCGAATAAATTAAAAATTCGAGGACCACATTAAAAATTAGGATAAATTTCAGAGACCATATTGAACAAATCAAAAGTTCAGAAATTATATTGCATATCGAGCCAAAGTTCAAGAATTGGTCGTGTCATTATCCTGTTCTTAGCCATGGATGGACGAATCGATTAAATTTTCTTGTTATTTTCCCCATAAACCGAGCAATGATTAAATTATTTCGTCCAAATTCCAAATGGCCCGCGTGCATGGAACAAGACCCGGCGAGCATCGAAAACCCCCTACCGCACTCTTTAAAATTCTCACCGGCAGCTACCAAATCATTGCCCAATTATCCGCAAAAAGGTCCCAATCAAAAAAAAAAAAAAAAAAAAAACAAAACACAACGCGCACGAGACGCGCACACCCCCCCGCGGCCCGCGAAGGCGGGTCAACCGCGCTCCCCTCACCGCCGGCACGCCCGGCCCACACCCCTCGGGCGCAACATCCACGTGTCGCCCCCTCATTCGCTCCCCGCGGGCCCCACCTCCCAACCCCACGCACCCCTCCCTTCTTCTCTGCGAGCTCTCGCTCTGTCTCCGCCTACATTACCTTCCTTCGTCTGACTTTCTCTCTCCTCTCCGTCTCAGATCTATCTCTCTGACTCTCTCTCTTCGGCCGACGGAAACGGCCATAAATCCCCTCTCTCTCTCTCGCTCTCGTTCTTCCTTTCTAATTTACTTAAATTATTTCAATTTTTTATTCTGATCCATCACCATCGGCGACGCCGAGGAAAACGCCAGGCGCGAGTCGCAGATCCGTTGAGGAGGAGGAGGAGGAGGAGGGAAAGCCAGGCGTCGTCGTCCTGGCCGCGCGAATCGCATTCATGGTCGCCGCCGGATCTTCCTCGTGATCCGCGATTCCCGAGCGAGCTCTTGCGCGGCGCGCATTGCAGAGAGGTGAAGTGGGGCCCTGCTGTTTCTCTTCACCGAGAGAATGCGCTCCGGTGTTGTTTCTCTTTTGGATGATTTCTAGGGTTTCTGATGGACGAGGCGGCTCGCGCGGCTGTGAAATCTGATCTCGGGGGGTTTTCTTTTTTGGTCGCAGGGGAGGGAGGGGGTGGCTTTTGCTTTGGAGATGTCGGGACCACTGGATCGATTCGCGAGGCCTTGTGAGTAGTGCAAATTTTACTTGCTGATTTTTTCGAGTTCATGTTCGATGTGTTCTGGTTCTGTGTTTTTGTGGTGATTGTGTTGTTTGCTGGGAGGGGGGGGGGTGTGTGGTCCGGGATGGTGTGCGACTGGGTGTGTTCGCTTGGTGGGGGGTAAGCTCCAGGGTATCGCTGGCAGTTTGGTCGGTTTGATTGTGCTGCATTTGAGAGAAAAGAGAAGGGAATGCTTGCTCTTGACTGACATTTTTGCAATTTGGGTCCCGTGATGGTATCATGCAGACTAGGGTTGACCTGTATTGGGCTGAAGGGAGTGACTGTGATTTTAGATTTTCGATATCTTTTGCTTGATCGTTGCTGCCTGTTCGGTTGCATGCTTTCTCTCCCTGTACTTTTAGTTTTAAAGGGGAATGGAAGTTGGGGATGTTTCGATTTGTTGTTTTACATATGGTCGTGTCATTGAGTGTTGGGTTTTGTTTCTGCTCGTTTGTGGAGTCAATTGTATTGTTGGATTAGCACCAATCGCCAAGAAGTGTCCAGTCTCTGGAACTACGTTTTGCTGGAGTTAATTCATTCTTTATAGTTAGTGCTGGGTCTGGCTTTTCTTGCGTCAGTTAAAAATTTTAACTTGTATGTAAAATGACTCTTTCCTGTCAGGCTTTGAGGGATTTTCTGGTAGTGATGAAAAAAGAGAGAGGAAATCTGACTTTGAAAACTCTGAAGATGAGAGGAGGACTAGAATGGGTTCCCTCAAGAAAAAGGCGATAAATGCGTCTTCGAAGTTCAAACATTCCTTGAAGAAAAAGAGCAGTAGAAGGAAAAGTGATGGTAGAGTTAGCTCTGTTTCCATTGAGGATGTTCGGGATGTAGAAGAGCTACAGGCAGTTGATTCATTTCGACAGGCACTGATTTTGGATGAATTGCTGCCGGACAAGCACGATGATTATCACATGATGTTACGGTAATTCTGTTTGTCCTATATATACGTTTTTTGCATGCAAAAAAAGCACGCCGTTTAACCCTTTCATCTGTGTATCGAGCTGATAAATAACCAGATCTAGCTTTCCATTCAATTCTGCTGGTGATTTCTATCTGATTGTAATGTGCTGTTTTTGTCGGTCATGAAATAGGCATTGGTAACTTAACCAGCTCATTATAGGTATTTCTGTTTTCTCTGCCGACATCTGGCTGAAGTTTGGTACTCTCAGTATTTAGAAGCACTTCCTTTCGATGAGATGCTGGCTCTTTTTTAGTTAGATTCCTATAAACTCATGACATCTTCATATGGTTTTACAGTTCATCTACATGCTGGTTAAGATGCTTGTGTCACAGTGTATACTTTGCATAAAATCAAGTCTTTGAAAATACACTGTTAGACGGTTAGTTCTAGGACATGTGCAATACTTCCTGTGCTTTTTTCACTTTTTACCTTTTGCCCTTTCTTGCAGCTCTCACAGTTCTAATTATATTTAACGCTAAACACCTGATATCTTTGAAAATATACAAATATTGGCTTGTAGATTTTTATCTAGTTTTTCATAATTTTTGGAGATTTGTTTCTTTTTCGTCTTCAAATTTGGGAAGTAAAGCCAGTTTTCTTTTTCTAAAGTAAAACCAAGCAAGCCTTGACAGTTCATGCCTAAATTGGAGGAACATATTCATAGCTTCTAGGTGTAAATCTTGTGGGTGGCAGTCTTGGTTCCTTCTGTATAGCCGATAATTATAAGATATTTCCTTTTCTGCTTTGGTCTTTCTGCATGTGCCAAACTTATATGTTCTTTCTGATGCATGGAAAATGCTAATATTTACCTCATATAAGCCATGTCATTTCGTTTGCGGGAATGTTTTTTGGCATATCTTTGTGGTTCTACAGAATCGGTCTGCTATGCATCGCATTTTTATTCTCACATTATTTGTACATGTTGGAATCTTTTAGGTTCTTGAAGGCAAGAAAATTTGATATTGAAAAGGCAAAGCACATGTGGGCTGACATGATTCAGTGGAGAAAGGAATTTGGTGTTGACACTATTATGGAGGTTATTTTAGCTGACAGTTACTGATATGATTATTTGACTGCCTTGGTAAATTGGTTTTTGATTTTCACTGTACACCAAATGATGCCTGTTTTCAGGATTTTGAATTTAAAGAGTTAGATGAAGTTCTGAAGTATTACCCTCATGGATATCATGGTGTGGATAAAGAGGGAAGACCAGTTTACATTGAAAGACTGGGAAAAGTTGATCCTACCAAGCTTATGCAAGTCACGACTCTTGATCGATATATTAGATATCATGTGCAAGAATTTGAGAAAAGCTTTATTGTCAAGTTTCCAGCTTGTACGATAGCTGCAAAGAGGCACATAGATTCGAACACAACCATTTTAGATGTGCAAGGCGTGGTATGTTTGCTTGTGATTAATTACCTTATATATTGCAGGCTGTATTATGGTGCATTTCATGATATATTCTCTACATTTTTCCCCCGTGTTTGTTCAGGGCTTTAAGAACTTCACTAAATCTGCACGAGAACTCATTACGCGACTTCAGAAGATTGATAGTGACAACTACCCGGAGGTACATATCTCAATATCCTTTAAATTCTAATGTCACATAATTTGTGGTGTGTATTTTGCAAAAATAATTATGACGTTGCTTGATTCTTATTTGCTTGGAACCTCAATTGCTGCAGACTCTCTTCCAAATGTTCATCATCAATGCTGGTCCTGGATTTAAGCTGCTGTGGAATACTGTCAAGTCATTTCTGGATCCAAAAACTACTAACAAGATACATGTATGTTGTATTTCTTTCTTCCAGCTTTTCAGTGCGTGTCAATTTTTTTCCTTCTTTATTTTTAAATTTTTGGGAAATTGTAGGTTCTTGGAAGCAAGTTTCAGAACAAGTTGCTTGAGATAATTGATGCCAGGTAAGCATAGGCCTTTGCTGTTAAACCTGGTGTAAGCAGCCACATGCGCACAAAATGGTTATCACAGTTCTTATTTTCTGACTTTTTATGAGTATAGTTCTGCCATCTTACATGCTCAATTTCCCTATGCACAGTGAGTTGCCAGTATTTCTAGGTGGCACCTGCACCTGTGCTGATCAGGGAGGTTGTCTTCGATCTGACAAGGGGCCATGGAAAAACCCAGATATATTGAAGGTATACAATGGTCTAAGTCCTTTGTCATTTGAAGGTTTAAGCTGCATAACTTGCTTTAGTTTATATATGGTAAGGCCTCATGTAGTGACTCTTTACAGGTGGTTTTAAGTGGTGAATCACGACGAGCCAGACAGGTTGTTAAGGTTTTGAATAGTGAGGGGAAGGTCATTGCTTATGCTAAGCCACGGTTTCCAATGGTTGGTTCTTCTCTATGTCTTTTCTGCCTTAAATATATGCACGAGAATTCCAAGGATGCTGTAGCTACTTGTGACACAGTGTATTTGATATCGGGACGTGCTTATTTTGCAGCTCTGCCCTTTGTTATTAATAGTAATGTGTTTAATGATATAAAAACTTATGATAAATGAATGCCTAAGCCCATGGATTTGGTTGTTAAGATATAAAGTCCTGGTAAAGAGTCTTCTATTTTGGGGGGACACTCATTTCAGTAGTATAGTCACCTTTAGTACAACATGCGCTAAAGGTCTCTGATAAATCTGAGAAACCTCTATTTAGCTTTTAGACCTTTTTGGGCTGAGTTTAGGATATTTAAGCTATGAATATAGGCAGTATGTCCTGCTCCTCTATCTGACTTAGACAATGATGAATGCATGAAGGATTGGCGTATATTTATTTGCACGTAAGAGTATAATTGTCCTTTCATCATCTGGTTTAGGTGAAAGGGAGTGATACATCGACTGCTGAATCGGGATCTGAAGCTGAAGATATTGCTTCCCCAAAAGCAATGAAGAGTTACTCTCATCTTCGGTTGACTCCTGTTCGAGAAGAAGTGAGTTTTTACTGCTATGTATATGCAATTTTTAGCTCTTGTATTGGTTTGACTTGTATTATGAAGCTCCATAGAGCTATTCTTGAAATGTTTAATGAATCTAACATTTCCTGATGAGTTGCCTCTGTTCTTCTGTGATGTGTTGTAAATTACCAAGCTGTGTATTATTGTATTGCGAGTTGCTGGATTTTTAAGAGTAGCTGTATTTTTGGATTCTGGCTTCCGTCTTCCATTTACTATGTGTTTCAAATGTATAGGCTAAGGCAATTGGAAGGGCAAGTTATGCTGGAACGTTCTCAGGGTATGATGAATATGTGCCCATGGTTGATAAGGCAGTTGATGCTGGCTGGAAGAAGCAATCAACCCTTCAGAGGCATTTTGCTTCTAAAGGTTAGCATATCTGCTCTCCTTTTTATGTAAACCCAGTGACTGAAACAGAAAGTAAAGAGTACCAGTTGAGGACGAACTAACAACTGGCTATTCCTTCTTATACCATGTAAGACAAGTTAGACTTAAATTATGAGACACGGGTGCTGGGTAAACTGAACTTCTAATGGTCCGTGTTAATTGCTTCCGTCACCTAGTTTATCCTGGCAGTGGCTATTTCTTGTTAGAATCCTTGTTATGGATGATATCCACAGCTGTAAGGACTCAAAGCTGTGCCTACTCAAGGAAAATAAATTCTCAGGAACTATGTATGGTTTTCTTGTTTGTTTTTAAGAAGAAGCAAATTATATTTCTGCTTCTTAATATTCGTCAACCCCTGGAGACCAAGAACTGGTCATGACCTACTACTTTAGAGGATCCCTGTTCTTGATGTATGCTTTTAGGAATGAACTCTATGCTTGTAGTTGAGGACTTACCACTGGGCAGGTTGTGAATTCTTCAAGTTTGCCATTAGCATGTCAAGCACGTTTTTTTGTTAATAATGCTGGCCAATCTGTGGTTTACAATCACGTGTTTGATGAAATTAAGTATGATTTGAATTTCCCATGATTCAGGGACTGTAGCCCAGCCAGACCCTCCAAAGACACCAGAAGGACTTCGTGCTCGGATTTTATTAGCTGTTATGGCCTTCTTCATGACTCTTTTTGCTTTACTCCGATCAATAACACACCGTGTTACTAAGAAGCTTCCCAGCACACCACTTAATGTTGACCAGAATATTTCCGAAGTTGCTCCTGATAGTACTCAGAAGGAAGAGTTCCGTCCCCCATCACCTACTCCGGCATTTACAGAGGCAGATCTCCTCTCCTCTGTACTGAAAAGACTGGGTGAGCTGGAGGAGAAGGTCGATACACTTAAAGCAAAGCCATCTGAAATGCCCTATGAGAAAGAGGAATTGCTTAATGCTGCTGTTTGCCGTGTTGATGCCTTAGAAGCAGAGCTAATTGCTACTAAAAAGGTACTCTTGTTATGTTTAGTAAAGAATTCACTTCTTTTCTTGTTTGTTCCATTTTCTTTGGGGGGATTCTTTCATGTTTCATCATTATCACATCGTGTCAATACTTCTCATTATAGCTATATGAATGGGTTCACACTAACAAAATAAATTATCATTGATACCATTAATTGGTTTCTCTCTTACTTCACAAAGTTCGTCCTGCTTGAATATGAAGTTATACAGTGATTGATCCTTGGAATATTTTTGCATTGTTTCTGTTTAGAAATCAGGTCATTGGTCCCATTGGTGTATTGTATGGCATTTAGTTTGCCACCTCAATCTTCTTTGTGTGCGTGCGTGAAGATTATTTAGTCATCACTTCTCTCTTTTAACCGTAGATTTGTTAATAAGCATTTATGTTCCGCATTTTTTTTTGTCTAGAAATTGCTCCAGGTAAGAACTCAAACTTCTTCCATTGGATAAGCAATTCAAATTTATGAAGTTATGAAAAATATATTTTGATGTATGTCTTACATAACATTTAGACATGCTAGCTTGTGCACGAGTTCATCAATGAAATATGGGTGCTTTTATGTGATTGTATGTATGAGTTGGCACCTGTTAAGGTCTTAATGAACCTATAGAAATTAGAACAGTAATCTGCCCTCAGACGTACATGAGCGCATGTAGTTCCCACACCTATGCGCTTCAGCTTTTGCATTTTCCCAAACCCATATTATGCATGTGGCTTATAATTCCATAACTTGAAAGAGCAAAGCTTCCTTGGTATCTCAAATGCAACTTTTTTGACTACTGCCCCTTTTCTATTGTTTGCTTCACTTTTCTTGCAGGCTCTATATGAGGCCTTGATAAGGCAAGAGGAGCTGCTTGCATACATAGATCATCAACGAGAGACGCAATTTCGGGTAAGTTGATGATCTATTTTTTGCTTCCTTTTCTATGAATAGACAGACGAAAGAGATGGTACGTACTTGAGCTAATATTAGATTACTGCATGTTGACCAGAAAAAGAAGTTTTGCTGGTAAGAGTGTTTTGCTGATGGAGAGAAAGAGAGAGAGAGGACCAAGGGATACTTGTTATTCCTCATGGATGCCTTCGAACGGTGTTCCACATTTTGTGTCAATACTATGGGGGGAAATACACAAGCCCAAGAAACTGGATTGTCATGCGCAGACTGTAAGGATATATATGCAGAATTATTGTGCATAAAATTTGTCTTTAGATTTGTCCCAGCTTCTTACCTTGTTTGCAGTGTGAGGTGAGTAAAACTTGAGACCTAATATTTCTACATAATTTAAGCTTCTATATTTGTTTGTTTGGCAAATTTCGCAATCTGTTTTGGCTAGTTACTTTTTGGTTTCCCCTAGAAGAGATCGAGGGAAAAGAAATCCCTGCGAGTACATGATGCAAGAAATATGTCAAGCATTAGATTACCTGCAAAATTCCGGGCTCTGCATATTGAGGACAAAGTTCTAAGAAAAAGTGTCGATTATTAGTACCTGGTAATTTTAGAGAGCGTGGAATGAAATAACCATGTGAATACGAGTCCTTGTCGATGATTACCTCCATGATTGTGTGTGCGCCAAGTTCCTTCCTCCACCGGAGCATGTTGGTCCACATTTGCTTTGTCTTCTCCATATTGAATCCTGGCCCTAAAAAATCTTAATCCCCAGTATCGCCTTGTTTTCGGCATAATCACACTTAAATTTAATGACACCTGAATGCTACGATCACTGAAATAGAAAGCGACCTTAGGATGATATTTGATCATCGTCTTTATATGGCAAAAGCTCTTCTGGGATAAGCACTTGGCAAAGCACATCGACTGCCTATGAATCCTCAGCGTCGTCGTCTTTCTCGAATGAGATAGACTAGACGTTGCCGCCTCTTCGGCCCCTCTTGGTTGAGGCATTCATTGCTGCCTTTGCGGAGCAAACTGAAAGCAAACTGAGGTCGACTTTAAACCGGTACTTGTACAACAATTCCAGGCTATCGAACCCGCTGCGACATTACACTTCGTGAAACGATTGTCACAAACCATCCTCAGGAAGCCGAATGATGCTCCAGAGGGGAAGAACCTTTTCTGATGATTGACATGCAAATTCCAAACTTCTCTCCGTTTTTTTTTTCCAAAATATCGAATCCAAGAAATGCCAACCTAAGTTGACTACTTTATGGTATCAGGATTGTCATCAAAACTTCTCAGGCACCCGGCGATGACGAATGCGGTGAAAGAATACACATCTCATAAATTTTAACATCATTGTACCTCTCTGATCCGCTGAAGAACATGGAAAACATATTTCTCAATCAGCATCTCTGTTTCTTTGCCTCTTGTAGAAAATCACATGATGAGGGAGAGAACTTTGGAGGTCAGAAGTCATGGCTTTTGAGCTATCAAGAAGTGAAACGAGTCATCTATAATTCAAATCCAATTCAATTTTCCATTATGATCCATCTTTTGCCCTAAATAAGCATTCTCTTCTAATTCCATGGGGTGATCAGCTAAACCTTACAACCTTAACTACTGGATACCACGTTGAGAGCCTAGGTGGAATGCCAACTTTACAGGCAAATCACATTGCTTGAGGGAAATAGAAAAACAGATTCCGCAAGAAGATTGAGACGTACCCAGTTTGACAGAGCAAACGAGCTGTCCGGAAACACTGTCGCACATGATCATATCTCACGAATTTCGTTCGAGCTCACGCAGCCGAAAACGGGGGCAGCAAAATCAAGCGCTCCTACCCAGAGGCTCAAAGTTGACGCCTCCGCCAGATGTGTATGTCCCTACACATTTGTGAAAAAAAGACTCAGAAAATCGGAAAAAAAACTTATCCGACCCCCCAAATAAACTCTTAATGCAGTGCTCTCAGCATAAAGCAAAATAGTTGCGCCCGTTGCAATTCAGCGAACAGTTACAACATATATCGTGGCATGCCTAGTCAGATTTTTGTGCGTAAACATTTGATCAATGAAGAATGGTGCATGACAAGATGATGAATTTACCTAAGTTGTTCAAGAACTAAAATGATAATCAAGCATGATAAGCTAATGAATTGACGTGAAAGAAGAAAAAAGAAGAAGTTTTTCTGACCCTTTGGATGCAGAGAGTTTTGGGGAGAGCCAAAGAGAAGAGAAGGTTATTATGATTGTCACCCGAATTAATCTCACAAAATGGGGCCCTGAGAGAATAAAGGAAACAGCCTGTAATACTCAAATTTATTTCATCGTATCCACATATTTTAGAGAGAGAGAGAAAGAGAGAGAGAGAGAGAGAGAGAGAGAGAGAGAGAGAGAGAGAGAGAGAGAGAGAGAGAGAGCTAAATGCAAGCCACTCCGTTCAAAAGCAACTAACCTCATTCCAATTTCAGAAGCAAATTCCAAGTACTGGGTCAACCAATTCTATCTTGAGGGAGTCCTCAACATTTATATAATTATAGGCAGAAAAAAAAGGAAAGGAAAAAGAAAATAGCTGCATCTTCTTGTTTTAATCTTGTTGCTTCTTCCTTGTAGAATGTCTTCTTTCCTGTCATTTCTTTTTTCTTTTTTGAGGTTTTAGTGAGTGATTCTTGATACTTTAAGGAAGACGGATTTGTTCTTTCTATTTGTTTATTTAATTATTATTTCTTTTGTCTGTCATATCTCTAACTCTCTTCATTCTCTAACTTTTACTTTGCCTCTTGTAGAGCACAGGAGTCAAACCCCACACATGTGGTGGGAGGAAAAATGTGCTTGGGAGAGGTTAGACTTGACTCGAGAACTACTCATGATCAACCTATCTAATTTCGAACTCAAGCATCTTGTGGGTCAAGCTCGAGCTCAAGAATACTTTACTCGAAATGCTCGCGCGTCTAACCGAGCTTTTAGTATTTTGTCATAAATGTTCATATTTATAAAAATTAGACCCGAAAATCTTCAAAATTACATTATATATCCATAATATTGGAGTTTTTTTTTTTTCAGATCAAGCTCGAGCCCCAGTTCCTTTATAAATTTATTATAGTTGAGTCGAGTCAAGCTAGAGTATTTCGATCTTCTATTTGAGTGGAGATCGTGCATAAACTATTATGTTGCTCAAGTCTGAAATTTTGAGCCTTGAGTACATGATGGAGTCGAGTTCGAGTTTGGCGCTATACGGCTCAATTCGATTCGCCATGTTCCACACAGCAGCTAGAAATAGAAGCCTACATAGGCGTGACTATATTGATAGGATCATGTCCCTTGAGGGTCTTAATTGGCACATTAAAAGAAAAAAAGAGTGATAGTATGCTTGATAATCATAAGGGAAATTAATGTACAAAAAATTAAAAAGTTCCCTTGTTTTGTTATTTAACTAAGTGTCCATACGAAGACACGTGTCGACAAAGTTCATATTAGTTACTCTGGTTTATCTCAAACTAGTGAAATTGCACAGCATGAAAAAAAGAAGAAAAAACAAAGAAACGAAGCAATAATCTATTGAAGAGTGTCGTATAAAGAGTGGGATTAATATCATGAAAAACTTCAAATTGATACATTTGTAACAAATTTACCTCAAATTAATTTTTTGACCATAAAAATCCCTAAACTGGTACATTTGTGATAAATTTTACTCTCTATTAGTTTCTATTAAATTTTACCGTCGAAGCTAGATGACATGTAGTAGTTGACAGGTGTACCATTTTGGATTTTTACCCTCCATTTGTCACATATGTACTGGTTTGTGATTTTTTGTAGTATTAATTCAATTTAACAGAAACTAATAGAAAGTAAATTTGTCATAAGTATACCAGTTTGAGGTTTTTTGTGGTAAAAGATTAGTTTGGGATAAAATTATCACAAGTGTGCTAATTTGAGGTTTTTTGTTGTATTCAACAATGTAATAATCACCACAACAATCTTCACATGGTCTATTTACATTTGCGAATCTATTCATGGTGGTAATTCATTTATTTCTTTTGTACAGAGGCATGAATATAGAAGCTTGACTATTTGAAGGTTAATGGAATACCCTACAATTTCCATGAACTAATTAAGGTCATACCATAACCCAAAATAGTTTGCACGTAATTGATGGGATTTGACACCTTAATCGACAGTGCCAATCCTAAGAGGTTAATAAACCCATTGCATGCGTTGGCACTAGGATTCGATATGCGATTCTAATGCACATTGGCTATGAACCAAGGCCCAACTTCACTAGGCTATTTTGTCATAATTGGTAATTCATATTTTTAGCTAAAGTATAATTTGAATTCTCATTATTTTTGGATAATTCAGAGGTAAAAAACACTTTGAAATTCTTATCTAGCTATTGCGATTTTGGTTCTCTTTTGGCTAGAGCTAAAAAGAAAGAAAGATTCCACAAGAAGAAAAATGTTGGCGTGGCAACCTAATGGAGTCGCCTAATAAATTAGCCCGGATGGACTAATTTGGTACCAATGTGAAATTGTTTATGACTAAATTGGCTCAATTGAAAGATTATGGACTAAATTGATCTCAATGTGATAGATTTAAGATTTTTTTCGGTAATTTTTCCACTTTCAAGACTGTCAACTGTACCGTTAGTTATTTGGTGTCCCCGAGACTTCTTCGAGGAATGTAGTGCGGTTTGGTTTTAAGTAATAGCCAGAATTGCAGGTTTGTGGTTTAGTTATCGAAGAAAGTTTTCACGCGACTTCATCCTTAGTTTTAGGGAACTTACACTTTGGTGTTTTATATAATTCGAAATATTTATTTATTTTTTTTCAAAAATTTCAAATATTAAGATAGAGAGTTGTATAAGGCATGCCCGTGTGAGCTTTATCCAGCAATTCACTTTTCGTGGTCATTTTAGCAAATTTATAATTTTCATCTCTAATTTTTTGCATTTTTTGGTAATAAGTCATTAATATATTTTGTAGTAATAAATCTCTAATCGGTGTACAAGAAATAATAAGACTATGATATTCCGATAAGAATCTTTAAATGTAATTGTTGAGTAATATGTGCATTCTATTTTTTATTGACTTATATAATTGTTTCACAAAAAATTGTTTATGACGAGCTTTTGAAAAAATTTAACAATGTGGGGCTTTCTATTTCATATATCCATAAAATAATAATTATCAAGTAAATGAAAGAACAATCATTACTTTTTATAGTTTATTTTGGGTCCATATCACCTGATTGTACAAGTCCATGAATAATTATGGCTAAAAATATAATTACTGGTGACACTTATGATTAAATCCATCATTTTTTTTCAAGAGTTGAATAATATATGTTTTCACAATTAAGCGATGTTAAACTACCATTAAAAAAATATAAAATTGATAGCCGATATATGGCGAATAAAGGATATTAGAGGATTATATAGCTATATAACACCTCGATTCAAAATATAAATAAATGAAAATATTTTTGCAAATATAGAAACAACAATTACCTAATATTCTAGAAGGGATTTTTTTTATATATATCTTATACAATTTCCCATATTATATAAATTAATATGACAAACTGCATAATTAGAGATGTTTCCTATTATTGAATGGATAATTATAGCTAACTCTAATAAGATAATTTGTGAGATCTTTATATTTGAAAAATACACGTCGACAAGTACGTAAAATAAAATTAAGTACCATTAATTTAAATTTTTTTAATCAATCAGTAGATCTGTTAAACGAGTGGGTTGGGTCGGGTTTGGGTTGTGTCATAAATGGTCCGACCCAAATTGACTTATTAACCCGTTTATGACCCATTTATTCTTAGCGTAAATATCTCGACCCATACCTGACCCGACCCATATTGCTAAAATACTTTTATATTTAACCTAATCTAGGAATACTTGTTTCTTATGATTTTTTAAAAATTATATTGCTAAAACATTTTATGCAATACAAAGCTAATGAAAATTTTTTATAATTTTTTTTAAAATTGAGGTTCTGTTTGTTTTGCGAAAAATGCGACATGTCTAGAAAATATTTTCCATAAAGTCATTATCCAAGAAAATAAAAAATTTTCAGCGAGCTCGACCTCGCCGGATCTGGTGAGGTGGAGCCTCACCCAAGGCTGGCGAGACTTGAGCTCGCCGGGATCGGATGAGCCTCGAGGTCGGCGGAATCGGGCGAGCTCGAGGCTCGCCAGATCGGCGAGAGGCTCGAGCCTCGCCCGAGGCCGGTGAGCTTGAGCTTCGCCGGCCTCCGGCGAGGTCGTCCGCCCCAATCGCCGTGGCCGACCACCGGCCGAAATAAAACAAAAAAAGAAAAAGAAAGAAGAGAAAAGAAAAAATAAAAAAATAAAAGAAAAAGAGAAAAAAGTAAAAATAATTAAATTTTGATTTTTTAAAACATTTTTATAAAGAGGGAGAGAGTGTGTGGATGAGTCTAGTGGGTGGGTTGGACATGGGTTCCAAACTCAACCCATTTAGACCTATTTATCTTTAAGTTTTAAAATTTAAAACTCATTTAAGGCTGACTCTTTAAAATTAAAGTGACCCATATATGACCCATTTATT
Source organism: Syzygium malaccense (assembly GCA_031216405.1). NCBI lineage: Eukaryota > Viridiplantae > Streptophyta > Magnoliopsida > Myrtales > Myrtaceae > Syzygium > Syzygium malaccense. The sequence goes on along the minus strand of CM062259.1, from coordinate 20,476,427 downwards.
TTTAAATGGGTTATATATGGGTTTAAGACCCATTTTGACACCTCTATCAATTAGATATGATCAAATGAATCACTAAAGATAATTTCTATTGCCTTGTGGGTCCTTAGGACCTTTTCTAATCTTAGGTTAGTGGCAATATGTGAAAGTTGATTTTTGAGTTTTAAAAACAAGCGTGTAGCCTGGTAATGGGACCCAGAATCCTAGATAGTTTTAGGGAAGATGAACTATATAGGTGCACTTGTGAAGGTGACTTGTCCATCTGCAAAAAAATCGCTAATCTATGGTCTAAGGGTTCGGTTACATTTGGAGAAGGGTTAGCACCCTCAAGGCGCTTTTTCGATATCACATTTTTGATTGAATCATTTTAAAATTCTTTTCTCATATAACTTCCTAAAATAAGAATGGGATTCTATTTTGTTGAGATGTAATCAGGCAAAAGGTTAGGATCACTTTATGCCTAAATATATGCGTCGTGTGTGTTCGTGTGTCTTGAAAACATGCATTCATGATAACGACGTGGCAAAATATGACGTGTCATGTGGTGATATGTATGCATAAGTCCTAATATAATGTGTATGTCTATGTTACGGACGGTAATCCTCTTGTACTCCTATACCCTTGTGAGTGGAGCTTGGGGTTATTGAGTGAAGAGTGAGTGATGCAAAATGGATGAATACAACTCGGTTGTGGGAGTGGTGTTATGACAGTTGGTGCTAGGAGTTCTAAGATAGAACAAATATACCCTTAGGAGCTTTGAAGGCGGGGTTGGCCTCTCATGCACAAACTGGTCACAAGTTGACACCACTCTCCTGATGAGGCCATGACAGGTTGAAAACAATTGTGGTGCCTAAAGTATTCTACGTGTTTCGCTCAATGAACTAGACGCCCAAGCTTAGCTGGACGTGGTACGATCCAATACGATGAAGCTATTCGCCGTATTATTCTTTGGAATAACTATAGAATAAGAGCTGGTTAGGTATGAGCAACCCCCAGGTGTCATACGGGCTATTCCGTGGCAAAAGAATTGCCAAGCCGTGACAGATGGTATCAGAGCAGGATTCCTTCAGTTAGTGAGTTGAATCGGAAAAAACATGTTGATGTAGGAGCATCTAACTTAAGTCCATCAATAAAGTCAGCACCATCGATGCTCATTCAACCTAAAGTGGAATTCGGTTATAACTTGTTTCGATGGATCATCGATAAGGAGGCCATCAATTAAAGGGGTTATCAATTCTTCTTCAATCTTATCGGTGAGACTCTTGTTTATTAGTACTCTTGTCGATAAACTGACAAAACCAAAGATGAGGCTTTTCTCTTATCGATCTTATCGGTAAGACTCTTATCGATTTGTCTATCTCACCATTCAGAAATCCAATATCTTCTCGACAAGATTAGTAGTTGATTTCAATACAGATTGATAATATATCTATGGGAGGTTGTTCTAAGCATGTTCATATGATATATATTGACTTAATGAGGTAGTTATCATCTCATCACGGCTGGAGCACAAATTTTGGGAGATCAGGTGCAAGGCTCAAGATTTCAAGTCTCCATATGCCATCAATGCATTTTTAAGTTCCTAGGTCTTAATTGTTTTGTAAGTCTCAAAAGTCAAAGTTCTTAGTTCCCTTTACAAAAAAAAAAAAGAGTTCTTAGTTCCTAGGTATTTAATGCTTTTTAGCTCATAAGTCCCTAAATGGTTGGGTGATTTTCATGTCTTTTAATGTTCGGTTATTTCTTGGTTCCCTTATAAATAGAGGAGAGTCCTCCAATGTAAGCAGACTAGACTTTGATGAATGAGAATACAAAGAGATTTTCCTCTGATTGAGCAATTATCTTTGGAGAGTGGATAACTCCTAAATTGTTTTCTTTATCCTTGGAGAGTGGATTACTCCTCGGTGCTGAGCCAATAAGCGCTTTATTCTCGACTGATAGATTCCCTTTACACTATGGTGGTGAGTTTCTCCTATCCCGAAGTCCTTTAACCTTGGTGGGTGGCTTGTCCTTTAAGCGTCGGTGGTGAACTTTGTCAATCCCGATCGTCATCCTCGGTTGGTGGCGCGTCCGTTATACCTTGGTGTCGATCGTAACCTATCCTTCAGTTTCCTTTTATGCTTCGATAACTATCTCGCAAACACACACCCATCCATACCCATAAATTAGAAAACCCCATTTCTGGAATCACTCACCCACGCATGCTTCACATGTGTTCTACCTGGTTCTATGAGGGCAGAGTGTAAATCGTCGGGGCCAAAAGTGCTCGAACAAAGAGCTGCTCTCAACCAGCTTCTAGGATGACAATGATGGCACAACAAAAAAATCGATTCCTCATTGAATAGGAAAAATATTCTTATATCAGTTTAGCGAATCTCAAGATGGGTATGCTACCATGTTATCAACAAGGAGAGAAACTTCCATTGGTCTGCTGAGATCATAAGAAACTGGAAGTAGGCAAAGAATGGTGCTGCCAAAATGGTGAAATTGGCAAAAAATATCACACTTGTCAGGGAAAGCACAAGTGGCTGAGGCTGTCGAACGGCTCTGATCGAGAAAAGCCACTAGTGAAGTGAAGGGAAGTTGTTTTGTTGGGCGAACGTCCACCACTCATGTAAGTCTCGAAAAAGCGGCATTAATGGTCAAGAAGTGATGCAGGGAATCGATAAAATAGCCCGCAACAAGGGCGTTACAGAATTGAGTGAGGGAAAATGTCATGAATCGTGATTCTCTCATATGCTTCTACCCTTGTGAATGGAGCTTGGGGTTATCGAGTGAAGAGTGAGTGATGCAAAAGGAATGAATTCAACTGGGTCGTGGGAGTGGTGTCAGGACGGTTGGTGTTAAATTCTAGGGTTGAACGAATATACCTTTAGGAACTCTGAAAGTGGGGTTGACCTCCCATGCACAAACTGGTCGGGAGTTGATGCCTCTCTCCTGATGAGGCCATGGTAGGCGAAACCAATTATGGTGCCTAAAGTATTCTACATGTTTCACTCTATGGACTAGACGTCTGAGCTTAACTGAATGTGGTACAATCCAATACGATAAAACTGTTCGTCGTATTATTCTTTGGAACAACTATAGAACGAGGGCTGGTTTAGTGTAAAAGACTTGCCAGGCGCTACATGGGCTATTCTACAGCCAAAGAACTACTGGGTTGTGATAGATGGTATCAGAGCAAGATCCCTCTAGTAAATGAGTTGAATTGGATAAAACCTGTGGTCTACCTAGTTCTACGAGGATGGAGAGTAAATCGACAAGGCCAAAAGTGTTCGGACAAAGAGCATCTCTCAACTAGCTTCTAGGATGACAATGGGGGCACATCAAAAGAATCGATTCCTCACTGAATAGGGAAAACATTCTTATATTAGTTAGGCGAATCTCAAGATGGGTCTACTACCATATTATTGACAAGGAGAGAAACTTCCTTTGGTCGGTTGATATCATAAGAAATCGGAAGTAGGCAAAAATGGTGCTACCAAAATGGTGTAGTTGGCGATAAATGCCACACTTGTTAGGGAAAGCACAAGTGATTGAGAGTGCCAAATGGCTTTGATCGAGAAAAGCTGCCAGTGAAGTGAAGAGAGGTTGTTTTGTTGGGCAAGTTCCCACCATTCATGTAAGTCTCGAAAAAGTGACATTGATGGTCAAGAAGTGACGCAGGGAAGTGACAGAATAGCCTGCAATAGGAACGTTGTGAAATCGAGTGGGGGAAAATGTCACAAACCGTGATTCTCTCGTACGCCTGTACCTTTGTGAATGGAGCTTGGGGTTATCGAGTGAAGAGTGATTGATACAGAATGGATGAATACAATTAGGTCGTTGGAGTCGTCTCAGGATGGCTGGTGTTAGGGGTTCTAGGATGATACGAATATACCCTTAGGAGCTTTGAAGGCGGGGTTGGCTTCCCGTGCACAAACTGGTCGGAAGATGATGTCGCTCACTTGATGAGGCCATGACAGGCCGAAACTAGTTATGCCTAAAGTATTCTGCGTGTTTCACTTGATGGATTAGACGCTCGAGTTTAGCTGGGCATGGTACAATTCGATGCGAGGAAGTTATTTGCCATATTGTTCTTCGGAACAACTACTGTAACATCCCGAATTTTGACCCAATCCCGAGATCAATAAAAATGATATTACTCTCATTTAATTTTAGTAAGTCTAGCCCCGAATTGATCATTCTCAGGATACTAACCGGAAGGGAATGGCTAACTAGGAAAAACGATACGTGGACTAGGGACCCGATCGCGAATCGGGCACCGGTTCCGAGAAATGACGAGGAAATATTTTGGGCCAATGTGGGCCGATCTTAGGAAGGTGACGGATTTAGTTTGGGCAATGACGCACGATCGGAACGTGGGTGGAGCACGACCGAGGGTACACGTGACGAACAAATCTCGAACTTAAATCGAATGATCGCGACCTCTGGAACTAGTGATAATTCCTCGCGCTCTCTCGGTAATCGAGGTCGTCACGACTCAAGTAACCCTAGGTTGATACGCGTAACCCCTAAACAGCCGCCCGTTAGTGAGAGACTCTAAAATTTTAAATTGATTAATTTTGATCGCGAAATTGAATCCGAACTTAGATGTCGAATTTCGTGGATGTGCGCGACTATTTTGCGAGAACGACGTCATTTTAGTGTGGCCAATGAAATTTGGGATCAGTACAGTCGAAAAATGAAAATTCGGCCCGAAATTAGAAAATTACGATTTTTGCCCTAGGCCTATTTTTGGTATTCCAAATTTTGGGAGGTTATTTTGGGGATTAAATGGCATAAGACCAGCCTAATAATTCAAAAATTTGAGATCTAAAATGCCCTTGGATATTTTAGCTTAGGATTATATGAATCAAGTGAATGAGGGGAAAAGTGGGAATTAAGAAAAGATTGGTCAAACCCCTTAGACTAATAAATATTTTTGTCTCCCTCTCATTCCTCTCACCCTCACCTCCGGCCAACTTCCCCTCCTCTCTCTCCCTAGCCGAATCTCCCTCTCTTCCTCTCGGCCGTGGACCGTCGATTGCTGGAGCAAGCTGCCGTCGGAGCGCTGCCACCGTGCTGCTCGTCCGCCGTGCACCACCATCATCCCGTCTCATCCTCTCTCTCTCCGTCTCGTCTCTTTCTCCCTCGTTCGGCGTGAGGACCGTCGGACCAATCACTTCGGCCGTGTGAGAGGATCACCGCCGGCCGCCGTCCGTTCAAGCCGCTGCTGTCCACGCCGTCTCGCCACCACCACCCGACTCTCTTTCTCTCTCTCCCCTGTTCGCCACCACCACCGACCGACCATCACCCTCTCCCCTTGCCGCCGTTGTGACCGCCAAGGACCGCCGGTCGCCGCCGCCGCCGTGCGCCATCGCGAGGATCGCCGGAGCACAATCGTGAGCCGCTTGGACCGCCCGAATGCCCACCGGTTCAACACCCTTTGGAGGTTAAGTGATTAGGTGAGTAATTAGTCCCTAAACCCTAATTAGGATAATTAAGCATCTCTAGATAGGATTAGGGTTAATTATGGTTTAATTAGGTTGTTTAGGGCTTAATTAGTGGCTGGTTAATAATGGCTGATATTGTGGTGATTTGGTTAGCCTAATATGATGATTTAGAAGCGAATTAGAAGCCTAGAACGTGCTGGTTCATGGCTATCCCCATGGGATTGAATTGGATTAAGTTTAGACAATTTGGGGTTTAATTGCGAATTCCCGAGTATGCCATGATTGAATGATCTAGTGGCTGTTTTGTGCTCATTGGTGATTAATTTGATGATGCCATGTTGAATGCCTAGTATGGCCGAAAATGGAATAGCATGACGGGCCTCGAGCGCGTGAGTTCATATTAATCTAATCATGTGATTTATGTGTGGAGATTATGTGCCATGTAAGGTTGATTTGAATTGCTTAAATGGACATGCTAATATGTTGATTGGGCATATTGTGATTGAATGTGAGCATGTCTTGATATTATTGGATTATGTGCCCATGATTGGAATTGAGTGCTCATTATGCAATGCATTATTGCCCAAGTGCAAGACAACATGGCCACGCATTTCGCATGTTGAGCATTGACTCGAAATGAGAATTATGCGAGTATGCATGCCTGACATGAGCATGTGATTACTTAATTGCCCTGATGCGTTTTACGCGGGGTTCAGATAAAATTGGTTGTGTGAATGTGTGATCATTATGAGTCCTGATGCGTTTTACGCTGGACGGTACTCGGTTCTATCGGAAGACGACCAGCCTGATGCGTTTTACGCGGGTTTTGGTCTGTATATGGAGATCGGTATTGTGCCTGATGCGTTTTACGCGGGCTAGAGACACCGGGCCTGATGCGTTCTACGCGGGCCATCAAGTGTTGGTATTAATTGATAGACCTGAGGCGTTTTACGCGGGTCGAATTCTAATTAAGAAATGAATCGTGTGCCAGTGTGTATTATTGAGCCAGAGCATGAGTATGTGCCATTCTTTCGGGGAGTATGGACCTCTTCGGACTTTTGATGTCCCGTTCAACGGGCAAGCCGAGATGGATCCGCAGTGTCCCGACAGAGACCTAGCAAGCCTCGAAGCTACGTACGAGGGGAGTTCAAGTTCTGGCGCTGGACTTGTCGTTTAGGAGGTGGATGAGTCGAACTCTATAGACGAAGAGCCAGTGGATTGGGACTCTGACCTGAAGCCAATGGAGTTAGATGAGGAGCCAGAGTCCATAAAGGAGGACCCTGAGCCAGAGGGCGAGAATGAGGAGATGGACTCTGAGGAGGAGCCGGCAGAGGTCGAGTCCGAGCTGGATTCCCTAAATTCCGAGGTGGAGCTGTCTGACAGTTCTTGATCTTCTGAGTCTTCGGGATCCGACTCGGACTAGGTTCTGTAGTGTTAGCCTTAGCTTCAGTTAGGTTGGGTCAGTACTATTTTGATCGAAGCCCCACCTTAGGTAGTGGTCTCATCGCCCGGGCCACTTACCCCTTTTTGTCAGTAGTGGACGTTGACCCGCTTTTGATTTTAGTGCTTATTATAAATGGATATTGTATATATTTTCCTGGTTAATACATATGTATATTTGTTATCTCGTTATTTGTTGTTCATGCTATCCTTGGTCTCGTGTTGTTTTATTTGGATGGGTGTTTTTGTTGCTTCCGCATGTGTCTCGATCTCTGTTTGGGTTTTGGGTTGGCAACGCTTCCTAGGGCATTGCACAAGTTCGACCTCGACAGGGATGTTGTGCGTCCTGGGGTTCGGGGCGTGACATCCCCGTTTGATTTGTTATCAGAGCAAGGTAAGCTCGGTCCAATTTGGTCGAAATCTGGAGTGATAAGAAGCGATGACCTTGGGTAGCCAGTAGGGAGATCCTGTATGCTAAGTGTACCTTCTGACTGTCTGTGTCTTGATTGAGTGCATATATGAATTGACCCGTAAGGTACGAGTGCGGCAGGACCTGAAGTAAGTACGTGTATCTCCTTATTTGAGGTCTTGTGCTGTTCGTACTTAGCCGCATGCTGAGTGATTGATTGCTGTTGTGTTAGTCCCCTGGCTAAGACCTTAGACCGGTTTAGGTTGGTTTAGGTCTCTAATTCCTGGATAGAATTAGCAGGTAGGTGAGTAGTGAGGACTGCAAAGATGAGGAGACGAGGAAAGGAAACCCAAGGACAGCCCAGTGCAGTAGGCCAAGAGGCCAGAGATCTAAGAATGGAGGAGGTTATTCAGACCCTACATGAGATAGGAAATCTTATGGGTAGACAGGCTCAGGAAAGGGCCGTCACTATTACCCAGGCTGCTGAGGCTGTAGCAACTGCTGTTGTGAATGGAAATAATGCCAATCAAGGGCAAGCTCAGAAGGCGGTGAATAGACAAATGCATCAGTTGGTGGAACATTTCCTGAAGTTGAAACCGCCTAAGTTTAATGGAAGAGGTGACCTCAAAGCTACCCCGAGATGGGTAGAAGAATTAGAGAAGACCTTTGAGGTGTTGGGGTACATCGAGAATGAAAAAGTGACTTTGGCGGTGTGTGACATTCTGAAATCTAACCCACTTGGTATTTATGAAGTGAATAGTTTATGAACGTGCTTGTCGTTAGATCTCATTCGGAATTGATCACTCGGGAATACTAATCGTTGGGAAAGGCTAATTAGGTATTTAAATTCGCGCAACCAAAGAACTCGATCGTAAACCGACTTTCGACCATGAAAATCGTCGAGGTGACATTTTGAGCCACTGTAGGCCGATCCAAGGATAGCCAGGGATCAGTTTGCCACTGTCATATTAGTGGATTGTGGGTGATTCCGCTGGATCACGAAATGAATTGACGAATGACCCGAACCTATATCAAACGATCGTGCCCGTTGGATCTAGTGATCGATCTTCATGATTAAGTGACAATCGAGGTCGGCACAACCCGAGTAAATTTGTACGTGGCATGATTCAGTATCGGCCAAGGGTCAAATGCGCGAATTTTTCCAAAAGCCACTCGTTAGTTCGAGATATACTCAAGTTATGTTAATTAGATTTATTCATTGATTAATGACCGAGATTAGGCCTTGGAAATTATGAATGTCACGACAGGATAGTTGGATGACATTGTCATTGGCTTGGATAGCCTCAGATTTGTCCAAATCCTTTAGAAAAATTGAATTTTGGCGAGGAATGAAAAATGATCATTTTACCCTTGAAAATTTATTAAAGGCCAATGTAATTTGGGAATGGCATTTTGGTAATTTTGCCATAGCCTAAGAATTAGAGATTTTTGGACAATTTTGCCCTTAGATTTTTTGAGAAATTCCAAAATTACCCTTGGATATTTTGGAAAAGATTCGATCTAGGCCGTTGATCTCAAGATAAGAATGAATCTAGGCCGTTGATTTGGATTATGAGAGAGGGGCATGATAGTCTTTTGGCAACTCAATTATTGGTTTGGATTATTTAAGCCAATTCTCCCTCTCTCTCTCTCTCCTCTCTCGGCTCCCTCCTCCCCTTCACCGAACCGATCGTTCCTCCCTCCTTGGCCGCGCCACCGCTGCTCGCCGGCCATCGTCCGCCGTCCCGCCACCGAGCCACCACCACCCTCACGCTGCCGTCCCTCTCTTTCTCTCTCGTGGTCGTGAACCGCGGCAAGGAAGCCGCCGCTCACCGCCGCCGTGTGTCGCTGCTTACTGCCGATCAGCCGCTCCCTTTTCACTCTAGCGGAGTTAGTCTAGAGTTCGGGTAAGTCATGCCCTAAACTCTATTTAGAACTTCGGGTATTGACAGATAAATTAAGGGTAGAATCGGATTTAATTAGACGCGATTTTGGCGAAATTGGGGCTGTTTATGGATTAATTGTGTGGACCGATTTAGGGGCTGGTATTAACTGATTTTTGAGGATGAAATTGTGATGTTTCGAGGCTGAATTGATGCCAAGTTCATTGCTGGAAATTCAGACTTGTAGTGACGAGCCTATGGTTTGATTTAAGGGTGATTGGTGTTGGTTTAGTGCGTGGTATGGTGGTTGAATTGTGATGCTCGTTATGGCTTGAAATGAGTGTGGAAAGGCTGAAATTGTGCACGTGTATGTGGCTGTGATTGTGGGCCCGTGAGTGGCTATGTATGTTTGTTGAGTGGTGGATTGAATGACTAGACTTTGTATTGTTATGTGCACGCTTGGGCCGAATTAAATTAATTGTCAATTGGCCGTGTCAGATGCTTATTGAGCATGAGAAATGTGTGTGAATTGGTGCGTGCACTAACCACATGTGATTGGCCAATTCATTGGCAAGTGGGTGTTGAGCATGTGAACGAACGAGAGATCGTGTGTGTGGCACGGTATTTGCGATTGTGGAAATCCTTGCGGCAGTACCATTACGCGGGGGAATTGATTCGTCCTGAGGCGGTACGACTACGCGGCACAATGCCCGGTATTACTGGAGGATGGCCAACCTGAGGCGGTACCATTACGCAGGTTGTATCGTAGGTGGTAGGTGTTGAGCCTGAGGCGGTACCATTACGCAGGATGTGCACTAGGTGACGGATGTTAAGTCTGAGGCGGTACCATTACGTAGGCAAGATACATGACCTAAGGCGGTACCATTACGTAGGCCCTAAACTGTTATTTGAGTTAGTCGCAGTGAACTTGAGGTGGTACTACTACGCGGGTCACTGGCGAGTGAGTATGAGTTAGTCGCAGTGAACCTGATGCGGTACTATTACGCGGGTCATTGACGAATTGTGTGAAAAGAATGTGATGAGGCTGGAACGAATGCATGAAATAAAGTTAGAACGTGCATGTGATTGGATGTGGTGTTATTGTAACTAACGTGCAGGTTACACGCTGAAAAGGCCCAGGTAAGCATAATTGTGTGCTTGCTATGTCGTGACTGAGTATGGTTGTGGTTGTGATTGTCTGAAGGTACGTGATAGCCTAGGTGGGGTTTAGGGTATGTGCTTGTTGAGATGTATTCTCATGATTATTTCAACCAATAATTTCAGAACCCCGATCTGAGCGATGAATCCCCCACCGCCGCCACCTGAGCGTTTTGGAGTACCAATGCACACCGACCACAGCATTGTAGAGTACCCGATAGATGATAATATGACTTGGGTTAAGCATACGACGATAGTTTGGGTAGACATAGGACTACCCCTCTGGCAGTCCCATACCTACACTGTGTAGTTCTTATGAGACAGGATAGACGAGTTTGGTCCCGTTCGTGGATTGGGACCCGTCTGCCATACCTCCTCTCGACGGCGAGATGACTAGTTTGGAGACTAGTCTGGCGTAGTCCGGACTACAGCAAGCGCCTGCAGCACTCGAGCCTTCGGGGGCCGAGCATGAACCAGAGCCTGAAGAATCGCAGGCAGGATACGATCCAATGGACATGGATCTCGAGGTGATTCCTGAGGAAAAACTAGAAGAAGAGGAACCCGAGGCAGAACTCGAAGAGGCCTTAGAAGAAGAGCCTGAAGAACCCGAGCACATACCCGAGTATGAGAAATGGCTCGACCTTGAGTTTGTGCCTGAGGATGAGTCTGATGAGGAGCCAATCGAAGAGGAGCGGGACGAGGTTCCAGCAGAATCGATTGACATCAATAACCTGATCGAGATGAAGCAGATCCGAAATCCTCAGAGAAGCAGACAGTCCAGGGGGATGCAAATTCAGAGGACGAAGAATTAGACTCGGAGTGGACGTCAAGTAGAGGGCGTAGGGGTTAGAGTAAGGGTTGGGTATAGGCTTTTTGAGGTGTTTCATTTTTTTTGGAGATAAGGTACCTAGGCTATCGATCCCTTTTGATATCGGCGGTTTATAGTGTATAAGTTCGGTGTGCTTATGTATATGGTGGTTTGTAAATTGTGAATATTGTATAAGTTTGAATCGATAATGGATATGTTTATTCTCCTTGATTACCCCAGTTTTATTTGTCCGGGTATTTGTGGTTTCCGCTGGTCGATATAAATCTCTGATGAATTGAAATCGGGTCGGCGATATCCTGGGATATCGCATTATTCGATCAGAGAAGTGTGTCGCGTGCTCAATGGGGTTCGGGGCATGACACGGTGTATCAGTTACAAAACAATGCGAATGGTTGATGGAAGGCTACCAGGGACAGAGTATTCCCAGAAGGTATCGCCCAGACTTGGGCCGCATTTTATCGAGAACTTTTATGGAAAGTATTTCTCAGAGAGTGCCCAAGAAAGGAAACTAACTGAGTTTATGCGACTTCGCCAAGGCCAGATGACCGTGGACCAGTGTGAGGCAGAATTCACAAAGCTGTCAAAGTTTGCACCTAGAATGGTGGAATATCCATAGGATAAAGTTCGGAGATTCAAGGATGGTCTGAAGCCGGATCTTTGAAGTCAAATGATTTCTTTGAACATCAGAGATTATGAGGAAATGTATGAACGGGCTCAGGCCATAGAGCGAGATCAAATAGAAAGGGCAGCCGCTTCTGGATCGCGGTTCGCCCAGAATAGGGACAAACGCCGTTTCGGGAAGAAGCCGATGGCGGGAAATAGGCGATTCGTCCCACCGGCTAGAAAGAACATCGGGAAGCCGAGCCACCAACCGAATCGATTTGGAACTTATTTTAGATGTGGGAGTTTGGAGCACCAAATTAGAAACCCCAACATCGCCCCTTAGGACCCTCGGTTCAACTGCAACAACCCCGGATAGGGAATCAAGCCGGGAATCCTCTACCGGTTAGCCAAAGACGACCGCTAGTGCAAGGACGAGTTTATGCGATGGTGCGAAAAGAGGCGGAGGAAGCGCCGAGCGTGATCACAGGTACGATTTCTCTATGTGATCATGCTGCGTATGCATTATTTGATCCGGGGGTAACCCATTCGTTTATTTCAGAGCAATTTGTTAGACTGGTTGGGATTGAGCCTGTTGTGCTTGAGACTGTACTATGTGTGATGACCTCATTGAATGATAAAGTGCTAGTGTCATTAGGGTATTCTAGCTGTAAGATAGTTATTGGAGGTAGAGAAGAAAGGATTGACTTGGCAGTGTTAGCCATGTTTGATTTTAATGTGATAATTGGAATGGATTGGCTAGTAAGACAGAAAGCCGTAATCGATTGCGGCAATAGGGTGATCCAGTTTAATCCTATTGGACATCCTAGATTTGAATTTCAGGAAAACCGAGGAGGAACCTCGATCCCTTGGATTTCCTCGCTCGAAGTGACTAAGTTATTGGACAAAGGTTGTGAAGAATATTTAGTGAATGTGGTCGATCCGATAGTGACGGAACCTAAATTGGAAGAGATACCCGTAGTGTGCAATTTTTCCGAAGTCTTTCTCTAGGAATTGTCGGGATTACCACCAGAGCAGAAAGTGGAATTTGTAATAGAATTGGCCCTAGGCACTGAGCCGATCTCAAAGGCACCGTATCAAATGTCCTTATCAGAACTGAAGGAATTGAAAGTCCAGATACAAGAATTATTGGACAAAGGTTTCATTCGTCCTAGTGTGTCTCCATGGGGAGCACCGGTCCTGTTTGTAAGGAAGAAGGACGGGATGTTAAGATTGTGTATCGACTATCGGCAGTTGAACCAGGTGACGATTAATAATAAGTACCTATTGCCGAGGATTGATGACTTATTTGATCAATTGCAAGGAGCCTCAGTGTTCTCCAAGATTAACCTACGGACGAGGTACCATTAGCTAAGAATCCGGAAGGAGGACATACCTAAGATCGCTTTTCGGACGAGGTACGGACACTATGAGTTCACAGTGATACCCTTCGGATTGACCAATGCCCCTATTGCCTTCATGGACTTAATGAACAGGGTGTTCAAAGAGTTTTTAGACCAGTTCATCATAGTGTTTATCAACGATATACTGGTATATTCGAAGAGCCCTGAGGAGCATGAGGTACATTTGACTGAGGTATTACGGACCTTAAGAGAACACATACTCTATGTCAAGTTCAGTAAGTGTGAGTTTTGGCTTAGCAGAATAGCGTTCCTTAGACACATAATTTCAGGAGATGGAATTTCTGTGGACCCGACAAAGATTGAGGCAGTAACTAAGTGGCCAAGACCAACCTCAGTAACGGAGATTCGAAGTTTCTTAGGATTGGCTGGCTATTATCAACGTTTTGTGGAAGGGTTCTCGTTAATAGCCACGCCGTTGACGCAACTGCTTAAGAAGGAAACTAAGTTCGAGTGGGATGATAAATGCGAGAAAAGTTTTTAGGAGTTGAAGCATAGGCTGACAACTGCCCCAGTATTGACCATTCCGTCCGGGCCAAGAGGATATGAGGTCTATAGTGACACGTCATTAGGAGGACTCAGATGTGTACTGATGCAGCACGGAAGGGTAGTTACGTATGTGTCGCGCCAGTTGAGACCGCATGAAATGAATTATCCGACGCATGATTTAGAATTGGCAGCAATTATCTTTGCCCTCAAGATTTGGAGACATATGCGGGGAAAAGTTCCAGATTTATAGGGATCATCAGAGCCTCAAGTACCTGTTTTCGCAGAATGAATTAAATATGAGGCAGCGTCGATGGATGGAATTTCTTGAGGATTACGACTGCGACATCCTGTATCACCCGGGGAAGGCAAATCGAGTAGCGGATGCGCTAAGTCGAAAGTCGAGTATGGCGCATATGATGGTCAAGGAGCGGACCTTATTGGAAAGGTTAAGAGACTCAGAGTTTAAATTCGAGGTGAGTCAGATGTCTAACCTGATGGCTGTATTGAGAATCAAACCGAAGATCCAAACCAAGGTTAAGGCACTACAGTCTACAGACCAAGAAATACAAAAGATTGTTGGAATAGATGCTGCTGCAAGAAAATTGGATTTCCAAGTGAACGAGGATGGAGTTTTAAAGTTCCGAGGATGATTATGCGTGCCAGACGACTTGGAGCTTAAGGAGGAAATTTTAAGGGAGGCACATCGCAGCAATTACAGTATCCACCCAGGTAGTACGAAAATGTACCAAAATCTACGGCAGCATTATTGGTGAAATGGACTGAAAAAGAATGTGGCCAAGTATGTGGCCAAGTGTTTGACGTGCCAACAAGTGAAGGCACATCACTGTAAGCCTGGAGGGTTATTGAAACCATTGGAAATCCCTAAATGGAAATGGGAGCATATTACAATGGATTTCGTCACGGGACTATCAAGAAGCCAGAGAGGACACGATTCCATTTGAGTGATGGTAGATCAACTGACTAAGTCAACGCACTTTCTGGCAGTGCGAAAGGACTTTGAGTTGGAGAAGTACGCAGAGTTGTACGTGCGACAGATCGTCAGATTACATGAAGTACCGGTGACGATCACTTCGGACCGTGATCCGAAATTTACGGCCAATTTTTGAAAAAGTCTACAATCGGCCTTAGGAACGAAGTTATAGTTTAGCACGGCCTATTATCCACAGACGGATGGCCAATCAAAAAGGACAATCCAAATTTTGGAAGATATGTTGCGTGTCTATGTATTAGACTTCCAGGGCAAATGGGAAGAGCAGCTATACCTGGTAGAGTTCGCCTATAATAATCGTTATCAGTAAAGTATTTAGATGGCATCATTTGAGGTCTTGTATGGCAAGACGTGCATGACGCCAGTATGTTGGGACGAAGTAGGAGAGCGAAGTATCACAGGCCCGGAATTGGTTCAACAGACGGTCGAAGCAGTGGAGATTATCAGGGAAAGGTTAAGGAATGCGCAGAGTCGCCAGAAAAGTTATGCCGATCGGAGACGACGACCTTTGGAGTTTCAAGTTGAAGATCATGTGTTTCTCAAGGTGTCGCCTATGAAGGGATTGTCCATATTTGCTAAGAAAGGAAAACTGAGCCCTAGGTATATCGGTCCATTTGAGATTTTGGAGAAGATCGGTGATATGGCTTATAGACTTGCTTTGCCGCCCAACCTGTCGCAAGTACACAATCTATTCCACATGTCGATGTTAAGAAAATATGAACCAGACCTGACCCACATTCTGAGGTACGAAGAAATAGATGTGGACGACAAGATGTCGTACGTGGAAATGCCAGTAAGGATCGAGGACAGAAAAGATCGAGTGCTTCGGAACAAGACGATCTCGATGGTCAAAGTAGTATGGGAGTACCATGGAACGGAAGGTGCAACCTAGGAAAGCGAAGAGGCAATACGACGTCAACACCCCCATTTATTTGAGTAGATGAGTTTAGACTGTAAATTTTGAGGACGAAATTTTTGTAAGGAGGGAAGAGTTGTAACATCCCGAATTTCTACTCAATCTTGAGATCAATAAAAATGATAGTATTTTCATGTAATTTTAGTAAGTCTTGCCCGGAATTGATCATTTTCGGGATACTAACCGGAAAGGAATGGCTAACTAGGAAAAACGGTATGTGGACTAGGGACTTGATCGCGAATCGGGCACCGGCTTCGAGAAACGATGAGGAAATATTTTGAGCCAATGTGGGCCGATCTTAGGAAGGTGACGGATTTAGTTTGGCCAATGACGCACGATTGAATCGCGGGTGATTCCGCACGACCAAGGGTATGCGTAGCGAACAAATCTCAAACTTAAACCGAACGATCGCGACTTTTGGAACTAGCAATAATTCCTCGCGCTCTTTCGGTAATCGAGGTCGTCACAATTCGAGTAACCCTAGGTCGATACGCGTAACCCCTAAACAGCCGCTTGTTAGTGAGAGACCCTAAAATTTTAAATTAAGCAATTTTGATCGTGAAATTGAATCCGAACTTGGATGTCAAATTTCATGGATGTGCGTTACTATTTTGCAAGGACGATGTCATTTTAGTGTGGCCAATGATATTTGGGATCAGTATGGTTGAAAAATGGAAATTCGGCTCGAAATCGAAAAATTACGATTTTTGCCCCTAGGCCTATTTTTGGCATTCCGAATTTTGGGAGGTTATTTTGGGGATTAAATGGGATAAGATCAGCCCAATAATTCAGAAATTTGAGGTCTAAAATGCCTTCGGATATTTTGGCTTAGGATTATATGAACCAAGTGAATGAGGGGCAAAGTGGGAATTAAGAAAAGATTGGTCAAATCCCTTAGACTAATAAATATTTTTGTCTCCCTCTCATTCCTCTCACCCTCACCTCCGGCCAACTTCCCCTCCACTCTCTCCCTAGCCGAATCTCCCTCTCTTCCTCTCGGTCGTGGACCGCCGATTGCCGGAGCAAGCCGCCGTCAGAGTGCTGCCGCCATGCCGCTCGTCCGCCGTGCACCACCATCATCCCGTCTCATCCTCTCTCTCTCTCTCCATCTCGTCTCTTTCTCCCTCGTTCGGCGTGAGGACTGCCGGACCAACCACTTCGACCGTGTGAGAGGATCACCGCCGGCCGCAATCCGTTCAAGCCGCCGCTGTCCACGCCGTCTCGCCACCACCACCCAACCTCTCTTTCTCTCTCTCCCCTGTTCGCCACCACCACCGACTGACCATCACCCTCTCCCCTTGCCGCCGTCGTGACCGCCAAGGACCGCCGGTCGCCGCTGCCGCCGTGCACCATCGCGAGGATCGCCGGAGCACCGCCGTGAGCCGCTTGGACCGCCCGAATCCCCACCGGTTCAGCACCCTTTAGAGGTTAGGTGATTAGGTGAGTAATTAGTCCCTAAACCCTAATTAGGATAATTAAGCATCTCTAGATAGGATTAGGGTTAATTATGGTTTAATTAGGTTGTTTAGGGCTTAATTAGTGGCTGGTTAATCATGGCTGATATTGTGGTGATTTGGTTAGCCTAATATGATGATTTAGAAGCGAATTAGAAGCTTAGAATGTGTTGGTTCATGGCTGTCCCCATGGGATTGAATTGGATTAAGTTTAGACAATTTGGGGTTTAATTGCGAATTCCCGAGTATGCCATGATTGAATGATCTAGTGGCTGTTTTGTGCTCATTGGTGATTAATTTGATGATGCCATGTTGAATGCCTAGTATGGCCGAAAATGGAATAGCATGGCGGGCCTCAAGCGCGAGTTCATATTAATCTAATCATGTGATTTATGTGTGGAGATTATGTGCCATGTAAGGTTGATTTGAATTGCTTAAATGGACATGCTAATATGTTGATTGGGCATATTGTGATTGAATGTGAGCATGTCTTGGTATTATTGGATTATGTGCCCATGATTGGAATTGAGTGCTCATTATGCAATGCATTATTGCCCGAGTGCGGGACAACATGGCCACGCATTTCGCATGCTGAGCATTGGCTTGAAATGAGAATTATGCGAGTATGCGTGCCTGACATGAGCATGTGATCACTTAATTGCCCTGATGTGTTTTACGCGGGATTCAGATAAAATTGGTTGTGTGAACGTGTGATCATTATGAGTCCTGATGCGTTTTACGCGGGACGGTACCCGGTTCTACCGGAAGACGGCCAGTCTGATGCGTTTTACACGGGTTTTGGTCCGTATATGGAGATCTGTGTTGCGCCTGATGCGTTTTACGCGAGCTAGAGACACCGGGCCTGATGCATTCTAGGCAGGCCATGAAGTATTGGTATTGATTGCTAGACCTGAGGCGTTTTATGTGGGTCGAATTCTAATTGAGAAATGAATCGTGTGCCAGTGTGCATTATTGAGCTAGAGCATGAGTATATGCCATTATAGTAATTATATTATGCCTAACCTGCATGATTAATTGTGTGATCGTTCTGGGCCTGAGGGCCTAAATTAATTGATTGTCAATTATTACTGGTTGTTTGTGGTTTGTTGCCTGTCAGGAGGTGCATGTTAGCTTATTTAGGTTTAGGGGGTTTTACTCGCTGAGATTCATCTCATTGTTGTCAAAACCCAACTTTTCAGACCCTCGACCTTGAAAATGTGTGAAGTTTCGGTACGTTTTGAGATCCCATTCTAGATAGAGAGGATGGTGACTGAGCACCTCGTAGGGAACAGGGATAGGTATATTAGGTATTATACTTTAGTATGGGTTGATGTGGGGAAAACGCATTTTGAGACCCACGAGTATATAGCCTAGTGCTTTAGGTATTATTCTGGGGAGCATAGACCTCTTCGGACTTTTGATGTCCCGTTCAACGGGTAGGACGAGATGGATCCGCAGTGTCTCAATGGAGACCTAGCGAGCCTCGAAGCTACGTACGAGGGGAGTTCGAGTTCTGGCGCCGGACCTGTCGTCTGGGTGGTGGATGAGCCGGACCCTATGGACGAGAAGCCGATGGATTGAGACTCTGACCCAGAGCCAATGGAGCCGAATGAGGAGCCCGAGCCTATAGAGGAGGACCCTGAGCCAGAGGGGGAGCCCGAGGAGATGGACTCTGAGGAGGAGCCAGCAGAGGTCGAGTCCGAGCTGGATTCCCTAAACTCCGAGATGGAGCTGTTTGACAGTTCTTCATCTTCTGAGTCCTCGAGATCCGATCCGAACTGGGTTCCGTAGGGTTAGCCTTAACTTCAGTTAGGTCGGGCCAGTACCTTTTTGATCGGAGCCCCACCTTAGGTAGTAGTCTTACTGCCCGAGCCACTTATCCCTTTTTGTCAATAGTGGCCGTTAACTCGCTTTTGATTTTGGTGGTTATTGTAAATGGATATTGTATATGTTTTTCTGATTAATACATGCATATATTTGTTATCTCATTGTTTATTGTTCATGCTATCCTTGGTCTCGTGTTGTTTTATTTGTACGGGTATTTTTGTTGCTTCCTCATGTGTCTCGATCTCTGTTTGGGTTTTGGGTCGGCGACACTTCCTGGGGCATTGCACAAGTTTGACCTCGGTAGGAATGTTGCGTGTCGTCGGGTTCGGGGCGTGACAACTACAGAACGAGGGGTTGGCCTGGTGTGAGTGACCTGCCAGGCGCTGCACGGGCTATTTAGCGGCCAAGGAACTACCGGCCCGTGACATTTGCATAGATGATTATATGTTTGGTTGTCTATTTGATCATACATATATGCATGTTCTGAAGATGAGGAAGCCATTGTCTTACTTGGCTTATTTGGATGCCTAAACCATTATTAAGGATGCGTATTATTAGCCTGATTTTCTATAATACATGTCTAAAATAATTTTTATGAAAATATTTATGATTTGAAAGTAATTCTATTGAAAGTATGAGCATAGATGGGTAGAGACAAGCAACTAAGTGGGTTCAACTCAGGAATCAAACTAACCCAACTAGTTCTAGACCACTTCACAAGGTGATCGGGTAGGCTCCTAAAAAAACAATAATTTGGGGAACCGACCATAACCAATTTGGATCCTTACAAGTCTGGTTCTCTGGCTTTAAACATTTTTGAGCTTTTTTTCATGTGTTTTTGCTTCTTTTTTTTTTTAACCCGGTTTTTACTTCATTTTAGAAGAAAAGATAGATTTGTTGGTGATGTGTTTCTAACCTGGAAAGTCTAAGAAATCATGCCCTAAAATTTTGCATGGCATGTCTTACTAATTGTATGATTCTATTGCATAAGTTGATTTGATTATAATCTCTCCTTTTGTAAGATTTGTACGTTAATCTTTATTTAGATTAAATTACAATATTTGTATTTAATTGTTTTATACTTTCTAAACATTCGATTGTCTCTTCTTATCATTTTCTCTTTTATAATAGATAAATTTCGTGTGGCAAATCCTCAATTGACAAACTTGTGTTTCAAATTTTCTTTTGCCAAACTAATGATCACCTGCCCTCAAAGGACTTCGCAAGAGATCAAAGACTATTGTAGGATTCAAAACCATTCAAGTTAAAAAGTAGGGGTGAGCATAGAGAACCGCCATAACCGGCTAGTTCTAGACGATTCCAAGGGTTGCCGATTCGGTTCTTGATTCTATAAAAATGGAACCAGTGATTTTTGGTACTGTTTCTAATTATAGGGTGAGAATCGGACTGATCAGATCGGATCGATTATATATATTTTTATTATTTTTTTTAATTTCTTAAAGAACATAACCTGAAGTTTAGGCCTTTCCCTTCCCTCTTGCCTTTCAAGTCATCTCCTCTCATGCCTCGCTTATTCTAGATGACGAATCAAATCTTTGTTTCATTCATATTGCTGCATCAATTCATCTAGCTTGCTCCTTTTGTTTCTTGCTTCTTTCTTTATTTTACTTTCTTTCTTTGGAAAGATTCATCGACTTTACCTCTCTTGCTTACTCGCACCTTCTTTAATTTTGTGAGGCCATCGTTCATGGAAAAGAATCCATCGAATCCTCCTCCTTTTTTCGAACGTGCCCCTAAAATCACGACCCCATCATCTCTCAGTCTTCTTCGCAAATCTTGGACGAAATCCCAGTTTCGAATTGCAACATGGATTAGCAATTCAATTAATCCAATACTTTTGGCCAAGATACGTGAATCCATCGATTCCATTGGATGGCCTAGGAACCGGACCAGACCGGACCGGTCCCAAGACCAAGTGGTATCGGTTCCCATGTCCAGAAACTATTAATTGGTCCTCTTGGTCCCGTAACATCCTGAATTTCGACCTATTTTCGGGATCAATAAAATAGATATTATTCTCATTTAATTTTAGTAAGTCTCGCCCGAAATTGATCAATTGCGGGATACTAACCTAAAGGGAATGGCTAATTAGGAAAACGGTATGTGGACCAGGGACCCGATCGCGAATCGGACACCTATTCCGAGAAACGACGAGGAAATATTTTAGGTCAATGTGGGCCAATCATAGGAAGGTGACAAATTTAGTTTGGCCAATGATGTACGATCGGATCGCGGGTGATTCCGCATGACCGAGAGTACGCGTGACGAACAAATCCCGAACTTAAACCGAACGATCGCGACCTCCGGAATTAGTGATAATTCCTCGCGTCCTCTCGGTAATCGAGATCGTCACAACTCGAGTAACCCTAGATCGATACGCGTAACTCCTAAACAGCCACCCGTTAGTGAGAGACCTTAAAATTTTAAATTGAAAAATTTTGATCGCGAAATTGAATTCGAACTTGGACGTCGAATTTCGTGGGCGTATACGACTATTTTGCGAGGACGACGTCATTTTAGTGTGGCCAAATATATTTGGGATCGGTATGGTTGAAAAATGGAAATTTGGCCCGAAAATGGAAAATGACGATTTTGCCCCTAGGCCTTATAAGCTTATTCCGAATTTTGGGATATTAAGGGAGAGTATTTTAGAGTTTTAAATTGGGTTGTATCAGCCCAATAATTTAGTTTTTATTAGTCAAGAGTGCCCCTAGATATTTGTTTAAGGTTTGATCTTAGCCATTGAAGTGAGGGGCAAGATGGGAATATTGGAAAGTTTGGTCAAACCTTAGACTAATAAATGCTTTTGTCTCTCTCTCATTCCTCACTCCACCAGCCAACTTCCTCTCATTTCCCTCTCCCTCTTGCCGGCTCACTCCCCCTCTCTCCCGGCTGTGAGCACTGCCTGCCGATGGAGGCGTCGCCGCCGATCATGGAGTCGAACACCGCTCGTCCAGCCTCGCCTGGTCTCACCGTCTCCACCACTCCCTCAACTCTCTCTTCCTCTCCATTTCTCCTTCCCGGCCGCGTGAGGGCCACCGCCGCTGCTCACCTTGAGTCGTTGCTCGCCGAGCACCGACTGCCGATCCGCCGCTCAAGCTGCCGCTCGTCTCGCCTCACCGTCACCACCAACTTGACCGTCTTTCTCTCTCTCCCCTGTTCGTCCACCAACTAGCGTCACCCTCTCCCCTTTGGCCGCCGTGACCGCCAAGGACACCGGTCGCCGCCGCCGCGGAAGCCGCCAATCGCCACCGTCGCTAGGCCGCCGCTTGGACTGCCCGAATCCCTACCGGTTTAGCTAATTGGAGCTTAGGTGATTAAGTGAGTAATTAGCCCCTAAACCCTAATTAGGACAATAATGCATTTCTAGATAGGTTATGTTGATTTAGGGGTTAAATTAGGGTATTATAGGGGTAATTAGAGGCTGAATGTTATGGCTACCTATGTGATGATTTTGGTGGATTATATTGCTGATTATGTGGAGATTTAGTGGCCTAGAATGACCGAGGAAGTGGCCATCCATATCGGGAATTAATTGGACTAAGATCGATCAATTGGGGTTTAATCGTGAATTCCCGAACATGCCTTGTTTGGTTGATGTGGTAGCTGATTTATGCTCGTTTAAAATCAATATCATGATGCCATGTGGTGCTCTAAAGTGACCGAATGTGATGTGGTATGGTGGGCCTTGATTGTGCAAGTTAGTGTCGCACTAATTACGTGATTTACGTGTTGTGCCGAAATGTGTTAAATTGGATATTTGGGTGAGCCAATGTAATGTTGATTGAACATGTTATGGCATAAATTGGGCACATTGTGACTAGTGAAAATGTTAAGGCATAAATTAAGCTTGTCGTGGCATTACTTGATTTTGTGGTTATACTTGGAAATTTCATGCTCATTGTGAATTACATTATTGCTCGAGTGCAGGACTGCATGGTCATGCATTTCGCATGTGAAACATTGGCTCGAAATGAGAATTGTGCGAGTATGCATGCCTGACATGAGTAGTTTTATGTGATCACCCTAAATGCCCTGATGCGTTTTACGCGGGGTTCAGATAAAAATTGGCTGTATGCACGTGTGATCACGATAAGTCCTGATGCGTGTTACACGGGATATTGAGTCCGTCTTGATGCGTTTTACGTGGGACGATACCCGGTTCTACAGGAAGACGGCCAACTTGATGCGTTTTACGCGAGTTTTGGTTCGTATATGGAGATTGGTGTTGCACTTGATGCGTTTTATGCGGGCTAGAGACACTGGGCCTGATGCGTTTTATGCGGGCCAGGAAGTGTTGGTATTGAATGATAGACCTGATGCGTTTTACGCGGGTCGAGCTCTAATCGAGAAATGAGCCGTGTGCTAGTGTGCATTATTGAGCCAGATCACGAGCATGGCATATTGATGGCATAAGTGTGCAAGAGTGTATGGGCAAGTGTGCGGGCATGTGCGCATCGGTGACTTGTGTGCGAGGTAGGCACTAATAAGTATGAGCATGTGTATGGCGTATGTGTGACTAAGTGTGATCGCGTATGTGCCATGAGTATTATTATGAACTGTCTAACCTATAGGATCAATTGTATGCTTGATTTGGGCTCGAGGGCCTAGATCAATTGATTGTCAATTATTGGTAGTTGTATGTGCTTGTTTGCCTGTCAGGAGGTGCACGTTAGCCTAGTTTCGATTTAGGGGATTTTACTTGTGAGATTCGTCTCATTATTGTTAAAACCTAATGTTTCATACCTCCAACCTTGATGATGTCCGAGGCTCCAGTACATTTTGGGATTCCACATCATATAGAGAAGACGATGTCAGTGTAACCCGTAGGGAACGAGGAGATGTATATTAGGTATTATACTTTGGTATGGGTTGACGTGGGGGAAACGCATTTTGAGACCCATGAGTGTATAGCTTGATGTTTTAGAGACTATTCTGGAGAGTATGGACATTTTCGAACTTTTGATGTCCCGTTTAACGGGCTGGGCGAGATGGATCTTTAGTGCCCCGACGAAGACCTGGTGAGCCCCGATACTTCAACCGAGGGAAGTTCGAGTTCTGGCGCCGAGCCTATTGTATTCGAGGTTGATGAGTTTGATCCGATGGATATAGAGCCAGCGGACTGGGATTTCGATCCGGAGTCGATGGAGTCGGATGAAGAGACAGAGCCTATAGAGGAGGACCCCGAGCCGAAGGGCGAGCCGGAGGAGATGGACTCTGAAGAGGAACTAGCAGAGGCCGAGTTCGAGTTGGATTCTTTAGACTCCGAGGTGGAGATGTTTGACAACTCTTCATCTTCGGAGTCCTCGGGATTCGACCCGGACTGGATTCCCTAGGGTTAGCCTTAGCTCGATAGGTCAGGCCAGTAACTTTTTGATCGGAGCCCCACCTTAGGTAGTAGTCTCACCATTTGGCCACCTACCCCTTTTTGCAGTTAGTGGCCGTCAATCCGTTTTTGGTTATAGGTGTATCTTGGTGTAAATGGATATTGTATATATTCTTAGTGGTAATGAAAATGTATATTTCTAATTATGCTAATTCTCGTTGTTACGCTATCCTTGGTCAAATGTTTTTATTGTACGGGTGTTTAATATATATATATATTGCTTCCGCATGTGTCTTGATTAGTGTGTTGGGCGTTGGGTCGGCGACGCGTCCCGGGATGTCGCATAAATTCGACCTTGGTTGGGATGCTCGCGCGCCGTGGGGTTCGGGGCATGACAGGTCCAACTCTCAATTCTTGGATGGGTTCAGACCGGATCAGGAAGCGATGACCCCTGTTAAAAAAAGATTAGATAAAGTATTAGATTAGGATTAGCCGAAGCTCAGATCATATGACTCGGTCCGAGATAGGCCGGATCCGAGCCCAATATCCGGACGGACAAGCCCTCTTACAAATTAGGCTGACCATTGTCGCCCAAACGAAAATCAGACCTTTGACTCCGCTAACTCCAAAAGTATCAAGTAACCGTATAAACACCCGGGAGAAAAGAACGCGAAACGCGTCGAACCCTAAGACTCACCCATCTCAGTCTCTCTCTCCCTCGCGGACCTTCACTACCCTCCGACGATGGCCGCTCTTCCGATCTCCCGCCTCCTCTCAGGCCCCAAAACCCTGACGAACCACCCTCTCTCCCAAAACCCACCTGCCAAAATCACCGTCGTCCCTTTCAAAGCAGCCGCAAGACCCGCGAACGGCCTCCAGGTGCGGGCCGTCATCTCCCAGAACCCGGCGAAGACCGCCCCCCAGGACCCGCAAACGACGACGTTCAAGCACTGCTTCTCCAAGTCCCGGGACGGGTTCCTCTATTGCGAGGACGTCAAGGTCCAGGACATCATGGACACCGTCGAGAGAAGGCCGTTTTACCTCTACAGTAAGAAGCAGATCACGAGGAATGTGGAGGCTTATAGGGACGCTTTGGAGGGTTTGGAGGGCGCGGTCATCGGGTACGCGATCAAGGCGAACAATAACTTGAAGATTTTGGAGCACTTGAGAGGGTTGGGTTGTGGGGCGGTGTTGGTCAGCGGGAATGAGCTGAGGCTGGCACTTCGTGCTGGGTTCGATCCCACCAGGTGAAATAGAGTTTTTGCGCATGCTGTTCTTGAAGCGGTGTTTTGTGTTTGTAAGTGGGTATTTGATATGTGGTTTATTAGATGAGTGGAGAATGGATTTGCGCGTGCTTGTTGGTTTTTTCTTAGTTTTGAGTGTAATGTGGTTAGCGTTAGTCCCAGCACAGGCAAATTTTTGAGAGAGGAATGATTAGGAAGCTGGTGTCTAGTTGGAAATGAGATGAGAGTTATACTTTGTTTCCCTGAATTTTTGCTGGTCGAAAAAAGTTTTATGCCTTATTATTGAAAAGCTTTTGGCTAGTGATCATACCCAAACTTGTAAAGGGAAAATAATACATTAGGCTTAGTATTTGTGGTGCTTTTGTTTCTTTGATATGGGGAGCTGATATGTGGGATCAGCTACAATGTGAGAACGGGACGATTCAATGGGTATCGTTGAGGATGTCAAATGTTAGATGAGTTACTATGGATGAATTGCAGAAGGGACATTTGATTTTGGATCGTATTGAAGTGACTAATGTGTTAGAGGATTATGTATCAGCTGATAGTGGAGATGATGAAGTCCCTCCGGTGGAAACATCTAATGCTTAAACAACATGTCTGTCTGATCAGTCATGGTCTTTCATTGCAGATTCAACAGGAATGGTGAATACCTTTATATCAAAGTTTAGGGCAGTAATATTGCATTGGCTTTTCAAAAAGGTGGATTGTTAAGAAAGGTCTAAAATGTGTTCAGGTTGCTATTTCATATTTGTCAAATATTCTGCTGGATTACCTCGGAAGGGTAAGTAGTTTTATCCATCAGTTTTGAACTACGTATTATTGATGTGCTGGACGTGCAAGTGTGTTTTGACTTTGTATCTGAATGCTTACCTTTTCATTTATCAGCGACAATCCTTTGAAGAAGAAAATTGTGGGATAGTTTTGCTTAAATTGTGTTTCTGTGAAATTGTTTGCAATTTTTGAATGACAAAGTGAATTAATATTTGATTTTTGGAACTGATGATAGATGCATTTTTAATGGGAACGGGAAACTCTTGGAAGATTTGGTTCTAGCAGCACAAGAAGGTGTCTTTGTCAACGTTGACAGCGAATTTGACTTGGAGAACATAGTTGCAGCTGCAAGGATAGCAGGCAAGAAGGTTAATGTCCTACTTCGTATTAATCCAGATGTGGACCCTCAGGTAATTTTTGGTTCTTCCACTCATAGGGCCTTTACTTTCACACCTTACATGCTATTCTCTGTCCAGCTCATTATTTCACAGCATTTGTGTGCAATTCATATGAATAATGGCTGGTGCGTCATTGGTTCTTTCCTTCTCCTGAAAATCTCATGCTAATTCTTTGCGGATTTTCAATTCAGGTCCATCCATATGTTGCCACGGGAAACAAGAACTCTAAGTTTGGTATTAGGAATGAGAAGCTGCAGTGGTTTCTTGATGCTGTCAAATCACATCCAAACGAGCTGAAGCTTGCGGGAGCCCATTGCCATCTTGGTTCCACAATTACCAAGGTATGGTCTTCATCTTGTCTTGAATCATATTAAAGATTCCAGCAGTTGTTGTCTAATTATTAGTTTACCCTTGATTGGTTGTGCCTAATTGAGTATGAGGATCCTAGGAATCTCTCTGTACTTCATGTGTTTGCCCACCTACCCCTCAATTCTAATTTACTTGGCAATCGGCACACTTGTGATATTGGGAGGTTCCTTGTTCTTGTACTTCTCAGGTTGACATATTCAGAGATGCTGCAGTGCTCATGGTAAATTATATTGACCTCATTCGTGAGCAAGGATTTGAGGTTAATTATTTGAATATTGGAGGTGGTCTTGGAATAGATTATTACCACACTGGTGCTGTCCTTCCTACGCCCAGAGATCTTATTGACACAGTGAGAATCCTACCTTTAATTCTTTATGTCATGTGTCGTTTTTCAGAGACAATTCATAATGCTATTGCAGCCCCAATGATTAATTTTTGTTGAGGCAACAAAACTTTGACGTATTTGATTTGAAAGACAATTATATTTGCAATTATTATTTTTGAACTTGTAATAATTTGCTCATGCTACTTTTTTTATAATCCCAACATTTTTAGGTGTTTCCAACACTTTTAGGTGTCTTTACTGGGATTTATGTTTAGTTTCTGGGCAATCAGATTACTTACTAGAATAAAATTGTTCGGAATCTCTTATTTAAAAGGGTTGCTACTTTATGGTAGTAAAACAAATGTGCTGATTGTTGATTGTACTGCCATCTCATTGCGCTGAATTTACATTTGTTTCTGTTGAATGCAGGTCCGTGAACTAGTCCTTTCACGGAATCTCAAACTCATTATTGAACCAGGACGATCGCTAATTGCAAATACTTGCTGTTTGGTTAATCACGTAACTGGAGTTAAAACTAATGGAACAAAGAATTTCATTGTGATTGATGGTAGCATGGCAGAACTTATCCGTCCGAGTCTTTATGGTGCATATCAGGTTAGTGTATCTTGATGCATGATTCTCAACCATATTTTAATGGCTCAGCTAATGTTTTGAGTTTTATTTGATGCTGTTTATTGATATAAGAATAAGAATATCAAGTTTGAGTAAATTAGTCTGTCATCATCATACGTCACTTTTGCCTCTGTTCGATGTTTGAAAGCCTGGTTTGAGCCTTGGTCCTTATATTTTCACCATTAATTTGTTTAGGTTTTAGCAGAAAAACTTAACTTATAATTGTTCAGAGGAAAAGTTTCAGTGATTATTGTGCATATTTACATGGGATTGCAATAGCAGTGGAGCTTAGCTGGTCCGGGCATTATTGTTGCTGGGAAGATGAAATATGTTACTTAAATTATGGTTAAACTTCTCATTTCTTCGTATAGATCAGTTTTTAGATATGTTTTCATTATTTTTATTTGAGTTTTGGGGTGAGAGTGGCTTGGTGAAGTAGAAAACCCATATATTTACTTTTGTTTTTGTCATTGTGTAGGTGACAGAAAGTAACAATGCTATTTGCTTCCTTAGTTGCAAGATTGACCTTTAATAATGGTTGCAGCACATTGAGTTGATCTCTCCTACGCCACCTGATGCCGATGCTTCAACCTTCGATGTGGTGGGTCCTGTGTGCGAATCTGCAGATTTCTTGGGGAAGGACAGAGAACTTCCAACACCCACTAAGGTAATGTTTTTAGTTTTTACCTGCTTTATGATCTGTTCAATGAATGTCATCAGGTTCCTGAGCAAGACTAGCGTTGTTGTGTAGGGAGCGGGCCTCGTTGTCCATGATGCAGGTGCATACTGCATGAGCATGGCCTCGACTTACAATCTCAAGATGCGCCCCCCTGAGTACTGGGTATGCGCCCCTTGCTCATTCATGCTTTGGAACATTATTGTCGTTATCCTGTTTCTCCTCGACTTTGCTTGAAAAAATTTACATGTACACCCTTTCAGTTTTTTAACATTTGCTAATCAACCCAGTAAAAGAGTTAGTCTGATTAACTTTACATTGCTTTTACCGGTAAAAAAAAAAAAAATGAAGTGGCTTTCAATGGAGAACTGTCTTCTTACAGAAATCATTTAATAGGAGTATCCAGTAAATCTAACGTAAAAGCTTTTCCTATCTCATGGGGCGACTAAAAAAAAAAAAGGAAAGGCAATTGGTGAGGAAAAGAGAAGCATCTCGGGTGAAGACCAGAAGAAATGCACTTTTGTGGAAGATTTTGTCTGACGTGATTTTTTTCCACTGATAAAGAAATCTTAGTTGGACAGAACTATTTTGTACGTCAGAAAAAACAAATAAATTTGATAAATAACTAAACCCAAAACTGGCGAGACAACACTGCGAACAAGAGATTGGAGCATGAAACCGTAAGTGCTTAAAAGCGACTAAAAGTGAAGATGGCAATTCAGATCCTTCTAGTAGTCTTTCATTGTTTTGTATCCTAAATGCACTACCAAAGACTTGGGTTATAGCAGTTAGCACGAATGGATTTTTGGTTTATGTGATTATGGGAAGCAGTAGTATTTGTTCTCAAGCCATGTAGAAGTGCTATCTTCTCAAAACGAAGAAGGTCGAAAAATCAATTGATCGAATAACTTTGACCCTTGACTGGGCTTCTAGGTTTGCAAGTATCAACTGGAAACTGTAGCATGGTTCTCTTATCATGGATGGTGTCACCATCTTTTCCTCAACGTTATTCTCATTTTCACCTATACAATGATTCTTCTTTTCTTTTGGCCAAAGTTTTTTCGTCGCATCTTTTGTTAGTAGTCACTCTTTAGTGCCTTACATAATGGTTGGAGATTGCCTCTGAAGTCATCTCTATTTTGGATTGGTATTTTATCGATGAGCTAAAAACTTTGGAAACTGCATTTTGCATTGCAGGTTGAAGAAGATGGGTCGATCCGCAAAATCCGTCATGCCGAGACTTTCGAAGACCATTTGCGGTTCTTTGAGGACCTCTGAGTATGAATGTGCATGTAAGTGGAATTCCCATGGCCTTTAATCCACACTGCGTGGAGGATCGGTTTATGTGATTATGGGAAGCAGTAACATTT
Source organism: Syzygium malaccense (assembly GCA_031216405.1). Taxonomy (NCBI): domain Eukaryota; kingdom Viridiplantae; phylum Streptophyta; class Magnoliopsida; order Myrtales; family Myrtaceae; genus Syzygium; species Syzygium malaccense. Next base: position 20,446,427 of record CM062259.1, on the reverse strand, counting down.
GTTCTCAAGCCATGTAGAAGTCCTATGTTTTCAAAATGAAGAAGGTCGAAGAATCAATTGATCGAATAACTTTGACCCTTGACTGGGCTTCTAGGTTTGCAAGTATTGACTTGACTCTGTAACATGGTTCTCTTATCATGGATGGTGTTGCTTCTTTTCCTTAACATTAATCTCATTTTCGCCTATACAATGGTTCTTTTTTTCTTTTGGCCAAAGCATTTTTGTCGGATCTTTTGTTAGTAATCACTCTTTAGTGACTTACATGACGGTTGGAGATTGCCTCTGAAGTCATCTCTACTTTGGTTTGGCATTTTATCAATGAGCTAAAACCTTTGGAAACTGCAGTTTGCATTGCAGGTTGAAGAAGATGGGTCGATCTGCGAAATCCGTCATGCCGAGACTTTTGAAGACCATTTGCGGTTCTTTAAGGACCTTTGAGCATGAATGTGCATGTAAGTGGAAGTCCCATGGCCTCTAAATCCACACTGCTTGGACGATCCGCATTTCTTTGTGTAGATTGTCTTTTTTTTCTTAGTTTAATTTTACTGCTGCTTCTTTGTAGAATTTTTTTTATAGGTTTTAGGGATGGTTTCTTGATTCTTGAAGGACGACGACTTGTTCTTTCTATCTATTTACTTACTGTTTTGGTAGGAGGAAAAATGCGTTTGCGGGAGGCACCGATGAAACTAAGTCGAGCTGCTTGGGAGGATTCGAAGTTAATTCGATGATTATTCGAGATCTGACTTTTGTGATTTTGAATTGAGCTTGAGCTCGTACTTCTCAAATAAACTCATGCTCATACATAACCAACTCACAAGCCCAATCGAGCTTTTATTAATTTTTCATAAATGTTCGATAGTCATAAAAAAACCCATATGAGATATATTTTTGTTTTTTCAGATCAAGCTCGAGATCGAATTCTTTTATCAATCTAATGTAGTTAGATCGAGTCAAATTTGAGTGTCTAGATCTTCTGTTTGGGTCGAGCTCTCTAGCATGGAGTCTTTTACTCGATTGAGGCCATGTCGAATTTCGAGCCTTGAGTACGTGAGTCAAGTTTATATCTAGTTTACAATGGTGTCGGCTCAATTTGGCTCGAGTTTGCACACCCAACGGAAGTTTCTTCCTGGAAGTACGCGATTATGCTTTGAGATGGGGTAGACATCAATGGCAAGTGGCAAAAAACCATAGAGAAAGACCACGTCTCACGCAACAGCCAGGTAAATAAGAGCGACTATACTAATACGATCATTTTACCTGAACATCTTAATTGGCAAATAACAAGAAAAAGAGTGGCGGCGGAGGCATGCTTGATGTTGAAAGCGTTCGATTTTAGAAACATTGATTACACTTCTCCTAAGAGAAATTAATGTAGAAAAATGTTTATGTGACTATCCTGAATTTATTGTGAAAATAACAGCTTGTTTTGGACAAAAAATAACAATAATTAAAAATTATTGTTGGGTCCACTCCTTCAAGAAGTTATGGTTCATAACACTAGGTAAAAATAATAGTAACCCTAAAACTGTTATTCTAGCAAAATTCATTAATGTATCAAGGCTAATGAACAATTGTCTATATGAAGACACGTGTTGACAAAGTTCATATTTGGTAATTTTGGTCAATCTCAAAATATTTGAAATTGCACAACATGAAAAAAAAAAGAGTAAAGAAATAAATCGATCGAAGAGTGCTCGACTCTGAGGATGTGGCATGTGTGGCCTAATTTTTTTTTTTGGGTCGAATCATGTGGTCTATTTACAAACTCAGAATTTGTTAGTTTTATCAATATAGCTAATTTATTTATTTCTGTTTGTATTTTAGTTTCACAAGCGCAAATGCTCGGCTGCCTAAAAGTCAATGGTACACTTTGCAACTTTCACGAACAGATTGAGACCGGGCCAGCTTGACTTAGATAAGTTTGTACATAATTAGTGGGATTTGATATGGTGACCCCCAATTTTAGAGCTAAAAATTCCTAGACACCTAGACCAACTGCGCTAACCTTGAGATGTTAAACAGGTTCAAGGATTCGATTAGTGATTCTAGCGCCAGTAGGATATGGACCAAGGCCCAATTCCTATGGGCTATTGTCATAAAGGCTAATTCATATTTTTAACTAAACTATAATTTGAATTCTTATGATTATTTGATAATTTAAGGGTACGAGTCCAGAGAAATGATTATCTGAAAGTTCATAAAATAACCTACAAGTCCCATGATTTGTTAAGTCCATACTTTTGGCTTGTATAATTTAACTCTTATTTAGTGATTTCAATTTTTATTGGGATTTTCAAAAAAAATTTTAAATAATTTATTTTTATAATTTTAATTTTCAGCCTGATTTATGAAATTGTTTTCATGCCTTTAAAATGTTAGATTATGTTTTCTTGCATTTTCTCATTTAAAATAGATGCATGTCATGTGGGAAACCCTCACTTGACAAGCTTGTGTCAAATTTTTATTTGCCAAACTAATCACATGCCTCTCAAAGAACTTGGCAACATGTCAGAGGCGAATGCAAAATTCACAACCATCCACATTAAAAAGAAAAGAAGATAAGATATGAGATCTGGACTAACCTAAGCTTAGATCATATGGCTTGGCCAAGATAGGCTCGACCCAAGCCCAATATCCGGACGGACGAGCCAAGATAGGCTTGATTCGAGCCCAATAAGTTATGAGATAGGCCTGACCAGGTTCGCTGACTCCAAAATCTAAATGTGAGCGGTTTTAAGAACCTACCCGTCAGAATATGTTCCTCATTTTTGGGAACCTAGAACTTATCCTACATACACTGAAACCTCAAACCTTACCCTGTCACAAGTTCTACGGACCTAGGAATCGGCCATTTTTCCTTTTTCTCTTGTTTGTTTCATTTTTGTTAAGCAAAATGAAGGTGAACGCAACAACAAAAATGGAAATTTCCCATTTGTCAATAGCAACAATCCATAAAAGACGAATTCGTAAAATAAAATAAACAATAAAAAGTTCAGAACACATACCATAAAACTTAAATTATTGAACTTCAGTCCTTAATCATCCATGAGAAATTGCTCCAAATTCTAATCACCCGAAATCAAAAGAAACAATAAACATAGTTAATTACTTAATAATAGTTTTAAATTTAAATTACTATTAATTAAATTAAAATAATTATTATGAAGTCTCACCACATATATTCATTCCACTTCAACTCGTAAACTCTTTTTACTAGTAATAATCTCCTCACTAAGTCAATCCTTATTTTAAAAAGAGGAGATTAAATAAAACATTAACTTATTAGATATACAAAGGAATTACATATAGAAAGATATAAACATCACTTACCCAACTCAAACTTTTTGCATTTTTGATGCACTCTTCAATATCGTGGCTCTTAACCAATCTTGAGTGTAAATCAAAACTTTTGTTACTTTAGGAGTCAAAGAACTTCGAACCCGGTCCGGTCTGGTTCAGTTGGTACTAACCTAAAACGGTATACCCACTTCATATTTAGTTTGACCTCTTCCGGTTGGTCTTTCTTCTTTTGCAATCATTAAATTTAGTTTTTTTTTGTCAGTACCATTAAATTTAGTTGACTTTTTTTTTTGGAACAAAGTCAACTTGACTTGTTCTGTTTTTTCGCTTAAAAAGTTTAGTTGAGTTTGTATTGCAGCATCAATACGCCACAATGAAGTAGTTGGCAGGCACGTACAGCTTGTATAACATAATATATTCATATTGAATTTGTTTTTTTCTTTCACTCAAGAAATTTAGTTGACTTTGAACACTGAAGTAGCCTGCAGGCATGTAGAGCTCGTATAAAATTGGCATAAACAATCATTGAATTTTGATTTAATGTGCAATATGGTCCTTGAATTTTCAATCTGTTCAATATTATCCCTGAATTTTTTGTACATATTCAATTTAGTCCCTGAGTTATATGAAAATGTCGAATATAGTCCTTCCATTAATTTAGAGTAGGGACAATGTTGAACATTTTTATATAGTTCATGGATTACATTAAACATATACCAAAAGTTCATGGATCATATTGAATAAATTAAAAGTTTAGGGACCACATTGAATTAGGCTAAAGTTCATGGACTACATTGGACAAATTAAAAGTTCATGGATCACATTGCATATTGAGATAAAGTTCATGGACTGTTTGTGTCACTATTCCTAATAAAATCTATCTATATAAAGGGGCGATCTTGCTAGCCAACAGCCAACTAAGACAAGATCACATTGAATTGTTTCAATAAATAGAAGTGAGCAGACCAACACTAATGGGGAGGTGGGGAATCACCCACATTCTTAGGGGAGTTAGGAGTGGAGATGTTGGTTCAACTCTCACGCTTTGCAAAAAGACAGATCAAAAGTCTGAGAGTGAGAAGAGAGTTAGAGTATGATAGACAAAAAACAAAAGGAACACTCCACGTTCAAGCACTGCTTCTCCAAATCCCGGGATGGGCTCCTCTACTGTGAGGATGGCAAGGTATATCATGGACACGCTGGAGGGTTTGGAGGGCGCTGTCATCAGGTATGCGATCAAGGCGAGCAATAACTTGAAGATTATGGAGCATTTGAGAGGGTTGGGTTGTGGGGCGGTTTTGGTCAGTGGGATGAGCTGAGGTTGGCTCTTCGTGCTGGGTTCGACCTGACCAGGTGAAATATAGCTTTCGCTACTGGTCTTTTGTGTTTGCAAGTAGTTTAGTAGATGAGCAGATAATGAATTTGCTTGTGTTTGGAGTTGCATTATAGTTGTATTTTCCGATTATTTTCTTAGTTTTGACTGTAATTTGGTTAGCGCTTGTTGCCGCACAAGCAAATTTTTGAGAGAGTGAATGACCAGGAAGCTGTTGTCTAGTCGGAAATGAAATAAGAGTAATGCTTTATTTCCCTGAATTTCCGCTGGTCAAAAGCAGGTGTTACATGGTATTATGGAACATCTTTTGGCTGGCGATCATGTCCGAACTTGCAAATGTTGAAAGGAAAAGGGAAAAAAATACATTAGGCTTAGTGTTTGTGGTGCTTTTGTTTCTTTAATATGGAGAGGTTATATATGGGATCAGCTTAAAAGTGAGAACTGGAATGATTGAATTACATGCTTGTGTTAAAACTCTTTAACATTAAATGCATGTTCGTTATGGATGGTGGTACGTACTTCACTTACATAGGAGAAAAAAAGAAAACACAGATAAGAAGGTGGGTGAAAGGGGTAAGATTGAGGATGCAAACCGTTAGATGAGTTACTATGGATGAGTTGTAGAGGGGTCATTTTGATTTTGGATCATATTGGAGTGACTAATGTGGCAGAGGATTAGGTTTATGCTGATAGTGGATCTGAGGATGGTCCTCCAGTGGAAACATTTGCTTAAACATGTCTGTCTTAACAAACATGGTCTTTCATCAAAGATTCAACAGGAAAGGTTGAATACCTTTTTATCAAAGTTGACCTTTCCAAAAGTAGATCCTTAAGAAAGGTCTAAAAGGTGTTCAGGTTGCTATTCCATATTTGTTACGTTTTCTGCTGGATTAGCTTATAAGGACATGCAATTTTGTCCATCAGTGATTTTGAGCTTTGTATTATTGATGTGCTGAACGTGTAAGTGTGTTCAGACTTTGTATTCGAATGCTGGCCTTTTTATTTATCAATGATGGTCCTGCGCAGATGAAAGTTGTTGGACAGTTTTGCTTAAATTGTGTTTTTGTGCAATTGTGTGCAATTTCTTTTATATCTTGGACAACAGAGTGAATTTATTTGTTTATTTATTCTTGGAACTGATGATGGCTGCCTTTTTTATGGGAATGGGAAACTCTTAGAAGAGTTGGTTCTAGTAGCACGTGAAGGTGTCTTTGTCAATACAGCAAATTTCACTTGGAGAACATAGTTGCAGCTGCAAGGATATCAGGCAAAGAGGTTAACGTCTTACTTCGTATTAATCCAGATGTGTCCTCAGGTAAGTTTTAGTTTTTCCACTGCAATTTGAATGTCATTGTTACCTGATAAGGCCTTTACATTTCCTACCTTACATGTCATTCTCTGTCCAGCTCATTTTTTCACATTGTTTGTTCTACGCAATCATATGAATTATGGCTATTGTGTCATTAATAGTTCGTTCCTTCTGCTGAAAAATCTCACACTAATTTTGTGGGGATTGTCAATTCAGGTCCATCTATATGTTGCCACAGGAAACAAGAACTCTAAGTTTAGTACAAGGAATGGGAAGCTGCAGTGGCTTCTTGATGCTGTGAAATCATATCCAAATGAGCTGAAGCTTGTGGGAGCCCATTGCCATCTTGGTTGCACAAGTACCAAGGTGCGGCATTGTCTTATCATATTAAAGGTTACAACTGTTTATAGAGATACATTCAGTTAAAACTTTTCTTGTCTAACTGTTAATTTACCTGTGACTGGTTGTACCTAACCGAATATGAGGATCATATGAATCTCTCTGTAATTCATCTGTTTTGCCCATCTACCACTCAATTCTAATTTACCCCGTCGATCGGCACACTTGTGATATTGAGAGGTTCCTTGTTCTTGTACTTCTTAGGTCGGAATATTCAGAGATGCTGCAGTGCTTATGGTAAATTACATTGACCTAATTTGTTAGCAAGGATTTGAGGTTAATCACTTGAATCTTGGAGGAGCTGGGATAGATTATTACCACACTGGTGCTATCCTTCCTACACCCAGTGGTCTCACTGTCATTGTGAGGATCATACCTTTAATTCTTCACGTCATGCGTGGTTTTTTAGAGGCAATTTGTAATGCTATTGCAGTCCCAATGTGGATTAATTTTTGTTGAGGCAACAAAACTTTGACGTATTTGATTTGAAAGACAAGGATATTCACAATTATTATTTTTGAACTGATAATAATTTGCTCATGCTATTTTGTTGATAATCCCACCATTGTTAGGTGTTCCCAACACTTTTAGGTGTCCTTACACGGTTTTATGTCTAGTTTCTGGGCAATCATGACTTGCTTGAATAAAATTGTTCAGAATCTCTTACCTAAAAGGTTTGCTAGCTTATTGTATTTAAACAAATATGTGCTCATTGTTGATTGTACTGTCATCTAATTGCACTGAACTTGCATCCGTTCGTGGTTAAACGCAGGTCCACGAGCTGGTCCTTTCTCGTAATCTTAAGCTCCTTATTGAATCAGGACGATTAAAAAATGAAATTCTTTGTTCCATTAATTTTAACACCAATTACGCGATTGACCAAAGAGAAACCGGTGTTAAGACTAGTGGAACAAAGAATTTCATTGTTATTTATGGTAGCTTGGTAGAACTTATCTATGCGAGTCTTCATGGTGCATATCAGGTTAGTCTATCTTCATTCATGTCTCTGAAACATATTTTAATGGCTCAGCTAATGTTTTTTGACTTTGATTTTGTCTATCCAAACAACAATAAGAATATCAAGTTTGAGTCAATTCGTCTCTCGTCATCAGACATCACTTTTGCCTCTATTTGATATTTGGAAGCCTGGTTTAAGCCTTGATCCTTATATTTTCACCATCAATTTGTTTAGGTTATAGCAGAATATCTTCACTTATAGTTGTTCAAAGGAAGAGTCTCGGTCATTATTGTGCATACCACATGGATTGCAATAGCAGCGGAGCATAGCTAGTCTTGGCATTTTTGTTGCCAGGAAGATGAAATATATGTTACCGCAATTATGGCTAAACATCTCATTCCTTCCTATAGATTCTTTTTTGAGAAGTTTTTTTCATTATTTTTAGTGGGATTTGGGGTTTGAGGGGCTTACTTTTTAGAAGTGAAGAAAATTTGACACTAGTTTGTCAAATAAGGGTTTGCCACACGACATGTATCGATTTAAAATGAGAAAATGATAAGAAGAGACAATTTAACGTTTAAAATATATAAATCAATAAGATAAAAAATATTGTAATTTGAGACAAATAAAGATTAACGTACAAATTTTACAAAAGGCAAGATTACAATCAAATCAACTAATGCACTGGAGTGATGCAATTAGTAAGACATACCATGTGAAAATTAATGGCATAGTGATCAAGACATAATTTCCTACACTTTCCAAGTTAGAAACACATCTCCAACAAATCTATCTTTTTTTAAACAAAATAAAAAGAGCTAAAAACTGGTTTAAAACCGGTTCTACCCGAGAACCAACGTGTTAAGGAACTAAACCGGTTAAAACCAGTTCCCAATTTTTTTTTTCAGGAGCTACTTGATCCCCGTGTGAATTGGCCTGGTCAGAGAAGTTCAGTTCCTGAGTTGAACTGGCTCGGTTGCTTACCTCTAGTGGTGGCCACGGGCCGGTTTCGGCCCGGAACCGGCCAGGAACCGGCCCGGTCAAACCCGGGCCCGGACCGTTGACCGGGCCCGCGGTTTGGAACCGGCCCGGAACCGGCGGTTCCGGGCCCGGTTCCAAAGACAGAAAAAAAAAAAAAAAAAACTGGCGAGGGCTCGACCTCGCCGGCGTCGGGCGAGGCCGACCTCGCCTGCAACCGGCGAGGCTCGACCTCGCCCGACGCCGGCGAGGCTCGACCTCGCCTGCAACTGGCGAGGCCGGCCTCGCCCGACGCCGGCGAGGTCGAGCCTCGCCAGATCTGGCGAGGTCGAGCCTCGCCGGCGTCGGGCGAGGCCGGCCTCGCCAGATCAGGCGAGGTCGAGCCTCGCCGGCGTCGGGCGAGGTCGAGCCTCGCCGGTTGCAGGCGAGGTCGAGCCTCGCCGGCGTCGGGCGAGGTCGAGCCTCGCCGGTTGCAGGCGAGGTCGGCCTCGCCAGTTGCAGGCGAGGTCGGCCTCGCCCGACGCCGGCGAGGTCGAGCCCTCGCCCGATCAGGCGAGGGCGGCCTCGCCCAGCCCAGGCGAGGGCGGCCCTCGCCCGACGCCGGCGAGGGCGGCCTCGCCTGAGGCCGGCGACCTCCGCCGGTCTCGCTATGGCCGGCGGAGGAAGAAAAAAAAAAAAAGACCAGAACCGGTTCCGAACCTGAACCGGAACCGGAACCGGCCCGGAACCGGACGGTTCCGAACCGGAACCGGAACCGCCAAGGATGGTTCCGGTTCCGGTTCATACTTGGCCACGAACCGGAACCGCCGGTTCCGAACCGGAACCGGTCGGTTCCGAACCGTGGCCATGACTACTTACCTCTATCCGCCCATGCTCATACTTTCAATAAAATTACTTTCAAAATTATAAATATTTTCATAAAAACTATTTTAGACTTTCCAAACTTGTATTATAGAAAATCAGCTTAATAGGAATCACGCACATCCTTAGGAATGGTTTAGGCGCCTGAATAAGCCAAGTAAAAGAACGACTTCCTCATCTTCAAAACATGCATATTATGTATGATGAAATAAACAACCAATTACAGTTTCATGATAAGTTTTAGGACTTCTAATGCATTTATCCCTATTTTTAATGATAGTAACTTCATTTAATTGTGAAAACATATATTTGTATTGTGTATACTCATATTATACAACATTTGAAAAAAATATCTAAACTAAAACATGATGAGAATTATCTTTGATTATGCATTTAATAAGAAGTATCCCCACTAATTATTTTTTTAGCCATAATTATTCCTTAACATCCACAATCATGTGATATGGTCTCCTAAGCATACTTCAAAAGTTTTGTAGTGACGAGGTCCTTGACTTGATAATTATTAAATTATTCATATATGAAATAGAAATCCTTACATTGTTAAAAACTTTCAAAAGCTCATCATAAACGAGTTTTTTTAGACATTTATATAGGTCAATCAAAATAAAAATTGTTGATGCCTAAATTTTGCTCACCCAATTAAAATTTATTGCACAAAAATTAGATATTAAATTTTAACCTCTAAACAAAAATATTTTCATTAAATTGCATGGCATATAAATGTTAGGTGCATCTTGCATTATTAGAATGTATTTTCTTTAATCAAAGAAAATTAAAAAAAAAATTCGAATCGGTCGGGTCAACCCGGCCCTCTCATTTTTTCCCTTGGGGCCCGGCCCGTTTTTCTTTTTTCCTTTTTTTTTTCCGCGAGCTAGGCTGGCCTAGCCCACCTTCCCTCTCCTTTTTCCCTCTGGCCCAGCACACTCTCTCTTTTTGTGACGTGCCAGAGCATCACATACTAAGGCATTATTTAGTCCTTTCGCTTACAGCACAAGCGGAAGACAGTACACATTCAAAGTAAACATTTCTCATTTAGTAGACATAGGCACAACATGCAAATACCACATCTTCATTTAATATATGGATTCATATACAAGGGTAATTTGGATGATATTATCTTTAAACACGATGGCAAAAGATTATATCTAGGAGGTCAAAATGGTGTCCTACTCCCCTAATGCCATTCAAGTGAAACCCATGGTTTCCGCTATTTCCAATCACCCATCCTCATAGTCATAGGCAAAAAGTAACAACCGTGTCACCAAGATAATTCCACCATATACAGCAACATCCGCAACTCCACCCTGCTACTCACCGTCACCACCATCGTCACTGCTGTCACTATCAAGATAAGGGATCAGGCGGCATGTCTAAAGCTCTGTAAAAATGAATATCAATAGGAGTGAGCTAACGCTTAACAAGAGATGAAAACAAGTTCATAAACCGACCTATCTAACATACTCTTGATACTTAGGACACACCTACATGAAGTGCATTTTAGACAAACAAGTAAAATTGGTATTTCCTTTGAAAATCATGTGAATCAAACAATCATGTATCACAAATGTCACACACAACATATTGCATTAATGTACATGTCATTGGGTCCACCCCCATCTCACGATATAACCGATGGCAAGCTGGCCCATACGGGTCACTTCCGGTGTCACGCCCTGTAACACCCCGAATTTCGACTCAATACCGGAATCAATAAAACGAGTGTTATTTCTTATTTCACTTTAGTAAGTCTTGCCCGGAGCTGATCACTCTCGAGATACTGACCAAATGGGAATGGCTAATTAGGAAACACGGTACGTGGACCGGGGATCCGATCGCCAACCTGGCACAGATTTCGAGAAACGATGAGGAAATATTTTGGGCCAATGTGGGCCGATCGTAGGAAGGTGGCGGATTTGGTTTGGCCAAGGCCAGCGATGTATGATCGGATAGTAGGTGATTCTGCAAGACCGAAATTACGCGTGGTCAATCGATCTTGAACTTGAACCGAACGATTGAGACCTCATGAACTAGCGATAATTCCTCTCGTCTCCCAATAATTGAGGCTGTGATGACTCTGATAACCTAAGTCGGTACGCGTAACTCTTAAATAGCCGCCCGTTAGTGAGAGACACTGAAATTTGAAATTGAGCAAGTTTTGATAGCGTAAATGGGCCCGGATTTCGATGTCGATTTTCGAGAGCTTAAGAGGCTATTTTTACGGAACTGACGTCATATTATGTTGGCCAATCATATTTTGGGTTGGTACGGTCAAAAAATGGAATTTCGGCCCGGGACGGAAAAATTACCATTTTGCCCCTGGACCCTGTGCTGGGTATTCCGAATTTTGGATTGAAAATTTGGAATTAATTAAATTGGAATTTCAGCTCAATTATTGGGGAAAATGATAAAAATACCCTTGCATTATTGGATTGGAATAAATGTGGGCCTTTGGATCAAGGGTAAAATGGGAAAAGTCTTAGATGAGTGACACTTATCCCACTAGGCCCCCCATATTTGACTAGCTTTGACTTTCTCTCTCCTCACATTTCCCTCTCACCTCTCCCGGCCAACTCCCCTCCCACGAACGTCCTCCCCTCCGTCGGTCCTCCTCCGCCGATCGTGATCGGCCGCCGTGCCGCCGCGCCGAGCCACCGTTCCCGCTGTGCCTCACCACCACCTCACCAGCATCACCATCCCGTCTGTTCTCCCCCTCTCTCGTTCTCTCTCCCTCTCGGCCAAGGAACACCGATCAAGCTACCACCGCTGGGAAGCCGCGCCGCACGCCGCCGGTGCCGTCGCCGCCGTCCACGTCGCCCTTGCCACCGTCACTCACCTTCACCGAACCACTTTCCCTCCGCCGTCGTACAGTCCGGCCAAGGACTGTCGTCCGTACCGCCGCCGTCCGCTCGGAACGCCGCTGCCGATTCGCCGTTCATCGGCAATTGGCCACCCGTTCTTCATCGCCTAAGTTGGATTAAGTGAGTATAACTTTCTAAACCCGGTCTAGGACAGTGTGCATTTTTAGACGGGTCTGGTTTAGAATACACTGGTATGATTTGAGGAGAATTGGATATTGGTAGTTCGAGGTTGAGATCGCGATTAATTTGGTGGATTATTGTGGCGATCTAGTGGCGAATTGGAGGCTGATAGTGGAGTGAATAGTGGCTGTCCACATTAAGGGGTAATTGGTTTAGTGTGGGCAAATTGAGGTTTATGTGACTGAATTGCCGGGTATGCCCGGGTGGGCTGATTTAATGGTTGATTGTGCTCGTTTGTGGTTAATCGAATAATACCATGTCGTGTGATCGTGTGGCCAACCAATGCGGAGTGTGATTGGCCAATTGATGGCTCGTGTTATTTCCCTGACTGTTGAATTGTGCATTGGGCCGCACGGTATTAAATTGGCTCATTGAGTACGTTATAGCGACATGGATTGATTGAATGCCTAAGTGTAATATGTGATGCTCATGTTACATTTTATTGCATTGCATGGCCACGCGTTGTATGCCGAGAATGAGGCATGAATTGAGGTTGTGCGAGAAATCATGCCTGATATGAGCATGTAATCACCTAATCGCCATGATGAGTATTACGCGGGGTTCAGATAATAACTGGCTGTGTGTATGTGTGATCACATTTTGCCTTGATGCGTGTTACGCGGGGTGTGCCATCCTGATGTGTTTTACGCGGGATGATGCCCGGTTCGTCCGAATGATGACCAACTTGATGCGTTTTACGCGAGCTTTGGTTCGTAAGAAGATCGGTGTTGCGCCTCATGCACTTTGAAGTATGCTAGAGATATTGGGCCAGAAATGCATTTTACGCGGGCCATGAAGTGTTATGATTTAAGAAAGAGACCTGATACGTTTTACGCGGGTCGTATTAATTGATAATCGAGCATTGAGCCAGTGTGCAGTGTGAGCTAGAATGAAACATGACATGATGATTTATTTGCATGCATAAGAATGCATGGGCCAGTATGCAAGTGAACGAGACTCGGTGAATGACATGCGAAATGAACATTATTGAGCATGAGCATGCGTATGGCGTACGTGTGACTATGTGTGCTACGTATGTGTCGTGATTATTATATATCGAACTGTTTAACCTGCAGGGTCAGTGTGACGATCGATCTGGGCCCAAGGGCCTAGGTCATTATTTGTGTATTGTGTTGTTTCGCCTGTCAAGAGATGTATATTAGCCTAGCCTAGGTTTAGGGGGTTTTACTCATTGAGACGCGTTTTCATTGTTGTACAACCCAAACTTTTCAGACCCCCATCCCTGACCATGCCGAAGCTACCTACACTTTTTGGAATTCTGACGCAAATTCAGTAGTCGACCAGCGTATTTCCCTCTGGCAATGGGGAAGTTGCAGAGTTAGGCTCGGATGAAGAGATAGGACTATACCTCGACCCGGAGTTAGAGCCGGACTCCGAAGATGAGAGGGCCGCGGCAGAAGACATAGATTCCGAGCAGTCCGAGTCTCAGGAGAGTTCTTCAGAGGAGTCATTAGAGTCTGATCCAGACTGGGAGCCCTAGTATAGATCCTAGCCCTTAGTTGGGGATCTTGTTCCTTTTTGATAGTGACTTCCTGTAGATGGCCTAACCTTCTCCTAGCCATTTGTCCCTTTTTGATCTGGTGGCTGCTGTATGTTGGTTTTGTTCTTATCTTTTAGTTTGTATAAAAAGTACTTTGTAAAAAGGTTTCCTTGTAGAATGAAAATGTATATTTGTAATTATATTCCTTTTTGGTTTGTTGTTCTATCTTTGGTCTCGTATATTTATATTGTATGGGTGTTTATTTGTTGCTTCCGCATGTGCCTTATCTCTGTTTGAGTGTTAGGACAGCGACGTATCCTGGGAGCGTTGTACCATAATCGACTAAGGGTGGGATGCTCGCGTGCCGGAGAGTTCGGGACGTGACACGCCCCGTACCCCACGAAGCACGAGCATCCCAACCTAAGTCGAATTTAAGTGCGATGTCCCAGGACGCGTTGCCGACCCAATACCCTTTCGGAGAGCATTGCACATGCGGAAGCATAAAGCTTATAAATCTCCCGAACAACAAAAACACCACGAGACCAAGGATAACTCAAATCGCACATAACATCACAAAATATACATTTATATTAACCCGGAAACATTCACACTATCCAACACGCCGAGCATACAACAACATTACAATCCAGCTCGACAACACAAGCATCCAAAAGCCACTGACACGATCAAAAAGGGGACAGGTGGTTGGGTTAGCATGATCCCACTACAGGTTGACTTATCTTCAAAAAATTGACTGGTCAAACCTATTCTATACAACCCCTAAATTGACTTTACGGCATCTAGGGGTCATCCTCCACTCGACCATCTTCTGGGTCTTCTGACTCATACTCTGGAGGAAACGCTTGTAATGGCGGTGCAGCCAACGGCTCCATTAGGGGCACTACGGGCGGCTTCTTATCCGGCTTCTCAGGATCCACGATCTCGCCATCCGGAGGCTTGATTGTCGAAGGTTCCCATTCACCAACGCCATCATAAGGGGGCTCGAAACTCCTCAGTGGACCGGTCTCTTCAATACCATCTCGATACGTACACGCCACGTACGAATAGGGTTTCAGGTACAATCCACCCTTATCAACCCAAACCACGCTCGAATGCTTCACATTAGCTCGATTGTCTCCTAGAGGGTACTCCACCCGCTGATTATCCATGTGACTGGGGATTCCGAAGCAAGGAGGTGGGTTTCCTGGGTCCATGGTTGAGTATGAAATATTGGGTTTTAACAACAATGAGACGAATCTCAGCGAGTAAAACCCCCTAAACCTAAACTAGGCTAACATGCACCTTCTGACAAGCAAATAAAACACAACAACCAAAGCCACAACAACAGACCTAGGCCCTTGGACTAAGATCAATCACACCACTGACCCTGCAGGTTAGGCATTTAATATAATATCCATGGCACATACGCGACACACTTGGTCACACGCATGCCATACGCATGCTCATATTCATTAGTGCCTATGCTACACCTAATTCACCGAGTCACACATACCCGCATACTTGCCAATGCACTCTTGCATACACATGTCATCATTATGACCATGCTCATGATCTGGTTCAAGTGATGCACTTTGGCACACGGCTCATTTTCTCAATTAGAGCTCAACCCACGTAAAACGCATCAGGTCTATTTCTTAATAACCAACACTCCATGGCTCGCGTAAAACGCATTAGGCCTAGTGTCTCTAGCCCGCGTCAAAAGGCGCAACACCAATCTCCTTATGAACCAAAACCCGCGTAAAACGCATCAGGCTGGCTGTCTTCCGGGCGTACTGAGCATCGTCCCGCGTAAAATGCATTAGGACGGGTTCAACCCCGCGTAAAATGCATCAGGGCTCTTAGTGATCACACATACATACAGCCAGTTTTATCTGAACTCTGCGTAAAACGCATCAGGGTATTATCGGTGATCACATGCTCATGTCAAGCATGTATACTCGCACAATTTCATATCATGCCCATTCTCATCATACGAAATGCGTGGTCATGCAATCCCGCACTCGGGTAATAATGCCATGCACAATGAGCATCGATTTCACAAAGGTACATAATCATCCGATGCCAATTCAACGTGCATCTCAACATGCCCAAAATCACATCACGACGTGTTCAATTAATACTTTAGCATGCCCAAACAAGCAATTCAATACAATCAGGCTTTAGCATATCATTAGCGCATAGTTCATGCGACTAGCACAATATAAGCTCGCACCTCAAGGTCCGCCAGGCCACTTCATTCTCGGCCACACACTCAAGACACTCAACGTGGCCTTATTAATTTAATCACCAATGAGCACAAATCAGCCACTAGATCATTCAAACGTGGCATGCTAGGGATTTATTCTCATTAAGCCCCAAATCGCCCGAACTTATGCTATTCAATCATCATATGGCAGCCACTAATTTCGATTATTCTCGACCATAAATCAATCTTAAAATGTCCCCTTTAGGCCTCTCGATTCATCAATTCAATTCAACTCGAGCCCAATTGGTACATAGATCGTGCAATTAGCACAACACAAGCTCGTACGTTGTGATCCACCATGTCATCACATATTCGGTCATCATGTGTACTCGACATAGCATCACTAATTTGTCACCAAATCTAATGCGAATCAGCCATTCATCGCACAATCTAGGCATGTTTGGCATTTTCACAATTTAATCCCAAAATTGACCAAACTTAGTTTAATGCGATCCACCACGGACAGCCACTTACCCAATCATTCTAAGCCATTAAATTTATTCCCAGATCAGCCTAATAGTCTACCAAAATTATCCCGAAACCAGCCGCCATGCTCAGTCTCCTACTTACCCCAAATTGTACTAATTAAACCCTAAACACCCTAATCCCATCTAAACGTGCATAACTCGCCTAATTAGGGATTAGATGGCGATACTCACCCTAATCCTAAGCTCCAACAATTCTGGACCGGCAGGGAATGGGCGGCTGATCGTCGGTGAGCGGCGGAACCAGCGGCGGCGTTCCGGTAGTGGCGACGGCGCTTGATTGGACGGCGGTGGTGGCTCTCAGCCAAGGGGCTGATCGGCGGCCTAGGGGGAAGGGAGGAGAGGATGGGACGGTTTGGTGGGGTGATGAGGCGAGGCGGTGTAAGGCAGCGAACGACGGCCCTCTCGTGCGCGGCGGCGACGGTCCGGCGAGCGGCGGTGGGGTTCCTTCCATGTGGTGGCTCCGGCGTGGTCCTCACGCCAAACGAGAGAGAGAGGGAGACGAGATGGAGAGGGAGAACGGCAAAGGAGTGAGGGGGTGATCGGTGAGGGTGGTGGCGCGGCACGGCTTGGACGGATGGTGGCCGGCGGCTTCGACGAGCTACTCCTCCGGCGGTGGTGGTTCACGGCCAAGCAAGGGAGAGGGAGGGAATTTCAGTGAGGGGGAGAGGGGAGAGAGAAGTGGCCGAAGTGATGAGGGAAGAGAAAGAGAGAGATTAAATTATGGGTCAAAAGTGGTTTGACTCAACTTTTCCAAATTCCCCAAATTGCCCCTCATTACTTGGTTCACAACAACCCAAGGGCGTTTTGGGCATCAAAATCTTGAATTATTGGGTTGATAATTATCCATAACTTAATCCATAAATAAATTCCAAATCATTTTCCAAAAATTCGGAATGCCCAAAATTAGCCTAGGGGCAAAATGGTCATTTTCTGATTTCGGGCCGAATTTCCATTTTTCGACCGTACTAACCTCAAATATGTTTGGCCACTCTAAAATGATGTCGTCCTTGCAAAATAGTCGCTCACGACCTTGAAAATCGATATCCAAGTCCGGATCCAATTCCGCGATCAAAATCGCTCAATTATAATTTTAGGGTCTCTCACTAACGGACAGCTATTTAGGGGTTACGCGTATCGACCTAGAGTTACTCGAGTCGTGACGGTCTTGATTATCGTGAGAACGTGATGGATTATCACTAGTTCTGGAGATCGCGATCGTTCGGATTAAGTTCGGAATTTGTTCGCCACGCGTACTCTCGGTTGTGCGGAATCACCCGTGATCCGATCGTACGTCATTGGCCACTAAATCCGTCACCTTCCTAGAATCGGCCCACATTGGCCTAGAATATTTCCTCGTCGTTTCTCGGAATCGGTGCCCAATTTGCGATCAGGTCCCTGGTCCACATACCGTTCTCCTAGTTAGCCATTCCCTTCCGGTTAGCATCTCGAGAGCGCTCAATTTCGGGCGAGACTCGCTAAAATTTAAATGAGAATATTATCAATCTCATTGATCCTGGAAATGGGTCGAAATTCAGGATGTTACATCCGGTGCACAAACCGGACTTCCATGGCACGCTGGCCGTAGGCATCCCACTCTTTGGGGCAACTTGATTTCTTAAAAAACCAAGGCATTCTCCTCCCAACAACAACCCTTCGCCGGGACATCCACAGTTCATCAATCATAGGCATCACATAAACATTGCCAAAGATCTCAAACATAACCAGCATATGACAACATGCAAATATAATAACTCATGTGTACATAACAACACACCACTACCATAATATCACATTGTTTTACTTGTAGTAGCTTTTACACCACATTCCAGATTCTACCATCACATGAATAACCTCATTTGTCCCATCATTTGACCTCCAAACAAAGTCTAACATATCTCATTAGAAAGCTCAGAATATGCACATTATATCTCTAGAACACATCAAATCAAGATTCCAATGTTTTTATGTGAGAAATAGTGTATCTTTGAAATCGGGTAAATCTGAGTAGTTTTGCACAGTAACGGAAATCCTTTCAAAATAAATAGTAAATGGACTCCAAAAATTCTAAATTTTATATATGTTATAAAAAACACCTGGATAAACATTTTTTGTAAGAACTCAAAGTCCAAATATCTTTGTAAGTACCTCATTTATTAGCTCAAAGATAGACTAAATATTGTTCGCTGGAATAGAACCTTTGTTTCTCAAAATCGGCTCTTTATATTATCCAAATCATCTCCAAAAATTCTTAAAATTTTATATGTTGTAGAAGGAGAAGTACTTAAGAACTTTTGTGAAGGATGTTTGTTCAAAATCGTCATAGAAAATTTTATGGAAAAGCAAAAATGTGTAGAGGTCATAGAAACAACAAATTCTGGGCAGTTTAGCTCGGGCTGAAAGTAGGCTTTCGTACCACCCAAATCAAGTCCAAAAATTATGAAATTAAATTATGTTAAACGTCAAGATGTTTGGAACAACTTTTAAGAGGGAAGTTTCTTAAAATTTATAACATCCCAAATTTCGACCCGTTTCCGGGACCAATAAAGTGTATATTAATTCTCATTTAATTTTAGTAAGTCTCGCCCGGACTTGATCAATCGCGGGATACTAACCCAATGGGAATGGCTAACTAGGAAATGGTACGTAGACCGGGGACCCGATCGCGAAGTGGGCACAGATTTCAAGAAAACGCCGAGGAAATATTTTGGGCCAATATGGGTCGATCTTAGGAAAGTGACGGATTCGATTTAGTCAACGACATACGATCGGATCGCGGGTGATTCCGCATGACCGAGAGTACACGTGGCGAATGAATCCTGAAATTGATCCGAACGATTGCGACCTCCGGTACTAGTGATAATTCCTCGCGTTCTCCCGAAAATCGAGGCCATCACAACTCAGACAATTCTAGGTCGATACGCGTAACCCCTAAACAGCCGCCCGTTAGTGAGAGACCCTAAAATTCAAAAGTGAGCGAATTTGATTGCGAAATTGGACCCGAACTTCGATGTCGAAATTTTGTGAACGTTTGCAACTATTTTCCTAAGCCAACGTCATTTTAGAGTGCCATGCATGTATGGAGTGGGTACGGTCGAAAAATGAAATTTCGACCCGAAGGTGAAAAATTACAATTTTGCCCCTTAAGACTTTGAAGTTGATTTTCGAGGGTGTAAGTGACTATTTTGTGTGGCCGACACCATTTTTGAGTGGCCACACCTATTTGGGGTCGGTACGGTCGAAAAATGCAATTTCGACCCGTGACCAGAAAATTACGAAAATGCCCATGTGCTTTAATTTCCCTATTCCGAATTTTGGGATTAATTATGGGCAATAATGGAGGATTTATTAAGTGGATCATTATTAAGACTTATTGAATTACTATTTTTCCCATTGAATTATTGGATAAGCACAAATTTGGGCCGTTAGATCAAGGGCAATATGGGAAATAGCATAGGATCGTGACACGTATCCCCCATCAGCCCATATTTTTGACCATGTTGACCATCCTCTCTCCTCATTTCCCTCTCTCTCTCCCGGCCAACTCCCCCTCCACCGATCGTCCTTCCCCTTCGCCGGTCCTCCTCCTCGCCGTTCGTGAGACACCATCGGAGCACCGTCGTCGCTCGCCAGAGCCCGTTCGGCCATGTTGCTGCCACCGTGAAGCCACCCCAGTATCCTCAACCCCCTCCGACCACCCTCACTCTCTCTCTCCTTGTTCTTTGCCGCCGATCAGCCTTGGGTCGAGAAGACCGCCGCGAACACCCCTCGGTCACCAAGCACCGCCGGCCGCAGTTCAAGCACGCCTTAGCCGTCCCCTTCGCCGTGCCACCGTCCCCAACGTCCCTAGCCTTCAGCCCGTCACCACCATTGTCTCCCCTACCCTCGACCGTGAGTGGCCGTGAGCCACACCGGCGCCGCCGTTCGTACGCCCCGCCGCCGTCCGTACCGTCGGAACGCCACCGCCGATCTTGCCATCCATATGTGATTGGCCGCTTGTTCCCATCTTCCCGAGTTAGATTAGGCAAGTATTAAATCCCTAAGCTTTAATTAGTCTAAATTGCTTTTCTAGATAGGTGAATTTAGGGTTTAATTAGATTAGATTTTAGTCTAATTGCAGGCTGTTTAATATCCGATGATTGTGGGGCATATTTGGGAGTTATTGAGCAAATTAGGAGGAGGATTAGAGCCCTAAGGCTGGCTGTTTTGTGGCTGTCCCCATTAGATCCTAATTTGGACTAATTCGGCTAAATTGAGATTTAATTGGGCCCTTGCCAATATTGATTGATTGGTGGCTGATCGGTGCCTTTCTGTGCTCATTGATATATGCCATGCCGTGTGGTTTTGTGATCGATTATTGCGATGTGCGATTGGCCATTGTTTTGGTAGGCAATAAGGTGCCATGAATGTGAATTATGTATTGAACTTGCTAGCATTTAAATTGGGCACGTGTGGCATAAATTGAGCACGCATTGATTTTATAGAGTTATGTGCTCGTGATTGTAATTGAGTGCTCATATGGCTTGGCCACGCATGTTGCTTGCTAAGAATGGGCATGAGGCTGAAAAATGTACAAGTATGCCTGCTTGATCGATTTATAATTGTGGCCTTCAGGTCGGGCCTACGGGTCGGTTTATTATTGAAAATGGCCTACGAGTCGAGCCCTAAGCGTTTCTACGCGGGTCGACATATTAGTTGGCCTTCGGGTCATGGCCTTCGGGTTGATTTATAATTGTTGCCTTCAGGTCGGAATATCTGTGGCCTTCGGGTCGGTTTATAACTGTAAATGAGATGCGTGCCAGAGTGCATTGTCTGAAATGATTCATTAGCAGGGCAAATGTGTGCTGAGGTATGTTAACCATTGTGTGTATTCGGTGAATTGTATGTCAGGCTGGTATTAATGAGCATGAACATGCGTATTGCGGACAGGTGACCAGTGTGTGCACGTATGTGCCGTGAACATTATTATAAATGTCTAACCTGCAGGGTCATTATATGAGTGATCTGGGCCATGGGCCTAAGTCGGTTATTGTGAGACTATTGTTACACTGCATTGTGTGTTTTATTTGCCTGTTAGGAGGTGCATGTTAGCCTAGTTTGGATTTAGGGGTTATTACTTGCTGAGATTCGTCTCACGGTTGTTGGAAATCGACATTTCAGATCCCCGGCAGTGAGGATGGCAGAGGCGCCAATCCGTTTTGGGATTCTCCACTTCATTGAGAAGACTATGTCCGTACATCCCGTAGGAAACGGGAATATGTACATTAGATACTATACTTTAGTTTGGGTAGATGTTAGGGAATTAGTATCAGAGACCCATGAGTATGTTGCATGGTGTTATAGAACGTATAATAGGGAAGAGACCGGGCCCCTTCGATCTTTTGATATCTCGTTTAACGGGCAGGGCGAGATAGATCTACAGTGCCCAGATGGATAGGTGACAGACCTCGGCACCTCAGACGAGGAGAGTATGAGCTCCGATGGCGTACCTGTGGAGTACGAGGTTGATGAGATCGAGCCGATGGACATGGGACCGGATGATGATGAGTTAGAGCGGTCTATGGAGGAGGATTCCGAGCCCGAGGAGATGGATACTAAGGACGAGCCAGAGGAGGCTGAGTCCGAGTTAGACTCTTTAGATTCCGATGAGAAGGTGTCTAACAGTTCTTCTTCGTCAGAGTCTTCTGGTTCTGACCCGGACTGGGTCCCCTAGGTTGTCTTTAGTTAGATAGAGCGGGCTGCACCTTTTTGACTGAAGTCCGCCTTAGCTCAGTATCCTCTGGCCACTGACCCTTTTGACCTTAGTGGCCGTTGATCATTTTTGGTGGTATCTGTACTCCCCGTAAATGGATATTGTACCTACTTTTAATAGTAATGAAATGTACATGTTTTTAATCTGGTGGATTTCTGTACTGTGTTATTCATGGTTATCTTATATATTGTACGGGTGTGTATATATATATATATATTTATATATGGTGTTTCCGCTTGTGTTTTGATCTCTGATAGTTGGGTGTTGGGTCGGCGACGTCTTGGGCCATTACAACAAACTCGACCTTTGGTGGGATGCTCGCGCTTCGTGGGGTACGGGGCGTGACAAAATTAGTTCCATAAAAGTATCCACAAAAATAACAAACTGAAGAGGTACAGAGAACTTGAATATGGTTTTTCCAGAACAAAGAGCAAGAAATGAATCCGAATGGAAAACCACCAAATTTGATTCAAAAAAACTCATACCCAGCAACTTGAATGGACATGTAACACCCATTTCCACCTCTATTCAACAACCTTTACCCATCTATGTCACATGCATCACAAGTTCTTGCCATAGAACACACATGCAAGACCATTTAGGGCTTAAACTATAACATGCGAGGCTAATAAGGTCTTGTACACTCAAATCACACCTGAACCAGAACATGCACACCCATCTAACATCATAAAACTAACATGCAAGACCAAACAAATCATCCATAACAATAAACAAGCAAAACCAAGGGTATAAAGAGATGGATAGTCTTAGGAACAAGCATCATTTCCTTGTCTTGGGCTATCTAGGACCGGCAACTCTTCCTCTAAGGTGCTGGCCATGCCTAAAATGAAAGAAACAAGCTGGAAACGGAGGTGGTTCGGCGGTGATGGTGCGGCGGCGAGTGAGGATGTGAGTGACAAGAGGGAGAGGGAGAGAATGAACTTGTGTTAGAGAGAAAATGAGAACAAGAAAGTGAGAGGGTGAAAGAGGAGGGTCGGCCGAAGGGGGTAGAGGAAGAGAGGGAGAGAAATATGATTAGCTTCCCTATCATGAGCCCAAGTTGAGTGTTTAACACTCTTTCTAATCTTGCATGAATTTCCATTGGGCAAAAGGGGTGGCAAGGCATCATTATTTGGCTTAAAACAATTAAATTAACTAGCAATTAGGGACTCCATGTGGCCAGCCATGCAAGGGCATTTTGGGCACAATTTTTGTGTCCCAATTGTCCAATTCAACTGCACCTAATGTTCATTTAGGGCCTTGCTTAATGTCCATTAATCATGTACCTTGTTTGATCCCTAATCTTTTACATATTGTCACGTAATAAGTCTCTTAAATTGTCCAATGCATCCCAATGATTTTCTTGGGTCATAATGTATCCAGTACCTAAATAATCAACGTCAGGGAAGTATCTCGATAATTTTCTAATAAATCTTTGGTCAATTCCAATAGCGATTCACATAATGCTATTACGAAATTTGGAATGTTACACTTTTCCTCTCCCCCTCCTTCCGTGTAGCTGCCATTTCCCACCCGTGCATTGCACGTCTCGACCGGACGGCAGCGGACCATGGTGCCCAAGCAAGGATAGGCCACAAAAGTCTATAGCAGAGAGAGATCGAGTGGTGGAGAGGGGAGGGAACATGTAGCTGCTCTGGTTATAGAGCCATAGAGAAGAGAAAAGAGGGGGCTCGGCCAAGAATTCCAGGGGCTCGCCCAAGAAATTCAAAGGAGAGAGAGTGAGAAACAGAGAGAAAAGGGCGAGTTTTTTGGCATTCGTAGGTTACAAAGGGAAGCTAGTTAGCCTTGCCATCGCCAATTAGCCGGCTGGAGGTCCCCTATAAGTGACTTGATCGGTAAGCCTTCTCTAGCCCTTGTGTAATATCCCGATTTCGATCCGTTTTCGGAATCAATGAAATTGATGTTATTTCTCATTTTATTTTAATAAGTCTCGCCTGGAACGGATCCTTCTCGGGATACTGACCAAAAGGGAATGACTAACTAAGAAAATGGTACGTGGACCAGGAACCCGATCGCGAATTGGGCACCGATTACGAGGAACGACGAGGGAATATTTTGGGCCAAAGTGGGCCGATCCTAGGAAGGTAACGAGTTTGATTTGGCTAACGATGTACGATCGGATCGCGGGTGATTCCACACGACCGAGAGTATGCGTGGCGAACAAATCCCAAACTTAATCCGAACGATCGCGACCTCCAGAACTAGTGATAGTTCCTCGCGGTCACTTGGTAATCGAGACCGTCACGACTCGAGTAACCCTAGGTCGATACGCGTAACCTCTAAACAGCCGCCTGTTAGTGAGAGACCCTAAAATTGTAATTGAGCAAATTTGATCGCCGAATTGGATTCGGACTTGGACGTCGAATTTCGTGGACGTACACGACTATTTTGCGAGGACGACATCATTTTAGTATGGCCAATGATATTTGGGATCAATACGGTCGAAAAATGGAAATTCGGCCCGAAATTGGAAAATTACGATTTTACCCCTAAGCTTATTCTTAATATTCCGAATTTTAGGGAAATTATTGGAAGTTATTTTGGGAATTTAATTGGATAATATCAGCCCTCAATAATTCAGAAAAATATTGGACTAAAGTGCCCCTCTATTATTGGACATCAATTGATCTCAACCAAGTGAGTGAAGGGCAAAATAGGAATTAAGTAAAGTTGGTCAAACCCCCTTTTTAGACCAATAATTCTCTCTCTCATTCATTTTCCCTCACCACCTCCGGCCACTCCACCCTCCATGCCAACTCTCCTCTCTCTCTTCTCCTTCTTGCTCGGTCATGAGCAGCCCACGCCGGAGCCACCGACCAGCCGCGCCGCCACCCGTCGGGAACGGAGTACCGCTAGTCCATGCATCCAGCTAGCCGCCTCACTGTCCAACCATCCCGACCGACTCTCCCCCTTTCCTTCCTCTCTCGATCGAGTGAGCGCCATCCACCGGATAAGCCGCCTCCGCTCACTAAGGCCGCTCATCCACCGTCTCACTGTCACCACCACCCGACTGTCCCGACCTCTCCTCTACCTCATTTCCTTCCCTTTTGGCTGTGAGGACCAGCCCCCCTTGGCCGCTCGCCGTTCTTATCATTCACTACCGTGTAGGTTGCCATTCACTGCCGCCACCGTGCGCCACCGCGAGGATCGCCGGAGCGCCGCCATGAGCCGCTTGGACTGCTGGTTTCCCCCGCCGGTTCAGCCTTTAGATTGGAGCTTAGGAGTTGGTGAGTATTAGTCCCTAAACCCTAATTAGGCTAATTAAGCATTTCTAGATAGGCTTAGGCTTAATTAGGGGTTAATTAAGCTTTACCAAAAAAAATAGGGGTTAATTAAGGTGTTTTAAGGTTGATTAGTGGCATGCTAATTGGTGGCTAGTATGGTGATGAATTGGGAAGCTTAATGGGATATTTTGAGGTTGAATTATGGCTGAGATTGATCAGAATTAGTGGCTGCCTATGTAGAGTTTAATTGGCCTAAGTTTGGGTGATTTGGGGTCTAATGAGGATAATTCCCGAGCATGCTTTGTTTGGTGGATTTGGTGATTAATTTATGCTTGATTGTGCTCACTTTTATATTGTCATGCCGCGTGTTTGTGTGGCCAAGTGATGCGGTATGTGATTGGTCATTGATTTGGCGGGGAACCTATTGCTCAAGTACGTGAATCATGTGCGTCGACCTTGTGCCATACAAGATTGTATTGATTTACTTAATTTGGGCAGGCTAAGTGTAAGTTGAGCATGTCATGATGTGAATTGGGCATGTTGAGATGCACGTTGATTTTGGCGTAATTTATTGATGTGCCTATGTTGGTATTTTGTGCTCATAGTGAGTTGCATTATTACCCAAGTGTGGGATTGCATGGCCACGCATTTCGCATGCTAAGTATTGGCCTGAAATGAGAATTGTGTGAGTATGCATGCCTGACATGAGCATGTGATCACCCTAATTACCCTGATGCGTTTTACGCGGGGTTCAGATAAAATTAGTTGTGTGCACGCGTGATCACAATAAGCCCTGATGCGTGTTACGTGGGGTATTGAGTCCATCCTGATGCGTTTTACGTGGGACGATACCCGGTTCTATCGGAAGATGGCCAGCCTGATGCGTTTTACGTGGGTTTTGGTTCGTATATGGAGATCAGTGTTGCGCCTAATGCGTTTTACGTGGGCTAGAGACACCGGACCTGATGCGTTTTATGCGGGCCGGGAGTGTTGGTATTGAATGATAGACCTGATGCGTTTTACGCTGGTTGAACTCTAATCGAGAAAATAAGCAGTGTGCCAGTATGTATTACTGAGCCGGATCACGAGCATGGCATAGTGATGGCATATGTATGCCAGAGTGCATGGGCAAGTGTGCGAGTATGTGTGTACCAGTGACTCGTATGTGAGGTAGGCACTGATGAGTATGAGCATGCGTATGGCGTACGCATGACCAAGTGTGTTCGCATATATGTCGTGAGTATTATAATGAACTGTCTAACCTACAGGGTCAATTGTGTGCTCGATCTGGGCCCGAGGGCCTATGTCAATTGATTGTTAAATGTTACTGGTTATATGTGCTTTGTTTGCCTGTCAAGAGGTGTATGTTAGTCTAGTTTAGGTTTAGGGGTTTTTACTCACTGAGATTCGTCTCACTGTTGTTAAAACCCAACATTTCAGACCCCCAGCCATGAATCCAAGAAGCCCGCCTCCTCGTTTTGGGATCCCTAGGCATGTGGATAATCAGGAGGTGGAATATCCTTTAAGAGACGACCGAGCCTTTGTCAAGTATTCGAGCGTTGTTTGGGTTGACGAGGGCGGATTATACCTGAAGCCTTATTCATACATAGCTTGGACTTATTGAGATGGTTTAGAGGAGACCAGTCTGCTAAGAAGCTTCGACATACCCTTTCATGGCGTTGGTGAGTGGGACCCTTCGGCGATCACTCCCCCCCCGATGGCGAGATCGTTAATCCCGAGGAGCCGGATAAGGAGCCGCCCATGGTGCCCCCAATGGAGCCGCAAGTTGTGCAACCATTGCAAGCGATCCCTCCGTATTGCGATCCTCATATTCCTCCGGGGTTCGAACCAGAGGACTCAAGAGAAGATTGGGAGGAGGGTGATCCTTAGGAGCCACCAGAGTATTTTAGGGGTTGCATAGAGTAGGTTTGACCAGTCACTTTTTGGAAGATAGGTCGACCTATAGTGAAGTTAAGTTAACCCAACCACCCGTCCCTTTTTATTGTGTCGGTGGTTTTTGGATGCTCGTCTTGCTAAGTTTGAGCGTAATGTTGGTTGTATGCTCAGTAAGATGGCAATGTATATGTTTCCTTGGTTAATACAAGTGTATATTTGTTATCCGGTTGTTTGATGTTCATGCTATCCTTGGTCTCGTGTTGTTTTTACTCGTACGGGTGTTTTTACATTACTTTCGCATGTGCAATGATCTTTGTGTTGTGTGATGGGTTGGTGATGCGTCCTGGGACTTCGCACCAAATTCAACCTCGGCAGGGATGTTGCGCGTCGTAGGGTTCGGGGCATGATATCCCCGTTTGATTTGATATCAGAGCAAGGTCAGCTCGATCCAATTTGATCGAAGCCTGAAGTGATAAGGAGCGAGGACCTTGGGTAGTCAATAGGGAGACCTTGTGTGCTAAGTGTACCTCCTGACTGTCTGTGTCTTGATTGATTGGTTGTATAAATTAACTCGTAAAATGTAGGTGCGGCAGGACCCAAGGTAAATACGCGCATCTCCTTAGTTGAGGTTTTGTGCCACTTGTGTTTGGCCGCATGCTGAGTGGTTGAATGCTATTGTGATGCCTACCTAGGACCTTAGACCGGTTTAGCTAGGTTTAGGTCTCTAATTCCTGAATAGAATTATAGTAGATAGGTGAGTGGTGATTGAAACCTGTAAGGATGAGCTTGAGAGGTAGGGGTATATGGAGTCAATCAAGTTCTGAGGGCAAAGCAGCAATGAACTCGCGAGTGGACAAGGTCATGAGGACACTTGAGGAAATTGGTAATATTATAGGTAGGCAGGCTCAGGAGCGGACTACCACTATAGCTCAGGCTGTTGAGGCCGCTATAGCTGTTGCTAATAGTAATAATGAAAATCATGATTAAGGGCAAGGAAATGCAAGTGATCGGTAGAAAGCCATCAGAGGAAGAGTGTTTCCTGCTGGTACCGCTTAGATTTGGATTGTATTTGTTAAGGCCTTTAAAGGCAAGTACATCCCCGAGAGGGCACGAGAACGGAAGTTAGCTGAATTTATGAGGTTTCATTAAGGGCAGATAACAGTGGACCAGTATGAAGCTGAGTTTGCTAGGTTATCCAAGTCTGCCCCAAAAATAGTGAAGGACCCATTAGATAGGACCTCGAGGATTCGAGAAGGATTGAAGCGAGACCTCCGTAGTCAGACGATATCGCTGAATCTGAAGGACTATAATGAGATTTATGAGCGGGCCTAAGCAATTGAACATGAAGTGATAGAAAGGGCTACCGCTTTTGTGATTGGTGATAGAGAAGAAAGGATAGACCTAGTGATTCTGGCTATGTGTGATTTTGATGTAATTGTGGGCATGGATTGATTAGTCAAACAAAATGCCGTGATGGATTGCAGTGGTAGGGTGATTCAGTTTAGTCCGGCTGGACACCCTAAATCAGAGATTGTGGGGAGTCAAGGAGGAACCTCGATTCCTTGGGGTTTTACCAGTGGAAGCAACAAAGTTGTTGGATGAGAGTTGTCAAGGTTACCTAGCAAGTGTGGTTGATTCGACGATAAGAAGAAGTGCGGCTAGAGGATATAGTCGTGGTATGCAACTTTCCTAATGTCTTTCCTCAGGAATTGTCGGGATTGCCACCAGAAAGAGAAGTGGAGTTTGTTATCGAGGTGGCCCTGGGACTGAGCCAATCTCGAAGCCGCCTTAAAGGATGTTGTTGTCGGAGTTGAAAGAAATAAAGGTACAGGTGCAGGAACTGCTAGATAAGGGTTTTATTTGATCGAGTGCATCTCCATGGGGAAACGCCAGTCTTGTTCGTGAGAAAGAAGGATGGGTCGTTAAGGCTATGTATCGATTATCGTAAGCTGAAACAGGTGACAATCGAGAATAAGTATCCCCTCACGAGGATTGACGACTTGTTCGACAAGTTATAAGGAGGCTCGGTATTCTCTAAGAGTGACCTATGGATAGGGTATCATCAGTTGAGAATTCGGAAGGAGGATATTCCTAAGATGGCATTTAGGACAAGGTATAGGCATCATGAATTCATGGTAATGCCATTTGGACTAATTAATGCCCCTGCGGCTTTCATGGACTTAATGAATCAAGTATTCAAGGGGTTTTTGGATTAGTTCGTCATTGTTTTTATAGATGATATTTTAGTGTATGCAAAGGGGCCGGAGGAACATGAAGTATGCTTGGAAAGGTCCTACGAATGTTAAGAGAGCATACACTATAAGCTAAGTTTAACAAGTGCAAGTTTTGGCTTAACCGAGTAGCATTTCTAAGACATATAATTTTCGGAGAAGGAATCTCCGTGGATCTCGCTGAGATTGAAGAAGTGACGGGTTGGCCGAGATCGATGACAGTTACTAAGGTTTGAAGCTTCTTAGGTCTGGCAGGTTACTATAGGCAATTCATGGAAAGATTCTCAATGATAGCCACTCCATTGACAAGATTGCTTAAGAAAGAAACAAAGTTTGAATGGGACGATAAGTGCGAAAGGAGTTTTCAAGAGTTGAAGTAGAGATTGATGACTGCACCAGTGCTAATGATCTCTTCAGGACCGGGAGGATATGAGATTTATAACGATGCTTCGTTTAAGAGATTGGGGTGCATGCTAATGCAACATGGAAGGGTGGTTACTTATGCATCGCGTCAGTTAAGGCCTCATGAGATGAACTACCCAACTCACGACTTGGAACTGGCAGCAATCATTTTCGCACTTAAGATTTAGAGACACTAATTGTATGGAGAAAGGTTCCAAATTTTCACGGACTACCAGAGTCTCAAATACTTGTTTTCTCAAAAAGAGTTAAATATGAGACAACGTCGTTGGATGGAGTTGCTGAAGGACTATGACTGTGACATTTTGTATCATCTCAGAAAAGCCAACCGGGTAGTAGACGCCCTAAGATAGAAGTCGAGCATTGCACAGTTAATAGTCAAAGAATGGATCTTATTGGAAGGAGTGCGAGACTCAGAATCTAAGTTCGAGGTAGGACACCTCTCCAGTTTGATGGCGATGTTAAGGATTGAACCTGAGGTACAACTCAAAATTAAGGAGTTGCAGTCTATGGGCCCTGAGATTGAGAAGATTCTGGAGATGGATGGCATTAAGAGGAAACTGAACTTCCAAGTATCCGAGGACGGAATTCTAAAGTTTCGAGGACGTTTGTGTGTGCCCGATAATTTGGAGCTTAAGGAAGAGATTTTATCGGAAACTCATAAGAGCAATTATAGCATTTACCGGGGCAGCGCGAAGATGTACCAGAACCTTCGACAATATTATTGATGGAATGGAATGAAGGTGGTTGTGGCCAAGCATGTGGCCAAGTGTTTGACGTGCCAACAAGTGAAGGCACAACATTGTAAACCTGGTGGAATGTTGCGACCATTGGAAAGCCCAGAATGGAAATGGGAGCATATTACGACGGATTTTGTAATGGGATTACCCAGAAACTAGAGGGCACACGATTCTATCTGAGTGATAGTGGACAGATTGACCAAGTTAGCGCACTTCCTAGCAGTACGAAAGACTTCGAGTTGGAAAGATATGCGGAATTGTATGTGCGCCAGATAGTCTGTCTTCATGGAGTACCGGTAATAATCACTTCAGACCGTGATTCCCGGTTTACTGCTAATTTTTGGAAGAGTCTGCAAGCGACAATGGAATAAAGTTGCAATTCAGTACGACCTATCATCTACATACGGATGGCCAGTCTGAAAGAATGATCCAAACTTTAGAGAATATGCTGAGAGCATGTGTATTAGACTTTCGGTGCAAGTGGGAAGAACAGTTGCATTGGGTTGAAATTACCTACAATAACAACTTTTAGCAGAATATTGGGATGACACCGTTTGAAGCACTTTATGGTAGAGCATGTAGAACACTATTGTGTTGGGACGAAGTTGGTGAAAGAAGTATCATGGGCCCAGAATTGGTACAGCAGACGGTTGAGGCCGTCGAGATTATTCAGGAAAGAT
Source organism: Syzygium malaccense (assembly GCA_031216405.1). Lineage (NCBI taxonomy): Eukaryota > Viridiplantae > Streptophyta > Magnoliopsida > Myrtales > Myrtaceae > Syzygium > Syzygium malaccense. The sequence continues at coordinate 20,415,014 of CM062259.1, read as the reverse complement.
TAAGGACCACGCAGAGCCACCAGAAAAGTTACGCCGATCGGAAACGACGACCTTTGGAGTTTCAGGTTGGAGACCATGTGTTTCTGTCACGTCCCGTACCCCATGAAGCGTGAGCATCCCACGCATAGGTTGAATTTGTTACGACGTCCCAGGATGCGTCACCGACCCAACACCCAACATGCAGAACATGGCACATACGGAAGCAACGTATATAAATATATATACACCCGTACAATAAATAAGATAACCATGGGCAGCACAACAATGGAAATCAATATGAGTAAAACATATACATTTCATCACCATTAAAATATATACAATATCCATTTACAAGGAGTATAACAACGAACTCAAAAACTGATTAACTGCCACTCAAGTCAAAAAGGAATAGTGGCCAGGGGGTCAGGGATACTAGACTGAGATGGGGCTCTGATCAAAAAGTTATAGCCCGATCTATCTAAAGCTGAGGCTAAACTAGGGGACCCAGTCCGAGTCAGAATCAGAGGACTCAGAGGATGAAGAACTATCAGGCATCTCTTCCTCTGAATCCATAGCCTTAGGCTCGGCCTCCGGCTCAGCATCCTCCTCGATCGGCTGCCTTAGCTCCTCATCCAACTCTGCCCCCTCTCCGGCTCTATCGGCTCCGGATCAATATCCCAGTCTTCTAGCTCCATGTCTATCGGATCGAGCTCATCCACCTCATACTCAACGGGTACACCATCAGAGCTCACACTCTCCTTGGCTGAGGTATCGGGGTCTACTACCTGTCCATCGGGGCCCTGTGGGTCAAACTCGCCCTCCCAAGTAAACGGAATATCACACGTCTGAAGGGGCCCAAGCTCTACTCCATCCTCATCTCTAAAACACCACGCCACGTACTCGTGGGTCTCATAGTGTGTCTCCCCGACATCGACCCATACTAAGGTATAGTACCTAATGTACATCTCCCCGTTTCCTATCGGGAATACTGACATCGTCTTATTGAGGTGATGGGGAATCCCAAAACGTACTGGCGCCTCTGCCATTCTCAGGGCCGGGGGTCTGAAATAGTGGGTTTATATAATAATGAGATAAGTCTCAGCGAGTAAAAACCCCTAAACCTAAACTAAGCTAACATGCACATCCTGATAGACAAACAAACCCACAATACACAATAATTGCAACCAAATGATCTTGGCCCTTAGGCCCAGATTGAGCATACAATCGACCTTGCAAATTAGGCAATTCAATATAATATCCACGGCACATATGCGACACACTTGGTCATACATACGCCATACGCATGCTTATGCTCATTAGTGCTTATCTCACACACGAATCGCCGGCACACACATAGCCACATACTCTGTAACATCCCGAATTTCGATCAGTTTTCGAGACCAATAAAGTGTATATTGATTCTCATTTAATTTTAGTAAGTCTCGCCCGAACTTGATCAATCGCGGGATACTAACCCAATGAGAATGGGTAACTAGGAAATGGTACGTGGATCGGGGACCCGATCGCGAATTGGGCACAGATTTCGAGAAAACGTCGAGAAAATATTTTGGGCCAATGTTGGCCGATCTTAGGAAAGTGACGGATTCGAGTTAGCCAACGACGTACGATTGGATCGCGGATGATTCCGCACGATCGAGAGTACACGTGGCGAACGAATCCCGAATTTGATCCGAACGATCACGACCTCCGGCACTAGTGATAATTCCTCGCGTTCTCCCAAAAATCGAGCCCATCACGACTCGGACAACCCTAGGTCGATACGCGTAAACCCCTAAACAGCGGCCCGTTAGTGAGAGGCCCTAAAATTTTAAAATGAGCGAATTTGATCGCGAAATTGGACTCGAACATCGATGTCGAAATTTCGTGGATGTTTACCATTATTTTGCGAGGCCAACGTCATTTTTGAGTGGCCACACCTATTTGAGGATAGTACGGTCGAAAAATGGAATTTCGACCCGAGATCGAAAAATTATGAAAATGCCCCTGTGCCCAATTTTCACTATTCTGAATTTGGATCAATTTTTTGGGCAATAATTGAGGATTAATTAAGTGGATAACTATTATGATTTATTGAATTACTATTATGCCCTTGCATTATTGGATGAGGACATTTGTGGGCCATTGGATTAAGGGTAAAATGGTCCAAGGGGCTAGGATTGTGACATGTGGCATCTATTAAGGGGTATTTGACCAACTTTGACTCTCATTCTCTCTCTCCTCCCCCATTTGGCCGCTCCCCCTCTCCCGTCCGCCTCTCCTCCGCTGTTTCCTCCTTCGGCCAACCACCGCCGGAGCCACGCCAACGCCGGTCACCGTATGCCGTCGCCGTCTAGACGTGCTACCGTCTCCGCCTCACCTCACCACCCTCACCCCTCGCCTCACTGTCCTTCCCCTGTTCTGGCTGTAAGGACCATCGGAATAGTCGTGGCCGTGAGGACGCTGGCCAAGCCATCATCGCCGGAGCCACCGTCCGCTGTCCGCGCAGTCATTGCTACCCACGCCGAGCATTGCTAACCACCACTGACCAGCAGCATCGTCATCACCACCGCCTAGCCGCCACCGTACGGTTCGGCCAAGAAGGACCGCCGCCCGTATCACCGCGCCATCGTCCGTATTGCCGGAACGCCGCCGTCGATCTTGCCGTTTACCGGTAATTGGCCGCCCATTCCCGTCGACTCGATTTGGATTAGGCGAGTATTAATTCTTAAACCCCAATTAGGACTAATTTTGTCTCTCTAGATAGGATTAATAGATTTAGACGCTAATTAGTGTGTTTATGGACTAATTAGTGTCCCACTTGATTGCCTTTTTATTTGATTAAATTGTGGGAGCTTAATGATGTTGGTGAGAATGGAAATTGGCTGACTAGGTGGCTGTCCGTGAGGGGCTTGTTCGGGCTAAATTTGAGGGAATTTGGGACTAAGCCATACAATTGCCGTATATGACTGGATTAATTTAATCGTGGCTGAATTGTGCTTAGCCGTGTTCAATTTTGTGACGCCTTGAGTGTGTCCTAGTGTGGTCGAGTGGAAGTGGTATGGTGGACCTTTGGTGCGTGGATTGACGTTGTTCTAATTGTGGGAAATGTGTGCCGTGCCGAATTGCGCTTAATTTCAAAATTTGGACATGCGGATGAATTGTTGAGTGGCCATACTATAGTACTAATTGAGCATGTCTTGATGTTGTTGATGGATATACCTAAGATTGAAATTGTGTGCCTATGGTAGTTTGATTGCACATTATACATGACTATGGCCTTTGCACATTAAAATTTGGCTTGAATTATGAGTGCGGGAATGCACGTGCCTGATGTGTATATTTATAGGCCTTCGGGTCGTGGCCTTCGGGTCGGAATATTTGCTGGCCTTTGGGTCATGGCCTTCGGGTCGGTTTGTAATCGTTGGCCTTCGGGTCGGTATATTTGTGGGCCTACGGGTCGATTTATAACTGTAAACGAGCCGCATGCCAGAGTGCATTGCTTGAGACAATTCATGAGCATGGCAATTGTGTACCGGAGTGTGTTAGCCGTGGTGCGTATTCGGTGAATTGTATGTCAGGCTAGCATTAAGGAGCATGAGTATGCATATGGCGTACACGTAACCAGTGTGTGTACGTATGTGCCGTGAACATTATTATGAAATGTCTAACCTGCAGGGTCATTGTATGAGTGATCTGGGCTGTGGGCCTAGGTCAATTATTGTGATGTTTATGGTATACTGTTATGTGTGTTTTAATCGTCTGTTAGGATGTGCATGTTAGCCTAGTTTAGGTTTAGTGGTTATTACTTACTGAGATTCGTCTCATGGTTATTGGAAACTGACATTTCATATCCCCGGCAGTGAGGATGGCAAAGGCGCCAATCCGTTTTGGGATTCCCCACTTCATCGAGAAGACTATGTCCGTACATCCCGTAGGGAACGAGAATATGTACATTAGATACTATACTTTAGTATGGGTAGATGTTGGGGAGTTAGTATCGGAGACCCATGAGTATGTTGCGTGGTGTTATAGAACGTTTAATGGGGAAAAGACCGGACCCCTTCGGACTTTTGATATCCCGTTTAACGGGCAGGGCGAGGTAGACCCGCAGTGCCCCGATGGATAGATGGTAGACCTCGGCACCTCAGACGAGGAGAGTATGAGCTCCAATGGTGTACTTGTGGAGTAGGAGGTTGATGAGGTCGAGTTGATGAGTTAAAGCAGCCTATGGAGGAGGATCCCGAGCCCGAGGAGATGGATGCTGAGGACGAGCCAGAGAAGGCTGAGTTCGAGTTAGACTCGTTAGATTCTGATGAGGAGCTATCTGACGGTTCTTCTTCGTCAGAGTCTTCTGGTTCTGACTCGGACTGGGTCCCTTAGGTTGACTTTGGTTATAGATAGAGCAGGCTATACCTTTTTGACTGAAGCCCATCTTAGTTTAGTAACCTTTGGCCACTGACCCCCTTTTTGACCTTAGTGGCCGTTGATCGCTTTTGGTGGTAGTATGTGCTCCTCGTAAATGGATATTGTATCTGTTTTTAAAAGTAATGAAATGTATATGTTTTTAATCTGATGGATTTCAATATTGTGCTATTCATGGTTATCTTATCTATTGTACGGGTGTATATATATATATACACGTTGCTTCCGCCTGTGTTTTGATCTCTGTTCGTTGGCTGTTGGGTCGGCGACGCGTCCTGGGACGTCGCAACAAATTCGACCTTTGAGTGGGATGCTCGCGCTTCGTGGGGTACGGGGCGTGAAATCCCCGCCTGAAATTGGTATCAGAGCAAGGTTAACTCGATCTAATCAGGTCGAAACCTAGAGTGATAAGGAGCGATGACCATGGGTAGCCAGTAGGGTGACCTAGTGTGCTAAGTGTACCTCCTAACTGTTTGTATTTGTATTGCTTGGTTGGATTTGACCCGTATGATGCAGGTGCGGCAGGACCCGAGGTAAGTGTATGAATCCCTTGGGTGAGATCCTGTGCTGTTATATTAGGCTGCATGCTAGGTGTTTGGTTGTTATTGTGTTAGATACCCGCCTAGGACTTAGACCGGTATAGTTGGTTTAGGTCTCTAATTCCTGAGCAGATTTATAGCAGGTAGTTGAGTGTTAGAAAGTGGAAAGATGAGTAGAAGAAGGGAAAAGGAACCCCAAGGTCAGCCGAGTTCAGGAGGCCAAGAGGCTCGAGACCGCAGACTGGAGGACGTTATTCAGACCCTACATGAGATGGGGAATATAATGGGAAGACAGGCTCAAGAAAGGGCCGCTACAATTGCCGAGGCTGCAGCAACTGCTGTTATTAATAGGAATCAAGCCCAGCAAGCACAAGCTCAACCAGTGGTGGCGAACAGGTAGATGCACCAGCTGGTAGAGCAGTTTCTTAAGTTGAAACTGCCCAAGTTTACGAGCCGGGGTGACCCCGAAACCGCCCCGCCTTGGGTGGAAGAGTTAGAGAAGGCGTTCGATTTACTGGGGTGCACCGAAATCAAGAAGATTGCTTTGGCAACATACCAATTGCAGGACAATGCTAATGACTAGTGGAAAGCCACCAAAGACCGAGTGTTTCCCGAAGGCATCGATCAGACTTGGACTGCATTTGTTAAGAGCTTTTACGGGCAATACTTTTCGGAGAGTGCCCAGGAGAAGAAAATAGCAAAGTTCATGAGACTTCATCAGGGATCAATGACGGTAGTCCAGTATGAGGCAGAGTTTGCGAGACTATCGAGGTTTGCTCCGAGAATGGTAGAAAATCCACTGGACAAGACTCGAAGATTTTGAGATGGTTTGAAATCGGATCTTCGTACTCAGATGCTCCTATTGAACATTTGAGATTACAGAGAATTATATGAACGAGCCCAAACGATGGAACGGGATCAGATGGATAGAGCAACCGCATCTGGATCACGGTTTGCTCAAAACCGGGACAATCGTCGCTTTGGCAAGAAACCAATGACGGGTAATAGGCTATTTATCCCACCGCCTAGGAGGAACATCGGGAAGCTTAACCAGCAATCGAGCAGATTTGGAGCTTATTTCAGATGCAGGAGTTTGGAACATCAGGTTAGAAGTGTCCCCAACAGCGCCCTTTTGTACCCCCGATGCAACAACCATCTAGAGTTGGGAATCAAGCCGGGAATCCCCTATCGGCTATTCAAGGAAGACCTCCCGCTCAAGGAAGGGTCTATGCAATAGCGTGCAAAGATGCTGAGGATGCGCCGTGCATGGTCACAGGTACTATTTCTCTCTGTGATCATGCTGTATATGCGTTATTTGATTCAAGGGTGACCCACTCATTTATTTCAGAGCAATTCGTTAGGTTGGTTAGTATTGAACCAGTATTACTTGAGAATATGCTTTGTGTGTCGACCCCACTGCATGATAGGGTGTTAGTATCGTTGGGGTGTCTTGACTGTAAAATTGTGATTGGGAATAGAGAAGAAAGAATTGGTTTGGCTGTATTGGCCATGTATAATTTCGATGTGATCATCGGTATGGATTGGCTGATGAAGCAGAAAGCCATTATGGATTGCGACAATAGGATGATCCAGTTTAACCCGATTGGACATCCTAGGTTTGAATTCCAGGGAAACCGAGGAGGAATCTCGATCCCTTAGATTTCCTCGCTTGAGGTGACTAAGTTGCTTGATGAAGGTTGCGAGGGATATCTGGTGAACATAATGGACTCGACAGTGGCGGAACCTAAGTTGGAAGAAATACCCGTAGTGTGCAATTTTTTCGAGGTCTTTCCTTAGGAATTGCCAGGTTTACCGCCGGAATGGGAAGTGGAATTTGTGATAGAGTTGGCCCTAAGTACTGAGCCAATCTTTAAGGCTCCATATCGGATGTCCTTATCAAAGTTGAAAGAGTTGAAGGTCCAGATGCAAGAATTACTGGATAAGGAGTTTATTCGTCCTAGTGCGACTCCGTGGGCAGCGCCGGTCCTGTTTGTGAGGAAAAAGGATGGGACGCTGAGACTATGTATAGATTATCGGTAACTGAATCAAGTAACAGTGAAGAACAAATATCCACTGTCGAGGATCGGTGACCTATTCGATCAATTACAAGGAGCTTCGGTGTTCTCTAAGATCGACTTACGGACTGGGTATCATCAGTTGAGGATCCGGTAGGAAGACATGCCCAAGACCGCCTTTAGGATGAGATATGGACACTATGAGTTTACAGTGATTGTCACGACCCGAATCCCACGGCGTGTGAACACCCCTACAAAGGTCGATTTTGGTGCGACGTCCCAGGACGCATCCGCGACCCAACACACAACACAAAGATCAAGTCACATGTGAAAGCACGATATATAATTAAATATATCACCCAGACAAAAATTATAGAGAATAAGGATAGCCACTTAATTAAAAACAACTTTTCATTAATATAAACACATAGAGATATTTACAACATCCATTTACAATACATCACAGCAGTACAAAAACAGGTCGTGGCCACTACAACAAAAAGGGGTAAATGGCCAGGGCGATCTATGGCACTATCAAGGTAGGGTAGGGCTTAGATCAAAAAGGTACTGGCCCAACCTACTGCGACTAGGGCTAACCTACGGGACCCAGTCCGGGTCAGAATCAGAAGACTCTGACGAAGAAGAACTATCTGGCAACTCCTCATCAGAATCCAACGAGTCTAACTCGAACTCAGCCTCCTCTGGTTGATCCTCTGCATCCATCGCCTCGGGTTCGGGGTCCTTCTCCATCAACTGCTCCAACTCGTCATCATCCGGCTCCACGTCCATCGACTCAAGATCATCGGCCTCGTACTCCACGGAAACGCCATCTGAACTCGCACTTTCCTCCGCTGAAGTGGCGGGATCCACTAAATCACCGTCGAGACACTAGTTATCAATCTCACCCTTCCCATTAAACGGAATATCAAAAGTCTGAAGGGGTCCGGTCTTCTCCCCATTAAACATTCTATAACACCATGCAACATACTCATGGATTTCAGATTCTAACTCTCTGACATCTACCCATACTAAAGCATAGTATCTAATGTATATATTCCCATCCCCTACGGGATGTACAGACATGGTCTTCTCGATGAAGTGGGGAATCTCAAAACGCACGAGCGCATCTGTCATCTTCACTACCGAAGATTTGAAAAGTAGGGTTTTAAACAATTATGAGACGAATCTCAGTAAGTAAGCCCCTTAAACCTAAACTAGGCAAACGTGCACCTCCTGACAGGAAAACAATCCCATACAACCACAAACATCAATAATTGGCCGAGGCCCTTAGGCCCAAGTTATCACATTCTTAACCTTGCAGGTTAGACAATTTATGAAAAATGCCCAAAGCACACAAACATGTACTCATTTAGCCACACGTACGTCAAACGCATGCTCATACTCATAAATGTTCGTGCTGCACATCAGTCACTGAGTCGCACGTTCTCGCACTCATGCACACACGTGCCTCTAATATGCCATGCTCATGACTTGGCTCAATATCATACACTGCCAATTTCTCAATTTATTACTCGACCCGTGTAATATGCATCAAGTCTAAATTTATTAACAACACTTCATGGCCTGCGTGAAACACATCGGGCCCGATGTCTCTAGCCCGCGTAAAACGCCTCAAGCGCAACACCGATCTCCACATACGGACCACACCCGCGTAAAACGCATCAGGTTGGCCGTCTTCCGGCAATCCGGGCATCGTCCCGCGTAATACGCATCAGGACGGATTTTTATGCGATCACACATGCACACTATTAGTTATTATCTGGATCCCACGTAAAACACATCATGGTATTTTAGTGATCACATGCTCACCCTCGACATGCAGGATCTCGTGGCCATGCAATTCTCACATTCTAGCATGTCACAATATAAATTGAGCGTAACATTTCAAATGAACAAATAATCAATCAATGCCAATTTAATACACTAATTACGCCACAACGTACTCAATTTCGATCACACTTAGACCAATTCTTGCACGGTCCATAATAACACATATAATATACACCATTTGGACATGAAATTAACCACAATCAGGGCCCGCTATTCTAGCATATACTCGGCCCAATTCACGTACGGCATGGCATCACAACATTCAACCAACAAATCACCCGAAACAATTCAATTCAAACAATACGTCAATTTCCCGATTAAGCTTAACTATTAGCCAGACTAGGCTAATTCGGTTTCCCCCATTGACCGAACCTAAACAGCCCCTCACGGGCCCTAATTTGCGTCCAAAACGACATTTTATTCACTTTAGATCATCACACAACCCGCCAATATCATCTCAGCCACTAATTACCTCTAAATTTCCCTAATTAACCCCTAAACCCACTATTCTTATCAAGAAAATGCAATTAAGCCTAAATTGGGTTTAGAGTTAATACTCACTAAATTCAAATCGGGACGACGAGGAACGGGCGGCCAATTGTTGGTGAACGGCGAAATCGGTGGCGGCGTTCTGGCGGCGACAACTCACGGCGATCGGCGACGTACGGACGGCGAACGGACGACTGAGGCGAGCTTGAATGGCGGCCAACGGTGCTCGGCGGCGACGGCGATGCAACGGTGGGGCTGATCCGGCGATCCCAACACCGTACAAGAGAGAGAGAGAGAGAGAGAGAGAGAGAGAGAGAGAGTGCCGAGACAGAGAGAGCTGGGATGGTGAGGACGATGATGGCGAGATGGTGGGGATGGCCTGAGTGGATGGCGGCTCGGCGGTGCGACCAACTCCGGCGATCGTTGCTCCGGCGATCGGCCTAGCGTCCCACGGCCAAGGAAGAAGAAGAAATAGGGAAGGAGAGGGGCCAGCGAAAATGGGGATGGGAGAGAGAGAATGGCCGGTCAAAGTAGTCTTAATGGGTCAAAAGTTGATTGCTACGTGTCGCGATCCGGTGCGTTGGACCTTTTTGCCCTTCAATCTAATGGCCACTATACATTCTTATCCAATAATTGATGGGCCTTTTGATCTTTCAATAATTCTAATAATTATCCACTTGCTTAATCCTCAATTATTGCCCAAATTGATCCAAATTCGAAATAGTGAAAATTGGGTAAAGGGGCATTTCAGTAATTTTCCGGTCCCGGGTCGAAATTCCATTTTTCGGCCATACCAATCCCAAATATACGTGGCTAGCAAAAAATGGTGTCGGCCGCGCTAAATAATCACTTACGCCCTCGAAAATCGGCTTCAAAGTTATAAGGGCAAAACCGTAATTTTTCACTCCCGGGTCTAAATTTCATTTTTCGACCATACACACTCCAAATATGTGTGGCCACTCTAAAACGACATCGGCCTCGAAAAATAATCTCATACGGTCTCAAAAATTGATGTTGGGGTCAGAGGGGCAAAATCGTAATTTTTCACTTCTGGATCGATATTCCATTTTTCGACCATACGCACTCCAAATATGCATGGCCACCCTAAAATGACATCGGTCTTGCAAAATAGTCGTATACGACCTTGAAACCCAAGTCTAGGTCAATTTTTCGCAATCAAAATCGCTAAATTTCAAATTTTAAGGTCTCTGACTAACGGGCGGCTATTTAGGGGTTACGCGTATCGACCTAGGGATACTCGAGTCGTGACGGTCTCGATTATCGAAAAAACGTGAGAATTTATCACTAGTGCCGGAGGTCACGATCGATCGGTTTAAGTTCGAGATTTATTCACTACGTGTACTTTTGGTCGTGCGGAATCACCCGCGATCCGATCGTACATCGTTGGCCAAACTATATCCATCACTTTCCTAGGATCGGTCCACATTGGCCCAAAATATTTCCTCGCCGTTTCTCGGAATCGGTGCCCAATTCACGATCGGGTCCCTGGTCCACGTATCGTTTCCTAATTAATCATTCCCTTTTAGTTAGTATCCCGAGAGTGATCAATTCCGGGTGAGACTTATTAAAATGAAATGAGAAATAATATCTACTCTATTGATCCCAGATATGGGTCGAAATTCAGGATGTTACAACTCTTCCTCCTTACAAAAATTTCGTCTTCGAAATTTACAATATACCCTATTTATTTAAACAACTGGGGGTGCTGACGTCTCATGGCCTTTTTGCTCTCCCAAGTGGCACCTTCAGTTCTATGGTGCTCCTAAACCACCTTAACCATCAGGATTGTCTTGTTTCGCAACACTCGATCTTTTCGGTCCTCGATCTTGACTGGCCTTTCCACGTACGATACCCTGTGGTTCACGTCTATCTCCTCGTATCTTAGAACGTGGGTCGGGTCTGATTCATACTTCCGCAACATCGACACGTGGAATACATTATGCACATGGGATAGATTAGGTGGCAAAGCAAGTCGATAAGCCATATCTCCAATCCTTTCTAGTATTTCAAATGGACAGACATACCTTGGCCTTAACTTTCCTTCCTTGCCAAATCGGGACAATCCCTTCATAGGCGACACCTTGAGGAACACATGGTCTCTAACATGAAACTCCAAGGGTCTTCATCTCCGATTAGCATAGCTTTTCTGGCGACTCTGAGCTGTCCTTAATTTTTCTTGGATAATTTCCACAGCTTCAGTAGTCTGTTGTACTAGCTCTGGACCTGTAATACTCCGTTGACCAACTTCCTCCTAACATAATGGCATCCTACACACCCTGCCATACAAGGCTTTAAACGGGGCCATCTGGATACTCTGTTGGTAACTGTTGTTGTAGGCGAACTCCACCAAGTGTAATTGTTCTTCCCATTTGCTTTGAAAATCCAATACACAAGCCTGCAACATGTCCTCTAGAGTTTGAATCGTCCTTTCAAACTGGCCATCCGTTTGCGGATGATAGGCCGTACTGAACTGCAACTTTGTTCCCATGGCCGTTTGCAGACTTTTCCAGAAGTTGGCTATGAACCTCGGATCACGGTCCGAAGTGATCGTCACTGGTACTCCATGCAACCTGACGACTTGTCGCACATATAACTCCACGTATCTTTTTAATTCGAAATCTTTTCACATTGCCAAGAAGTGCATTGACTTAGTCAGTCGATCTACAATCACCCATATGGAGTCATGCCCTCTCTGGCTTCTTGGTAGTCTCGTTACGAAATTCATGGTGATGTGTTTCCATTTCCATTTAGGGATCTCTAACAGTCGCAATAGTCCTCCGGGCTTACAATGCTGTGCCTTCACTTGTTGGTATGTCAAACACTTGGCCACATGTTTGGCCACATCAACCTTCATTCCATTCCACTAGAAGTGCTGTCGAAGGTTCTGGTACATCTTAATGCTGCCCGGGTGAATGTTGTACTTACTGCGGTGCGCTTCGCTTAGAATTTCTTCCTTGAGTTCCAAATTATCGGGTACGCATAGTTGCCCACGGAACTTCAAAACTCTATCCTCGGGTACTTGGAAGCCCGACTTCCTCTTGGTGACGTCCACCTCAATCATCTTCTGAATCTCTGGATCCGTAGACTGCAACTCTCGGATCTTGGCCTGAATCTTCGATTCTATTCTCAAAGCAGCTAGTAAGTTTGATACGTGGCTCATTTCAAACTTGAACTCTAAATCTCTAAGTCTCTCCAGCAAAGTCCATTCCTTGATCATTATGTGCGCCATACTTGACTTACGACTCAGCGCATCGGCAACTCGATTCGCCTTTCCCTGGTGATATATAATATCGCAGTCGTAGTCCTTCAGTAGTTCCATCCATCGGCGCTGCCTCATGTTCAATTCCTTCTGCGAGAATAAGTACTTGAGGCTCTGATGATTCGTGTAGATTTGGAACCTTTATCCACATAAATAGTGTCTCCAGATCTTGAGCGCAAACACAATTGCAGCCAATTCCAAATCGTGCATCGGGTAATTTAGTTCAGGTGGTCTCAACTGGCGTGACGCATACGCTACTACTTTTCCATGCTGCATCAACACACAGCCAAGTCCTCTAAGTGACGCATCACTGTAGACTTCAAAACCTCCTGGTCCGGATGAAATAGTCAGAACCGGGGCGGTCATCAACCTATGCTTCAATTCCTGAAAGCTTTTCTCGTATTTGTCGTCCCATTCAAACTTGGCTTCCTTCTTAAGTAGCCGTGTCATCGGCATGGCTATCGACGAGAATCCTTCCACGAAATGTCGATAATAGCCAGCTAGACCTAGAAAGCTTGGATTTCTATCACCGAAGTCGGTCTTGGCCACTTTGTTACCGCTTCAATCTTCGTCGGATTTACAGAAATCCCATCTCCTGAGATTATATGGCCAAGGAACGCTACTTTGTTTAGCCAGAATTTGCACTTACTGAACTTAGCGTAAAGTGCATGCTCCCTTAACGTCCGTAGCACCTCTGTTAAATGCATCTCATGCTCCTCAGGGCTTTTAGAATACACTAGGATATCATCAATAAATACAATCACGAACTGATCTAGAAACTCCTTGAACACCCTGTTCATCAGATCCATAAAAGCAGTAGGGGCATTTATTAATCCGAAGGGCATTACTGTAAATTCGTAGTGTCCATACCTCATCCGGAAAGCAGTCTTGGGTATATCTTCCTTCCGGATCCTCAATTGGTGATACCCAATCTGTAGATCGATCTTGGAAAACATCGACGCTCCTTGCAATTGGTCGAATAGATAATCTATCCTCGGTAGTGGATATTTGTTCTTTATTGTTACCTGATTCAACTACTGGTAATCTATGCACAATCTTCGAGTCCCGTCTTTCTTCCTCACGAACAGGACTGGCGCTCTCCGTGGGGACGCACTAGGGCGAATGAAACCCTTGTCCAGGAGTTCTTGCATCTGGACTTTCAACTCCTTTAATTCCGACGTCCGATATGGTGCCTTTGAGATCGGTTCAGTTCCCGGGGTCAATTCAATCACAAATTCCACTTCTCGCTCAGGCGGCAATCCTGGTAATTCCTGAGAAAAAACCTCGGGAAACTTGCATACTACAGGTATTTCTTCCAACTTGGGTCCCTCAGTTGTTGAATCAACCACGTTTACCAGATATCCTTCGCAACCATCATCCATCAGCATAGTCACCTCAAGGGAGGAAATCCAAGGGATCGAGGTTCCTCCTCGATTTCCCTAAAACTCAAATCTAGGACGTCCAACCGGATTAAATTGGATCATTCTATTACCACAATCCATAATGGCTTTCTACTTCATCAGCCAATCTATACCGATGATCACATCGAAATCATACATGGCCAATACAGCCAAATCAATTCTTTCTTCTCTATTCCCAATCACTATTTTACAATCAAAACACCCCAATGACACTAACACCCTATCATGCAGTGGGGTCATCACACATAGCATATTCTCAAGCAATACTAGTTCAATACCAACCAACCTAATGAATTACTCTGAAATAAATGAATGGGTCGCCCCCGGATCAAACAACGCATATGCAGCATGATCACATAGAGAGATCGTACCTGTGACCACGCCCGACGCTTCTTCTGCTTCTATGCGCGCCATCGCATATACCCGTCCTTGCGTTGGCGGCCTTCCTTGAATAGCCGATGGGAGATTCCCAGCTTGATTCCCAATTTGATTCTCGGATCGGGGTTATTGTGATAGCATCGGTGATTCAATGGGGCGTTGTTGAGGACAGTTCCTGATTTGGTGCTCTAAACTTCCGTACCTAAAACAAGCCCTAAAACGTCTCAGCTGCTCGCTCGGTTTCCCGATGTTCTTTCTCACCGGCGGGGTAAATCGTCTATTCCCAGTCATGGGCTTCTTCCCAAAGTGGCGATTATCTCTGTTCTAAGCAAACCGCGACCCAGATGCGGTTACTCTTTCCATTTGATCCCGTTCCATCGTTTAAGCTCGTTCATATAATTCTCTGTAATCTCAAAAGTTCAGTAGGAGCATCTGAGTACGAAGATCTAGTTTCAAACCATCCCGGAATTTTCGAGCCTTGTCCAATGGATTTTCCATCATTCTAGGAGCAAACTTCAATAGTCTCGCAAATTCTGCCTCATACTGGACTACTGTCAATGATCCCTGATGAAGTCTCATGAACTCCGCCATTTTCTTCTCCTGGGCACTCTCCGAAAAGTACTGACCATAAAAACTCTCAACAAATACAGTCCAGGTTTGGTTTACACCCTCGGGAAACACCCTATCTTTGATGGCCTTCCACCAGTCGTTAGCATTGTCCTGCAATTGGTAAGTTACCAGAGCAATCTTCTCGGTTTCGATGCATCCCAATAAATCAAATGCCTTCTCTAACTCTTCCACCCAACGTGGGGCGATTTCGTGGTCACCTTGGCCAATAAACTTAGGCAATTTCAACTTAAGAAATTGCTCTACCAGCTAGTGCATCTATCTATTCGCCACCACTGGTTGAGCTTGTGCCTACTGGGCTTGATTCCCATTGAGAACAGTAGCTACTGCGACCCCAGCAGCCTCGGCAATTGCGGCGGCCCTTTCCTGAGCCTGCCTACCCATAAACGTTCCCATCTCGTGCAGAGTCTGAATGATGTCCTCCAGTCTGCGATCTCGGGCCGCTTGGCCTCCTAAACTCGACTGACCTTGGGGTTCCTTTCCCATTCTTCTACTCATCTTTTCACTTTCCGATACTCAACTACCTGCTATAATTGCACTCAGGAATTAGAGACCTAAACCAACTATACCGGTCTAAGTCCTAGGCAGGTATCTAACACCATAACAACCAAACACCCAGCATGCAGCTTAATATAACAGCACAAGATCTCACCCAAGGGAGTCGTACACTTACCTCGGGTCCTACCGCACCTGCATCATACGGGTCAATTCCAACCAAGCAATTCAAACACAATCACAAGCTGCTAGGAGGTACATGTAGCACACGAAGTCACCCTACTGGCTACCTAATGTCTCATTGCTCCTTATTACTCCAGACTTCGACCTAATTGGACCGAGCTAACCGTGCTCTGATACCAATTCGAACTGGTGATGTCACGAGCCGAATCCCACGGCGCGTGAACATCCCCACAAAGGTCAATTTTGGTGCGACGTCCCAGGACGCGTCGCCGACCCAACATACAACACAAAGATCAAGTCGTATGCGGAAGCACGATATATAATTAAATATATCACCCAGACAAAAATTACAAAGAACAAGGATAGCCACTTAATTAAAAACAACTTTTCATTAATATAAACACATAGAGATATTTACAACATCCATTTACAATACATCACAGCAGTACAAAAACAGGTCGCGGCCACTACAACAAAAAGGGGTAAATAGCCAGGGCGATCTATGGCACTATCAAGGTAGGGTAGGGCTTAGATCAAAAAGGTACTGGCCCAACCTACTGCGACTAGGGCTGTCCTACGGGACCCAGTCCGGGTCAGAATCAGAAGACTTTGATGAAGAAGAACTGTTTAGCAGCTCCTCATCAGAATCCAACGAGTCTAACTCGAACTCAGCTTCCTCTGGTTGATCCTCTGCATCCATCGCCTCGGGTTCGGGGTCCTCCTCCATCAATTGCTCTAACTCATCATCATCCGGCTCCACGTCCATCGGCTCAAGATCATCGGCCTCGTACTCCATGGAAACACCCTCTGAACTCGCACTCTCCTCCGCTGAAGTGGCGGGATCCACTAAATCACCGTCGGGACACTAGGGATCAATCTCACCCTTCCCGTTAAACGGAATATCAAAAGTCCGAAGGGGTCCGGTCTCCTCTCCATTAAACATTCTATAACACCATGCAACATACTTATGGGTCTCAGATTCTAATTCCCTGACATCTACCCATACTAAAGTATAGTATCTAATGTACATATTCCCATCCCCTACGGGATGTACAGACATGGTCTTCTCGATGAAGTGGGGAATCCCAAAACGCACGAGCGCATATGTCATCTTCACTGCCGGCGGTCTGAAAAGTAGGATTTTAAACAACTATGAGACGAATGTCAGTAAATAAGCCCCTTAACCTAAACTAGGCAAACGTGCACCTCTTGACAGGAAAACAATCCCACACAACCACAAACATCAATAATTGGCCCAGGCCCTCGGGCCCAAGTTATCACATTCTTAACCCTGCAGGTTAGACAATTTATGAAAAATGCCCAAAGCACACACACGTGTACTCATTTAGCCATACGTACGTCAAACGCATGCTCATACTCATAAATGTTCGTGCTGCACATTAGTCACCGAGTCGCACGTTCTCGCACTCATGCACACACGTGCCTCTAATATGCCATGCTCATGACTCGGCTCAAAATCACACATTGCCAATTTCTCAATTTATTACTCGACCCGCGTAATACACATCAGGTCTAAATTTATTAACAATACTTCATGGCCCACGTGAAACACATCAGGCCCGATGTCTCTAGCCCACGTAAAACGCCTCAAGCGCAGCACCGATCTCCATATACGGACCACACCCGCGTAAAACGCATCAGGTTGGCCAACTTCCGTCAATCCGGGCATCGTCCCGCGTAATACGCATCAGGACGGATTTTTATGCGATCACATGTGCACACTATTAGTTATTATCTGGACCCCACGAAAAACGTATCAGGGTATTTTAGTGATCACATGCTCACCCTCGACATGCAGGATCTCGTGGCCATGCAATTCTCACATTCTAGCATGTCACAATATAAAATGAGCATAACATTTCAAATGAACAAATAATCAATCAATGCCAATTTAATACACCAATTACGCCACAACGTACTCAATTTCGGTCACACTTAGACCAATTCTTGCACGGTCCATAAAAACACATATAGTACACACCATTTGGACATGAAATTAACCACAATCAGGGCCCGCTATTCTAGCATATACTCTGCCCAATTCACGTACGGCATGGCATCACAACATTCAACCAACAAATCACCCGAAACAATTCAATTCAAATAATACGTCAATTTCCCGATTAAGCTCAACTATTAGCCAGACTAGGCTAATTCGGTTTCCCCCGTTGACCGAACTTGAACAGCCCCTCACGGGCCCTAATTTGCGTCCAAAACGACATTTTAATCCCTTTAGATCATCACACAACCCGCCAATATCATCTCAGCCACTACTTACCCCTAAATTTCCCTAATTAACCCCTAAACCCACTATTCCTATCAAGAAAATGCAATTAAGCCTAAATTGGGTTTAGGATTAATACTCACTAAATTCAAATCGGGACGACGAGGAATGGGCGGCCAATTGCCGGTGAACGGCGAAATCGGTGGCGGCGTTCCGGCGGCGACAACTCATGGCGATCGTCGACGTACGGACAGCGAACGGACGGTTGAGGCGAGCTTGAATGGTGGCCAGCGGTGCTCGACGGCGACGGCGATCCAATGGCGGGGTTGATCCAGCGATCCCAACGCCGTACAAGAGAGAGAGAGAGAGAGAGAGAGAGAGAGAGAGAGAGAGAGAGTTAGGATGGTGAGGACGATGATGGCAAGATGGTGGGGATGGCTTGAGTGGATGGCGGCTTGGCGGTGCAACCAGCTCCGGCGATCGTTGCTCCGGCAATTGGCCCGGTGTCCCACGGCCAAGGAAGAAGAAGAAACGGGGAAGGAGAGGGGCCGGCGAAAATGGGGATGGGAGAGAGAGAATGGCCGGTCAAAGTGGTCTTAATGGGTCAAAAGTTGATTGCCATGTGTCGCGATCTGGTGCGTTGAACACTTTTGCCCTTCAATCTAATGGCCACTATAGATTCTTACCCAATAATTGATGTGCCTTTTGGTCTTTCAATAATTCTAATAATTATCCACTTACTTAATCCTCAATTATTGTCCAAATTGATCCAAATTCGGAATAGTGAAAATTGGGCACAGGGGCATTTCGGTAATTTTTCGGTCTCGAGTCGAAATTCCATTTTTCGACCGTACCAACCCCAAATATATGTGGCCAGCCAAAAATGGTGTCGGCCGCGCTAAATAATCACTCACGCCCTCGAAAATCGGCTTCGAAGTCTTAAGGGCAAAATCGTAATTTTTCACTATCGAATCTAAATTCCATTTTTCGACCATACACACTCCAAATATGCGTGGCCACTCTAAAACGATATCTTCCTCGAAAAATAATCTCATACGACCTCGAAAATTGATGTCGGAGTCCAGAGGGGCAAAATCGTAATTTTTCACTTCCGGGTCGAAATGCCATTTTTCGACCATACACACTCCAAATATGCGTGGCCACCCTAAAATGACATCAACCTTGCAAAATAGTTGTATACGACCTTGAAAATCGACACGCAAGTCCAGGTCAGTTTTTTGCAATCAAAATTGCTAAATTTCAAATTTTAAGGTCTCTAACTAACGGGCGGCTGTTTAGGGCTTACGCGTATCGACCTAGGGATACTCAAGTTGTGACGGCCTCGATTACTGGGAAAACTTGAGAATTTATCACTAGTACTGGAGGTCACGATCGTTTGATTTAAGTTCGGGATTTGTTCGCCACGTGTACTTTCAGTCGTGCGGAATCACCCGCGATCCGATTGTACATCGTTGGCCAAACTATATCCGTCACTTTCCTAAGATCGGTCCACATTAACCTAAAATATTCCTCGTCGTTTCTCGGAATCGATGCCCAATTCACGATCGGGTCCCTGGTCCACATACCATTTCCTAATTAGCCATTCCCTTTTGATTAGTATCCTGAGAGTGATCAATTCCGGGCGAGACTTACCAAAATGAAATGAGAAATAATATCTACTCTATTGATCCCGGATATGGGTTGAAATTTGATCCGAATGATCGCGACCTCCGGCACTAGTGATAATTCCTCGCATTCTCCCAAAAATCGAGGCCATCACGACTCGGACAACCCTAGATCGATACGCGTAAACCCCGAAACAGCCGCCCGTTAGTGAGAGGATCTAAAATTTTAAAATGGGCGAATTTGATCGCGAAATTGGACTCGAATTTCGATGTTGAAATTTCGTGGATGTTTACCATTATTTTGTGAGGCCGATGTCATTTTTGAGTGGCCACACCTATTTGGGGATGGTACGGTCGAAAAATGGAATTTCGACTCGGAACCGAAAAATTATGAAAATGCCCATGTGCCCAATTTTCACTATTCCGAATTTGGATCAATTTTTTGGGCAATAATTGAGGATTAATTAAGTGGATAATTATTAGGATTTATTGAATTACTATTGTGCCCTTGCATTATTGGATGAGGACATTTGTGGGCCATTGGATAAAGGGTAAAATGGTCCAAGGGGCTAGGATTGTGACATGTGGCATCCACCAAGGGTATTTGACCAACTTTGACTCTCATTCTCTCTCTCCTCTCCCATTCAGCCGCTCCCCCTCTCCCGTCCGCCTCTCCTCCGCCGTTTCCTCCTTCGGCCAACCACCGCCGGAGCCACGCTGGTGCCGGCCACCCGCACGCCGTCGCCGTCCAGCCGTGCCACCATCTCTGCCTCACCTCACCACCCTCACCCTACGTCTCACTGTCCTTCTCCTGTTCTGGCCGTAACGACCGTCGGAACAGCCGTGGCCGTGAGGACGCCGGCCAAGCCATCGTCGCCGGAGCCACCGTCCGCCATCCGCGCAGCCATCGCCGCCCACGTCGAGCACCGCCAACCACCATCGACTAGCAGCATCGTCATCACCACCGCCTAGTCGCCGCCGTACGGTCCAGCCGAGAAGGATCACCGCTCGTATCGCCACGCCGTCGTCCGTACTGCCAGAATGCCGCCGCCAATCTTGCCGTTTACCAGCGATTGGCCGCCCGTTCCCGTCGACCCGATTTGGATTAGGTGAGTATTAATTCGTAAACCCCAATTAGGACTAATTTTGTCTCTCTAGATAGGATTAATAGATTTAGATGCTAATTAGTGTGTTTATGGACTAATTAGTGTCCCACTTGATTGCCCTTTTATTTGATTAAATTGTGGGAGCTTAATGATGTTGTTGAGAATGGAAATTGGCTGACTAGGTGGCTGTCCGTGAGGGGCTTGATCGGGCTAATTTTGAGGGAATTTGGGACTAAGCCATACAATTGTCGTATATGACTGGATTAATTTAATCGTGGCCGAATTGTGCTTAGCCGTGTTCAATTATGTGACGCCTTGAGTATGTCCTAGTGTGGTCGAATGGAAGTGGTATGGTGGACCTTTGGTGCGTGGATTGGCGTTGTTCTAATTGCGGGAAATGTGTGCCGTGCTGAATTATGCTTAATTCCAAAATCTAGACATACCGATGAAATGTTGAGTGGCCATACTATAGTGCTAACTGAGCATGTCTTGATGTTGTTGATGGATATAGCTAAAATTGAAATTGTGTGCCTATGGTAGTTTGATTGCACATTATACATGACTATGGCCTTTGCACATTAAAATTTGGCTTGAATTATGAGTGCGGGAATGCACGTGCTTGATGTGTATATTTATAGGCCTTCGGGTCGTGGCCTTCGGGTCGGTTTGTAATCGTTGGCCTTCGAGTTGATATATTTGTGGGCCTACAGGTCGATTTATAACTGTAAACGAGCCGCATGCCAGAGTACATTGCTTGACACGATTCATGAGCATGGCAATTGTGTGTCGGAGTGTGTTAGCTGTGGTGCGCATTCGGTGAACTGTATGTCAGGCTGGCATTAAGGAGCATGAGCATGCGTATGGCGTACGCGTGACTAGTGTGTGCACGTATGTGCCGTGAACATTATTATGAAATGTCTAGCCTACAGGGTTATTGTATGAGTGATCTGGGCTACGGGCCTAGGTCAATTATTGTGATACTTATGGTACACTGTTATGTGTGTTTTAATCGCCTGTCAGGAGGTGCATGTTAGCCTAGTTTAGGTTTAAGGGTTATTACTTGCTGAGATTCGTCTCACGGTTGTTGGAAATCGACATTTCAAATCCCTGGCAGTGAAGATGGCAAAGGCGTCAATCCATTTTGGGATTCTCCACTTCATCGAGAAGACTATGTCCATACATCCTGTAGGGAACGGGAATATGTACATTAGATACTATACTTTAGTATGGGTAGATGTTGGAGAGTTAGTATCGGAGACCCACGAGTATGTTGCGTGGTGTTATATAACGTTTAATGGGGAAGAGACCGGACCCCTTCGGACTTTTGATATCCCATTTAACGGGCAGGGTGAGGTAGACCCACAGTGCCTCGATGGACAGATGGTAGACCCCGGCACCTTAGACGAGGAGAGTATGAGCTCCGATGGCATACCTGTGGAGTACGAGGTTGATGAGGTCGAGCTGATGAACATGGGACCGGATGATGATGAGTTAGAGTAGCCTATGGAGGAGGATCCCGAGCCTGAGGAGATGGATGCTGAGGACGAGCCAGAGGAGGCTGAGTTCGAGTTACACTCGTTAGATTCTGATGAGGAGCTGTCTAACAGTTCATCTTCGTCAGAGTCTTCTGGTTCTAACCTGGACTGGGTCCTCTTGGTTGACTTTGGTTATAGATAGAGAGGGCTGCACCTTTTTGACTGAAGCTCGTCTTAGTTGAGTAACCTTTAGCCACTGACTCTCTTTTTAACCTTAGTGGCCGTTGATCGCTTTTGGTGATAGTCTGTACTCCCCGTAAATGGATATTGTATCTGCTTTTAATAGTAATGAAATGTATATGTTTTTAATCTGATGGATTTTTGTATTGTGCTATTCATGGTTATCTTATCTATTGTACGGGTGTATATATATGGTGTTTAATTAATGACTATGTTTAAATGACGTAACTTGAGCATATCTCGAACTAACGAGTGGCTTTCAGGAAATTCGCATATTCGACCCGTGGTCGATACTGAATCAAGTCACATTTAAGTTCACTCGGATCGTGACGACCTCGGTGTCACGAAACCACGAGGATCAATCACTAGTTCCGACGGGCACGATCGTTTGGTATAGGTTTAGGGACATTCATCAATTTATCTCATGGTCAAGCGGAATCACCTGTGATCCACCCGTGTGACAGCGGCGAATTGATCCCTAACTATCCTTAGATCGGCCTATATTGGCTCAAAATGTCACCTCGACAATTTTTATGATCGAAAGTCGGTTCACGATCGAGTTTCTTTGGTCGCGCGAATTTAAATCCCTAATTAGCCTTTCCCTAACGGTTAGTATCCCAGGAGTGATCAGTTCCGGGCGAGATCTAACTACAAGCACGTCCATAAAATCATCTATTTCATAAATCCTAAGTGGGTCAAATTTTAGAATGTCATAGCTGCTGCTTCCTTCCTTTGTTTCTCTCTTGCTGCTTGTTGACACCTAAATTTTGACGCATCATTTAGTGTAATTTGCATAGAAAATTAGGGATTAAATTTTTAACCCCTAAACAAAAAATATTTAAATTGCATAACATATAGTTTAAATTCATTGCATTTTTGCATCGGACCGGCGGTGAATGAACGAGCTTAAATTTCATCGAATGGGACTCGGCTCGCTTGAAATGCAAAGGCCGGGAATTATAAGTCAAATGGGCTCGGTTGTTTTAATTTGAACTTAATTCAGCCCATTGTCATTAATTAATTCAGCCCATTATCATTAATTAATTCAGCCCATTTAAATTAAAGCCCAAGCCTAAGCCCATTAGGACTAGAAAGCCCATCTAATTGACCTAGGTTAATACTATATATACTTCATTAGGTCAGAATTTTAGAGGGGGAGACACAATTTTCAGATCAGAAAATTTTTAGAGTGTGAGAGTGAGAAAGAGAGAGAGAGGAGGAAGACCTCGCGCGACGCGCCCGCTGCCGCGCCCGCTCCCGCGCCCGCGCCCGCTGCCGCGCCCGCTCCCGCGCCCGCTGCCGCGCCCGCGCCCGCGCCCGCGCCCGCGCCCGCGCCAGCGCCCGCT